>CM035427.1:4690943-5423443 GCA_020310875.1 Ceratopteris richardii
TGGGTCTTGATAATGTACAAGTGAACTTAGATGCACCTCAACCAAAACCACCTAAGGAAGTCATGTGTTTCTTGGGCCAAATCCATTGGCATGGCCACCATCTCCAGTGCTTGGTGCATTTAAGTATCGCACTCACCCAGCTCACCGATATGTCTCCTCCTCAATTCTGTTGGACTAAAGAATGCCAGCTTAGTTTTAACTGTCTTTAAAATCTCCTTATGTAGGGTCGAATCGTGTAGGACCCCAACTCGCAATTAGCCTTCCATGTTTTTGTTGATGCATCTGACATTGCCATTGGAAGTGTATTAATGCAATGCTAGGATAAGTGGTAAAGATCTATCTATTATGCCAGCTGCCCCCTTGCTTCAGCAGAACAAAACTACTCTGTAATTGAGTGGGACTCTCTGGGGTAAATCTACTCCATCAAAAATTTTGGCAGTATATACTAGGCCGTAAGTTTACCTTTCATGTGGATCATTCTTCTCTAGTCTATCTAGTCCCGCAATAGCCTCTAGGAGGTCAGCTTGCTTTCTGGGTTCTCCTCCTGTAGGAATTCGATTATGATGTGGTGCACCATTCACGATCTACACATGCCATTGCAGACTTTTTTCCCTGGTAAGATTCTGATGAACCTCCGATCCGGGTTGATAACGCTTCTCTAGCTATTTATACAACTACAATAGTGAGTTCCTCATAGGAATCTTTAACAATTGTTGATTCCTACTACAATAGTTTAATGCTTTTTCTCACTACAGGGTGTCCACTAGGTTTGATATCTAACATGGATCCTCGCAAATTAGCCATCTATAGCTGTCATTTTTGTATTATCATTGGCCAATTGTATTATGCCAACCCTTTCAAGGTCCTCCTTCAATGTATTCGCACCCCTGAAGTTCCTTTAGTGGTTTCTATGGCTCATTCACTCCCATCTAGAGGATCTTTTTCTGTAGAAAAGACCTACGAGAAGATCCTGCAAAGTGGCTTGTGGTGTCCTACCGTGCAATGTGATATTTATGCTTATGCAAAGCAATGTGATGCCTATCAATGTACCGGAAAACCTTTGCATTCTTGCCATTTTCCTCTCCAACCAATCCTCCCTTTGGATCCCTTCCAAGAATTAGGGTTAGATTTTATTGGACGCATCACACCCCTATCCATTTCAACTAATGATAGATTTATCCTCACATGTACAGATTATGCTACACGATGGGCTGAGGCCTGGGCAGTCATTTTTGTAACAACTCAGGTTGTTCCTAAATTTCTAACTCGCAACATTTTTCCTAGGTTCCGGTTACCTCTGAAAATTGATTCGGATCAAGGCACACACTTTGCCAAAACTCTTATACAGGCCTTAGCTCAACTTTTAATATTATCCATAAATCTTTTATGCTTTATTACCCACGTGCCAATGGATTGGTTGAGAGTTAAAATAAAACCTTACTAATGATGCTCAAGAAATGGACTATGGAGTTCCTTGAACATTGGGATCAACTTCTCTCTTCTGTTGTTTGGGCTGATCAAACTACATATAAAGTCTCTACTTGATGGACACTATTCAAATTATCTTATGGCCTTGAGGCTATTACTCCAGTAGAACTAGTCATACCCAGCTTATGTGTGGCTATTCAGAGGAAGTTATTGCCAGGTGATTCTTTATCTCTGCACCTTGATGCCTTGCGTTCTCTTGATGAACAAAGATTGGAAAGATTTTTGTTGCTACAAGCAGTTGAGATTCATCATGCCAAGACTCATGATCGTTTTCTAAGACCCCTTGTTTTTTATGTGGGATAGTTACTTTTATTCTATAATTCTAAGTCTGAGAGCATTAAAGAAAATTCAAACTCCGGTGGTTCCATCCATACCGGATTTTGGTGAAACTTGGTCTGGCCACTTTTGCATTGTAAACCTTTATCATAGACGAGATTAAAAGTTCGATCAATGGTTCCACATTGCATCCTTTCTGCCCACCTTCCACATCTATCATAATCACCTCGGCACCCCTCTCTACATGAGTTTGCTGGCAATTATGCAAATCATTAGGACGTGCATTCATAATTTTGTTTCCCCATCTAATTAATGACACTACAATGCCCTCTAATCATTGTAGACCCCCTATCAAACACTCGAATGTTTCTCACTTTGTGATTGTGCTTTTGTGTGTTTGTGTTGCACTTTGTATTTAGTTATCTGTCACCATGGATGTTCTCGTCCCTTTTGAACCTCTTGTGGTGGTCATGATAGATGACATGCAGACCTTCTTACAGCCTCGCCGTCTTGGTACCTTTTGTCTCCTGGAATGGGATGCAGCATCTGCGCATCCTGCTATGGAGAGTATTATTCACAATATCACTGTAGAACCCATGAACACGGCTCACTCAACTATTGTTTTGAATGTCTAGGAGCTTAGTATTACTGCCACAAAAGTAGGATAGTGGTTCTTCCTTCCTAGTTAAGGAGTCATCACTATTCTTGTGATGTCCCGCTTGTTATGCAGCAATGATTGCCTTGGCATAGCTCTAACAACTTCTTGGTCCCCCCCCCTTAACCTATAACACTACCTCTATTGCATTTCACACCAATTCTACTCCCTCATTGCCATGGCCGTTAACTAACTAGTTTACTCGTCATTAATTTTGTTTAACCATATCCATAGAGAATGCCAAACCATTGTATGATAGTTGGACATCATCAATTGCCAAAAAACATGTGTTCCCTTTCTCCTCTCTATTTTGTTCCCAGGTGAATTCCTTATTGGATGTAGTTTTCGTCCCATGCTCCTTCACTCAATGGCCAATTCCATCTATCGAAGATGGAGAAGAAGAGGTGCAAACAATAGAATCAAAATTCAATTAGAGGTTCTTGCTCAATGCACATATCTGTCTTCTTAAGCGTGCAAGTACTCTAGACAGAGGTCAATCAAATTAGCAAAACACATGGAAAATAGTTTCTAAGAGTTTTAGAGATCACCAATCTATAATAAACATTTATTTTATTTTTTTATTTTCAATCGGAGTGATGAAATACTTCCGACAATGTGGAGAAAGCATGATTCATAAACAACCTTATATTGCTACAAAATTAGGGCTGAAGGTAGAAGACGTCAAAATATTCTTGGGAGTTATCCCTTTATGGTCATTTATTTTGCTCATTTTTTTGTTTCCGAGCCATCTTCACCTTTGTTTCAAGCTTGCAAGGTGGGGCCAATATGAAAATCAGGTTTATAAAATTGTAACTTGTGTTTTGTTTGATAACAATCAAGTATTCTAGATCTAGAATTTGAAGTGATTTCATACATTGTTGATACACGAAAACTATGTTTTTGTGAGATCTACATGTCACATCACAGTATAAAAGTATTCAAGTAGAGCTATTGCTTCTAGTGTTTTTGTAGTGTTGCAAATTGCTACAAAAATGGCAAATGCAGATGGAATGAGTCAGCTTATGAGTGATAAACTAGAAAAGAACAACATCCATGCATGGAGACTCATAATGATGAATTTCATGATGGGAACAGGCTACTCAAAGTACATCAATGGAGAGAACAAAAGCAATTTTTCAGTTACTGAAGATGAACTAGATTGTAGACCAATTAAGAGCATATGGAAAATATTATCAAAGAGCATAAAAGGTACTGTATTGGATATTTGTTAGCATAGAGGATAGCATGATTGGGCACAGAGGATGCCAAGACTCTAAAAGTGGCTTGGATTAGTTTGTTTGTACACATTGTATGAAACCAATACGAAGGCACACAAATTGCAAATCAAGAATGAGCTCCATACATAGGAGAAAAAGGGCAGGTCCATAACTGAATAAACCCTTAAAATCAAAAGCATATATGAGTCACTTGCATCTATTGGTGTGAATGTAGATGATAATAAGTTGGAAGTGTGCCTTACTGGTTTAGGAGTTTCATATAAGCACTTCAAAACTTCTATTAAAACTAGGGAAAATATTTTGATTCTTGTTCATCTCGTGTCCATATTGATTATTGAAGAACGAAATCTTGGTGAGGACTCAAGCTCCAAAGTAAAACCTAGTTCTAAGTAGGTATTCTACTCTGGCAAAGGAAGAGATAAAGGTAGAGGTTTTAGAAGTGTAAGAGGAGACAGTAACCAAGACCAAGATCAACATCAAAATCATGTAGGAGGTAGAGGGCAGTTTCAAGACAGGGGGAGCCAAAGAAGGAATAGAAATTTCCAAAGAAATGATTTAGGAAATGACAGTAATGAATGTTGGAATTGTGGTAAACCTAGGCACTTTGAGCATGATTGTAGGTTGAAGAATAAAAATAAAACAAGGCAACAAAATAACTCTGCATCCATAAGTGTAGATAATTCTAAGAAGCTATTCATGGTTCAATATCACATGATGAATACGATGTCTATTGATGTTTCAAAATCAAATGGTAATTTCCACGATGTTGATTCCGGTGCTTCAAATGACATGAATAATCATGCAAAATGATTTAGTACCTTCACAGATTTGCCAGTTCTTGGATATGTTGAAACAAGCAATGACATCACAACCTATTTAGCATATGGGAAACATAGCACTATCCATGGAGGATGAGAAGGTAAAACATCTTGCCAATGTGATGCATGTTCCAAATATAACAAAGAATCTTGTTTTTGTTTGACAAATGGTTGACTAAGGATTATAGCTAGAAGTAGGTGCAAAGCCCTAGGAACTAGTTGAACTTCTTAGAAACTTATGCTTAGAAAACGGGTCGTCGTTGTAGAGATTTCTATTCTCTATTCATACAAAATATTTTAATACAATTTTAACCACATTTACTAGACATCAAGATAATTTTGAAACACTCAAATTGGATAAATACACAAGGCAGTATGACCTTTGTAATTTTGAGGTTTAATGGAGACCTTCAATAGAGATAAACCCAAGAACACACACTACTTGAAGAGACCACTCCTCTAAGCTCATATTTCCAATGAATATGATAATTTGCAATACTCAAGTAGACATTAGGATCTTTCCAATAAGCCATGGAGCATGTTACGGAGATATATAATGAGGAAGATACAAGATCTATAATCTATGTCTACAAACCTACATAACCAATGAGATGTACATATGACTCTCTTGGACTTCGAACAAGATCATGACTTTCCCCTCCTATTATAGCATGTAAACCTAATCCAAAACCTTCCTAATACATCTAAATTCATGGTAGAAACTTATGTGGAGGTATACCATGACTTAAGTGCTCAAATAAGCAAAATATGACTGGAGTTTGAGAACTAGCCACATAGATCTTCCACTAGGACACCTTTGCAGCTCCCTTGTGACTCACTCATTTGATTCATTAGCTTCTAGAAATAACATGGTACTTTGGCTATAATGTATCAAATATTTGATCCTCCTTGAAGTATTTGAAGAGCTCCCAAAGGTATTAATATATCTTAGAACTTGTACCTTTATCTCTACATATAAAAACAATGTTCCCAAAATTCTTGCCCTCAAGTTTCAAGGGGCATTTCCTTCATGCCAAGATTATAGTTGAATCTTTGAAGCTTTAGTCCATCCAAGGATTTGGTAAAGATATCTGCAACTTGATCCTTTGTTCCAACAAAAGAAACCGACAATTCATTGTTTATGGACTTCTCTTGAACATAATCATAGTGTACCTCTATATACTTTGTTGATGAATGCTACTAAAACTATCCCCATATATCAGTGGTACAGCAACCTACACATTCATGGTGATGAAACAACATTTTAAACCAAATAACCTTAGTACTAGCGAATGCTAAAACTCTATACTAATCCTCTATAGAAGATGCAAAAATTGTAGAGTGTTTTTTTGACCTTCATGTTAATGTCTTCTTTATTGCTATTACCACATATCCACTTGTGGATCTGCTATCATCTTTAAATCCATCCCAATGTGCATCACTAAAGGCTTTAAAAGTTATATGAGCATCATGACTATAAAATAATACTTCATTCATGGTACCTTTGAAATGTTGGGTGTGTGTAGAAGTGCGAGAAACACATGAAAAGAACACATGAGGAGCACAAACATAGCAAGACAAATGGAGAAGACGATGGTCCGAATAGCTCTCTCTATTGACAATGATCTGAGCTGAATTAAGAGGTGAATTATAATCCCTAAGTACAAAGTACCACCACATATGAGTGAATCATGTGTGTGGTAACATGGGGAAATGACCTCTAGCTAACACTAGAGTAAAAAGTGCCCATGTATAGGGAAAAGGGTCACGTCAAAGCTACTCGAGGGACACATAAGTGTAACAAACCCCCCTAGAGAAAATGATGTGATCACATACATGGAGTGACATATCAGACCCCACAAGGTAATAAGCCTAAAGCTTTGCGAAAAGCTTCAAACTTTTCCCGTGGAAGATCTTTGGTGAATATGTCTGCCACATTATCTTGTGTAGGCACATATACCAAATCAATATCTCCTGCGTGAAGGTGCTCTCTCACATAATGATAATGCACTTCAATGTGTTTGGTCCGTGCATGAAACACTACGTTTTGTGCAATAGCCAAAGCACTCTGACTATTAGTGAGAATATGCATAGAAACATCAATCTCCATGCAAAGATCCATCAATAGGCATCTCAACCATATACACTCCACTCTAGCTATGAAAATTGCCCTATACTCAGCTTCACAACTCGATCTCACCACTGTAGGTTGCTTCTTACTCAACCTAGATATGCATGAGTCTCCAAGGAAAAAGAAATTACCAGTACTGGACACGTGAGTATCATAAAAACCAACCCAATCACTATCTGTAAAAGCATGCAAGCATGGTTGAATATCTCTGCCATAAAAGAGACCTAAGCTCAAAGTGCCTCTGAGATATCTAAACACATGTTTCACTGCTTGCCAATGCTTAGTGCTAGGGCTATGCGTGAAATGTCTCAACTGGCAAACTCCATATTGTATATCCAACCTTGTGTTGCATTCATATATAAGACATCCCACATCTTTTTCATAAAGACAAGTGTCAAATGCATCATAGGAATCCTCAACTAAGAACGTGAATCCTCTCTCAACTAGTGTAGAAACTGGCTTGCAATCCTCAAAGCCAAAATTTTGAAGTAGTTTTACAACATACTTTGCTTGATGCATAACCATTCCCACCTCAACGGATACAAACTGGATGCCAATATAGTAGCTCAAAAAGACCAAGATAAGTGACATCAAAAGTATGTTGCAAGTCAGCCATAAGAATGTCAAGTTTTGCATCACATGACCCAGTCAAGAGTATGTCATTGACATAAAAAAAAAGCACTATAAGATCAGCCCCATTTTTGCATACATAGAGTGTGCTTTCAATTGGATTACATGTGAAGCCAAGAGCAATCAAGTGCTTATGGATTCTGTCATACCATGCATGTGGAGCTTGCTTGAGACATCCAAAGGAATGTAAAAGATCGGTGTTGTACTCAGTTTGATGAAGAATGAGGCTTCCTTGGGCATGGTCACGTACGATGTGAAGGCCAAGAGAAAAATTGAGTGGTCATAAATCTGTAAAAGCAAATTCTCACCCAAGCTATTGTTCAACCTGAGCAACCAAACATTGAGTAGAGGCAAGAATAGCTATATCATCCACATAAGTGCCACAATGACTAAATGGGGATTTTCATAAAATATGTATATATTAGGTTAAGAGAGGAGGAGAGTGTAGCCTTTGAATAACATGAAAGAGTTGAATCGTTGAAACCACAATCGAGGAAAATATTTTCAATCCATACAAGGAACGATGGAGACGGCAAACCTAACCGGGACGAGTAGAGGATTGAAAAAACTCAAGTTGGGTCATGAAAAATTCTTCAAGCAAATCCCCATGCAAAAATGCAGTTTGGATATCCATATAAGCAATTTCCAAATCATATTGTGCTCCTATGGCAAATAAAATTTAGAGGGAGATGAAGCCTATAACTAGGGAGAATGTATCTATAAAGTATACACTGGGAATTTGGGAGTACCCACGAGCAATGAGGTGATCTTTATAGCAAGCAACTCAACCATTAGGGGAATATTTTTTTCGAAGGAGCCATCGACAATTGATAGGTGTACGCCCAGGTGGTAGTGGAGTGAGTGTCCATGTAGAATTATGTTGTAGGAACTCAAACCCTTCAGACATTGCTTTCTACTAAGCAATGGCATCTCGTCTACGTAACGAATCAACCATAGAGAGGGGAACATCACTATCAACAGACCAATCATCAACAGCACAACAATCAATAAGCAATGCTTCATCAAGTCGGATTAGTGGCTGAGTGTTAATGTATATATCTTTCACATCTCTGAATTGTGACAACGAAGATGCAGTTGGTGGTGACTCAAGGCTAGCAGGGCAGTCACACAATACAAGAAGATATGAGTTAGTAGTTCAATGCTCAAGGGAACCCAAATCTGGAGAGAGATTGTGATGGTCAAGTGGTAATGGCTAATGTGCAACCTCAAACTCCAAGTATCACATAGGAGTGTGGTTCCGTGCAACCAAGGCTAGGGGAATGATAGGAAGAGGGGTGTTAAGTGCACTACATTGAGCTGAGATCGATAGGACTATAGGAGGGTGTACCAGTTGAGAAGAGGATTTGGGATCGAAAGTAATTTCAGATGATTAGTTTCTAAAGGTTCCTCAGTGATATGATTCATCGATAGTGATGATTTGGTTGACTCATCTAATTGAAGAGAAGGGCATCCAAGTATAGAGCCTTCATCAAAGATGATGATATGAGAGAAGAAGAATCATCGAGTTTCCATATTGTAAAAACGATATCCTTTAACACCAAAAGGATCTCCATATCCTACAAAAAATGGCAAGCACACAATGGTTGGCCAATTTATCACAATGTGTTGAAGGAACAGAGCAATAAGCTCGACATCCAAACACTGGAGGGACTTATAATCTAGTCGTGTACCAGACTAGCAAAAATGACTGAGAGGATGAATAGACCGATTATAGGTACGATTAATTATATAGTAGGATGTATGAATAGCTTCCTCCCAAAAACTATTAGGTAAGGCAGAAGATTTGAGTACAGACCTACTCATGTCCAACAATATACGATTTCGTCTTTTCGCAAGGCAATTTTGTTGAGGTGTCTCAAGAACAGTTAGTCGATCGTGTATTTCTCTGGATTGAAGATATTCTTGAAAAATGTGAGAGGTGTGTTCATCGTCATTGTCAGTTTCTAAGAATTTAACCTTGAGATTGTGATAATTTTGAGCCGATGCACAAAAGTTTTGAAAATGATTAAGGACCATAGGAGAATCTTTATGGGCAAGAAAGGCAACCATCATAAACCTCGTGTAGTCATCTATGAAGGTTATGAAGTATTTGTGGCCCGAAAGACAAATAGAAGGAAGTGGACCACAAAGATCAGAATGTATTAAGGCAAGTGGATGATTGATTGTGGAATGGATGTGAGAAATACTCCTCTGTGATTGTTTGCCAAATAAACAGCCTTCACAGAGACCTATATGTGCCTTTTTTGGAAGACTAAAATGCATCGTTAAATTATATCTTAGTGATTGATGTGACGAAGGTTATAATGCCACAATACAAAGGTTTGTGCATCTTTTTCATCAAAACCAGCAGCATACTTCTCATGTGAACGAGAGGTTTGTCCCAATAGATAAAGTTTGCCTCATGTGAACGAGAGGTTTGTGTTGGAGATAGACGTCTGCGGAAGCACGCGAACAACACAAGGAAGAAGAAGAAGCTTGGAGCACAACACACAAGATTGAATGTATTACTAGAGAATGTACAAAGACAAGTAGCCCATTAGGGCAATCGGCGTATATACAAGCCGGGGGGAAAAAACCTCCTAAAGAGGGAAAAAAGTGCCCCGGCGGTCCTAGAGTGTTCACACACATCACTACCTAAATATATCAACAAATCCCCCCTGGGAGTGATGCGGTGAACAAGGAGCTGGCACTCATGTACAAGGAAGTGCCAAGCTATGTGGAAATCACTCCACAAAAGGAAGTAAGCCCAAAGCTTTGCAGAAAGCTTCAAACTTCTCCCTAGGCAGAGCCTTCGTGAAAAGGTCTGCAATGTTCTCCTGTGTGGGCACATATGCCAAGCTGATCTCCCCAGCAGAGAACCTCTCCCTGACATAGTGATAATGCACCTCAATGTGCTTAGTGCGAGCATGGAACACAGGGTTCCTCGCAACTGCCAATGCGCTCTGACTGTCAGTGAAGATGGTGGTGGCAGAAGACTGGCCAACACCCAAATCAGCCATAAGGCGTCTGAGCCACACACACTCAACAGTCGTTGTGAAAGCTGCCCTATACTCAGCCTCACAACTGGAAGTGGCCACAGTAGGCTGCTTCTTGCTCAACCAAGATATACATGAGCTACCAAGCATGAAGCAAAAACCACTGGTGGACACACGAGTGTCATAGCAACCAGCCCAATCTGAGTCAGAAAAAGCATGCAAATCTGGCGGTTGTGATCCCCCCTTGGGATAAAACAACCCAAGTAGTCGAGTACCACTCAAGTAGCGAAAGATGCGCTTAACCGCTTTCCAATGCGTGACTCCTGGGCAATGCATAAACCTGCTCATCTGTGAGACAGCAAACTGAATATCTGGCCGAGTAATGCATAAGTAAATCAAGCATCCAACAGCCTGCTGATAGAGAATAGCATCAAATGCATCTCCAGCATCATGAAGACTCAATCGTAAACCTGTCTCCATAGGAGTGGCAATAGGCTTACAGTCTTCAAGGCCAAAACGCTGCAATAATGTGTCAATATATTTCGTTTGACACAAAGCCATTCCACCATCAACATGCATAAACTGAATGCCCAAATAGTGATGCAAATGCCCCAAATCAGACATCTCAAATGAGGCATGCAAATCAGCCTTAAAGTCAGCAATATGTGTCTCAATAGGACCAGTGAGCAGCATGTCATCAACATAGACAACAATGATCAGAAGCACATCATTAGCACGCTTAACATATAAGGTGCTTTCAGTTGGACTATTCTCAAAACCATGTGCAATCAGATAGGCATGTATCTTCTCATACCAAGCACGTGGTGCTTGCTTTAAACCATATAATGCCTTCTTTAACTTGCAAACCTGGTTTTCATGCCCTTTCTGCACAAAGCCACGGGGCTGAAAAACATACACTTCTTCATGCAAGTCACCATTCAGAAATGCTGTTTTAATGTCCAACTGATGTACATTCCAACCATGATGGGCTGCAAGTGCACAAATGCTGCGAACAGTAGTCATACGGCATGTAGGTGCAAAGGTCTCATCAAAATCAATGCCTCTTTCCTGTGCATAACCCTTTGCAACAAGCCTAGCCTTATACCTGTCAACTGTACCATCAGGTTTACGCTTCAGCTTGTATACCCACTTAGTGCCAATGGCCTTCTTGCCAGGAGGCAAGTCACATAAAGACTAGGTACCATTCTTCATTATAGCATCATATTCAGATTGCATAGCAGCCATCCAATTTTCTGAATTTTGTGCTTTATCAAAAGAAACAGGCTCATTCTCATCACAGAGACTAGATGCAGCCATAACATAGCAATCTGATGCAAAGGAGGCATTATGAGAGCCTGAACGAGTACGATATGACAAAGGTGCATCTAATTTGCTGTCATGCAAAGTCTGCACCAGCCATTTTGGCATAGTTTTTGCCTGCTCAATATCAGTTCTCTCATCAACAAGTGCATCATGTAAATCTGCATCAGAAATGGAATGATCTGCATCATCATATGAAACCTGCAAAGGTTGAGAAGTTGCCTCATTAGGACCAGCACTAGCCTGTCCACCTGTAAAAAGAGGCATCAAAGTATCATACATGTCTTTGGAGCTAACAGATGTCTCCTTAGTACATGAAAGCAGTGGTTGAATAGCATCTTCCACAAAGACAACATCACGGCTAACCAGAATGCGTTTAGTCTGTGGATGATACAGACGATAGCCTTTACTTTCAGAAATGTACCCAACAAAAATACATTTTACTGCCTTATCATCCAATTTTTTGCGATGTTGTTCAGGCACTAATGCATATGCCAAACAACCAAAAACACGCAGATGAGCAACAGATGGCTTGCGGTCATGCCAAGCCTCATATGGAGTGATAGACTGCAACGCTTTAGTGGGACACCTGTTCAGTACATATGCTGCACACATGATAGCCTCAAGCCAGAAACTATGTGGTAAAGCCTGACCATTAGGGGAAAAAGTGAACCCTGCATGGGCTTTGTAAGGATTCCTAATTTTTAGGAATTAAAATGCTTAATCTACTGGATTAAAGGGCATACAAAACCACTAGTGGTTTGCTCAAATAAAATATTATTTCATTCACCTTTCAAATAGAGGTCGTTGGATGATAGAATCGAATGGCTTAGATTAAAGTACTTCCATGACTAGAGAGAGAGTGCTCTGACAAGTCCTTGATTTTTTTGAATTTCACACGCGTGTGTTTGCAATGTTCTGCAAACTTTTGGGCCTTTAGATGCTCTCCTATCCAATGGTGGAGCGCATTTCTAGCTGATCTTCGAATCGGCAGCCGCCGTAGCCGTTCGATAGATCTCTGATCTAAGGGCAGACGTTGAAACGCGCATGATAGATCTTGGATCAATGGGTAGCATTGAATCTCAGCCTTCAGATGAGTCCTAGATCCAAAGGGTACAAAGCTACGCGTCATTTTCTGAACTCCTCACGCGTGTGTTTGCACACTTCTGCAGATTTATGGGCCATTAGATCCTCGGCTATCCAACGGTACAACGCGTTTGTAGCTGATCTTCAAACGGGATGGCACGAGAGCCATTGGATAGATCTCTCATCTAAGGGCACAAATTAAACCATGCACAAAGATCTTGGATCAAACAGGGGCATTGAATCTCAGCCTTCCGATTAGTCATAGATCCAACAGCCACGAAGCTAGGCGCCATTTCTCATCGGCATTCAATAGAAACCATCCGATTGGAATATGAAATCAATGGCTCACATGTAAAGGTGCTTTTTGCAAGCCATCCAAAACCATTCAAATGGCCAAAAACAAGATTTCTAAGTGGTTTTTCCCTCATTGACCACAGAAAAACAAGGGAAGCCTATGCCTAGCCTATGTGATTAAGGGACTAGACTGTGTCCACCACCCTCTTCTCATTGGTCCATCCCTAATCACTCCTTAATCTAAAAGGCCCATTCAGGGTTCATTTTTTCCCCTAATGCTTTTGACCATGCACCTCGCCATCTCCATGAGTGACCTGTTCTTTCGTTCAGCAACTCCATTCTGTTGAGGTGTATACGGCACTGTACACTAGTGTTTTATCCCACGTTCAGCCAGAAATGCATTAAAATCTGAAGACATATATTCCCCCCCTCGATCAGAACGAAGGGTGCCCATTTTACATGCTGACATATTTTCAGCCAAAACCAAAAACTGTTTGAAGCACATGAACACTTCGGACTTTGCTTTGAGTGGATATACCCATGCAAGCCTGGAAAAAATGAAAGTCACGAAGTAAAGGTAATTTCCAAAAGAGGGTGTCTGCATAGGACCACAGACATCACTATGTACAAGCTGCAATTTCTGCGTAGCCCGAACTGAACCATCTTTTGGAAAGGAAGAACGCTGCATTTTGCCCAAAATACAGCCTTCACAAACATGTTTTCCAGGTGCCTCAAGTTTGGGCAAAGAGGACACCATTTCAGATTTCTGCAGGCGTAACAAACTAGCAAATATCAGATGACCAAATCGTGCATGCCAAAGCTTTGCATCTGACATAGCCTGAGAATCATGAACTGCACATGCGGAATCATTCACAGATCTTTCATAGTCTATGAGCTTATACAGCCCACGACATAAAATGCCAGAAGCAATAATCACATCGCCATTTGAGAGATCATGGACTGTACACCTGTCATCAACAAATTTCACAACCAAGCCAATCTTGGCTAATGCAGAAACGGATAACAGGTTCTTTTTGATCCCTGGCACAAATAAAGCATCTGACAAAGTGAAAGAACTACCATCAGCAGTAGTCAGAATGATCTTACCAACTCCCATAACAGGATAAGAGGAGTTATTGGCACATGTGACAGTATTCCCTGTAGGGGCAGGCTCGAGTGAAGAGATGAAACTGCGCTGCGAGGTAATATGTTTGGCCGCCCCACTGTCAAAGTACCAAACATCTGAGTCTACTACAGACATGCACTGATCATGAGAAGATGGGTCAAAACTGCAGACAGTAGTAAACGCCCATTCTTCTTCCTGCACAAGATTTGCAGACTCTGTTTTCGGTGTAGAGGCCTCTGCAACAACCATTCAAGCCTCTTTCTTCTTTGCCTCTTTAGTAGCCAGTTTTGGACAGTTCTTTATAATATGATCATTTCCTTTACAGTACTTGCAGAACAATTTCTGCTTTTCTGATTTCTTTTCATCTTTATCCTGGTTCTTCGATTGTGCAGCATTTGCAGATTTCTGCTTACTAGTAGAAGAGCTCCATTTTCCTTTGCCCTTCTGACTAGCCAGGAAAGCTTGATCTACAACATGCATAATGGACCTGTTCTGCCTGGACTGATCTTCCTGCAATAGAACAGAGACTAATTCCTCAAATGACAAGGGATTCGGATTGCCTTTCATCATCAACCGAAGAGTAGAGGCAAAACTCCGATATGAATCAGGAAGACCATTCAGAACGGTCTGCACAAGTGAGCTATCTGGTATAACCTCATCAGCAGAAATCAATTGTTCCTTCAGGTCTTTGATCTTTGTAAGAAAACTGTCCATAGAATCACCTTCATTCATGTGCTCACTCTCCAACTGTTTTCGGAGGTAAGCAACACGAGCCTCATTCCTAGCCTGGTATAAAGTGGTAAGTGTATCCCAAGCATCCTTTGCTGTTCTGCAAGAGCGAATGTGAGGAATAAAAGCACGTTTGAGAGACAAGGCTATCAATGCATGTGCCTGGGCATCTCTGCCATCCCAACGAATTTGCTCTGCAGTAGGTGCAACAGAAACAGCAGCACGAACAGGAATCTGCGGAATATCATCTTCGACACCATCTTCATCAGCTCCAACACCTGTATTTGCAGTACCTGTCGTTACAGGTGTAATAGGACGTCTTTCAACACCCTGCACAATGTTTCACAATCCTTTTGCAACCAGTACATGTCGCATCATATAAGCCCATAATGGGTAGTTGGTACCATCCAACTTATCCTCAACAGCCAACATACGGAATACATCACTGCTTTCAGCCATGGCCGGTGACTAAAATACCTTGATGCAGAGAATTGACTGTATCTCAAAAAGTTGAACAGAACTGCCCAGACGAGTTCTGCTAGACCTGTAGCAGACTTTGAGACGCTTAAACTGGCGAACAGAAACTGGTATATACCTTTGGCACAAAAGGACGAAATAGCCTGCACAAGCACTACGATAGTGCGTTCGGAGGCCGAAACGAGCTCAGATCGCGATTTCGGCACCACACAGTAAAGCTGTTTTGATCTCATAAACACCCTGACTATGCTCACCAAATTTCGTGCGAATCTGAGACTGCAAACGGAGGAGTGTCGACGGCGCCCTAGAAGAAGCGACGACCTGCTCTGATACCAATTGTTGGAGATAGACGTCTGCGGAAGCACGCGAACAGCACAAGGAAGAAGAAGAAGCTTGGAGCACAACACACAAGACTGAATGTATTACTAGAGAATGTACAAAGATAAGTAGCCCATTAGGGCAATCGGCGTATATACAAGCTGGGGGAAAAAAACCTCCTAAAGAGGGAAAAAAGTGCCCCGGCGGTCCTAGAGTGTTCACACACATCACTACCTAAATATATCAACAGTTTGTCTCATGTGAACGAGAGGTTTGTGCATCTTTGTCATCAAAACCAGCAGCATACTTCTCATGTGAACGAGAGGTTTGTCCCAATAGATAAAGTTTGCCTAACTGTGGACAGTATACCTTTGTGATAGATCCACTAGGAGATGTGTGTTGAATAACACACAAGGAGCTGGTGAACAAAACTCTCGTAGTGTCATTGGTAATTTTAGATACTGAAATAAGAATTCGAGTAATATTTGGTACATAGTAGATATTAGAAATAATAATTGTTTGTCCTGAAGATAAATCAATGGATGCGGAGGCTACACGTTCAGCATATTGTGTCATGTCATTCCCAAATCAAACTTCAATGGGATGTTGTAAAGCCTTATAATTGGCGAGGATTTCTTTTGATGATGCCAAATGGCATGTCACTCCTGAGTCTGAAATTCAAGTATCAGATGAAAGGGTGAAAGGCTCTATTTGGGCCACAAATGCAAGGCATGAATCAGCACTACCATCTGATTCAGTGCCAGAGTCAGTGTAATGAACTTAGCGAGGATGATTCCATCGCCTTCATCTGGGTGTGCCAGAATGAAAATGAGTGTGAGAAACATGGAAACCTCTGAATTTGAATTATGATGAGCAGATCGTCGATAATTGTGCAGCCTCCATTGTTGAATAAATGTCCCGATAACATGTGTTTCTTTCATCGATAAATCAAGAAGCTATCGTAAAGAATGTACCTATTACACTACCGACTTAGATTCGTATGTTGATTCAAGGTGAAGCCAGATTTCACGAGCAGTCTTTAACACGCGCACTATTTGTTTTATCGACTCTGCCATATGAAGCAAGATTTCCAATCGAGCATTGTCGTCACGCTCTTCCCCATTCATGATAGCATTTTCTTGCGTCGAGTCAATTCTGTCAGGGCAAGCCTCGGAACCATCGACAATGGGGACCAAACCCATCTTCTGAAGAATCATATGCATCGTTAAGTTCCAAGGTTGGAAGTTAGATGTATGAAACTTGTCCAGTTTGTTTGCCCTCGAGGCCGGAGCTTGCGCCATGGTGATCAGTCACGGGAGCAATGGCAATCGGGGTAGGTGTTGTGCTTAGGCGCACTGGCGTATAGATACCATGCAGAAAACTAAGGTCGCAAATACCAGATGTGGCACACAGCAGATATAAGACTCGTTAACACAGGAACTTATTTAATTATTGATTTTAGGGTTTGGTTATACATAGTGAGAGGGCGCTACCAAACCATCGTAATGTTTGGGTGATGTGGAGCGTTGACCCACGTGTTGTGGTTACACATGTGAACACTAGCGTATTCGGATGATGTAGTGAAGAATTTGAGATTTTTTCTGTGTGTGCAATTTACCTATTGAACCCTATGCATGAAAAGAACTCTTAGATCAACGGCGATGCAGTTTCTGATTTTTTCTGTCCGACACAAATTTGTGGATATTAGTATTGATGATTTTACGATGCGGTTTCTGAATGAGAGGGATATTTATCGATGCTCATTTCTACTACTATTGTAACTTACACTCGCTAAAAATATGGCATAAGCTTCCATGTCTCATTTCTCACGCATATTTTGAGGACGAAGGCGACAGACACTATCGCAGAGTGTCGAACCTGTCGATAAAGCAATCTGTAGTAGTGATAATATAGCTCCTCATGCCTTGCCACCATGATCAATTAGTTTGAACTGGAGTCAACAATATTACCTAGAAAACTGAATGGAAAAAATTTCATAGTTCTCATTAGGTAACAACACAATCCTTTAGTCATAAAGCTGTCGCACGCGAGGCTGGTGTGTGTTTCTCCTGTAGTCGCCACTATGAAAACAGACAATATCCTCATCAAAACGAGAACCAAGACAATAGCGATGTTGGATGCGCGATTTTCTGTCCGTGTACATTTAACATGCAAACTACGCAAAAACATCCACAAGATGACAGGCAGACATCCTAAAAATCCATTCACATTGCAAAGAAGAGAAACATAGCATTCATTGTTGGCATCAGATTTATGTCGTGAAGGAATCCAAGACGAGGCAAGACAGACAAACATTTTTCTGTTCAACGCATATGAACCATTGACAAACTAGATGCTGGATAAGCAACCATACTTCGAACACATTGCATTTCACGCGTAATCAGGTGTTCAATGAGTCAACGCAGCAGACATAAGCCTTAATTATATCGTGCCTAAGTTTGAAGCCCGGAACAGTCATACACGCCACAATTCTACCATCTTCAGCTGATCCATCTCTGCGATTGACTCGTTGAGGACAGATGTCTTCGCTTTCATGCATGTAGTCCGCCATGAATTGTGAACCTGCTGGCACTCTGAAGATCTCCGCACTCGCTGGTTCACACGCGATTGCAAGGACGTGTAGCAGCCAGACTTCCTTGCAAAGCCTCAAGAAAGCACGGCCGTGATCGCTATTAAAATCTTCGAAACGCTGAATTATGTCATTCCGTACTGTATTCTCCTTGAAAAACTTGCCGAGACGATCCTTGAAGTGAGATACCTTTCTACTCACGAATTTTTCAAACTCGGGCAGAGTTGTACGCATAATGCCGGGTTCTTCCTCTTTATTTTGTTTGTATGTGACAATTCTTTTCCTTTTTAGCTCGTCTGGTTTCTCAAATACTTGTTGTGGGTTGCTGCTAAAGTGAGCGCACTCAAAGTTAAGGAACATGTACTTGCAGATCACTGCCTCTGTCAAGGAGTTTTTAATAAGTGGATACTTTTCATCGGCCCGAATCTCTAGTCGTTGCGGTAGAGCCTCAATTTCACCAATCAGAAACTGTATGAATGTTTCTCTACTCTCTGCTACTTCAAGAAGCTTGGTTGCGCATGCGCTTACACGATTTCTGACTGTGTTTACTAATTTATTCAAAGTAGCTGGTGTCGCTTCAGTTAAGTACAGGCCGGTATCTGTGATGCGCCCGTCATCTATTGACTCGGGACAATGCTCTTCTCGGCTCACTGGCTTCAAAGGCTTATTGAGGTGCTTCACTTGTTCGAAAAGTGTTGGAAGATTAGAAATGAAACTGGAAAAACCGAATCTAGCTTTGGATTCATTAGAAGTTTTACAATCCTGAGACATTGGCCACTCAGCGGTTCCCCTTGCTGCATATCCATCTTTAATCATCCTACGATCTTTCTCAATAGCCGTATCGATAAGATCATTTAGGTCACTGATGGATTTCATGACTTCTTTGATAAGATTATCTAATTCACCGATCTGCAGTGGATCCATGTTCTGTCCATGTACATTGATCTCGAGAAATGGATCCATGTTCTGTCGCTGATCAAAGTGCTGAAACGAAAAGCAATTGTGTGAAGAAGATCTGTGCGAATCAGATCAATGAATATTTTATCCTGCACATGATTTCCAAGTTAGGATGCTCATTACTGAACAGAGACAATTAGTGGAATGCAAATTTATGAATTGGAATACCCTTTTCCGATAATCGTTACAGACCTATCGGTGCAGAAACAATTGTTTGGTCTTTTAAGCATAGTATCTTCTATGAGAATTCTCTTGCTTTCTGCAGATTTTCAGCCAGAAGATCTTCAATCTGACGATACTTGATCTGCAATATAAAGGAACCGGATCAATAATGAGTGATTAAACTGGAATATGGAAAAACAGATGGAAACTGTAATTTCGCGGGATAGACACCAAGAACCAATCAATTACCAATTATCTTATGTGATAAAGTTTCTACACCAAGCATGTCGAAGGTGATTACGTGTACACTCGCAGACGGGCTTAAGGAATATGCTTAATGGAAGCTTACTCTAACAGACGCTGCACCAGCACTTGCCATGCGGTTTCTCTGCCTCTACTCTGAGTCTCGCACGAAACGAGCTTTATTAGATATGGGCCTCCAATCTACATAAGTAAAGAAAAGATATGGGCCTTCGGGCAATCTTACCCCTGGTTTGTGGATAACGACTCGGCGGTCCATGGGAAGTACGGCCCTTTCACTTGTAAAGCTGTTTTCTCTTTTATGGAAAAAATATCAGCAGATCGGTTGAATATTAACATTAACTCTTGAATGCTATGATAAAGATAAAGATAAAGAGGTGACATGTTCTTCTTTTTTTTTAGATAAAGAAGTTCTGCCTTGGCCTATTCTCCTGGATTTTAATTAAAATAAATGAGAAAAGTTACAAGTGAATGAGATTAGTATCCATGGGACCCCAAATCCCACAATGCAGGGACAAGTTCTGTAAGCTAGAGGGCATTACAAATGAGGCAGACAAATCTATGGTCTCCCTCATGTGGGATCCATCTGAGTTTCAACTTGTTGTTTTTTGAGAAAACAGAAATTTAAATTAATGGAGAATGTTACAACTGTGCGAGGGGCAGGCCCTTCCATATCTTTAATGTAGGCGTGGAGCACTTTTACCTTATGTTGTGTGTTCTCCGCAGGTGTTTACCCGAGAGGAAGCAGGTTGTGAGTCGGATGGCATTTGAGTTTCAACTTGTTATTTTCGAGGAGGGAAAATAAAGAAAAGGACAGGTCCTTCTTCGAAATCTGATGCCTGTAGAGAAAGTAAATCGGACAGCTAACATAAAAAGGGAAAACAAAGAAAAGGACAACACTCACCATTCTCATGTATCAAAATTATAGTTCATGCACTATGGACCATACCTGCGTTCATTGCATCTGAACGGTCTCGATGTGCCTAGTCTTCAGCGTGTGTCACATTCCGCTTATGATGAGAAAGACTTTTGGGGATTGCATGTACAGTAGCACCAAATTTTCTTGCATGTGCGACAGCTTTAAAGGGTTCTAACTTCTTATGTGTGACTTTCTGTTCAATTACAGGAAGCTTACACTTTACACCCAGATTCACTTCATTTAAGAGGTTTTCGAATCACCTACAGGGCTTGAGTGGTTAGGCGGCGCCTTTCATCTCTCTTTGGAGGAATGAGAATCCAATCCTTATGAGCTGCACCGGTTGGATAGCTCCTCTTCTGTGAGATGAGATGAGGAATGAGTATCCAATCCTTATGCGCTGCACTGGTTGGACAGCACCTCTTCTGTGAGATGCGATAAAAATGGTGCCTTTCGGAGATGTCTCTTGTTGTCCTCCGGGCATTCTCAATGAACTTTGCCAACATGCGAATTGTTTCAACAAATCAAACCACTCTCCTCGTGTGACCTTGTGAATCATTTCATCTCTGATAGATTATAAGTGCACCTTGAGTTCTTATCTATTTCTTATCTTTAGTGCACCTTGAGAATCATTTCATCTCTGATAGATTATAAGTGTTCTATCCATGCTTCTAAGAGATTCAAGGGTGTCGTGGTACTATGCCCTTCATTGTACAATTGCAGTTTCAATTAGTTCAGAACTAACCAGATATAGATCGTGAGATCAAACTCTCCCTAATAATAAAAAAAAAGTTAAGTGCATATCGGATTTCATTTTACTTTCTTTACATTTGTGACAATATGTAAATGGGGGGATTATGGTGGATTCAAGTGATTAAGATCAACAATGTGTTGCATTCTCAATCCAATCATTGAAACCTATGTGGTGCAAGGTGTAAAGAGAGATGGTGGATGCAATCCAAAGATGAGTAGGTGCTGCTACAACCAGCTTCACACCAGCCAACTGAGACTTCAGAGTTGATTAGTAGACCTTTGAGCTTCCTAAATCCACCAAAATATCAGCCAAGTACTTTGGAACATGTATCCCAAAAATTTAAGTCAAGACAGACTAGTTGCGAAATGACTAGCTCCCAAAACTTGTTATTTTTGGACATACACCTGCTGGAAAAAATGAACAGTGCTCTCAACCTAGTAAGAATTAGAAAAATTCCTTTTGGGCATAGCAAATAGACTTAGCAAGCTTCCCAATCCAAGTTAAAACACTTCAAATGATGGACTGAGCACTGAGAACAAGTTTCAACAATTTCTAGAACCTCCCCACAATTCTCGGGGCTCTGCAGAGATAGACCAGTAAGCAGTAAAATGCAGATATCTCCAAACGTATTAATCCAATTACCTTGAAAATTTATATGCACAAATTAGTCAGTATAAGCTATCCAACGCAAGTTATATCACGGAAAAAGGTGCAGTACAACTTGAGATATGACCTTCTGAAGGTACTGCTTTGAGTGAGTATAGCAAAGAACAAAACAGAGAAGTAGATGATGATAAATGTATAGATTCACATATGATTACAACCACATTGGAAATGAATCTTTGCACAATGGGAGTAGAATGATAGAGCTATGGAGTAAGCTCTTCAATCTCTACAAAATGACATCAAGTGGTCATGTACAAGGCTTGCTAATCGCCTCTTCCTTCTTGCTCCTTTTATAGCTATTCTTGAAGGGAGTTTTGAATTCGAATTCAAATGGCTCCACCTAAAAGTGATCCCCAAAGTTAGGAGAGATTCCCTCAGCTCAAAAATTCATGATTTTGGTAGTTAGAGCCACAAGTTTGCTTTTACATCATGGATGAGGTAAGCCATCCTTTTCCTTTTTTCTTTTTCCATTTACAAGAGATAAAAATGAACTCTTTTACAAGAGGTGTTCACATGACTACTCATGTGACGTACAAATGAGGATGATATCAAATATATCAAGCATGTAGGCTTGGGTAAAATGCACCAACAGCTCCCCCTCAAGCCGAACATGCTTGGCCTCCAAATAAGTCTTCAATTGTCCTTGATTTCCTGCAAGCCAATCATCAAGTTGAATCTACTTAACTTTGTACCATCAAGAGCTTTAGTCAACATGTCGGCACATTGCATATCTGTAGAGACATAGGATAGTTGAATATCCTTGCTCATTAGCTTCTCCCTTACATAATGGTAGTGGACTTCAATATGCTTGGTTCTAGCATGGTATACCGGATTAGCTGCTAGATGTAGTGAGCTTGTGTTGTCACCAAAAATGTGAGGTGTTGAAGAATGAAGCCCAAGATCTGTGTACAAAGATTTTAACCACATGATTTCTTGAGTTGCATTAGCCAAACCTCTATATTCAGCTTCAGTAGAAGATAATGCCACGGTTAGTTGCTTCTTCGATGACCAAGAAATGATTTTTGAACCTGCAAATGATATATACCCGGATGTGCTTCTTCTATCATCTTTAGATCCGGCCCAATCTGCATCTGAGTAGACCTTTAGCTCAATATCTGAAGTATATGAATAGAACAAACCTTCATTCATGGTCCCCTTTAGGTACTTGAGGACTCTCTTGGCCGCTTCCATATGTTGTCTTCTCGGCTTATGCATAAACTAACTCAATATGCCAACACTATAGCATATATCCACCCTTGTGAGAGTGGCATAATTCAAACTTCCAACCAAGCTTTGATAGCTTGTGATGTCTTCAATTGGCTCTCCTTCATAAGCACTACGCTTATGATTTTGCTCCATAGGTGTACCTGCACACTTGGTATTTTCCATCTTGAACTTGACGAGCATGTCATGGACATACTTCCTTTGTGTGATGTATATACCTGAATCTGTGTAGATCAACTCCAATCCAAGAAAATAAGTGAGTGGTCCGAGGTCACTTATTTTGAACTCCTCCTTCATTTGACTCTTTACCTGTTTGATTCCTTCAAGATCATTGCCTGTGATAATAATATCATCAACATACACACATAAATAGATCACTTCAGATCCATTCCTCTTTATGAACAAAGAGGTATCCGCCTTGCTAGCTTTGAATCCTTGGTCCTGCAAATAAGTCACCAATCTGAAATTCCAAGCTCTTGGAGCTTGCTTCAATCCATACAAAGCTTTCTTTAGTTTGCATACATAGTTAGGATGATGTGCATCCTCATATCCAGGAGGTTGTGCCATATACACTTCCTCAGAAATCCATCCATTCAAGAAAGCATTCTTTACATCAAGTTGATAAAGATTCCAATTTCTAGATGCAGCAAGACTAATGAGAACCCTAATTGTAGGCATTTTTGCAACAGGAGAGAAAGTCTCCTCATAATCAATACCATGGGTTTGAGCAAACCCTTTAGCAACTAACCTTGCTTTGTGTCTATTTATACTTCCATCTAGATTCCTCTTGATTTTGTATATCCATCGAGATCCAATTATCTTCATAGATGGCTTGTTAGGTACAAGCTCCCAAGTGTCATTCTCCTTCAAGGCGTCCATTTCTTCATCCATTGCATCTCTCCAAGCTTTCTTGCTTTGTGCTTCTTCAAATGTGGTAGGTTCTTCATTGGTTGAATCCTTTGCAATGTAGATTGAGTGCTTGGTGACCAAAGAAGTATCATAACCAAACCTCTCTGGTTTCTTCTTCTCCCTTGAAGACCTTCTAAGTGGTTGATGTGAGCTCTCGGGTCCATATGTAGCATCCTGCATCTTTGCTTTTCCTTTGTTCTTCCATAGCTTTAGTCTTTCCAAGTCTTCTAGGTCAATCTCCGAATCACTTTCTTCAATCTGCTTTGGCTCCTTTGGTTGAAGTGATGGAAAATCTTCATCCAAGTCATACGGCAGCTTCACTTTCCTGTCATCATCAAACCATGATTTGTTTTCATCAAAAATTACATCTCTACTCACAGAAAATCCTTTATTGGTTGGATTGTACAATCTATATCCTTTTTGGTTTTGATCATAACCAATGAATACACACTTCTCTGCCTTGGGATCCAATTTCCCTCTTACTTGAGAAGGAATGTGAGCATAGGCTAAGCATCCAAAGATTTTGCAATGCTCTAGACTAGGTCTTCTTCCATTCCACACTTCATATGGAGTGGTTCCATCTAGTGACTTAGATGGAAGTCTATTTATGAGATATGTGGCTGTAGACACAGCCTCTACCCATAGGTAGTTTGACAATCCCTTTTCGTTGAGCATGGACCTTGCTGCTTCGACAATAGCTCTGTTCCTCCTCTCTGCTACACCATTGAGTTCGGGTGTATACCTTGTAGTGACTTCCCTTTTAATGCCTCTTTCATGCAAGAAGGCATCAAATTTAGAAGAGAAGTATTCTCCTCCACCATCTGATCTGAGTCATTTCAAAGTCCTACCTGTTTGGTTTTCAACAAGAGCAATATACTTCTTAAAGCAATTAAACACTTCATCCTTGTGCTTCATGAAAAACAGATTGGTCCACCTGCTACAATCATCTATGAAAGACACATAGTATCTTGAGCCTGATATAGATGGCTCCTTACTTGGACCCCACACATCCGTGTGCACTAGATCTAAAGGATTTTGATACATATATCCTTTCTTATTGAAAGGTTGTCTATGAGCCTTGCCGAGTTGACAAGCTTCACACTTATAAATCATGTGTTGCCTTGTCATATTAGGCAAACCAAGTACACTTTGGTCCCTGCAAATCTGTTTGAGTGTCCTCTCACCAATGTGAGCAAGCCTTTTGTGCTATATCTCCAATTCTGTTAGAGTTTGAGATCCATAGCTAAACAAAGCTATGTTCTTTGTATCTTCCACTTCAAAAGTGAAAAGCCTTCCTGTCTTTTCTCCTTTGGCAATCCTTCTAAAGCCTTGCCTTGGGTCTTCAACATATGCTCCAAATCGATTGAATCTAACCTGCAATTCTTTTTCAACAATCTGTCCAACACTTATTAAATTTTTGGTAATTGTAGGGACATACAAGACTTTGCTTAAGAGGTTCATATTCCCATCTGATGTCTTCACATTACCTATCTTCTCCACTGAGTGCTTTGTATCATCTCCTGTCTGCACTTCATGCTTGTTATGAGGATCTTCCAAATAAGAAAGTAAAGCCACATTTCTTGCTACATGGTTCGAACATCCCAAATCAATGTAAAATATGTGATCATCATCCTTACCCTTCTTCGCTGTTAGATTCATAATCAATAATGAATCTTCTTGACTTTGTTCCTCTGCATAGTTATTGTAATCTTTTCTTCCTTTATGGCCACTTTGATAGTTGTTGTTTTTGTAATTGTTGTTGTAGTAGTTGTTGTTGTTGTAGCCTCCATTGTATCTACCTCTATTTGATCCATAGCCACCTCTATTGAATCCTCTTCCTCTTGAGTTCCTCGGGTTCCTGAAACATTCTTCAGTAGTATGATTAGATAAGCCACATATATTGCAAGGTTGAGATGATTGGAATCTCCCCCTGCCTTGCTTTCCACCTCTGCCTCTTCCTCTAGCTCTTCCTCTACCTGCAAAGTTTGCTTGGAAAGAGCTACCTTCATCTTCATTCTTCCTATTCTTTGACTTGTCCTTGACCTTAGCTTTATCAGAATATAAGGCAGAAGTTTGATTACCTCTTGAGGACTCACCACCTTTGCTTATCTTTGCTTCATGAGTGAAGAGTTGGCCCATGAGTGTGTTGAGGTCGGGTACATGCATATCCATGTATAAATCCATGGCTGTTGTGAATGACTCCCACTTGTTGTCTTCTTTGATTCCATTCATGATTTGTCTTATGATTTGCTCCTCTTCAATTACCTCTCCAATGCTTCCAAGTTGGTCGGAAATCTCCTTCATCTTTGTGACATAATCAGTCACATTTTGCTTCGGGCTTTTCTTCATTGTTCTGAACTCCATCCACAATTGGTTCTTCCTTGCTCGAGTGTTGGAAGAGAAGAAAGAAGCAAGTGCATTCCAGGTCTCTCTTGATGTCTTGCATCCCTTGACATGAGGTAAAAGAAAATCAGAGATAGAGTTTAGAATATAGGACCTTGCAAGTGCATCCTTCGAACACCAATTCGAAAGTCCTTCCACTTCTTCATGTGATGGTTGCCCTTTGTTCCTCATGGTTGGCATTGCTTCATCTCCGGATATGAATCCATATAGATTCCTCCCTTGAAGGTAAGCCTCCATCCTTAGAGACCATGCCGGATAGTTGTTTCGATCCAATTTGTCAATTGTTGATGGAAATCCATCTCCCATGTTGCTTGACTATGCTCTGATACCACTGTGAAGAGAGATGGTGGATGCAATCCAAAGATGAGTAGGTGCTGCTACAACCAGCTTCACACCAGCCAACTGAGACTTCAGATTTGATTAGTAGACCCTTTGAGCTTCCTAAATCCACCAAAATATCAGCCAAGTACTTTGGAACATGTATCCCAAAAATTTAAGTCAAGACAGACTAGTTGCGAAATGACTAGCTCCCAAAACTTGCTATTTTTGGACATACACCTGCTGGAAAAAATGAACAGTGCTCTCAACTTGGTAAGAATTAGAAAAATTCCTTTTGGGCATAGCAAATAGACTTAGCAAGCTTCCCAATCCAAGTTAAAACACTTCAAATGATGGACTGAGCACTGAGAACAAGTTTCAACAATTTCTAGAACCTCCCCACAATTCTCGGGGCTCTACAGAGATAGACCAGTAAGCAGTAAAATGCAGATATCTCCAAAATTATTAATCCAATGACCTTGAAAATTTATATGCACAAATTAGACAGTATAATCTATCCAAAGCAAGTTATAGTGCTGAAAAAGGTTCAGTACAACTTGAGATATGACCTTCTGAAGGTACTGCTCTAAGTGAGTATAGCAGAGAACAAAACAGAGAAGTAGATGATGATAAATGTATAGATTCACATATGATTACAACCTCATTGGCAATGAATCTTTGCACAATGGGAGTAGAATGATAGAGCTATGGAGTAAGCTCTTCAATCTCTACAAAATGACATCAAGTGGTCATGTACAAGGCTTGCTAATCGCCTCTTCCTTCTTGCTCCTTTTATAGCTATTCTTGGAGGGACTTTTGAATTCGAATTCGAATGGCTCCACCTAAAAGTGATTCCCAAAGTTAGGAGAGATTCCCTCAGCTCAAAAATTCGTGATTTTGGTAGTTAGAGCCACAAGTTTGCTTTTACATCATGGATGAGGTAAGCCATCCTTTTCCTTTTTTCTTTTTCCATTTATAAGAGATAAAAATGAACTCTTTTACAAGAGGTGTTCACATGACTACTCATGTGACTTACAAATGAGGATGATATCAAATATATCAAGCATGTAGGCTTGGGTAAAATGCACCAACACAAGGGACATTCATATTGTGGAATGGAGCTTGGATACAAGCTGCTAGTTAATTAGGTAGTTCATTACATGACATTGGCTTCCAAACCTTTGTTCGATCCCAACATCGGCTCCTCTGTCACATGGATTTAGTGAATAAAGTTCTTTTTTGAAATGCCTTTTTTTGAAGAAGAGATCAAGATAAATAAATTAATGAAAGAGTGTTACAATTGTGCAAGAGGCAAGCCCCCACCTCAAAACATCAACTGACCCATGTGGGGTAGGCATGACCTCTAGCAAACTCATAAGGATAAGGGCATAGAATATCTCAAGACTGAATACAAGGGGAGGAGAGAAGTTCTCCACCTCCTAGCATTAGTTTTTAGCAAAAGGCCACCAATTTTGAAATTTTTGTCAACAACAATGTTCATAGAGTTAATACAACAATTAGCCGTAGCTTTGAGCTCCTTTTTACAACTTATAAGATAATCCTTCTTGCCACTTTGGAAGATGGCCTCATTCCTACTAACCGAAATGTGCGAGAGGATCTCGAATCTTCGGAATTTCCACAGCAAAAGATCAATGTTGTTGCAACACCCCAACAAAATCTCTTTAGATCCAAGTTTCTTAACACCAACAACAGTATAGCACTTGTTGAGAAGGCCCCAAATTTTTCAGGCATGGGTACAATTAATGAAGAGGTGGGAAAGATCCTCCTCCTTGCCACAAAAGTAACACTTCTCATTGCTAACATTGCAGATCTTGGCCTTCCTATTAGTCCATACACCTTTAGGAATTATAAGTCAATGCAAGATACAATGCTTCAGGTCAATGGGAAAGACCCAATTAGCTTGAAACCTATATCTCCATTGTTTTAAGGTCCAATTGAGCATCCACCTTTGATTGATCTTCTTGACCAATTGAGAAAAAAATTTCAAATTGCTTCTTGTACTTCTTGTAAGTATGCTATGCAATTTCAGTGATGGAAATGTATTTTCAAGTTGAGCAAGCATCATGTATGATAGCAATCAGGGCTTTCACTTTTAGTAGACCTTGTTTACAAGCCAAACATAGGTAATTTAAATTTGAGATCAAATGTTCATCCAAATTACTTCCGTTATGATATAGATCAGCAAACTTGTGAAATCCCTTATAATTTCTACACTTGGTTTTGAATGATACTTAAAGCTTCCATTTGCTCATGAGCAATCCAGCTAGTCCAAGGGTAATCATGCAGGTAAAAGAAAAGGTTAGCAAACAAAGAAGTACTAGGAAGGTTATCTTTTGTTATAGACATCTAGGATCTCCACAAGTTGCAAGTGAGTTTGCTGCTAGTGGTTTGCTACTAGTGGGTACAAAGACCTAAGGAGAAGAAAAAATCCTCCAAAGATCATAGTTAGACGAAGCTTTATATCATTCCACATGAAATTTACCAATATTTATTTTTGTAAGACAAGCCCAAAAGTCATTAGAATTGAGGGATCTAAGGATCCACTTAGCAAACCATTTCTTAGCCATCTTAGCACGACATAGGATCCCAAGATCCCCCTCCTCCTCCTTCATACAAGAAACTTTCCAATCAACTTTAAGGATATAGGAACCATGGAAATCTCCACTCCACAAGAATCTCCTGGACAATGGACATCAAGCAGGACAAAAAGTAGATAATAGTTGGAAGAATGTAATGATTTAACACAACAATCTTGTGAGATAAACTTTGCTGAAGCGAAATCCATTTAAAAAACTTAGATCTAAATTTAGGCACCACCCATTCCCATCTTTGACAGAAGATCACATGAAAGCCCATAGGAATGCCCAGCATTCAAAAATATCACCATCCTGAAAATTACCTTTTGTAATTGAGCGATACATGTCCCACACTCTACAAACCCAAAGTTTTACATAAGGAATTCTTACGTTGAATCCTTAATTTCTTTGCACATATAGAATCCTTATGTGTTCTTATGTTCAATCCTTATTTTTTCGCACATAAGGAAGCAACACACATCGTTTCTTCTCCATGTTCACACATCGTGTGAAGATGTTGAAGGTGTCACTACAATGTTGGAAATAGTTTCATCTCGACAAAAAAAATAACAATGAAACGTCGGCAAATACGAACTACATTGATACTATAAACCCGATTGCACTCTCAAAATGAATACTTCATACCTAGGAAATAGCTTTCATGCAGTTTGCAATCATAGATTCAATCTATTTCCGTATAAATCATCGACTTCTTTTCGCATCTTTGTATTTTCACTCGACTCCTTGATCCACCAATGCTTTCATCCTCTTTTTCCACAACCATTTCTCTTTTGAATGTCCAATGACATGTTTTCTTTGTGACATTTGTATCACACCTGCCACAAACCATGGAATCAACTTATCAGTAATTAAGATGAGCAAGAACCGATAGGATCTATGTTTGTTTGATGTAGTGAATCATCGGCTTTGGAAACACGCAACTGATGTTCGCTCAGAGATACTTTATGTCTATCATTGTAAAGCTCCCACTTATTACATTCGAAAAGCAAAATATTTTTAGAACCCATTTGTATATCTAAGAGAACTGTGGCTTCCTTTCTTGGTTGAAAATAACTTTCTCCCATGTTTGGAGATAAAGATTGATCAGCTCCTTCTATATCTTCATATTTTTAATATTTCCATAGTGACTTGATGTGTAATTTTAAATCTTCTACCTGTCTTTGCTTTTGTTCAAGTTTATCTTTCATAAACAAAATCTATTTTTTCAAATATTTTTTATCAAGAGAACTATGAAATTTTCTTTTCATGGATTTCCAGCATTTTGTACTATAATTAAATAGTTTTTGCTCCAATATCTTAGCATCATCTATAAAAATATAACATCCTTCAAATTTGCGATTTTCCATTAAGTTTGTTACTTGTTTTATAACTCCTACATGCTTTCCAATCTTTCCTATAATTGCAAGTTTCCTAAAATCAATGGCATATACCTTCTTGAATCTTTTGTGTTTGTGTCACAAACATGGAGTCCCATTCTACCTTCCATCATTTGATCCCATTGACAAACACTACAACATATGAGGGGCATACCAACTCTGCATATATCGACGATCACACTCAGCATCGGTATGGGCGTTGGAAAATGTCACTTAGAGATACCGACGGTCAAGTGACTGTCGGTATGACCGTTTTAAATGGATCGTCGGTGTGCCCCATAGCCGTCGGTATAGGTGTCAATATATGCGTCGGTCTGGGCATCGGTATAAGCGTCGGTATCAGCGTCGGTAATTTACTGGAAGTTATCGACACCCATACGGATGCCCATACTGACACCCATACTGAGACCGAGTTTTAAACATACTGTGGACCCGAGAGCAAAACTTCACATTTTTGCTTGTGTTTGAGTACTGTTGGTCTTCTGTCGAACTTGCACGCGTGAACCGAATTGCGACCTGCATTGTCTTGTGCACACACACACACATCTCTCTCTCTACACACACACACACTCTCTCTCTCGGCTTAGATCTCACATCTTGGCAAGTGCTGCTCGTACTATTAGCATTTGTGTTTCTCTATGCTTTAGGTTTTATAATTTCTCTTTTCTTTGATTTTCCAAAAGTTCTTTGGCGTCGATTGTTTGGAATTGGACAATAGGCGACATACATTATGTTTTGAGGACAACGATCCAAAAGAGGGACATACTTGTAAGTGATTGTTTTATTCTCTATTGATAGAGAGAGAAGGACAGAGAGAAAGAGAGAGAGAGATGAGAGAGAGAGAGGAGAGAGAGAGAGAGTGAGAAAGTGAGAGATAAAGAATAATGAAAGAAAGGAAGATAGAGATAGGAAAATAGAGCATACATACACGCACACATACACACACATTTACACATGCATACATACACACATACATGTACACACATGCATGCTTACATACACACACCTATACACACATGCATGCTTACATATACACACATATACACACATGCATGCATACACATACATACAAATTTACACACATGCATACATACACACACATGCATACATACACACACATGCATACACACATACATACACACACATATATACACATATGCATACATACACATACACACACACATACATACACACACACATATACACTCATATACACACATACACACATACATGCATACATACACACACATATACACACATGCATGCATACACACATATACACATATACACACATGCATACATACACACATGCATACATATACACACACATATGCATACACACATATATACACACACACATATACACATATGTATATACACATACATACACACATATACACACATGCATGCATACATACACACACATACACATACACACACATGCATGCATACATACACACACATACACATACACATACATGTACACACATGCATACATACACACATATACACACATGCATATATATATATATATATATATATATATATATATATATAAAGTGGGATAATTATATAGATAATAAAATATGATAAGAACTAGTGTTTTAAATAAATAAATGAAATATATATTATTAAATATATAAAAATAGGTTTAATTTTAATCATTTTAAATAGAGTGAATATATACACACATACACAAACACACATACTTATACACCTATCTATATTCACATATATATACATATACACATATATATACACATGCATATATATATATATATATATATATATATATATATATATATATATATATATATATATATATATATATATATATATATATATATATATATATATATATATATATATATATATGTTTTAGGTTTAGGTCATTTTGATTATTGTTTTAGGGTTTTAACACCTACATAACATATATACACACATACACATACACATATAATACATATATACATGTATATACACATGTGTATAGAAATATACATAATTTAGGTCTAGATCTTTAAAATTAGGGTTTTAGGGTTAAGGCATACATATAACTCAATTAAGAGGTAAAAAAATTGAATAAATAAATAAATATATATATATAATAGGATCAATTAAGAAAAAATCCAAATATATAGATAAATTAAGATAGTTATATAGATTAGGGTTTTAAGTTTTTTTAGGTATTTAAGTATTTAGGTTTAGTATTTCAGGTTTAAGTCTTTAAGAGTATGATTTTTAGGTTTAATAAAAAAACAAATGCTCTAAAATGTCCATATTATAATAGATGGCTTCTTTGGATCCTGAAGAGAGAATGGCAGGTCCTTGCACATAGTGCAAGTATCAAATTGATTGGAAACGACGGATTTGTACTGCACATGTTAGAGAGTATGGATCCTTTGGTAGGAGTCGACTGTAACCTACGCTATCATTTGCATGGTCCCCCAGGTGAGCAGATGGACCCAAACGACATTGCACCGATAACCTCTCGTGGACAAAAGAGAGCAAATATGGACTTATACATACAAGCAAGTACTAATAATATTACACAGAATGAACATATGGAAGAGATGCTTGAAGCATTTTATGAGATGGATGAAGATCATGATGGTGGAGAAGGTGTCGAGAGTTTCATGGACACAAACAAAAATTCAATGATCAGAAGTCGATGAAGAATATGAAAACATGCGAAGATTAGCTCGTTTACCACTTTATAATGGAGCAAAGATATCTGTACTACATGCATCACTCGCGATGCTCAATCCGCAATCCATTTATGGATGTCAGATAGTAGTGTCACTGAATTTTTCAGGTAAGTGGAGAATAAATTGGCTTTCATTGTTGTATCACAATAACTTTATAATATCGTTTTAATTGCTTATTGCAGGCTTCTTAAATATCAATTTTTGCTAGAGGGAAATGACATGCCTCCAACACGTGGAGATGCAAAAAACCTTTTACAGTCCATTGGAATGGATTATATTAAAATTCATGCTTGTCCGAATGATTGCATTCTCTTTCGGAATGAGTATGAGCATCTCCACGTATATCCAAAGTGTGGAGCAAATAGATTTAGAGAAGACATTGTAGGCAAAGCAATCCCCGCAAAGGTTCTTCGCCACTTTCCTATCATTCCACGAATTAAGAACATGTTGAGATGCAAATCTATAGCTGAGTTAATGTCATGGCATACAAAGAGCATGTCTACAGATAATGTAATGCGAGTGCCTACTGACTCTGATGCTTGGAAGCACATAGATAGTAAGTGGCCAGAGTTTGCTAGTGAGCCTTGGTCCATACGTCTAGGCCTAGCTATGGATGGAGTGAATCCATTTGGATTATGCAGTTCTTCATGGAGCACATGGCCTGTATGTTTGGTAAATTATAATATCCCACCATGGTTGGCCACAAAGAAAGGTCATTTATTATTAGCTCTTATTGTACGAGGTAAGTATAAGGTAAAAAACATGGATGTATATCTTGCACCACTTGTGGAAGAACTGCACATTTTATGGGATGGGATTACTATGCGTGACATGTCTCAACCTATAAGAAGACGAGACGTGTGAGTGCAAGGCATACTTATGTGGACAATGAATGATTGGCCTAGTTATGGTGAATGTTCAGGTTTATCGATTTTGGGTTACCATACTTGTCCTTTATGCAGACCACGATTCAAAGTACGCTATTCCAAAGCACTACGTAAAATTGTCTATGAAGGACATCATAGATATTTGCCTGATGGACATCCAGCATAGCAAGCAATTTAGAAGCCATCAATATAGAGATAGATGTTCTCGGTGCATCCGACCTTCAAGAGGATGTTGGACTAGAGGAATTTTGAATAAAACACTTTTACGTACTAATTTTTGTTTTTTTTTTTTGTTTATTCTCTGTATTAGTTTTATTATCGCATGCTAATTATTTGAGTTCTTTTATTGAAGAGCACGATGGGAGAGAGTCCTCCAATCACTCCACATTCCATGACAGAGAAGTTGTTTTTGGAGTTCATCTCTCAAGTTCCTCCCGTGTATATGGCCGCTGCATCACAGTATTGGATCGTGCATGGTAGCACTCCTCTCGGCCTCACTCCTGGTGGCCTTACTCCTACCGGCCTCACTCCCACTGGCCTCACTCCCGCCGGTGTCACTCCCATCAGTGTCACTCCGACCGGTGTCACCCCTGTCGGTGTCACTCCTGCGGGTGGTGCTACTCCTGTAGGAGGTATGTCTCCTAGCTTTGTGACTCCACCACGACCATCTTCTCAGCCATCTCCTACTGGGTCTACTAGTAGACATGTGCGTTCGACACCTCAGCGCGATATAGGTTCTGGTCCATCTCGTAGATCGAGGTCACGCTCTGGAGAAAGAGGTTCTAGGAGTGGATCTACAGGTAGGTCCGGAGGCGGAGGAGGGGGATGTTCTGGAGGCAGTGCGACGGACGTTGTGTCGCCTGCTTGTACTCCTAGGAAGAGTACCTCAGATATAGGTACACCAAGTAGTACACCACATGGAACACCACGTACACCTTGGGGTGCTCATGACCATGATGACTCCCATGTGTATAGTATCCGAGATGGAGCTCCGATGATGGATGCGGCTGGCAAAGCAATGCGTGCACGCATACGACAGCTTTACTCCATCCATTTTGGACACTCTATCATGTTGAAATTGAGTGAAGAGGATAAAGATCGGAAGAATTATATCGCACAAACGATTTATCAAGAGTTCGGACCAGTCGATGGATAGTCTCTTGTCAGTTCAGAGTGGATTCTGCACACCGCACATGAGGTTATGTCCCATCGATGATCGGATGCTCGTGATGCTTTCAGAGCAGGCTTAGCAAAGCCTGTATGGTTAGATGTTGAGGAGTGGGACGTGATTCCTGACGAGGAGCAACAGACTCCTGACCGATATCGCCAACAGCGAGATGCCACAGCCACACGTTTAGATACCATTGGACCATCACATTTGGGCAGTGACAGATATGACACGATGCATCATGAGTTTATAAGTACCATTTCATTTATTGAATTTATTTGTGTTAAATTTCTCATGTATGTTCCTCTAATCTTTTGTATATTTGTTTCAGGAGCTCGCAATGGGTCATCCTCCAACACGAATGGAGGAGTCTTACGGATATAGTCATGGGTTGATTGCACTATTGGAGGACTTGGAGGAACGCGGTGCGGTCCTTTCATGGGAGCATTTGCGATGAGGTAATTAATTTATAAACTTGGTTTTTACTTGTTTGTAATTTTCATGTGAATTTATCTCATTCCATTAATGTTCTTTGTTGCAGGACTATTGATATGGAACGTTCTTTGCATGTGTATGGTAGTGGAACACCAAAATTTTGTATTTGACTTTCATATGGCAATGCATTGCTTTGCCACATTTTGTAAAAGCATCATATATGACAGTGGTTTGCCACACTCTTGTACATTCTTCATTATTGAGATATATAACTTCTTTTGTACATGGTTCATGGTTCATTCTGATTATCTCTTTTGTGTCCAATAATACTTTGTTTCATGAAATCATATTTCGGCTGAAATTAGAGTACACATCACATGTGCTCGGTTTTTTTGGGCAGTGTATTGTCTTTTGTTAAGCAACATCATGGTAATGTTGCTGTAGCAAAAGACAACACACTCTGCCCAAAAAAAAATTTGCAGGTATGGTCGTCGGTATACGTGACGGTACTCCCAGTAATGTCATCGGAATAAGCATCGGTACACCCAGCAGGCGATGGTATACGTGATGGTATACCCAGCAGAGGCCTCAGTATGGGCGCCGGTATTACCGATGCTTATATCGATGCCTATACCGATGCCTATACAGATGCATGTACCGATGCCTATACCGATGCTTTGGTACCGATGCGCATACCGACCTTTACACCGGCGTCGTGAAAAATAAAGCCACGTTCATTTTCCTCGGTAAAAACCTCCGTATACCATCGATCTGTTGTAGTGAAATATTTCCCATTGAAGTAAAAGTTCTTTATAGTGCTTGTTCGTTAGCATTTTGAAGCAATCATATTTTTTCATGATGAGTTCTATAGAATCGTATTGCCTTTCATCAAATTTTGAATATTATCTTCTTTTCGTTATACAAATGATTTTAAATAGTATAAAGAATGAAGAAAATTTTGTATATTACCACTAGATGAATCCCCTTGGTCGCAATCCTCCTCATATATTGACTTTGTAGATTCTCCACTCTGTACATTCTTTTTCATGCATGATCCAACCATTTTGAAACCTGACTCTCCTTTCAACTTGAAGGTTTCTATCTATCCATCTCTTTTTATATGTTGAGAAAAATCTTCGTCCTTGAACTAAGAAGATATAAACTAGATTGTGTAATGATGAAGTAGCAAACATTATTCTAGAATAGTCATAAAAAGATAAAAAGTCCATCTCTTTTTACATGTTGCAAAAACTCTTCATCCTTGAACTAAGTAGATATAGCTAGATTGTGTAATGAAGATGTAGCAGAAATTCTTCTAGTATAGTCATATAAAGATAACAAGCACGGTCCAATTTTCATTGATCTCTCCTTTCCCTTACTTGTTTGGTGAACCGCATACATGATTCTATGATATATCAAGGTGACATAATTATAGTCTATAGTGAAAAATAAACAAACTCTTTCCATCAAGCAATGAACTTTAAGCATTCTACCCAAGTTATGTCCCTTAGAAAAACTAAAGTATTGTCACATATGTACTACAAAACTAAATTGTTCCTTCATGAAGTTTGTAGATATGTTCTAAAGTATTTTTTTTAAGAGATTTGGCCAAGGCACAATCTCCATAGCATTAGTTAATGAATGAAGAAACCTATAGTTAAGGGGCATAGTGACCATGCGATCCCTTGTATCCCATATATTATGGGCAAGATGGCCCAAAGGCAATAGGAAATTGAAGTTTAGGGAGAATTACATAGGAACTAGATTATAATTCCAAAACAGTTTTCTGAAATCCAAGACATTTGAAATCTCTAAGCAATGAATGCATGTATAAGATAAAATGGCCCATAGAAAGTTCTAACTCTACATTGTTCAAAATGTTTTCTTGCAAATGTGATTTCAAAAATTTCCATCTCAACTTGGCAAAACTCTAGAGCTCCACTGTCTTGAGACAAACTTAAGTATGCACTCCATTCAAAGCTGATTCATACTAAAAATTAAAAAAATTATATTTGGGACAAATATTATTACTTAGTGCATGCGAAGTTTCTTTATCATCTGGCTCCATGTCGTCTAAATGCTATTATGTTGAATATTTGGTATTATGCCTTATTGGTCATCATCGCACTATCATTCCTTGTTAGATATTTGCTTCCATTAGATGAATAAATTCTATCAAGGAAATACTTTATGGCATATTAAAGAGCTTAAGAATAGTTGATACATGTTGGATTTTGAGGTCTACGAAAGCACAAAAAGAGCACAAGAAAGAAGAAGAAGATGCTTGGACCCCATCACAATATAGAATGTATTTGCCAAGTGAATATACAAAGATAAGTGACCCATTAGGGCTATAGGCATATATACAGGTTGGGGGGAAGAACCTTCTAAATAGGGGAGAAACTACCCTAATGGACCATGGTCCTAAGCATGTTCGTACACATCTATACCAAAGTATATCAACGAATCCCCACTAGGAGTGATGTGGCCGTGAGCAAGGAGCTCGCATTCATGTATAAGGAAGTGCTAAGGTATGTGTAAGGAGATCAATCCATAGAAGGAAGTAACTGGATAGCTTTGAAGAAAGCTTATAATATCTCCCTATGTAGAGCCTTCATGAAAAGGTCTACAACATAATCTTCTATAGGCACATATAGCAACCTAATCTTTCCAACATGGAACCTTGCCCTGACATAATGATAGTGCACCTCAATGTGCTTAGTATGGGCATGGCATGGAACACAGGGTTGCTTGTAACTACGAATGTGCTCCAACCACGAGTGAAGATGGTGGTGTAGATGACTAACCAACACTAAAATGAGCCACAAGGCATCTAAGACACACACTTAAAAGTCATTTTAAAAGCCCCCTCTATACTTAGTCTCACAACTAGAAATGGCTTTAAGAGGTTGCTTTTTCTCAACCAAGATATGCTAGAGCTACTAAGCATGAAGCAAAAACCATTAGTGGATACAACAAGTGTCATAAAAACTAGAAAAGACAAAGACAAAATAAGCATGTAAATATTGGGGTAATGATCCCTCCTTGGGTTCAAACAATCCAAGCATCTGGGTACCACTCAAGTAGCAAAAGATGTGCTTAACCGTCTGAAAATGCTTGACAACTAGGGAATGCATAAACATGCTTATCTACAAGACAATAACTTAATGTGAGGTCATGTTATGCATAAGTAAATCATGTATCCAACATCCTACTGAAAATAAACAACATCAAATGCATCTCCAAAATCATGTAGAATGAACAGTAAATTTGTTTCCATAGGAGTAGCAATAGGTTTGCAAACTTCATGGTGAAAAAGTTTCAATAACATGTCAACATATTTTGTTTGGCACACAACTTTTCCCCCATAACTTTCATAAATTGAATGCAAAAATAATGATGCAAATGCCCCAAATATGACATTTGAAAAGAGGTATATAAATCAACCTTAAATTCAGCAATATGCTTCTCATAAGGAATAGTGAGCATCATGTCATCAACATATATTACGATGATCATGAGTACATCATCTGCATGCTTAACATCTAAGGTTCTCTTGGTTGGAATATTCTCAAAACCATGTGAAATCAAATACACATGTATTTTTTCTACGAAGTGCGTGCTTGCTTTAAACCATGTAATGCCTTTCTCAACCTGCACACTTCTTTTTTTCTCTTTCTACAGAAAACCATGGGGTTGAAATACACTTCTTTTAGAAATGCAATTTTAGTGTCCAATTTATGTTCATTCTAACCATGATGAGTTGCAAGTGCATAGATGCTATGAATGGAAGATTTGGCATGTGGGAGAAAAGGTCTCATCCAAATCAATGCCTCTATCTTAAGCAGAACATTTTTCAATAAGTCTAGCCTTATACCTATCAATCATTCCATGAGACCCATAGTTTAGTTCATATACCCATTTAGTGCAAATGACCTTCCTTTCTAGAGGAAAGTCACATAAAGGCCAAGTACCATTCTTCATATTAGCATCATATTCTGATTGCATCATATTCCTAAATATCTAGTTCTAGCTTAGTTGTTACGAATTAGCTACTATTCTTTAGCTTGTTACTAGTTAGTTGTTACTAGGTAGCTGGTTCTTAGTTACTTATTAGAAATTAACTATTACTAATTAGCTTGTTACCAGTTAGCTATTTCTAAGTACTTGGTCCTTAGTTACTTGTTTATAATTAGATATTAGCTCTTAGGTTGTTACTAGTAAGCTATTATTAAGAAGATAATTCTTGGTTAGTTGTTTGTAATTGACTATTACATGAATAGTTATTACTAATTATCTTATTATCAACTAGCTATTACTAAGTAGTTGTTTCTTGGTTAGTTATTAGTAATTTGGTTTTACTAATTAGCTTACTACTAGTTAGCTATTACAAAGTAGTTTTTTCTTGGTTAGTTGTTAGTAATTAGCTATCACTAAATATCGTATTACAAGTAATCTATTATTGACTAGCATGTTCTTGGTTGGTTTTCAGTAATTATCTACTGTTACCAATTAGCTATTGGTAAGTAGATGGTTTTGGATTATTGTTATTAGTTAGCTATTACTAAGTAGTTGGTTTTTGGTTAGTTGTTAGTGATTAGCTTGTTACTAGTTAGTGTCATGGACACAAAGAAAACCATCTTAAATTCTAGATTCCATGCCAATTTCTTATATCTCATGTTTGGTTAAGATTTTGGAGAAACTAATGCTACCATTCCGTCCGGGAATGTGCCAAAACCCCAAGATCAACTGTATATTTGCTGAATTCTGACACCTCAAGGTTTTGTTTCCAATTGATGATGTCATTGATGACATCATCAAATTGTAACCACCCTTGAAAACCTATAAAAGGAGGGGTTGGCCACATTTATAATCAGTCTTTTGGATGCCAGTCTTGGGAGCTCAAGGGATCCTTATCACCAAGTAAGTACTTTCAAGTTCGAGTTTGAGTTCTAGTCTTGTCTCTTGCTCTAGTCTTGTCTAGTCTTGTATCGTGGACATCCTTTCTTGTCCTATTGTAATCTCGTAGTACGAGATCCTTTCTAGTTATTTCCTATATATTTCATATCCGTAAAGGGAATTCTTGTAAGCAAGATATCTTGTTTCCTATGTACGATCCCAAGTTGTGGGATCTCCTATATCATCTCTAGTCTAGTTTTCCACACCTATTTGTCCCGGGTTGTGGGACATCTTGTATCCATTTTCCCTACGTGGGTGTTCTTGTAATCAAAACTATACTTCCAAAATCTTATCTGCTGTAGTTAGAGAGCACAATCTAGTGCTCCCCTGACATTTTGGCAAGACTACCTTCATCAAGACCAGGCACAATGGATTCCCTATGCAAGGATATACAATCTACCATAAGGACTTGATCGAACATGTCCAAGAGGTGAAACGATTTCTACGACAAGATGATTGATCAATTTCAAGCTATGCCTTGAATATCAAGATGTTGTTTCATGGAAGTACATATCAAGAAGACTACATGATTAATCAGTTTCAAAGTGGCCTCGATCCTGAAGTCAAATATCTCTTGCTATCCATGCCTCAATCAAATACCTTGGAGGATGTTATCAATCAGGCATTTCAATGTGAGAAACAATTATTCAAAGAAAGCCAAGTCCAAGAGCTAGAAGTGTTGAATAATCAAGAAACTATTCCTCAAAAATTCGAATCAAGAACTTTTGAAGACCAAGAAGTCATTATGAATGATGTGGATCATACTTATAAAGATAACAAGAAGATAAAGGACAAGGAGGAGTTCATGTTCAATCAAGTAGGTGTGCTTACTAAAGGCACTCCATCAAATATCTTAGAAACACTACAATGCACCACTATCAGCTCAAAGGACCTTGCTTATGAAAAACCAAAGGAAGCTCAAGGGAGACCCAATCCTTCAATATCTTTCAAGATTAAGGATCATGAAGAATTCAAGGTTGATCATGTCTTAGGTTCCAGAATCTCTTGAGGAAGATTGGAATGCCTTATTCATTGGAAAGCGTATGACATCATTGATCGTACTTGGCAGCTTAAAGAAAATATTCTTAGAGATGAATTCAAGGTTCATGAGTTCCATAGGAAGAATCCAATGAAACCCAAGCTAGAGAACATGGCCGCTCCTCGGGATAGATGTTGTGGAGGCAATGCAAAGGACATTGTGTCACCCACTTCTACTCTAAGATTGAGTACTGTGGATGCATGTACATCACATAGTACACCACATACACCTTGGGGTGCTCATGACCATGACGAGTCCAAGGTCTAGCCTATACGTGATGGCACTACAGTGATGGATGTAGCTAAAAAGGCCATGCTTCAACACATATGACAACTATGCTCCATACAGTTTAGAAACTCTATCATGTGCAAATGGAGTGAACAACACAAGAATCATAAAAATTACATCACAGAGGTGATCTATCACAAGCACGACCTAGCAGCTAGGCAACCTATTGTTAGCTCAGAGTGGGTTCAACACATGGTGTGTGAGGTTATGTCCCATTGATGATAAGGGGCTTGTGAAACTTTTAAAGGAGGCCTAGAAAACCTTGTATGGTTAGTCAACAAGGAGTGGGAGATTATTCATGATGAGAAGCAGCAAACTCTTGATGGATATCATTAACACTGAGATGCGGCAATCACACATCTAGATAAAATCAATGCATTAAATTTGGTAGTGGTGGATATGACACTATGCATCACGAGTTTCTAAGTATGTTTTGATGATTGAATTTGCTTGTGTTAAGCACGTCATGTTTTTTTATCTCACATTTTGCATATTTCTTGTAGGATTTGGTAGTGGGTTGTCTTCTAGCATGAGTAGAGGAGACTTAAGGATATAATCATAGATTCATTGCATTGTTGAAGGACTTGGAGGGATGAGATGTGATCATATCATGGGAGTATCTATGATGAGCTGAGCTTCTGAACTTGGTTCAGTGTTTTTAGTTGTTGTGTTTAAATATCATGGCAATTTGTTGCATTTCATGAATGTGATTTGTTGTAGGAATGCAGATATAGATGTTTTGATCACTTTGGGCATGTGTATGGAAATTGTGGCAATGGTAGCAGTGATGTGCCATAATTTTGTATTTTGCTCATATATGATAGTGGTGTGCAAAAATTGTTTATTTGGTTCATATATGGCAACCGTTTTCCACATTCTATATTTGGTTCATATACAACAATGGATTGCCACAATTTTGTACATGGCTCATTTATGGAATGTATATCTATTAACGGCTTAGAGGAATAAATCCACTACTAGGTTCTTGGGATGGTCAGGGGTCTGTATTACAGAGTCCCTATGTTTATTTTCCTAGATAAGACATTCACTACGCAGAGTTATTCATCACTTTACTGTGACTATCCACCAGCAAACTTGTAAATAGTAATTTCATCACCAGACTTTTCAACATTAAGCGAACTACTTCACTAGAATAAATTATGTTTTTCAATTATGCAAAATAAATTAGATTCTCCACCATCTATTTACGCACAACCACAACTAAACTTATACCATCATCAATCAAAGTATTACACAGACAAGGTCATCGGAATAACTTAATACTCAAAACTGTGAAAGATCAATACACCAAAATAAATAAAAACTTGTGCGAAAATGACCCATAAGCACACCACTCATACCCACAGTCCGGCATCTTGCTTATCCTGCACATCTGCTTCTACACACTTTCATTATCAAAGAGTTACAAGTGTTATGCTACATCCTTTTGATGTGCGTCTTTTCCAATTACATTTTCCAATAATTACAATTACATTCCGGTGGCCTAACACTCACATGCATGGTGGATTTGAGCTCAGAATTGGTTAATTACAAAAAAAAGCTAAGAATAATTGACAATGCCTTGAATATACATAGTGCGGGATAATTTAAAATTATGCGAAATTTTTTGCTTCAATGCCTCTAACCAAAATGGAAGTGCTTGTGTGTAGACCATGTGTGTGTTTTTACACATAAATACTTTCCTCTATATGTCTATATGTGTCTATGACATACAATTTCATTAAGAAGAAGAAATGAATCAAAAGCATAGTGTATTTTTAATATACATTTTAGAGTGCTAATGCCTTTTACCCCCTGTGGATCTTCCTTGTGGATCTTCTTTTCAGGTTACAACGGATTTATGAAGTAAAGAAGAAGCTATTTGAAGTAAAGCCGGAGACCCAAAGTTTATGAAGTCTAAAAATAGAAATTGAAGAAAAGTTCCTGCCACAAAGACCGAAGAGAAGCCCATGGGTGCCTTCTCACACTATAGGGGGAAGTTTACATTGTATTTCTTGATCCGTAGTGTTGCGGCCTATTGTATTTACCGATCAGCACTGTAGCGGCCTATATTTCTATTCATTGATCTGCACGGTAGCGACCTTTTGCGTTTATCGATCCGTAGTGTAGTGGCCTATATTTGTATTCACCAATCTGCACTGTAACGGCCTATTCTATTGTTGTTCTGCATTATTGATATTTATTGGAGGACTCCACTTGTATTTACATTGTATGACTGAGCATTGCCATTGCATTTTCACTGTATTTCGATCTTTCATCCATGACAGTCACGTTCCACTAGCATGACCATTCACTTTCTCTTCCGAGGTGGGGGCCTATGATGTACGATATGAGTCACCATACCGAGGACGAGGTGCCCAGGGCCCAGATGTCATTGTCCTAGAGATTTACATCTTTACGTATCCACATCTCTACATATCCAGTGTTTGAATAATCCAAATCTAAAGAATAATTTTCTATTGAGAATGTTGTAGATATTTTACCGAAGCATTGGCTAGAAATAGTCATAAGGAGATTTGCGGATTACTAAAGATTGTACCACTATTGAAGGGAGGATTATTGGAGTCAATTGTCAAGTGAGCAGATCATTTGATTCATCATATTTTATGTGTTAGCACACATATGAAACCCATGTTTAGTTGTGCCATATGAACTTGAATCTTCATAGTGTGAAACCATTCTTTAGAAACTAAAAGAAAACATAACAAAAGTGAAGCACTATTTTAAAATCATTCGCTATTTTCAATCTAAAAGCAAACTCACGTTTATCGATAAAGTTTTCCGAAAAGCCATGGAAATAGCGATCGCTATTTGGGAAAACAAATCAGATTTTACGTGATTGATCGCTATAGCTTTTGGGAGGATGAAAATACTATAAGAGAGGCACTTGGATTCATTGTTAAGACATCAACTTGAAGATTATCTCAAGATCAAGGCTAGGAGTTCTTCGAGGCCACTTTGGAGAAGGAGTTGGAGGAGGAGTTCTCACACTCTTGAGGAGTGTTGGCACATATCTTGGTGTATCGAGGTTTTGCTCGCATGCGGAGGACATCATGATCTATGATGTTTTGGTAACTTGTATGTGTTTTCGTTATCTGCATTGTATTTGTACAAAGACATTATTATGAATTAATTGGCTCTCCAATTTCCTCACATCTCTCTCGTTTCGAAACTCACTTTTGATGGTAATGAATTGTACAAGTAATTTGATTTATGATCTCATCCGATTAACTGTGAGCGTCTATATTTGAATTCTACCTATTAAGTTGGTCGAAGCACCCTGTGTGTACCATCTATTTGGAACACTAGCAGTTGGCCTGATCCACCCAACTGAGCCCTTCACGACATTTGAACCCGACGTGAAACTATTCCACGACATTTGGCGATTAGGAGGTACGATATCAAGCTCAATCCTAGGTATGCAGATTTTACTTTTACGTTGATTATATTAGTGAACAATGGGCAAAAAGTGTGTTGCAAAACACACCACACAAGACATAGGTTCTAGTGTGGAAGCATTAATTGAAAAGAAGTCATTAGAATTGACGAACAATTCAAAGATATGGAGACACAAATAATTGCATCCATAGATGAGAAACTTTCCTTAAAAATCGAGCCATTAACTTCATAGATATCAATAATGACTTCAATATTGGGAAAAACTACTGATGTTTTTAAATCATTAAATACACAATTTAATCAAGAATTTGTGAATTTAGAAGGAGTTGTTCACTTTGAACTTTCAAATTTGATAGAGAGTATGGAAAATCTATCTAATCATGTGAGAGAACTTGCAACATCAGAAAGTATAAGCTGTGAAATTTCAAGTTTAAAAGAAAATATTGAAATTCTAACCAATCAACTAAAAGAAATTACCACATGTAAGTGTAAATATGATTATCAAGTACAAAGTTTGTCTACTCAAGTTTTTTATAAAAGACATTCATCTGGCCATAGAAGATCTTCCCCTAAGGCCACATATAGAAGATTAAATAGACCTATAATATGCTTTTGGTGTGATCAATTTGGCCATATGTTTTGGAATTGTTATGCATATGAGAATGCTTGTAGACTTAAATTGGTCACTGAAGTTGATAAGAAAATTTGTAAATACCATGATCACTCGACTTTGCACTGGAACTTAGGAAGAGGTGGAATTAAAGAATTTTTTGATCAAACAAAAACTAAGCCAAAATCATTTAGAAAACAATGGAAACCAAAGAAATATGATGATACAAAATCTTCTGAACAAGAAACTATGATTGAGAATCAAGTTAAATGTTTTGAAGAAAAGAAAAGTGAACAAATCAAGTTGGATAAACAAAAAGTTGAACAAATTTTGCAAGAAAGATTGGAAGAGGATGAACAAGAATATGAAAAGTTGATACAATTGAAAAAGAAACATGATGCATACTATGTAGTATGTGATCCAAAGTTTCTAGAAAATGACAAATTATTTGATTAAGAAAAGGTTAAGAATTTGAAAGTTGAAATGAGCCAGAATATTAACAATGAACAAACTAGACAAATTTAACATGAAAATATCAATGAAATTGATGAGAGTACAAGCAGTGCTAAAAAAATTAAAGAAAAGGAAAAACAATGGATTAAAAATGCTATCAAATAAATTGAACAAAATATTAAAAATTCATCAAAGTCTTCTAAACCTTTATCTTTGCAGAAAAGAACAGGTTGAAGATGATCCATGATGAAGAGGTGCTTATGATTGAAGATGAACCATGAAGAGATCCTTAGGTAGGAAACGGTGAGTGAAATTGTAGTGAGGATGAATTGTAAAGCATGTTTTTGATACTAACTTCGATGTTTTTAATGAGACAGGTACATGCTTCTTCAAAATTATCTTTGATGATAATGATGGTCGAGATTATTGAGGGTGTTTGAGTGAATTAAGAGAATTATTTTTTATTAAGGAGAGAATTGAGTGTTGACTTTAATGCATTTTAGTCTTCTTTCCTTATTCTCCATTATTTGCACCATATTGAGTCTATTTTGCATTCAGAGTATGCATTAACCAATGTATATACACATATGTTTATTTCTTTAGCCTACACAATCTTCTTACACTTGTAAAAATAACATTAAAAAAAAAACTTAAAAAAACCTCTTCATCAACAATCCAATTACCCCTTTTGCACCATGATTTTTTGAAAACTGCACTTAAAGTATGCATGGTAGGGTCTCATTACATGACCTTGCATTTAGGCACGTTTTGATTTTTACCTATGCACACAGAGTGATTGTAAGGATTGATGTATATGCACATTGATATGTATGTGAGTGGGCGCACAAGCTTCATCATCAAATGCCTTTTACCCTAATACTTGCACCATCTTTGTTTACTTATGCACCTAAAGTATGCATGATAGGGTCTCACTACATGACCTTGCATCAAGGCACATTTTGAGCTTTATTCATGCACTTTGAGTGATAGAAAGGATTGATGTATATGCACATTGATATGTATGTGAGTGAGAGCACATGCTTCGTCTACAAAATGCCAATTACCTTATCTTTTGCACCATACTTTTAACCATGCATTTCCAAAGTATGCAATTGATAGGGCTACATTATATGGCCTTGCATAGGCCCGCTTTTTATTTACCCATGCACTTTTGAGTGATGGAAAGGATTTATGTATAAAAACATGAAATATATGTGAGTGAGAGCACATGCTTCGTCTACAAATGCCAATTACCTTATCTTTTGCACCATACTTTCAACCATGCACTTCCAAAGTATGAAAATGATAGCGCTACATTATATGGCCTTGCATAGGCACATTTTTTATTTTCCGATGCACTTGATGTTGAGATATCAAGCTCAACATGTGATGATCTAGGACATGTATAGTGGTCATGCCGGTATATGTCAGGGATACTTCATTGAGCTTTATTAGATTTATCTACCGAGAGTGATGGCACATTTGTTTCTTGCCAGATCACTCATTCATGGACATTAGGTTTTTCCTTATGTACTGGTCTTTATATATTGCACTTGTTATATTCTTGTTTTTTAGGTCATTCTTGTACATTCCTTTTATGTAATAGAAGAAGAAGAAGAAGAAGATCATTCTTCCTTGTCTCAATTTGTGTGTGTGCTTCTCCTTGAGAGTGAGAGTGTGTGTGTGAGCTCTGTTCCTTATCTCCTTCCTCATGACACTTGACACATGTTTCCAAAATTCAATGTTCTATGAAATATCAGATTATCTTTGAAGCAGAAAGAAGATTTGAAGATTGGCCCATTAAGGATGATGTGCAAGTTTAGTAGGGGCGAATGTCATAGAGATTTACATCTCTATGTATTCACATCTCTACGTATCTAGTGCTTGAATAATCCAAATCTAAAGAGTAATTTTCTATTGTGAATCTTGCAGATATTTTACCAAAGCATTGGCTAGAAATATTCATAAGAAGATTTGCGGATTACTAAAGATTGTACCATTATTGAAGGGAGGATTATTGGAGTCAATTGTCAAGTCAGTAGATCATTTGATTCATCATATTTTATGTGTTAGCACACATATGAAACCCATGTTTAGTTGTGCCATATGAACCTGAGTTTTCATAGTGTGAAACCATTCTTTAGAAACTAAAAGAAAACAAAACAAAAGTGGAGCACTATTTTAAAATCATTCACTATTTTCAATCTAGAAGCAAACTCACGTTTAGCGATCAAGTTTTCCGAAAAGCCATGGAAATAGCGATCGCTATTTGAGAAAAAAATCAGATTTTACGTGATTGATTGCTATAGCTTTTGGGAGGATGAAAATCCTATAAAAGAGGCACTTGGGTTCATTGTTAAGACATCAACTTGAAGATTATCTGAAGATAAAGGCTAGTAGTTCTTGGAGGGCACTTTGGAGAAGGAGTTGGAGGAGGAGTTTTCCCTTTAGGGTCACTCGTTTTTGTCAGATCGAAGTTTTCGAGCCATCTCGACCTCCATTTCGAGCCCGCAAGGTGGGGCCCATAGAAAAACCAGGTCAGTTTCAGAAACAGTAATTTGCGCTGTGTTCGGTGACACTCATATATTCGAGATCCAGAAGTTCAAACGATTCCGTGTACTGTTGATACACGAAAACTATGGTTTTCTGAGATCGAACTGTCACGTCATAGTGCGATAATGTTCAAACAGAAGTGCTACTTGTAGTGTGTTGCGGTGTTGTGAATTGTTGTAGAAATGGCAAACGCAGATGTAATGAGTAAGCTTATGAGCGATAAGCTGGACATGAACAACTTCCATGCTTGGAGATTTAGAATGACGAATTTCCTTATGGGAAAAGGCTACTGGAAGTACATCGAAGGAGAGAATGAAAATGCTCCGCAGTTACCAGAAAGGAATCGGACTGCAGAAAAGTTAAGAGCATATGAGGAATGGAATCAAGGAGCACGAAAGGTAATGTATTGGCTATTTGTTAGCATACAGGATAGCACGATTAGACACATACAGGATGCCAAGACTCCAAAAGAGGCTTGGAATAGTTTGGTCACTTTGTACGAGACCAATACAAAGGCACAGAAATTGCAACTCAAGAACGAGCTACATACATTGGAGAAAAAGAGCATGTCCGTAAGTGAATACACTCTAAAAATCAAAAGCATATGTGAGTCACTTGGATCTATTGGCGTGAATGTAGATGATGATGATAAGGTGGAAGTGTGCCTTCGTGGTTTAGGAGCTGCATATAAGTAGTTCAGAACTTCTATACAGACCAGGGAAAATATTTCGAATTTTGTTGATTTGGTATCTATGCTGATTATTGAATAAAAGAATCTTGGTGAGGATTCAAACTCCAAGGAAAGCCCAGTTTTGAGAAGGTATTCTACTCTGGTAGAGGAAGAGGCAGAGGTAGAGGTTTTGGAAGTGGAAGAGGAAACAGTAACCAAGACCAAGGTCAACAATAGAATCATGCAGGAGGAAGAGGACAGTTTCGAGGCAGGGGGAGTCAAAGAGGTCGCAAAAATTTCCAAAGAAATGATTCAGGTAATGATAGTAAAGGATGCTGGAATTGTGGTAAACCTGGACACTTTGAACGTGATTGCAGGTTGAAGAATCAAAATAACAGAAAGCAGCAAAACAACTATGCATCCACAAGTGCATATGATTCTGAGAAGTTGTTTATGGTTCAACATCACATGATGAATACGATGTCTTTTGGTGTTTCAAAATCGAATGATAATGACTAGTATGTTGATTCAGGTGCTTCAAATCACATGACCAGTCATGCAGAATGGTTTAGTAGTTCGCAGAAAATGCCAGTTCCTAGATATGTTGAAACAGGTGATGATACATCGCATCCTATTGAGCATATAGGAAACATAGCATTGTCTATGGAGGACGGAAAGGTAAAACATCTCGCTGATGTGCTGCATGTTCCAAATATAACAAAGAATCTGGTTTCTGTTGGACAAATGGTTGACCAGGGATTTCAAGTCAGGTTCAATGCTGATGGATTATATGTAGAAGAGTACAAACAGGATGGAGGATTGGTTGCCAAAGGAAACAAAGTGGGTAGGATGTTCACCTTAAATGTGAAGATTCCTGAAATGAATGCAGCCATGTTTGCAAAAGGTGCAGAAGTTATTGCAGATATAGAGATATGACACAAACGAATTGGACATGCAAACTTGCAAAAGCTGAAACTGATGCAGTCAAAGGAGATTATCCATGGACTACCAAATTTCAAAGTTGCAGAAATGCAAAAGGTATGCGCACCATGTCAATTTGGTAAACAGTCAAGAGCATCATTTCCACATGACAAGCATGTTAGTGAGAATGTACTAGAAGTAGTACATACAGATGTTTGGGGTCCAGCAAAGACCACATCTATGGGTGGTTGCAGGTTTTATGTTACTTTCATTGATGACCATACACGCAAAGTATGGGTATATTTCATGAAAGAAAAGAGCGAGGTGTTTACTCACTTCTAAAATTTTAAAGTTATGGTGGAAAAGCAGACAGGGAAGTACATTGAGACATTAAGATTTGATGGAAGAGGTGAATACATGTCAAATGAGTTTAGTGGTTTTCTAAAAAATCATGGAATTCGGCGTTAGTTTTCATGCGGGTACACACCACAACAGAATGGTGTTGCTGAACGCAAAAACAGACATATTACAGAAATAACAAGAGCCTTAATGGCTAAGAAGAATATGCCTCATTGTTATTGGGCAGAAGTTGTGCATACTGCTGTATACATCATGAACAGAACTTCGATTGCTGCTGTACATCAAGTTACACCTGAAGAGAAGTTTACAGGTAAAAAACCAAACTTATCACATCTGAAAGTTTTTGGCTATATTGCATATGTACATGTCCCATATGAATTGAGGATGAAGCTTGATCAAAAAGCAGAAAAGTGTGTCTTCATTGGATACTCCCTTGAGAAAAAGGGATATAAATGTTATAACCACTCACACGACAGGTAAAGGTGAGCAAAGATGTGTTATTTGATGAAATGTCAAGCTTCTAAAATGTCAAGCTTCTATGCAGATGCCAAAGAAAGACTGAGTCTTGAACCAAATGACAAAGAAAATGCTGAAAAATCAAGTGCAGAATCTCAGGTTTTGAGTGGACCGGATGCATCACCAAGCAATAGTTCCAACTCAAATCCATGGAGTGGAAGATTACGTGGGAATTTCAGTCCAACAAATTCATAAAATACATCCACGAAAGGTAAAGAAAAGCTTTCTGTTGGTCATAAAACATATGCAGGTTTTGAAGACGTTGACGGAGATTCAAGTAGTTCAGAAAAGAGTCTTGATGAGGAACTTGGATTGCCCTCTGTGAAGACTCCAGGAGTAAGAAGGGCACATGCAGATGATACAAGGAGAAGTGACCCAAGACCAAGGAGATCTAGGAGGATGCGTAATTCAGTGCAACGATTGACATTTGATAATTACATGGCTTGCCATTGTGCATACATGACAAAGGTAATACAAGATGCTGAACCTTCTTGTTTTGAAGATGCAATTGGTAATGCAGATTGGGAAGAAGCTATGGATGAGGAGATGGCTACACTTTATGGAAATGATACATGGAAGCTGGTTCCATTGCCGCAAGGAAAGAAACCCATAGGCTGTAAATGGGTTTACAATGTAAAGCATAATGCTGATGGTAGCATAAGCAGGTATAAAGCACGATTGGTAGCGAAAGGATATGCATAGACATATGGCATTGATTATGAGGAAACATTCAACCCTGTAGCTAAAATGTCTACTGTTAGGACACTTGTTGCATTAGCTACAACAAAAGGATGGACTTTGCATCAGATGGATGTGAAGAATGCTTTCCTACATGGTGAGTTATATGAAGAAGTATATATGGACCAACCACAAGGATATGACGATCGATGCATCTAGAATATGTTTGCAGGTTGCAGAAGGCTTTGTATGGGCTGAAGTAGGCTCCACGTGCATGGCATGCAAGGATTGCTGATTACTTAACTAGCATTGAGTTTTCTATGTGTGATGCAGATCACTCACTATATGCAAGGAAGGCTGATGATGGCATCACTATTGTGGCTATTTATGTTGATGACCTGATTGTAGGTGGTGATAATGAAGAAAGCATCAAAGAGGTAAAAAAACTTCTTATGCAAGAATTCGACATGAAAGATCTTGGTGTGCTATGCTATTTCTTGAGCATTGAGTTTACATATATAGAAACAGGTATATGGATGTCGCAAAGGCAATATGCCTTGAATATGCTGCAAAAGTATGGTATGGCTGATTGTAAGCCAATTTCTATGCCTTTAGATCAGAATTTGAACTTGGATACTACATCAGGTGAACGCTACTATGTAAAGGAAAATTGTGGGAAGTCTTATATATCTTACAATTACAAGGCCTGATTTAAGCTATACTATTGGACTTGAAAGTCAGTTTATGCAGGTTCCTAGGAAGCCACATTTGGATGCTCTGAGGTGCACTCTACGTTATGTGAGTGCTACTTTGGATTATGCATTGTTTTATGAAGTTGGTGTAGATTTACAGGTTCATGGATACACCGATGCAGATTGGGTTGGTAGTACTCCAGATAGAAGATCTACTACTGACTTTCTTTTCTCACTTGGAGGTGCAGCTATTACATGGAGCAGTAAGAAGCAACCCACTGTTGCTTTGTCGAATACAAAGGCTGAGTATAGAGGTGCTGCAATGGCAGGATGTGAGGCGTCATGGCTGGAGATGTTACTTGCAGATTTAGGTGTGGAAGTGAAAAAGCCTATCACTATCTATTGTGATAATCTTAGCAGCATACAGTTAACACGGAACCCTGTTTTCCATGCTAGAACAAAGCATATCGAGGTACATTATCACTTCAGCAGAGAGAAGGTATTAGCAGGTGAATTGATCTTGTTTATGTGAGAACAGATGAGCAGGTTGCTGATATTTTCACCAAAGCACTTGGAGCTAAGAAGTTGAAGAAGTTTCAGAAGATGCTTGGATTACAGGATATGGCCTTGAGCTTGAGGGGGAGTGTTGAGACATCAAGCTGAACATGTGATGATCCAAGATGACACGTACCAGTTTTTCGTTTCTCTGACATGTATAGTGGTCATGCCGGTATATGTCAGGGATACTTCATTGAGCTTTATTAGATTTATCTACCGAGAGTGATGGCACATTTGTTTCTTGCCAGCTCACTCATTCAATTAAATTAGGTTTTTCCTTATGTACGGGTCTTTATATTTTGCACTTGTTGTATTCTTGTTTTTAGGTCATTCTTGTACATTCCTTTTATGTAATAGAAGAAGAAAAAGAAGATCATTCTTCCTTGTCTCAATTTGTGTGTGTGCTTCTCCTTGAGAGTGAGAGTGTGTGTGTGAGATCTGTTCCTTATCTCCTTCCTCGTGACACTTGACACATGTTTTCAAAATTTGATGTTCTATGAAATATCAGATTATCTTTGAAGCAGAAAGAAGATTTGAAGATTGGCCCATCAAGGATGATGTGCAAGTTTAGTAGGGGTGAATGTCGTAGAGATTTACATCTCTATGTATCCACATCTCTACGTATCTAGTGTTTGAATAATCCAAATCTAAAGAATAATTTTCTATTTTGAATGTTGGAGATATTTTACCGAAGCATTGGCTAGAAATAGTCATAAGAAGATTTGCGGATTACTGAAGATTGTACCATTTTTGAAGGGAGGATTATTGGAGTCAATTGTCAAGTCAGCAGATCATTTGATTCATCATATTTTATGTGTTAGCACACATATGAAACCCATGTTTAGTTGTGCCATATGAACCTGAATTTTCATAGTGTGAAACCATTCTTTAGAAACTAAAAGAAAACAAAACAAAAGTGAAGCACTATTTTAAAATCATTCGCTATTTTCAATCTAAAAGTAAACTCACATTTAGCGATAAAGTTTTCCCAAAACCCATGGAAATAGCGATCGCTATTTGGGAAAAAAAATCAGATTTTAGGTGATTAATTGCTATAGCTTTTGGGAGGATAAAAATACTATAAAAGAGGCACTTGGGTTCATTGTTAAGACATCAACTTGAAGATTATCTGAAGATCAAGGCTAGGAGTTCTTGGAGGCCACTTTGGAGAAGGAGTTGGAGAAGGAGTTCTCACACTCTTGAGGAGTGTTGGCACACATCTTGGTGTACGGAGGTTCTGCTCACATGCGGAGGACATCATGATATATGATGTTTTGGCAACTTGTATCTGTTTTCATTATCTGCATTATATTTGACTCTCCAATTTCCTCACATCTCTCTTATTTTTTATCTCTCTTATGATGTTGATGAATTGTACGTGTGATTTGAGTTATGATCTCATCTGATTATCTGTGAGCGTCTATATTTGATATCTACCTCTTAAGTTGCCCAAAGCACCCTGCGTGTACTGTCTATCTCGAACACTGGTAGTTGGCCTGATCCACCGAATTGAGCCCTTCATGACATCGCTCACCGAATAGGCAGAAGGACCCACACTGGGGCCTGATCCAACCCTGCCCTAGTCTCACCTCCTTGCCTCCTTCCCGACAATGCTAAAGGAAGACATACGATAGTAATAAAAAGGATCAGAAGGAGTAAATCTTGAAGTAAGGGTACATTCATTACTCATAAGCTTGAAGATTTGATAGTACAAGTGAAGAAAGAATGGGAGATAGTCTTCAAATTGAGAAATTAGATAGAGAAAACTATCAAGCTCGGTCCATGAGGATGGACGCTCATCTTATGAGCAAAGATATGATGGGATATATCAAAGGAGAAGGAGAAAAGAAAAAATTCAAAGATCCCAATATTCCAGATAGCAAGGAGCTTACAGATTTGAAGGTTTGGATGAAGAAGGATGCTCAAGCAAGGAGCATTATCTATATGGCAGTGAATGATTTTTTGCATTATCACATCAAAGGACTTGAAAGTGAAAATCATATATGGAATGCTTTGGAGGAGCACTTCTAGAACGCAACCAAGTCAAGAAGAAGGCCTCGCAATCAATATCTAATTTTGTTATACCTGATAGGTTCTTTTCTTTCTCTCAAAGATCTTCTTATCTCTGCACTTCTTGAAGTCTCAGCCATATTTGATTCTGGATCAAATCTTGGACCATCTTCAACATTGCCCTGTAAATTACCTTTACAATCATATATCATCACTATCTTCTTCATATACCTTTACTTTGATCTTCCCTTTCCTTTGTATTTCTTCAACATCTGCATGATCATTTGTTGTCCCTGTATACCATGTGCTTTGCTCCGCAAATGTAACATCTTTTGAAACAAGAAATTGATTTGTAGATGGACTCCACAATCTGTAACCCATCTATCTATCATCATACCCAATAAACACATACTTCTCTGCTTTGGGTTCTAGCTTATGTCTTGATTGTGAAGGAACATAAGCATATGCTAAACATCCAAATACCTTACAATGATCAAGAGTAGGTTTCTTACCCCACCATGCTTCATAAGGTGTTCTTCCATCCAAAGATTTACAAGGTAACCTATTCACAAGGTATGTTGCAGTGTTGATAGCCTCTACCCATAAGTAGTTTGACCAGTTCTTTTCTTTCATCATTGCTCTTGCAATCTCTACAATAGTTCTATTCCTTCTTTCTACAACTCCATTTTGTTGAGGGGAGTACCTGCAAGTTACTTCTATTTTTATACCTGCATTCCACAAGTAATCATCAAACTCTTTAGAAAAATACTCTCCCCCTCCATCTGATCTCAATCTCTTGAGTTTTTGTCCTGTAATCCTTTCTGCATAAGCATGATAATTCTTGAATGTCTTGAAAACTTCTGATTTGTCCTTGATTACATATAAAGTAATCCATCTGGTTGCATCATCAACAAACAACACATAATATTTGGATCCATTTATGCTATAGTCCCTTGAAGGACCCCACACATCTGTATGAACCAACTCAAGCATGTTTGAGTACTTGTATCTTGATTTATTATATGAACTTTTGTGTGCTTTGCCTAATTGACAAGCTTCACACTTGTACACCATGTGTTGATCTTCATCATTTGGCAATCCAAGCACCACATCATTCTCTGACATTTCTTTTATAGCTCTCTCATTGAAATGACCTAGCCTTTTATGTCATAGGTCTAATTCAGACATCTTTTGACTTCCATATGTAAACAATGCATGTCCCACATTACCTTGGACCTTGAGAGTAAACCGCCTTCCTTCCTTTTCACCTGTAATGATATTTCTATATCCCTGATTTGGATCTTGCACATAAACACCATCATTTGTGAATCTGACTTCATATCCCTTCTCCACAATATGTCCTACATTTATTAAGTTTTTAGGAATAGTAGGAACATAAAGTACCTTGCTCAAGAGTGTGCTTCCACTCTTTGTCTTCACTGATCCAATGCCCTCCACTTTATGCTTGGTGTTATCTCCTATCTAAACTGTATGTCCATTCACCTTTGCTTCCATATCATTCATTAATGATATATTGCCACTCAGATGATTGCTACATCCTGAGTCAATATAGAACACCCTTTGATCTTCTCCTACTAGTTCATGTGTTGCATTTAAGATGAGAGTCATGTCATCCTTCTGATCTGATGCATAATTATAGTAATTGTTGTTGTAGGACTGAGATTGAAAACTTCTTCCACCTCCTCTAGCATATGATGTCCTACCACCTCTTCCTCTGAAGTTACCTCTTTGATTTCTGCCTCCTCCACCTCTTTCATTGAAGCTCTGATTATTACTTCTACCATTTTGATTGTTATACCAACATTCATTTGCCCAATGATTTGTTCTGCCACAAATCCAACAAGCTTTAGTATTGTCTTTGTTCTTACCTCCTCTTCCTTTACCTTTGAAATTCATCTTTCCTTTTGTGAAATTAGCTTGGCTTGAAGTTTCTTCATCATCAGTTGACTGCTTCCCTATGCCATTCTTTTTCTTGTCCTTGGATTACATAGCTTGAATTGCACTCCTATCATTGTCTCCCTTAATGTCCTGCTCAAAAGTTAGCATGTGTCCTAGCAATTGATTAAGATCAGGAGTAAAATGATCTAATGACAATTCTATGGACAATATGAAAGGCTTCCACTTCCCATCTCCTCTTAGACCTATAAGTATTTGCCTTACCAACTTATCCTCTTGAATATCTTCATCTACTGCTCCTAGGCTATCTACAATATCCTTCATCCTTGCCACATAATGAGAAATTGACTGTGAGCTCTTCTTCTTGAAGGTTGTGAACTCAGCCCATAGTGAGGACTTCCTTGACTTGGTTGTATTTTGGAAATGCTCTTTCAAAGCATTCTACACATCTGTTGCACTTTCTATTCCTGTAATGTGAGGTAGATGATAATTATTTACAACCATGTAAATGATGCTCCTAGCTTGAGCATCCTTCCTCATCCAAGTCTTCAAATCTGCAAGCTCCTCCCTAGTTGGAACACTAGGATCTCCAAACTCAGGCTTTTCTTCTTCTCCTGTCATGAGGTGTGCCTCCCTCCTCATAGACCAAGCTGGATAGTTCTCTTTGCTCATGAGGTGTGCCTCCATCCTCATAGACCAAGCTGGATAGTTCTCCCTATCTAGCTTATCAATCTACAAGCTTTCTCCCATCTTTGATCTTTTGTGTCTGCAATTACTAAGAGTGATGATGATATAGTGCACCTTTTGTATAAAGCTTTAATCCTTCTTGATCCTTTGAAGTCGTGCTTTGTTTGACTTTGTCCACCTTCAATTAGAGGGAACTTCAATATCTGCAACAGTCAGGACTTCCAATGCCTTTACTTCACTTGTATTGCACCTTCAACTCTGATAACACTATTGGAGACCTCTAAATCTCCAAAGGTTTGATCTATACTGATTTAAGAGCAGCTCTATATCAGTTATGGACCAAATTTCAAACAAATTTTACCTTCATTTATCAAATCTTCCACTATCACTTCTCTGAGTGGAAATCTTTCTTCTTCAAGAAGTCTGCTTTAAACATTGACTTCATTACTTGCACATATCCTCAGATTTCTTCAAACTAATGATGCACATATCTCCATGCTACCTTTGTGCAATCATATCAACCACTAGTCCTTCAAAAGAATCATTAAAACTTTAATTTGATCCATAAGATCAAAAGTATGTTAGAAACTATCTTCCTGAACAAGCAACTTTGACATAGCTAACTTCTAAGGTTCATTTCTCAGAGCACAGATCCCCTTTTGCTAAATGCTTTTAGCCATATCTTCCTTGCCTTATAACTTAGATTTTGAATGCTCAGTCATCAAAAATTTTACACTAAGCATTGAGATCTAAGCAAAACATTGACACAAAAAAGTGCACAACTCTGAGAGGTCTACCTGCAGACTTTACATATACATGTTCCTATTCATCATACTCATAGTATGAAATGAATTAGACATGAAACTTTGAACATAGCTTCATTAGCTTCTAGATTAGATGTGTACAAAAGATTTCCTTATCCACATGCTCAGGTTGAGAGAAATCAGAGAAAGACTCGACGCTAACTCGTGAAGATGACTCTCTACACATCTATCTCAATGACACTTGTCTTCTAATGACTATCTCATGTATTTCTTTACATCATTGACTTATATACATATAGTTCTAGACTTATCCCACATCTATTACATTAATCCTTATCATCCTAAGGATTATCTATACTCATAGTACAAGAATTTCCATCTCTAATGTACATATGTATACAAGCTTCACTTCTCAGATTCCTTCACTTTCTCAAATGACTTCTTCCACTTAAATATGATCATTGAGTTGCTTCAAACTCTTTGTAATCATCAATTTATGATTGTTTTGTTCCAACAGATAGTAGCTTGTTAGTCAAAGCAAGTGAAGATGGCCTTATTTATGTTTGTATTTATGTTTGTATTTATGTTGCTGACATAATACTCACAGGTACACATGATAAAGGCATACAAATGCTTAAGAAGAAAATGGAGAAAGAATTCAAGATCAGTGACTTGGGAGATTTATCATTCTTCTTGGGAATGGAGATTCTATATACTCAACATGGAGTATATGTAAAGCAAGTTTAACATGGAAGATTGCAGGATAACATCAACCCCAATGGAACAGAACCACAAACTGAGTAAATATGGAGGAGAGGAATTCACAGATATGAAACTTTATTAGAGTTTGGTGGGTTGCTTGAATTATGCTCATTGATAAGGCCCAATTTATCATATGCAGTTGTAGTTCTATCTCAATTCATGCATTGTCCAAGGAAGGAACATTGGATTGTAGGTCAAAGGGTGCTAAGATACATTAAGGGCACACTTAAAGAAGCTTTGTACTATGAGTTTACATCAAATCAAAGAATCAAGATATATAGTGATGTGGATTGGGTAGGTAACTAAGATGATAGAAGATGAACACATGGGTATTTGTGTTATGTGGGAGTTAAATTGATCTCTTGGTGTTATAAGAAGCAATGCACAATTGTTGCATCATCTGAAATTTGCAAAAGAGTTCATATGGTTTGGAACTTTCATGAAGAGTTTTGACATCAATCAAAGTGTTCCTATCATTTCTGCAAAAAATATGAGTTCTTTGTATTTGGAAGATAACCTTGTGTGCTATGGTAGGACTAAACATATTGAGATTCTATATCACTTCCTGAGAGAAAAGGTGATTGACAAAGAGATAGAGATCATGTATACTCCCACAAAAGATCAAGTTGTAGATATGTTAACAAAGAGCTTGAATGGACCTAAGTTGTAGAGGTTTAAAGAAATGGAAGGTATAAAGAAGAGATAGGTAATCACAATTATTGATTGAGGGAGAGTTGTTGGATCAAGACAATCATAAATTGATGATTACAAAGAGGAATGAAGAAAGAAGAAAAGGAGGGAGGATGAAGCATAAAGTGAAGAGAAGATTCAGAGAGAGATGATTTGGAAACCCATGTAGCCTTGTAAATAGTTCATAGATACTTTATATTAGTGATGAATCTTGATATATACACCTATACATACTTTCATATAGACATGTCATATAGGAGTGAAGAAGAATAGATGAAGCGAGGATGAGTAGATCATGGAAAAGTGAGTTTCAATGTGAGAATTATCCATTAGATGTAAGTTGAAGTGAATAGAAGTTTTTCAGACAATTGTGCCTCGACTTTTGTCTAAATTTTCCTTTTGTGCTTAGCCAACTCAGAAATCATTTTGTACATGTCTGAGTCTATAGTTGATGCATTTATAATCAAGACTTGAGACTCTAATTGTAATCAGATTGAGAGAATTGTGAGTAGGAACATTCATATGTGTAAAAGTGATGAGTGACTTCTGAAACATGCACAATCTCGATGGTCAAATATTTGATCAGATTTCTGTGTGGATTGTAATATTTTATAGAGATGAGCACTCAAAATCTAAGTTGGAAGGTAAGCTATCTATTTCTAGAATCATTTGATTAAAAGGCTTGTAGATTGAGAGAACTAAGTGTTTAAAGTTGTATATGTGAAATTCCCTTGCAGAGACAGTCTGTTTCAGACATAGATTTACTTATTGAAATGAATCTAAAGTTTTGTTAGTTCTTTTGAATAACTTTAAGTGGACTAGCCGCACAAAGATTAGGAGAGTGTTGTGTCAAAGTTTCATAGAAAACGTTAATCATTTCATCAATCAATGAGTGAGTTTTATGAAGCAGACTTTTCTGAGTGAAGCCATAACTCACAAAAGTGTTAAGTGTTCATAATTTGGTAAAGACTTCCAAAATTGGTGAAGGTTTTGAGCTATGCTTGATATAGAGGTGTTCTAAAGTCAAGTATAGCTTGCCTTTTTGGGGATTTAACATCTCCATCAATTAGCGCATGTGATACTACTCTCTATCGAGGCAAGCTCAAGTGAACTAAAGAATCTATGCTGTGGAATAATATATTTGATTGCCCCAATCTGAAAGTACCAAAAATCTAAGCCTACTATAGACATATACTGATCATGAGAATATGTGTCATAGCTGCAAATAATAGTAAATGGCAATTCTTCATTTTTCTTAAGATTACCTGACTTTCTTTTAGGTGTAGAGGCCTCAAAAATATAACCAGTCTAGCCTTTTTCTTCTTTACCTCCTTCAACTAGTTTTGAAGAAATATTTATGACATGATAATTTCATTTATAGTATCTGCAAAACAAGTCTTGACTTTTTTATTTCTTCTCATCTTTGTATTCCTTTTTTTCTTTTGCAGCACTAGAAAATTTCTACTTGTGAGTAGACGAGCTCCATTTACCTTTGCCCTTTTTGACTAGCTAGAAAAGTTTGATCTACAACATGAATAATGGACATGTTTTGCCCATACTGATCTTTGTGAAACAAAATAGAGACTAACTCCTCAAATTTTAAGGCATTTGGATTGCCTTTTATCATCAATCAAAGAGTAGCAAAATTCTGATATGAATCTAGAAGACCATTGAGAATGGTTTGTACAAGTGAACTATCAAGTAGGACTTCATTAGTAGGAATCAACTTCTCCCTCAAATCCATGATCTTTATAAAAGATTATCCATGGAATATCCTTCATTCTTGTGCTCACTCTCCAACTAGTTTTGGAGGCAAGCACCACAAACCTCATTTTTTGCCTCGTATAAAGTGGTATGCATGTGAGAATTGTTACACTTATTTTTTATTGGAGTATCTTTGATGTGAAACGCTTCCTTATACATGGACACTCTTCACTCTAGTGGTGGCTAGAGATTTTTTCCCATGTAACCATATATCCATGATATAATCATATGTGGTGGTACTTGGTACTTAGGGATTTAGTTATAGCTTTCACTTCATTCCTTCTCATGCTAATGATCATCTATTGATAGAGAGATCTTTCATCCATCTCTTGTCTCTATGCTTTGATTTTGGGTTTTTTCTCTTATGGGTACTTCTATTCTTGCTTCCTTACTCACTCATGATAGAGACCTCTCAATATCCAAAGGCTTGATCTATAATGATCTAAGAGCACCTCTATATCAGTTATATACCAAACTTTACACAAATATTACTTTGATTTATCAAATCATTCATGAACAATTCTTTGAGTGAGAATTTTCCTTCTTCAAGAAGTCTGCTTCAGAAATCAACTTCAATCACTTCATAATACTTCAAATTTAATCATTCAAATGATACTCACATATCCATACTACCTTTGCGCAACTATATTGATCATTAGTTCTTCAAAATAACTACTAGATTTCTAGTTTGATCTTTTAAACCAAACCTGTGTCAAAATTGTCTTCCAGAAATGGCAACTTTGACATGGTCAACTTCTTAAAATGATTTCTCACAGCACCAATCCCGTTTTGCTAAATGCTTTTAGCCATAGCTTCCTTAACTTCTAACTTAAATTTTGAATGCTCACTCAATAAAAACTTTACACTATGCATCGAGATCTAAGCAAAACATTGACACAGAAAAGTGTGCGACTCTGAGAAGTCTGTCTGCAGATTCTACATACCAATGTTCCTATTGATCATTCTAATAGTAGGAAAGGAATTAGATCATAAAATTCTGAACATAGCTTCATTAGCTTTCAGATTAGATGTATACAAAAGGATTTCTGATCCACATGATCAGACTGAGAGAAATCAGAGAAAGACCCGATGCTAACTCGTGAAGATAACTCTCTACACATCTATCTCTTAGACACTTGTCATCTAATGACTCTCACATGTATTTCTCTACATCATTGACTTATATACATATGGTTCTAGACTTATCCCGCATCTATCACTTACTTCTTATCATCCTAAGGATTATCTCTACTCAGATTACAAGAATTTCCACCTGTAATGTACATATGTATACAATCTACATTTCTAAAATTTCTTCACTTTCTCAAGTGACTTCTTTCACTTCAATCTGACCATAGACTTTCTTCAAGCTCTTTGTAATCAGCAATTTGTGATTGGTTTGTTCCAACAGCTCCCCCTCAATTACTAATTGTGATTATTCCATTCTTCTTCACTCCTGCCATCTCTTTGAATCTCTGTAGCTTAGGTCCATCCAAGCTTTTTGTCATCATATCTGCAGCTTGTTCTTTGGTTGGAGTGTACATCACTTCAATCTCTTTGTCAAGTACCTTTTCCCTCAATAAATGATACTGAATCTCTATATGCTTAGTCCTGGCATGAAAAATAGGGTTAGCTGCCAAATACAAAGAACTCATATTGTCTCCAAAAATAATTGGAGTACTCTAATCAGTTCCAAAACTCTTCAACAAGGTCTTTAACCATATTACTTCTTTTGTAGCCTCTACCATTCCTTTATACTCAGCTTCTGTAGATGACAAAGCAACTGTATGTTGCTTCTTTGAGCACCAAGAAACTAATTTATCTCCAATATAACAGAGATACCCATGAGTGGACCTTCTATCATCTGAATCACCTGCCCAATCTGCATCACTAAACACTTTGATTCTTGTGTCAGAAGTAAATCCATAATACAGACCTTCACTTAGGGTTCCTTTGATATATCTGAGTACCCTTTGAGTTGCAATCCAATTAGTCTTCTTTGGACAATGCATAAATTGTGATAACACACCTACTGCATATGATAGATCTGGCCTTGACAAGGTAGCATAGATTAAACTACCTACCAAACTCTGATATTTCTTCATGTCATTGAATTCTTCACCTCCATACCTGCTCAACTTATGATTTACCTCTAATGGTGTAGTTGAAGGCTTGCAATCCTCCATGTTGAACTTGACCAGAAGATTCTTCAAGTACCTTTCTTGTGTAACATATACTCCATGTTGAGTATACACAATCTGCATTCCTAAAAAATAAGATAAGTTTCCCAAATCACTTATCTTAAACTCCTCTATTTGTTTCTTAAGCTCATTGATTCCTTGAGCATATGTTCCTGTGACAATAATATCATCAACATAAATACACATGTATATGTATCCATTTTCACTTGCCCTCACTAGCAAGCTACTATCTGCCTTTGATGCTTGAAATCCACAATCATTCAAGAACTTAACAAGCCTGTAATACCATGATCTTGGGGCCTGCTTCAACCCATACAAAGCTCTCTTGAGCTTACACACATAATCTGATCCAATTGAATCCATAAAGCCTTCTGGTTGCTCCATGTATACTTCAACTGCAATGTATCCATTCAGGAATGCATTCTTCACATCTAATTGTGATAGCTTCCATCCTTTACAAGCAGCAATAGCTATTAATGATCTAATTGTAGACATCTTAGCAATAGGACTAAAGGTTTCATCATAATCTACCCCATAAGTTTGGGCATAACCTTTAACCACAAGTCTAGCCTTATATCTAGACACCTTGCCATCTGCAAACCTTTTGGTTTTATACACCCACTTACATCCAATGACTTTCTGATTCTTTGGTCTTGACACCAATTCCCATGTTTCATTTTCAAGTAGAGCATCATACTCTTCTTGCATTGCCTTCTCCCAATTCTGTTTACCTTTAGCTTCTTCATATGTGATTGGATCTTCTTCTATCTTCACAATGTAAACATAATCTTTTGTTGTTAGAAAGGATGTATCATAACTATACCTTATAGGCTCTTTCCTTTCCCTTGAGGATCTTCTGACCTCTGCACTTCTTGAAGTCTCAACCACATTTGATTCTGGATCAAATCTTGGCCCATCTTCTACATTATCCTGCAATTTACTTTCATAGTCAACATCATCAATATCTTCTTCATACACATTTACTTTTGTCTTCCCTTTCTTTTGTATTTCTTCAACACCTGCATAATCATTTGTTGACCCTATATACCATGTGCTTTGCCCATCAAATGTAACATCTTTGGTAACAAGAAATTGCTTTGTAGATGGACTCCACAACATGTAACCCATATGTCTATCATCATATCCAATAAACACATACTTCTCTGCTTTGGGTTCTAGCTTATGTCTCAATTGTGAAGGAACATAAGCATATGATAAACAACCAAATACCTTACAGTGATCAAGAGTAGGTGTCTTACCCCACCATGCTTCATAAGGAGTTCATCCCTCCAATGATTTACAAGGTAACCTATTCACAAGGTATAATGCAGTATTGATAGCTTCTGCCCATAAGTAATTTGGATAATTCTTTTCTTTCATCATTGCTCTTGCAAACTCTACAAGAGTTCTATTTCTTGTTTCTGCAACTCCATTTTGTTGAGGGGAGTACCTGCAAGTTACTTCTCTTTTTATACCTGCATTCCACAAATATTCATCAAACTCTTTAGAAAAATACTCTCCCCCTCCATCTGATCTCGACCTCTTGAGCTTTTGTCCTGTAATCCTTTTTGCATAAGCATGATAATGCTTAAATGTTTTGAACACTTCTGATTTATCCTTGATTACATATAAAGTAATCCATCTGATTGCATCATCAACAAACAACATATAATATCTGGATCCATTTATGCTATAGTCCCTTGAAGGACCCCACACATCTGTATGAACCAATTCAAGCATGTTTAAATACTTGTATCCTGATTTGTTGTAAGAACTTTTGTGTGCTTTACCTAATTGACAAGCTTCACACTTGTACACCATGTGTTGCCCTTCAATATTTGGCAAACCAAGCACCACTTGATTCTTCGACATTTGCTTTATAGCTCTCTCATTGAAATGACCTAGCCTTTTATGTCATAGGTCTAACTCAGACATTTTTTGGCTTCCATAAGTAAACAAAGCATGTCCCACATTACCTTGGACTTTGAGAGTTAACAACCTTCCTTCCTTTTTACCTGCAATGATGTTTCTATATCCCTGATTTGGATCTTGCACATAGACACCATCATTTGTGAATCTGACTTCATATCCTTTCTCCACAATTTGCCCTACACTTATCAGATTTTTAGGAATAGTAGGAACATAAAGTACCTTGCTCAAAAGTGTACTTCCACTCTTTGTCTTCACTGATCCAATGCTCTCCACTTTATGCTTAGTATTATCACCTGTTTGAACTGTATGTCCATTACCTTTACTTCCATATCAGTCATCAAGGATATATTGCCACTCAGATGATTGCTACATCCTGAGTCAATATAAAACACCCTTTGATCTTCTCCTACTGAATCATGAGTTGCATTCAAGATAAGAGTCCTATCATCCTTCTGATCTGCTGCATAATTATAATAGTTGTTGTTGTAGGACTGAGGTTGAAAGTTTCTTCCACCTCCTCTAGCATATGATATCCTACCAGCTCTTCCTCTGAAGTTGCCTCTTTGATTTCTGCCTCCTCTACCTCTTTGATTATAACTCTGATTATTGCTTCCACTATTTTGATTATTGTACCAACAATCATTTGCCAAATGATTGGTTCTGCTACAAATCCAACAAGATTTAGTATTATCTTTGTTCCTACCTCCTCTTCCTTTACCTCTGAAATTCATTTTTCCTTTTGTAAAGTTAGCTTGGCTTGAAGGCCCTTCATCATCAGTTGACTGCTTCCCTTTGCCATTCTTTTTCTTGTCCTTAGAGTACATGGCTTGACTTGCACTTCTATCATTGTCTCCTTTAATGTCTTGCTCAAAAGTTAGCATGTGTCCTAGTAATTGATTAAGATCAGGAGTAAAGTGATCAAGTGACAACTCTATGGACAATACGAAAGGCTTCCACTTCTCATCTCCTCTCAGACCTGTAAGTATTTGCCTTACCAATTTATCCTCTTCAATGTCTTCATCTACTGCTCCCAAGCTATCTGCAATATCCTTCATCCTTGCCACATAATAAAAAATTGATTGTGAGCTCTTCTTCTTGAAAGTTGTGAACTCAGCCCATAATGAGGATTTCCTTGACTTGGTTGTGTTTTGGAAATGCTCTTCCAAAGCATTCCACACATCTGTTGCACTTTCCAATCCTCTGATGTGAGGTAGAAGATAATCATTTACAGCCATGTAAATGATGCTCCTAGCTTGAGCATCCTTTCTCATCCAGGTCTTCAAATCTGCAAGCTCTTTCCTAGTTGGAATACTAGGATCTGTAAACTCATGCTTTTCTTCTTCTCTTGTAATGAATGCCATCAAGTCTTTGCTCATGAGGTGTGCCTCCATCCTCATGGACCAAGCTGGATAGTTCTCCCTATCTAGCTTATCAATTTGCAAGCTTTCTCCCATCTTTGATCTTCTGTGTCTGCAATTACTATGGTTTATGAAGATAAAGTGTACCTTTGATATGAAGCTTTGATCCTTCTTGATCTTTCGAACTCGTGCTTTGTACTTCTGCAGGTTATCTTCAAGAATCTGTCCTTGTCCACCTTTGATTAGAAAGAACTTCAATATCTGCAGCAGTCGGGACTTCCAATGCCAATCTGACCATAGACTTTCTTCAAGCTCTTTGTAATCACCAATTTGTGATTGTTTTGTTCCAACAACTCACACACCCAAAACTAGTATTAGAGAAATTACAACTCCATCTTAATCTAATATCATTTGTAGCATTGCCACACACACATTTATTATTGAAAATCTAATTTGGAGCATAGAAATATGAACTTAAGAACTAGGCAAACATTTCCACCAAGTGAAAGTTTTACAAACCTTTTAAAGCCATTATTGCATTCACATTTTCCATTGGAGTTAAAGTTTGTGAGTTGCATTTCATCTTGCATTTTGGATTTCTTAAAGCTTATGCCTTGCTACTTTTGAGCTATTTCATGAAATGGCAAACAACAATGACTTTTTTGGCATGCATCAAGCTGAGGATAAGCTTGATGGAACCATCTACTGAATGTGGTATTACATAATCAAGAATGTTCTTGTTGCAAAGCAACTTGAACATAGTGAGAGATGTTGACAAGCAATCCAACAATGATTCTATACATATCTTTTTGGAATAGATCCGAGATCTTCTTTAAGTGTAGTGACTAGGCTTTCTCCACCTATGGAAGACAAACTTACATGGGATGGAAACAATGCTCATGCATTGATTGCCCTTTTTGTGAAGATAATCATATACAAGCACCCAATCACCATTCTCTATTGGTTACGGCCTCAATTGATGTTTCTTATCAAAATATATTTTATTTCTCAATCGTGATGTTTTTAATTTTTTAATTGCTTCTTTTAGATTTTCGTTACCTTGTTTTAGTTTCTTAATCCTAAGTGCTAATAATTCCTCTCTTGAAACATTATCTATCCAATTTAAACACATCCAATTAACTATTTGAGTATGTACGGGAAATATCGGCTTTTGATAGTACATGAGTTACCGGCATAAAACCAGTTGTTCTCGTGTACGTCATCCTATCGGCCCATAGAGCAAATGGGAGATATTTTGGCCATTGTCCAATATCTCCATGGCATGCTTTTCAAATAGTCTTCACTATGGAAGGATTCCCTCGTTCTATTTTTCCATTTGCTTCTGGGTTATAGGCACTCATAAGAGACAATAAAATTCCATGATGTGCAAAGAACTCTCTTGCCTCTCTAGCATCTAACTCACCTCGATCTACTACTACTTTTTCTACATATCCAAATCTGGATAATACTTCTTCAAAAAGGAATACACATACATTATAAGTAGTATTCAAATGAAGTGCTCTACCCTCAATGTGGATTGTCAAATCTTCTCATGCAAGAACAATGTATCTCATACCACTATTGCTTTTAGGCATGGTCACAAGGTCGACTATCCACTTGCAATGAATACAAGGTGGATAGGTTGGATGCAAGGGGTCTCTATGCTTGACAAAGGAATTTAACTGGCATGTAATACAAGTGCTCACAAATTCTTTAACAGTTACATACATCCTTAGCCACTAGTAGCTTTCCCCAATCTTCTCATACGTAGCTACAAAGCCTTTATGATGAGCCCAAAGGCTTTCATGCATCTCCCACATAACTTGCATTTGAAATTCTTTTAAGCCTAGTACTCTTTGCGGGTTTCTTACCTTTGCTCTAGCATGTCTCCAAAGATATCCATCTTTCAAGAAGAAGCTGAAAGACTTCTTCTTGATGTTTTGGAATCCATTTGAAGACCAACTTGGAATAGGTTGAAACAAACTTAGATAGTATACTATATCTCACCACTCTCCTTCATATTCATCTTCTCTAAATCTCTCATATGTATAGGTAGATGTTTCATAATTAATTAAATTTATATGTTTATCTATTGCTTCACTATCATTGTCAAACTTTGCTCTTGAGAGCATATCAGCAACGGTGTTATGTTTACCAGCAGTATGAACAAAAGCAGGGTTAATAAATACACTTTGGATGGAGTAAAATATCTCTAATGGCAGGTTCTAATTGTTCTCTAAACTGCCTAAACCTATCCCTAGATGATAAAGCTAGGAATGTTGGCTTTACCTAACCCTAGGCTTTACTAATACTATTTTCTTTTCTTAAATATTTTTGTTTTCTTAATCCTAAACTTATAATTATCTCTTGACTTGATCGTTTTGATTTATAATTTAGATTTCTCTTTTACTTTATAAGTTTTGAATTTTTTAGAACTTATTTTAGTTTTTAAACCTTTGAATATTAGATCCAAAGGTTTCTCTAATAAAATTTATATGTGTAGATAAGTTTTCTAAAATATATTTTCTTAATTTAGATCTTTTGGATTTTTAATGTAATAAGTAAAACAAAAATTATTATTAATTTCCTTAATAATATTTTCTTAAGTTGATTTTGGATAAAGTAGGAAAGAAATAAAACCAGCTACTTTAAATCAAAAGAACTTAATCCTAAAAATCTTTTTGTGCTATAAAATAAAATTCTTTTTATAAAAGTAAACAAACAATCTTTCTGTTTAAGATAAATATTTTTCCTTTCGTGTAATAAAATAAACCTTTTCAAGTATATTATAAAATTATCCTAAGATCTAATATGAAGTTGCTTTCAGTACATAAATAAAACTAATTTTTCCTAATGCAAAATTGATTGAACGCTTTTCAAATGCCGGTATAGTTTCTATTGCGAATGAAAACAACCCTTTTTTTTAGTAATGTGATTGTGTTAAAATAAAGGAACTTGAAAACACCTTACCTGAGGTTACTTGATGCAGAGGTTATAATGTGCACCGTGATAATTCTTTTTACAAACTTTTTTAGTAAATCCTAAGTACAAAGCTAAAAGTGAATGTGTATTCTTGGTCTTCTTGTATGTTGATGAGGGGGGGAATGGAGTGACGAAGCTCCTCCAGTTAGATAATCCTTCTTCCCGTGGAGGCTCTCACGTCATAAGACTAGCCCTCAACACCCAAGGAAAAAGTAAGTAGGAACAAAATCTTCACTCTTCTTTGTAGCTTCTTCCTTCACTTTCTTGCATACAAGAATAAAATAAAGTTAATTATTTCAAATAAAAACTAAAAATACAATGAAAACCCTAAGAATACTAGCATCACGTTTCACGTCGGGTTCAACAAATTGTCGTAGAGGGTTGTGAAGGGAGGCAATCGCTCATCCAAACAGATGCACACTAACCTCTCTGTGTGACTACATGTTGGCTGTTTCTTAGTGTGCCTCAGGATCTAAGATGTGTTTTCAATGTTTGGGAGTTAATATCTAATACTTTATAATCTATTTAAGTTTAATCTAAAAAATGAAGATTCATATGAAAGTGCATCTCTAATGTTTTGATATGTTGTAAAGATAAATTCTTCTTCAGTAATTCGATTAGAACTTTCTTTAGTAATTCAATTTTTAATCATAGCTTCCTCGTCATTTTGAGATTGAGTTTTCCTTTTAGGAGAAGGTGGAAATAGGATTTCTCTTTCGTCAGAATCAGGGAAAGCAATTGAACAGAAGGTTTTACATCTAGACAATCTATAATCAGAAGATGAAGAGTATAAGGTTTCATGTACAATTTGATCTTTAAATTTTTCTTTTTCTTCTAAAACTGTAATATCCTTGCTCTTGTTGATTTATGTAGTACTATTCTCTAATGGGGTAGGTAAAAGCGTATCTAGAATAAACGAACTATCTATTTTCTTTTTAGTTGAAGTCTTACTTGTAGATGCAATATTCGTATACATGAAAATGAAAGTTTCTATGGTCTATATGGAAGTGTGTTTCTATACCTAGATATAGCATCTAAATATGAAGGAAAAATTAATTGTTGGTTAGTTATTCTATCTTTAATGAGATTAACTATGGTGTTTTCTTTTTGTTGTGAAAGAGTATTTCTTTTTAAGGTTGGAGGAAACAAATCTTCTCTATTTTCTGGCTGAGGTAAAACAATTGAGAGTAAAGGCAAAACTCTAGATAAGTTACGATCGTATTCTAAAGAACGTAAGGTTTCATTTACAACTTGATCTTTAACTATTTCTATTACTTCTACTTTGTTACTATTCTCGTTTTCATTAATTTGAGTAAATGTACTTTCAATAGGTGTGGGTAAAAGAGTACCTAAAATTAAAGAACTATCTATTTCTATATTTTTAGTAACAGACTTGCTTGTAGATGCTAAAGTTTTAGACATAAGAAGTGTAATATAAGAATTTAATTAAACAGTATAGTGAAAATGCTAAAACTTTAGAATAAAAAATAGTCCTATACAAATACTTGTAGAAAATTCTAATACAACTTTTAGAAGGTATTCCTATACAAAAGCTTAATACACAAAGTTATAGTTCAAAATATTATATAATGAACTAAAATCAACGGCATAAAGGTAGCTTCTATCTCCTAAATCTCGTCAAATCCTCTTCAGTGCTCGTCAAGTTTTCTTCACAATGATCTGCAGGAGAATCATTAAGCAAACATAAGTATGCTTTCATTAATATAAAACACACATTTATTAATCTAACATTCAAAACGTAACATAATTTAAACCTATGCTAGCACATGTTAATCAACCTTTTTATGTACATGTAACTACACACTCACATATATCCTCATATGAAAATATATTATTTCATATATGTACACACAATTATTAACTTTAACATGCATACTCATACACTAACATGTATTTCTAATGCAATCTCATTTATACCTATAATGCATTTCTGTAGAAGTAAACACATGTATTTAACTCATGCACACATCTACTTTAAATAGGTATATGCATTACCTGAATCATTTCTTTGGAAATTTCTGCGACCTCTTTGACTCCCCCTGCCTTGAAACTGTCCTCTTCCTCCTGCATGATTCTGTTGTTGACCTTGGTCTTGGTTACTGTTTCCTCTTCCACTTCCAAAACCTCTACCTCTGCCTCTTCCTCTGCCAGAGTAGAATACCTGCTTAGAACTGGGCTTTCCTTGGGAGTTTGAATCCTCACCAAGATTCTTTTCTTCAATAATCAGCATAGATACCAAATTAGCAAAATTCGAAATATTTTCCCTAGTCTATATAGAAGTTCTGAACTGCTTATATGCAGCTCCTAAACCACGAAGGCACACTTCCACCTTATCATCATCATCTACATTCACGCCAATAGATGCAAGTGACTCATGTTGGAGATAGACGTCTGCGGAAGCACGCGAACAGCACAAGGAAGAAGAAGAAGCTTGGAGCACAATACACAAGACTGAATGTATTACTAGAGAATGTACAAAGATAAGTAGCCCATTAGGGCAATCGGCGTATATACAAGCCGGGGGAAAAAAACCTCCTAAAGAGGGAAAAAAGTGCCCCGACGGTCCTAGAGTGTTCACACACATCACTACCTAAATATATCAACAAATCCCCCCTGGGAGTGATGTGGTGAACAAGGAGCTGGCACTCATGTATAAGGAAGTGCCAAGCTATGTGGAAATCACTCCACAAAAGGAAGTAAGCCCAAAGCTTTGCGGAAAGCTTCAAACTTCTCCCTAGGCAGAGCCTTGGTGAAAAGGTCTGCAATGTTCTCCTGCGTGGGCACATATGCCAAGCTAATCTCCCCAGCAGAGAACCTCTCCCTGACATAGTGATAATGCACCTCAATGTGCTTAGTGTGAGCATGGAACACAGGGTTCCTCGCAACTGCCAATGCGCTCTGACTGTCAGTGAAGATGGTGGTGGCAGAAGACTGGCCAACACCCAAATCAGCCATAAGGCGTCTGAGCCACACACACTCAACAGTCGCTGTGAAAGCTGCCCTATACTCAGTCTCACAACTAGAAGTGGCCACAGTAGGCTGCTTCTTGCTCAACCAAGATATACATGAGCTACCAAGCATGAAGCAAAAACCACTAGTGGACACACGAGTGTCATAGCAACCAACCCAATCTGAGTCAGAAAAAGCATGCAAATCTGGCGGTAGTGATCCCCCCTTGGGATAAAACAACCCAAGTAGCCGAGTACCACTCAAGTAGTGAAAGATGCGCTTAACCGCTTTCCAATGCGTGACTCCTGGGCAATGCATAAACCTGCTCATCTGTGAGACAGCAAACTGAATATCTGGCCGAGTAATGCATAAGTAAATCAAGCATCCAACAGCCTGCTGATAGAGAACAGCATCAAATGCATCTCCAGCATCATGAAGACTCAATCGTAAACCTGTCTCCATAGGAGTGGCAATAGGCTTACAGTCTTCAAGGCCAAAACGCTGCAATAATGTGTCAATATATTTCGTTTGACACAAAGCCATTCCACCATCAACATGCATAAACTGAATGCCCAAATAGTGATGCAAATGCCCCAAATCAGACATCTCAAATGAGGCATGCAAATCAGCCTTAAAATCAGCAATATGTGTCTCAATAGGACCAGTGAGCAGCATGTCATCAACATAGACAACAATGATCAGAAGCACATCATTAGCACACTTAACATATAAGGTGCTTTCAGTTGGACTATTCTCAAAACCATGTGCAATCAGATAGGCATATATCTTCTCATACCAAGCACGTGGTGCTTGCTTTAAACCATATAATGCCTTCTTTAACCTGCAAACCTGGTTTTCATGCCCTTTCTGCACAAAGCCATGGGGCTGAAAAACATACACTTCTTCATGCAAGTCACCATTCAGAAATGTTGTTTTAATGTCCAACTGATGTACATTCCAACCATGATGGGCTGCAAGTGCACAAATGCTGCGAACAGTAGTCATACGGCATGTAGGTGCAAAGGTCTCATCAAAATCAATGCCTCTTTCTTGTGCATAACCCTTTGCAACAAGCCTAGCTTTATACCTGTCAACTGTACCATCAGGTTTACGCTTCAGCTTGTATACCCACTTAGTGCCAATGGCCTTCTTGCCAGGAGGCAAGTCACATAAAGACCATGTACCATTCTTCATTATAGCATCATATTCAGATTGCATAGCAGCCATCCAATTTTCTGAATTTTTTGCTTCATCAAAAGAAACAGGCTCATTCTCATCACAGAGACTAGATGCAGCCATAGCATAGCAATCTGATGCAAAGGAGGCATTATGAGAGCCTGAACGAGTACGATATGACAAAGGTGCATCTAATTTGCTGTCACGCAAAGTTTGCACCAGCCATTTTGGCATAGTTTTTGCCTGCTCAATATCAGCTCTCTCATCAACAAGTGCATCATGTAAATCTGCATCAGAAATGGAATGATCTGCATCATCATATGAAACCTGCAAAGGTTGAGAAGTTGCCTCAATAGGACCAACACTAGCCTGTCCACCTGTAAAAAGAGGCATCAAAGTATCATACATGTCTTCGGAGCTAACAGATGTCTCCTTAGTACATGAAAGCAATGGCTGAATAGCATCTTCCACAAAGACAACATCACGGCTAACCAGAATGCGTTTAGTCTGTGGATGATACAGACGATAGCCTTTACTTTCAGAACTATACCCAACAAAAATACATTTTACTGCCTTATCATCCAATTTTCTGCGATGTTGTTCAGGCACTAATGCATATGCCAAACAACCAAAAACACGCAGATGAGCAACAGATGGCTTGCGGTCATGCCAAGCCTCATATGGAGTGATAGACTGCAACGCTTTAGTGGGACACCTGTTCAGTACATATGCTGCACACATGACAGCCTCAAGCCAGAAACTATGTGGTAAAGCCTGACTTTTGACCATGCACCTCGTCATCTCCATGAGTGACCTGTTCTTTCGTTCATCAACTCCATTCTATTGACGTGTATACGGCACTGTACACTGGTGTTTTATCCCACGTTCAGCCAGAAATGCATTAAAATCTGAAGACATATATTCCCCCCCTCGATCAGAACGGAGGGTGCCCATTTTACATGCTGACAGATTTTCAGCCAAAACCAAAAACTGCTTGAAGCACATGAACACTTCGGACTTTGCTTTGAGTGGATATACCCATGCATGCCTGGAAAAATCATCAATGAAAGTCACGAAGTAAAGGTAATTTCCAAAAGAGGGTGTCTGCATAGGACCACATACATCACTATGTACAAGCTGCAATTTCCGCGTAGCCCGAACTGAACCATCTTTTGGAAAGGAAGAACGCTGCATTTTGCCCAAAATACAGCCTTCACAAACATGTTTTCCAGGTGCCTCAAGTTTGGGCAAAGAGGACACCATTTCATATTTCTGCAGGCGTAACAAACTAGCAAAATTCAGATGACCAAATCGTGCATGCCAAAGCTTTGCATCTGATATAGCCTGAGAATCATGAACTGCACATGCCGAATCATTCACAGATCTTTCATAGTCTATGAGCTTATACAGCCCACGACATAAAATGCCAGAAGCAATAATCACATCGCCATTTGAGAGATCATGGACTGTACACCTGTCATCAACGAATTTCACAACCAAGCCAATCTTGGCTAATGCAGAAACTGATAACAGGTTCTTTTTGATCCCTGGCACAAATAAAGCATCTGACAAAGTGAAAGAACTACCATCAGCAGTAGTTAGAATGATCTTACCAACTCCCATAACAAGATAAGAGGACTTATTGGCGCATGTGACAGTATTCCCTGTAGGGGCAGGCTCGAGTGAAGAGAAGAAACTGCGCTGCGAGGTAATATGTTTGGTCGCCCCACTGTCAAAGTACCAAACATCTGAGTCTACTGCAGACATGCACTGATCATGAGAAGATGGGTCAAAACTGCAGACAGTAGTAAACGCCCATTCTTCTTCCTGCACAAGATTTGCGGACTCTGTTTTTGGTGTAGAGGCCTCTGCAACAACCATTCCAGCCTCTTTCTTCTTTGCCTCTTTAGCAGCCAATTTTGGACAGTTCTTTATAATATGATCATTTCCTTTACAATACTTGCAGAACAATTTCTGCTTTTCTGATTTCTTTTCATCTTTATCCTGGTTCTTCGATTGTGCAGCATTTGCAGATTTCTGCTTACTAGTAGAAGAGCTCCATTTTCCTTTGCCCTTCTGACTAGCCAGGAAAGCTTGATCTGCAACACGCATAATGGACCTGTTCTGCTTGGACTGATCTTCCTGCAACAGAACAGAGACTAATTCCTCAAATGACAAGGCATTCGGATTGCCTTTCATCATCAACCGAAGAGTAGAGGCAAAACTTTGATATGAATCAGGAAGACCATTCAGAACGGTCTGCACAAGTGAGCTATCTGGTATAACCTCATCAGCAGAAATCAATTGTTCCTTCAGGTCTTTGATCTTTGTAAGAAAACTGTCCATAGAATCACCTTCATTCATGTGCTCACTCTCCAACTGTTTTCGGAGGTAAGCAACACGAGCCTCATTCCTAGCCTGGTACAAAGTGGTAAGTGTATCCCAAGCATCCTTTGCTGTTCTGCAAGAGCGAATGTGACAGTAGGTGCAACAGAAACAACAGCACAAACAGGAATCTGCGGAATATCATCTTCGACACCATCTTCATCAGCTCCAACACCTGTATTTGCAGTACCTGTCGTTACAGGTGTAACAGGACGTCTTTCAACACCCTGCACAATGTTCCACAATCCTTTTGCAACCAGTACATGTCGCATCATATAAGCCCATAATGGGTAGTTGGTACCATCCAACTTATCCTCAACAGCCAACATACGGAATACATCACTACTTTCAGCCATGGCCGGTGACTAAAATACCTTGATGCAGAAAATTGACTGTATCTCAAAAAGTTGAACAGAACTGCCCAGACGAGTTCTGCTAGACCTGTAGCAGACTTTGAGACGCTTAAACTGGCGAACAAAAACTGGTATATAACTTTGGCACAAAAGGACGAAATAGCCTGCACGAGCGCTGCGATAGTGCGTTCGGAGGCCGAAACGAGCTCAGATCGCGATTTCCGCACCACACAGCAAAGCTGTTTTGATCTCGGAAACACCCTGAGTATGCTCACCAAATTTTGTGCGAATCTGAGACTGCAAACGGAGGAGTGTCGACGGCGCCCTAGAAGAAGCGACGACCTGCTCTGATACCAATTGTTGGAGATAGACGTCTGCAGAAGCACGCGAACAGCACAAGGAAGAAGAAGAAGCTTGGAGCACAACACACAAGACTGAATGTATTACTAGAGAATGTACAAAGATAAGTAGCCCATTAGGGCAATCGGCGTATATACAAGCCGGGGGAAAAAAACCTCCTAAAGAGGGAAAAAAGTGCCCCGGCGGTCCTAGAGTGTTCACACACATCACTACCTAAATATATCAACAACTCACATATGCTTTTGATTTTTAGAGTGTAGTCACTTACCGACATACTCTTTTCTCCAATGTATGCAGCTCGTTCTTGAGTTGCAATTTTCGTGCCTTTGTATTGGTCTCGTACAAAGTGACCAAACTGTTCCAGGCCTCTTTTGGAGTCTTGGCATCCTGTATGTGTCCAATCATGCTATCCTGTATGCTAATAGATAGCCAATACATTACCTTTCGTGCTCCTTGATTCCATTCCTCATATGCTCTTAACTGTTCTGCAGTCCGATTCCTTTCTGGTAACTGCAGAGCATTTTCATTCTCTCCTTTTATGTACTTCCAGTAGCCTTTTCCCATCAGGGAATTCGACATTCTGAATCTCCAAGCATGGAAGTTCTTCGTGTCCAGCTTATCGCTCATAAGATGACTCATTCCATCTGCGTTTGCCATTTCTGCAACAATTCACAACACCGCAACACACTACAAGTAGCACTTCTGCTTGAACACTGTCACACTATGACATGACAGTTCGATCTCAGAAAAACACAGTTTTTGTGTATCAATAGTACACAAAATCGCTTGAAATTCTGGAGCTGGTATATATGAGTGTCACCGAATACAACGCAAGTTATAGTTTCTGAAACTGACCTGGTTTTTCTATGGGCCCCACCTTGCGGGCTCAAAATGGAGGTCGAGATGGCTCCAAAACTTCGAGCCTTCACGTCGGTTTTTGTAGCAAACAGAGGTTGTTTGTGAAATCGCGTTTTCTCCATGCCTTGCCATGTAGTCTTCACCGTCACCTTCTCCACGAGCTCTCTACAGCCACGCTGGCTTTGATACCATGTCACGAGGAAGGAGATAAGGAAGAGAGCTCACACACACACTCTCACTCTCAAGGAGAAGCACACACACAAATTGAGACAAGGAAGAATGATCTTCTTCTTCTTCTTCTATTACATAAAAGGAATGTACAAGAACCACCTAAAAAACAAGAATACAACAAGTGCAATATATAAAGACCAGTACATAAGGAAAAACCTAATGTCCGCGAATGAGTGAGCTGGCAAGAAACAAATGTTCCATCATTCTCGGTAGATAAATCTAATAAAGCTCAATGAAGTATCCCTGACATATACTGGCATGACCACTATACATGTCTGAGAAACGAAAAACTGGTACGTGTCATCCTGGATCATCACATGTTGAGCTTGATATCTCAACAAGAGAGTGAAGCTCCTACATCCTCTCCCCCCTCTCCTCCATCCTCGGCTACAAGCGGTGATGCACACAATCAGAGACGCGAGAGAGAGAGAGAAGAGAGAGAGAGAGATAGAGAGAGAGATAAAGCGAGAGAGAGAGAGAATTTATGGCCTTCTCACTTTCCCCCTCTTCATCCTGCATCGGCGCGGATAGACGGAGCAAAGAGAGAGAGAAAGAGAGAGAGAGAGAGAGAGACAAAGAGAGAGATAGAGATAGAGATAGAGAGAGAGAGAGAGCTAGTGAAGCTCTTGCCTCTTCTCCTTGCTCTTCTCCATCCTCGGCTACAGGCACTGATGCATGCAATCAAAGATAGAAGAGAGAGAGAGAGAGAGAGAGATATATATAGAGAGAGAGAGATTTTTTTGCCTTCTCACTTCCCCCATCTTCATCCTGCATCGGCATAGACAGATGGAGAGAGATAGAGAGAGAGAGAGAGAGAGAGAGAGAGAGAGAGAGAGAGAGAGAGAGAGAGAGAGAGAGAGAATTTTTGGCCTTCTCACTTCCCCCCTCTTCATCCTAGATTGGCACGGATAGATGGAGCACAGAGAGAGAGAGAGAGAGATGGAGAGAGAGAGAGAGAGTGAAGCTCCTGCATCTTCTCCCCCCCTCCTCCATCCTCGGCTATAGGCGGTGATGCACGCAATCAGAGATGTGTGTGTGTGTGAGGGAGAGGGAGAGAGAGAGAGAGAGAGAGAGAGAGAGAGAGAGAGAGAGAGAGAGAGAGAGAGAGAGAGAGAGAGAGAGAGAGAGAGAGAATTTATGGGCTTTCACTTCCTCCCTCTTCATCGTGCATCGATGCGGACTGACGGAGTGGGGAGAGAGAGAGAGAGAGAGAGAGAGAGAGAGAGAGAGAGAGAGAGAGAGAGAGAGAGAGAGAGAGAGAGAGAGAGAGAGAGAGAGAGAGAGAGAGAGAGAGAGAGAGAGAGAGAGAGAGAGAGAGAGAATGAGTTATGTTTCTACCTCCCCCACTCGATGCATGCTTGGCGTACACAGAGGAGAGAGAGATAGAGAGAGAGAGAAGCAGAGAGGGAGAGAGAAGCAAAAGAGAGGGAGAGAGAGTATGCATGTCGCATAAGAACGCATGTATGCAAGTGCATTTATGCATATGTATGCATGTATAATGAATGTGTGTTAGTTAATGTATGCATGTATATTGCATGTATGCATGTGTATGATGCATACGTATGCATATGAAATGTACATATGTATGCATATATGTTAGAGATGTATGCATATATGTTAAGATGTGTGCATAAGAAGTGTATGCATATGCATGTATGTTAGTAAGTATGCATGTGTGCATGAGTGAGATATGCATGTGTGCATGAGTGAGGTATGCATGTGTGCATGAGTGAGGTGTGCATGTTTGTATGAGTGATAAGTGAAACATGCATATATGTTGGAGATGTATGCATATATGTTAGGATGTGTGCAGAAGAAGTGTATGCATATGCATGCATGTTAGAAAGTATGCATGAGTGATGTTTTCATGTATGCATATGCATGTAAGTTAGGAATGTGCATGTGTGCATGAGTGAGATATGCATGTGTGCATGAGTGAGGTATGCATGTGTGCATGAGTGAGGTATGCATGTGTGCATGAGTGAGGTGTGCATGTATGCATGAGTGATAAGTGACATATGCATATATGTTAGAGATGTATGCATATATGTTGGGATGTGTGCATAAGAAGTGTATGCATATGCACGTATGTTCGTAAGTATGCATGTGTAGGCATGAGATGTATGATGCATGTATGCATGTGTATGCATGTGAAATGTGAAGTTAATCCATGCATATGAAATGATGCATGTATGCATGTGTATGCATGTGGAATGTGTGCATGAGAAGTATGATGCATATATATGAATATGAAATGTAAGCATATATGCATGTATGTTAGAGTGTGTGCATATGTGCATGAGTGATGTGTGCATGTATGTTAGAATGTGTGCATGTATGTGATAATGAGTGTGTGTATGCATGTGAACTAAAATGTATGCATGTGCATGTCTATTAGAGTAAGATGCATGTGTATTATGCATGTGTATTATGCATGTTTATGCATGTGTGATGTGTGCATGTATGTATGTGAACTAAGATGTATGCATATGAATGTGAAGTTAGTTTGCATTTATGCATGTGTAAGTATGATGCATTTATGCATGTGTATGCATGTGTATGCATGTGAAGTGTTATGCATATGTATGCATGTGACGTTAGTGTATCCATGTGTAAGTAAAGAGCATTTATGCATGTGTATGCATGTGACATCTTATGCATGTGTATGAATGTGAAGTGTTATGCATGTGTATGAATGTGAAGTGTTATGCATGTGTATGCATGTGAAATTAGTGTATGCATGTGTAAGTAAAGTGTATGTATGCATGTGTATGCATGTGAAGTGAGTTTGCATTTATGCATGTGTAGGTGTGATAAGTATAATGCATGTGTGTATAAGTGATGAATGCATGAGTGCATGTGTAAGATTGCATCAGTGCATGTGCATAATGAAGTAGATAGGTGATATGAATGAATGTAGTCCATGGGTTTTTAGGATCCAAGGACATATGGGATCCTTGGACATAACTTGGACATATGGGATCCAAGGGGTTTTTAATGGGATCTATTATCAAACTCCTCGTCTAGCTCATCAGGTTCGACAGCCTCTGCGTGTGAGAGACGAGGATCCATATGGGGTGGTAGGCGTAGGTGAAATTTGTAATGCCAAGCTCCGATCAGGAACATTTAGAGGAAGAGGAAATGGATGAGAACTGTGGTGATAGGGTTCTTCCATCTACAAATATCAAAAAACCACCTCCCAACGGCGATCATACCCGATAGAACACCCAAGATCATGAACTAGTTAGCCTTGCTCTTGTGCATGCTCCACAGATTGCTATCCACATCATTGTCAGTTGCATCCTTGACAGTGAACTCGTGAATGCTGGTCTGAGGAACATTTGGAGAAGACTGGTAACCGCCCATGACTTTGGATTATAGAAGATGTGCCCACTACCGCTATGCTCACTACAATGCTTTCTTTCTGTGTCGCACTGGAGCACAGGACATCTTACTTACGCACTTTATGAGATATTTATCGATCATAGGACAGGAAAGATAAAAATGGTGCTAATAATGCCTAGTGAAGAAGGTAATAGTGCTTAGAAGCACTCTTATTAAAGGAATATGGGAGGGAGGGAGGGATTAAGAAAGAAAACCATACTAATGATGAAGATAAGAACTCAAAAGGAAATTTAATCTATGCTCTGATACCACCTCATTACATAAATTTGTAATTAACATTTTCCAACAAACTTTAAAATTACTCTTACAAGTCTCATTGCCAGCGGAGTGCTTTTGTCATGGGAGCTGGACATAAGATTGAAACATAGAAAGGCCTTCATTCTCCTTCCTCTTGGGCTAGCTATCCTCCTTCATCACCGCTCCCGTTCTTGAACCTTCCGACGGAGGAGCTTGCTGCTGTGATTTTTGGTTGTGACCATGCGACTTATAATGAATGTGTCACACAACTTCTGTTTGGTATACTTTATCTATCTTCTTACTTTCTATCATAGATATAGGTCTCTCCCTTTGAACCATAATGCATCATAGCATGGTTTGGATTTCTCATTTTGAGATTCCACTATGCTTTCAATAGTATTTTTTTCCACGTCCTGGTCATATGGACACCATCTCCTTTTGTGCCCTTATTTCTCTCTCTCTCTCTCTCTCTCTCATGTGTGTGCATGTTTTTGGTATGTCTGAGGCGTAATGAGGTTTTTTTTACATGTAGGCACACGTACGGGTGAGATGTTAGTGTGCACCATTGTCAGTGTCCGACTAAGGATGCCACTATTTTTGTTTAATTACATTGATAAAAAGTTGCATGGCATTTTTGAGGCAAACAGCTATGGAGAGATGAACATCAATCCATATGCCTGGATTGACGGGAAGTAGAAGACACTATTTCTAGCTTAGGCTCTTTGCTTAGATTTAATAATCTCTGATATTACATTAGGTCACTGTCTGAGGCATAATGAGGTTTTGTTTACATGTAGGCATGCGTACGGATGAGATGTCAGTGTGCACTGTGCACCATTGATAGAAAGCATATACAAGGGAGCATTAGTAGTGAATTATGTGAATTATTCATAGGAGAAAATCCTATTTGAGTTGATTCATGTGCTGACAGATAAGCTTATATCTCTTTTCATGAGAAATGCATTGAGTGTCAGTAGGCAAGTTGTGGGTTTACAATGTGGGTCCATGTCAGGGGACATAGGAGAAGATGTTGATGGTTGCACGCTCGAACAGTAGCTTGATCATTAGGTTTTTTGCATGTCGAGGCCTTCGAGCTTCTCATATCAGCTATGTAAAGAATGTCCGACTAGGGATGCCACTATTTTTGTTTAATTACATTGATAAAAAGTTGCATGGTATTTTGGAGGCAGACATCTATGGAGAGATGAACATCAATCCATATGCGTGGACTGATGGGGAGCAGAAGACACAGTTTCCAGCTCAGGTTCTTGGCTTAGATTTAATAATCTCTGATATTACATTAGGTCACTGTCTGAGGCATAATGAGGTTTTGTTTACATGTAGGCATGCGTAGGGGTGAGATGTCAGTGTGCACTATGCACCATTGATAGAAAGCATATACAAGGGAGCATTAGCGGCGAATTATGTGAATTATTCACAGGGGAAAATCCTCTTTGAGTTAATTCATGTGCAAACAGATAAGTTTATATCTCCTTTCATGAGAAACTCATTGAGTGTCAATAGGCAGGTTGTGGGTTTACAACGTGGGTCCATGTTAGGGGACAAAGGAGAAGATGTTGACGGTTGCAGGCTCGAACAATAGCTTGATCATTAGCTTTTATGCATGTCCAGGCCTTTGAGCTTCTTATATCAGCTATGTAAAGAATGTTCGACTAGGGATGCCACTATTTTTGTTTAATTACATTGATAAAAAGTTGCATGGTATTATTGAGGCAGACAACTATGTGTGTATATGTGTATGTGTATGCATATGACAGTTAGCACGGAACCCTGTTTTCCATGCTAGAACAAATCATATCAAGGTACATTATCACTTCATCAGATAGAAGGTATTAGCAGGTGATATTGATCCTGTTTATGTGAGAACAGATGAGCAGGTTGCTGATATTTTCACCAAAGCACTTGGAGCTGAGAAGTTGAAGAAGTTTCCGAAGATGCTTGGATTACAGGATATGGCGTTGAGCTTGAGGGGGAGTGTTGAGATATCAAGCTCAACATGTGATGATCCAAGATGACACGACCCAGTTTTTCGTTTCTCTTACATGTATAGTGGTCATGCCGGTATATGTCAAGGATACTTCATTGAGCTTTATTAGATTTATCTACTAAGAGTGATGGCACATTTGTTTCTTGCCAGCTCACTCATTCGCAGACATTAGGTTTTTCCTTATGTACTGGTCTTTATATATTGCACTTGTTGTACTGGTCTTTATGTACTGGTCATTCTTGTACATTCCTCTTATGTAATAGAAGAAGAAGAAGAAGATCATTCTTCCTTGTCTCAATTTGTGTGTGTGCTTCTCCTTGAGAGTGAGAGAGTGTGTGTGAGATCTCTTCCTTATCTCCTTCCTCGTGACATCTCTCTCTCACTCTCTCTCTCTCTCTCTCTCTCTTTCGGTTGAATCCATACCTGCATGAGAATCATTAAGAAATTAAACACATACAGTAAACATATTTATAGAGTTATAATAATATACATGCATACTAACTCTAAACTACTAACTCACATGCACACGTGTGATTTACTAATTATACTAACTCCTACTCAAACAAACTCATGCAAGTAGATACCATTTAGCGTACGCATTCCTTTATAATTACTATGTTTTGTATTAATTTAATTACATCAAATAAGAATTATATACATATATTAACATTTTCAAATTAAATGTACTATATGTATTAATCTATATAGTTTTAATGTTCTTAGACCATATATAGGTAGTTTGGGTTGCTGCACATGGAGATACCATTTAAAGTCCATATAATATGAGTTTAATCACATAGAACAATCCCATATCACACACATATATTAAACCTTATAGTTCTAAACACATGAGCACATATTTAAATATTAACACACATGCACACATATGCACACTTATGGAAAACTTAAAAAAACACATACTCCTATATCTTGAAGATTAATTAAACTCAACTATATAAATATACACAAAAGTTTTTCTCTCATATGAACATTCATTTCCACCCTCATACCATGATATTTAGATACATAATTCATAGGCTTAATTGTATTCACATACATCACGGAACTCCATATTTATACGCATGCTTAGGTAAGCAAAAGTTCATAAACACTTAGACATAGGTGCACACATATATATATTTTAAGTATATATATGCAAACACATACATATGACATAAACCCTCATTCACATTGACATTCATAGGCACATAAACACATACATAATTAAGTGCATTTTACAAAAGTATAGATATATGACACTATAAACATTGGTATATATAAATATCTATACATAGATATCCTCATATGATCATGGACACACATAAACTAACTAAGTAATCTCATAAACATATAAATGGACATAAAAATGAAGAGCCCAAATAAGGGTTCCATTAATTGATGAAGAGTGTTAATCTCCAAAAGAACAAGCTATCCTTGATGTTAGACCACCTCTATATCAAGAACAACTCAAAAACTTTACCAATTTGGAGGATCAATACTAAATTATCAAAATCTTGAACAAACTGTGAAGAGAGTTAATACTCAGAAAGTGTGTTGCACATATTTCACTCATTGACTGATCAAATGGGTAACGTTTTTTATAAAACTTTGCATAAGGTGTTGCCTATAGATTGCGCGCCTTCTCTAAGTTAAATCATTCGAGAAGATTAAATATATATTGAGAAAGGAATCAAACAGTTCACCTATGTCTAAAACTATTATCTTGTATAGTCAATTCTAACACCTACAACTTCTAGCACATGATTCTCCCAAAGTAGAACCCGTTTAAGCAAATGCTTTTAGCCATAGATGGCTTACCTTCCTACTTAGATTTTGACTTCTCACTTGTGCAGAACTTTACATTAAGCACTGAGAACTCATCAATTCTTTGACCATCCAGATTGTGCATGTTTCAGAAGACACGCATCACTTCTTCACATACAAATTTTCCTACACATAATTTTCTCAGCCTGTTTACAATTAGGATCTCAAAATTTAACCATAGATGCATTAATTATGGAATTAGACATCTACAAAAGGATTCTTCAAATGATCAAGCAGAGAAGGAGAACACAACAAAATATCGGGTGCCACTTTTCTTCTATTCAGAAAACTTTACATCTAGATAAGAGAGAGAGAGAGAGAGAGATCTTACTCACTTCCAAAGTGTCTAATGACTTCTAATTCTTCTAATCTCTTGCTCTCTCATACTTGTCCTGACTTTTTACTTGTATATATAGGCATATATGTACAAGCTCATGAACATACAAAAGATATATGTGAGCTAACTACAAACTAATGTACATATGTATACAAGTCTTCATGTTGTGATCATGTGCTATCTTCAAGCTTCATAAACCAATCTTTTCTTCATTCGTTGACTTCAAGTATTTATGCAAAACATCAATTGGTGACTCACTTGCACCAAGAGCCCCCCCTCAATCATCAATTCAGGTTTCCTCTATCTTCTTTATTCCTGCCATGTCTTTGAATCTTTGTAGCTTTGGTCCATCCAAGCTTTTGGTTAACATATCAACAATCTGATCTTTTGTTGAATTATGTATGACTTCAATCTCCTTATCAATCACATTCTCTCTTAATAAGGGATACTGAATCTCAATGTGTTTAGTCCTACCATGAAAAACAGGATTAGCAGCTAAATATAATGAACTCATGTTATCTCCATGAATAGTGGGTGTACTCTGAATGATGTCAAAACTCTTCATGAGAGTCTTTAACCATATGACTTCCTTTGCAACTTCAACCATACCTTTATACTCTACCTCTGTAGATGATAATGCAACTGTATGTTGCTTCTTTGAACAACAAGAGATTAGCTTATCTCCCACATAACACAGGTATCCATATGTTGATCTTCTATCATCAGGATTACCTGCCCAATCTGTATCATTATATATCTTAATGTTTGTATCCATTGTAAAACCATAATAAAAACCTTCTTTGAGTGTACCCTTAATGTACCTCAACACCCTTTGTCCTACAATCCAATGTTCTTTCCTAGGACAATGCATGAAATGAGACAATATTCCAACTGCATATGACAAAGCAGGCCTAGTTAGAGTTGCAAAGATTAGACTACCAACCAAACTTTGATATAGATTCATGTCCTTGAATTCTTTTCTTCCGCTTAATTTGTGATTCCACCCCATTGGAGTGGGTGCTACCCTGCAATCTTCCATTTTAAACTTGATCAACAAGTTCTTCAAATACCTCACTTGAGTTACATACACTCCATGTTGAGTTTATAAGATCTCCATGCCTAAGAAATATGACAAGTCTCCCAAGTCACTAATCTTGAACTCTTTCTCCGTTCGCTTCTTTAGGCTTTGTATGCCCTTCTCATCCGTACCTGTAAGAATTATATCATCAACATATATGCACATGTAAGTGAAACCATTATCACTTGATTTGTCAAGCAAGCTAGTATCTGCTTTAGATACTTGGAAACCAAGTTCCTTCAAGAACTTCACAAGTCTATAGTTCCATGCCCTTGGGGCCAGCTTCAAACCATACAAAGCTCTCTTGAGCTTACATACCTTTTATCTATGAATCCTTCTGTTGCTTCATGAAAACATCATCTGAAATATAACCATTAAGAAAGGCATTCTTCACATCTAATTGACATAATTTCCAACCTTTACATGCAGCAAATGTATGAGTGTCTTGGTGATTTTCATCTTTGCCACAAGAGTATAATTCTCATCATGGGCTATTCCATATGTCTGAGCAAACCCATTCACAACAAGTCTACCTTTATACCTAGACACACTTCCATCTGTATACTTCTTTGTTTTATAGACCCATTTGCATCCAATGATCTTTTGACTATTTGGTTTAGGAACCAAATCCATGTCTCATTCTCCATCAACTCATCATACTCTTCCTGCATAGCTTTCTCCCAATTTTCCTTACCTTTTTCCTCTTCATATATAGAAGGGTCTTCATTTGCTTTCACCATGTAAGCATAGTCTTTAGTAGTAAAAAAGAAAAGTTTCATAGCTATACCTTGTAGGTTGCCATTTGTGTCTTGATGACCTTCTGAGTTCTCCACTTCTTGAGGTTTTTGCTTCATCACATTCTAGATCAAACCTTGGCACTTCTTCAACTTCAACCTATACTTCATTGTTCTCTTCTTCATCAGATATTTGGACCTTTGATTTACCTTTCTTTTGATTCAAAACTTCTTCATCATCTACATGAATATTGATTGTGCTTGCATACCAAGTACGTTGCTCATCAAAAGTAACATCCTTTGACACAAGAAATTGCTTTGTGGATGGACTCTGTAACCTATATCCCATCTGCTTATCATCATATCCAATGAACACATACTTTTTAGCTTTAAGTTCCAATTTATGCCTCAACTGAGATGGCACATATGCATAGGCTAAACAACCAAACACTTTGCAATGATCTAAGGTAGGTATCTTACCCCACCATGCCTCATATGGTGTCATACCCTGCAAAGCTTTACATGGTAGCCTATTGACCAAATATGTATTTATAACCTCAGCCCACAAATAATTTGGACAATTCTTCTCCTTCATCATGGATCTTGCAAACTCAACAAGAGTTCTATTTCTCCTTTCTGCTACACCATTTTGTTGAGGAGAGTATCTGGAAGTAACTTCCCTTTTTATACCTGCATTCCATAAGTAATCACTAAACTCATTATAGAAATACTCTCCCCCTCCATTTGACCTTAGTCTCTTCAACTTTTGACCTGTAATTCTTTCTGCATACACATGATAATGTTTGAATGTATTAAATACCTCTGATTTATCTTTGATCACATAGATAGTGATCCATCTGGTAGCATCATCAACATAAATCACATAATATCTTGAACCATTTATACTAAAATCCTTTGATGGTTTCCACACATTTGTGTGTACCAATTCAAGCTTCTCTGAATACATAATTCCATGCTTATTGTATGATTGCTTATGAGCTTTACCTAATTGACATGCCTCACATCTGTATGTCATATTTTGACCTGCAACATTAGGCAATCCAAGCACAAAACAATTATTAACCATATCGTTAATACCTCTTTCATTGAAATGTCCAAGCCTTTTGTGCCAAAGATCTAACTCAGAGATCTTATGTCCTCCATAAGTGAACAAGGCATGATCAACATTACCTTGAATCTTCAATGTGAAGAGTCTTCCTTTTTTCCTTCCCTGAAACAATTTGTTTATACCCATTGCTAGGGTCTTCCACAAAAACTCCATCATTAGTGAACCTTACTTCATAACGTTTTTCAACAATTTTCCCTACACTTATCAGATTCTTTGGAATTGTAAGACCATACAAGACCTTACTCAGAGGAGTACTTCCATCCTTGGCCTTCAGTGATCCAATTGACTTCACATTGTGCTTTGTATTATCACCTGTTTGAACTACATGATTATTTACCTTATTCTCCAAATCAGTCATGCAGCGCCTAAGCTGCACGTGCCATATGGCTCTCTCTCCTCTGGCCATCATTCCTGTGTAATGCCCAAATCATCATTCTCTCTCTGTCCACAACATCAACAGCTTGAGTCTATTTCTCTCTCCACTAATCAATGACATCTCCATCTTTCCAAGAAGCCAGGGCCTGAGGAGATTGTTCATCTTGAAGAACCACATGGATAACCGTCCACACTCTATGACCAAACTTCTGCCCAATCCACTGTTTGCAATCTTCATGGTTGTTGCCCCTCTCTTACTTAGAGTTGTTGCCAGTAGCACTTCTGATGCTCTTTCTTCTCCCTCGATGTATTACTATCACGTTGATTGCAAGGAATGAATACAATATAATGTAGAGAGGAACAAAGACATGTTCTGAGAAAACCTCTCATTTGCATCCATTTTACTCAACGATATATTATGCAATAAATCAAACTATGAACATAATCTTTTCTGTCTCCCCCTTCTCTCTAGTGGGGATTGAAACAACTGATGGGAAAGATGCCTTGGTCTTTGAAAAATCATATCCGTCTCACTCTCTCTTCCTCCATACTTGCTATCCCGAAAAGCTGCCCTCCTCCTTGCATGGAAGCTCTTAAGCTTATGTGAATTCCTCTACACATAATTGGATCTTTCTCTCTTCCTAGATACACTACCGTAATGTATGAGAAAGAACATGAATGAACAAAAATGGTCAAGGAGCATACCTGGAAAGAAGATCCAGAAGGAAGATCCACAGGGAGGCGCGAATGTGATTTTCGCACCTGTTTATAGGCCTTCCCCTAGGAAACCCTTCTAGATTCATCTAACCTCATCTCAAACTTTCTATTTTTGGATGGTCTTTTTTGTTTTTCTTGAATTAAAGTTTTTGGTTTCACACTAGATGTTCATAAATAAATTATTTTTTTTAGGGTTTGACCTAGGGTAAATGCCAACTCTAAGGGTCCAAGTTAGGGATTTTGATTGGAGAAATTAGGTTGATACCTACAACTTCTAATGCATGGTTCTCCCAAACTAGACGTTGTTTATTCAAATGCTTTTAGCCACAAGTAGCTTACCTTTCAACTTAAAGAATGAGTGCTTACTTGCTCAAAACTTTACATTGTGGAGGGCAATCTGATCCAAACATTATCATTGAATTTGTGCTAGAACATGTCTTCACTTCTTCAGATTTACACACGTAAATGTTCCTACTTAAAATTCTCTCAGCCTGATTACAATTAAAATCTCCAAACTTGTATAGAGGTCACTAAACTATAGAATTAGACTTGTACAAATGCATTCATTAAGAAGATAAACAGAGAAGGAGCACTGAGAAAAAGATTAGGGCATAACTTTTTAGATTCACTTCTATTATGAGAAAGTATACATCTGATGGATGTATTACTTCTTCTTACTCTCTTCTAATACTTTTCATACATCATCTCCCCTACTGGTAATACATCTATATCAAGTATATATAGATGTTTACATCCTGACACATCAAGGATATAAAGTTTTTATGAACTAATTACAAGCTTAGTGTACATGTATATACAAGTCTCTAACTTCTGACCATGCACTGAACTTCAAGCCTCATATGTTGATCTTTGATTCATTCTTTGACTTCAAAATTGTTCCTAGTCATCAATTGTTGATAGTCCTACACCAACAACTCCCCCTCAATCATCAATTGTGATTTTCTCCATCTTCTTTATACTTTCCATGTCTTTGAACCTCTGTAACTTAGGTCCATCCAAGCTTTTGGTTTAAATGTCTGCAATTTGATCTTTTGTAGAAGTACGTATGACTTCAATCTCTTTATCAATCACCTTCTCTCTCAAGAAATGATATTGAATTTCCATATGTTTAGTCATGTCATGAAAAACAGGGTTAGGAGCTAGATACAATGAACTCATATTATCTCCATGAATAGTGGGTGTACTCTGAATGATGTCAAAACCCTTCATGAGAGTCTTCAACCATATAACCTCGTTTGCAGCTTCAACCATACTTTTATACTCTAGTTTTGTGGATGACAAAGCAACTGTATGTTGCTTCTTAGAACACCAAGAGATTAATTTATCTTCCACACAACATAGATACCCATAGGTTGATCTCCTATCATCAAGATTACTTGCCCAATCTATATCACTATATATCTTGATGTTTGTATGTGATGTGAATCCATAATAAAAAGCTTCTCTGAGTGTACTCTTAATGTACCTTAGCATCATTTGTCTTGCAATCCAATGCTCTTTCTTAGGACAATGCATGAATTGAGACAACACTCCAACTGCATATGACAAATCAGGCCTACTTACTGTAGCATAGATTAAACTACCAACTAGACTTTGATATAGCTTCGTGTCCTTGAATTCTTCTCCTCCATATCTGCTCAGTTTGTGATTGACCTCCATTGTAGTAGGTGCTACCCTGCAATCTTCCATTTTTAACTTCATTAGCAAGTTCTTCAAATACCTTTCTTGAGTCACATATACTCCATGTTGAGTATATGGAATCTCCATGCCCAAGCTGCTTCAGTGCGGATCAGTAAATACAATAGGCCGCTATAGTGCGGATCAGGTAATACAATGTAAACTTCCCGCTACACTGTGAGAAGGTGCCCATAGGCTTCTTTTCCATCTTCGTGGTAAGAACTTTTGCAAGAACTTTTCTTCAATTTCTGTTTTAAGGCTTCATGAACTTTTTGTCTTCAACTTTACTTCAAATAGATTTTTCTTTACCTCATAAATCCGCTATAACGTGGAAAGAAGATCCACAAGGAAGATCCATGGGGGATAAAAATCATTAGTACATTAAAGTTTATGTTAAAAACACACTATGCTTTTGATTCATTTCTTCTTTCTAATGAAATTGTATGGCATAGCCACATATAGACATATAGAGGAAAGCATTTATGTGTACAAACACACACACACACACATGAAGTCTACACACAACCACCTAGTTTTTGGTTTTTGGAATTAGGCATAAGATGATCATCAAGACACTAATCATGGGTCACTAACTTTACAGAGTACCCAATTTGATACCTTTCTCTCTTCCTTTCTTTCTCTTCCCCCTTTTCTTTTTCTTCTTTCTCTTCTTTTCTTTTCCTTCTTTCTTTCTCTCCTCTTTTCTTTTTTTCTTTCCTCTTTTCTCTTTTTCTTTCTTTATTATAATTATCTTTTTGTTTCTTCCATTCATTTTCTTTTATTCTTTCTTTCTTTCATTTTCTTTATTCTTTCTTTTTATTTTTCTTTTAGCATACAAATGACTCTCTCCTTCTCTCTCTCTCTCTTTCTCTCTCTCTCTCTCTCTCTCTCTCTCTCTCTCTCTCTCTCTCTCTCTCTCTCTCTCTCTCTCTCTCTCTCTCTCTCTCTCTCCCTCTCCCTCCCTCTTCCTCCTTCTCTCTCTCTCTCTCTCTCTCTCTCTCTCTCTCTCTCTCTCTCTCTCTCTCTCTCTCTCTCTCTCTCTCGGACTCCTACATGCGATGCCTGCCATGTTTGCATGATGACCCTTATCTCTCTCTCTCACTCCTACATGCGATGCCTACCATGTTTGCATGAGGTCCTCTCTCTCTCTCTCTCCCTCTCTCTCTCTCTCTCCTACCATCGTGCAGCTTTGTCCAGCATTGACTGTACCTTTTTCTTCTCTCTTTCTCTCTTTCTCTCTCTCTCTCTCCCTCCCCTACCATTGTGTAGCTTTCTCGTGCATCCACTTTGCCTTTCTCTTCTCTCTCTCTCTCTTTCTCTCTCTCTCTCTCTCTCTCTCTCTCTCTCTCTCTCTCTCTCTCTCTCTCTCCCCCTCCATGTGGCTGTAGAGCATCGACATCTAGCTTGTGTTGTATCTCTCTTTTCTCTCTCTCTCACGTGGCTTTGTAGTGCCCATGAGTCTCTCTCTCTCTCTCTCTCTCTCTCTCTCTTTGTCTCTCTCTCGTTGTGACATGCAAGCAAGCAGACATCATTTCCTTCTCTTCCCTAGCATGTTGCATAGCAGCCAACAACGCATCCCCTTTAATGTCTCTTCTCCACGTCTACACTTGAGCTTAGAGTGCCATATGACCATTGCTAGTGGAGATTTACCTCTTTACCTCTGTAAAAGTCATTTCTTTATATCACCTACCCAAAAAGTTGTGGACTTGTTAGTTAAGAAAGTAACAACTACGTTGAGGGAATATCTTCTAGAATGAATGTTCACTTTTAGAGAGAGCCAAAAGTTGAATTCAAATTCAAATTTGAATGGAACACTTATATAAACTCACTTGAAAAATTCACGGTGAGAGTGATCATTTCCCGACCTCTCCATTTCAATTTTGTTTATGTGTAAGGCCTACATTGTAGCCTACACTTATCTCTATCGTAAGGTTATGAGTACCATGCCTATGATCTTGTCCAACATTGTTCATTAATACATTATACCTACATTGTTCATCTATGATATCTTTGTTATTATCATTTCTCAATATCAATGTGTGCTGCTCATATCTCACTCATTTCTCTACCAAATTCAATGATCTATAGCTTGTTGGAATCAGCTCAAGCTATCTACATGCTGACAAAATTTGAGGAAAATCCATTCAGCCAAGTTGGAGAAAAGTGCATCGAAGCACTCACTGGTCAAACTCTGCAGAGGTCCTAAAAAATTGGGGGTAATGATTAATTTGCTAAATTGATTTTTCAATGTATAGTGGATCCTTTCAAGTGATTCCACTTGGAATCATTATCTTACTAAGCTAATTAGATACCTCTAAAAGGAATGTTTCCAATTCCTACTATACTGGTAGTTGTGAGCATTACAAGCAGCAGGTGTATGATCCAAAATAGAAGGTTTTCTTCGATTCTTCTATTTAGAAGTAGTATGTTTTGATTCAATCTTTTTAGACATCGTTTCCAAAGTACATAGGCACTTTTATGGTGTCATTGGGAATCTAAGAGGGTTCACATATCAAATCTGAAGCTATAAGGGGCTGGTACTAAGCAGGATTTGGCAGTAGCTACTCATCACTTGGAGTGTCCATCCATCTTTTCCAACAATGGTATCAGAGCAAATCTAAGGTAAAATGGGAGATGGTCTTCCTTCTTTCATTGATAAATTGGACAAAAACAACTATCAAGCATGGTCTCTAAGGATGAAGACATACTAACAAGGAAGGAGTCCCTATGGATACATCTCAGGAGATGAGGAGATGCCCATATTCAGAAGCAAAGGACAACCTACAAGAGAAGAAAATGAAAGACTCAACACATGGTGTGCCAAGGATGCATTAGCAAGGTCTTACTTACTTAACTCAATCTCTGATTTTTCTTCTTCCACATATTAGGAACTGTAAGACATCCCAAGGGACTTGGGAGACATTGTCGTCTAATTTCTCTTCCAACACAAGGGCCGGGAAGAATCAATTGTGGATTGAATTCACAACTCAAAGGAAGAAAAGTAAGCAAGCTATCTCAGAGTATGTGACCAAAGTTAAAGATGTAGTAGATCAGTTGGCAAGGATAAGAGAAGAAATTGAAGAGGAGCAGATTGTAAGGCAAGTTATCAATGGTGTTAAAGCAGATGACAAATGGGAGAGCTTCACAACTGCCATGGACTTGTACATGGACATGCAGATTCTAGACCTTGCCACACTCATGGGGCAACTATTCACCCATGAAGTCAACCTCAACAAAGAATGGAGACTTATCAAGAGGTAATAGCTCTTGTGCCCTATACAATGATAATAATAAGTCTAAAGAGAAAGGCAAGAACAAGAAGGTAGAAGATGAAGGAACTACCTCCCAAGCCAACTATGCAGGGAGAGGTAGATCATCAAGAGGAAGGGGAAGATGAGGTAAGCAAGGTAGGGGGATACCTTATAACTCCTCACCATGCAAAATTTGTGGTTTATCAAATCATACTATAGATGAGTGTTTCAGGAATTTCAAGAACTAGAGAGGTAGAGGTTGTCAAAGAGGTGGATACACACAATCAAGAGGTAGATTCAATCACCACCAAGGATACAACAACTACAACAACAACTACAATAGCAACTACCAAGGAGGATACAAATTTAGAAAGGATTACAAACTACACAAAGGAGCAAGATGATTCTGTTCTGATCATGAACATGACTTCAAAGCCAGGTATAAATGATGACCATCTCTTCTACATTGACTCAGGATGCTCAATCATGTGGTAGGCAATGTAGCTCTTCTCTCTATCCTTGAGGAACCAGAGGGTAAGAATCAAGTACGAACAGGTGATGACACCAAGCACTCAGTGATTAAAGTTGGAAATGTTAAGACCTCTGATGGGAACAGAAATCTGTTGAGTAGGGTTCTATATGTACCAACTATTACCAAGAATTTGATGAGTGTTGGAAAGATTGTGGAAAAGGGTTTGTAGGTTAGATTCAACCAATATGGAGCATTTGTGGAGGATCCCAAGCATGGGTTCAAGAGAATTGCCAAAGGAGAAAAGACAGGTAGACTTTTCACTTTTGAGCTTGCGGATACAAGGAACATTGCACTTTATATTTATAAAGATCAAACATTATCAGAGCTTGAAATTTGGCACAAAAGATTAGGACATGTAGGTGAAAGAACATTGAAACAAATATGTAGAGATCAATGTGTGCTTGGGATACCTAATGTATCCAAGCAACACATGACTTATAAATGTGGTGCTTGTCAGTTTCGAAAGTCTCACATGTTACCCTTCTCAAGGAAAGGCTACATGCATGAGGACTACCTAGAACTTGTTCATACAAATGTATGGGGACCAAGCAAGGATTTCTCAATCTCTGGATCAAGGTATTATGTATCTTTCATTGATGATTATAGTAGGTGGACTGTATTGTACTTTATGAAACACAAAGATGAAGTATTCAGTTGCTTTAAAAAGCATGTTGCACTTGTTGAGAATCAAATAGGGAGAAATCTAAAAAGGCTAAGGTCAGATGGAGGACGTGAGTACTTCCCAAATGATTTTGATGCATTCTTGCAAGATAGAGGAATTAAGAGAGAAATTACCACAAGGTATACTCCTGAGCAAAATGGGGTAGCAAAAAGAAGAAATAGATTGATTGTTGAGACAACTAGGTCAATGTTAAATGAGAAAAAATTACCTAACTATTTGTGGGCTGAGAGCGTATCTACTGTCACTTATTTGGTAAACAGGTTGCCATCAAAATATCTTGATGGCATGACCCGTTATGAAGCATGGCATGATTGAAGACCTTCACTTGATCATTGCAGGATCTTTGGATGTGTAGCATATGTGCATATCACCTCTCAAATAAGAGGTAAGCTAGACCCTAAGGTAGAGAAGTGCATCTTCATTGGATATGATCTAAATCAGAAAAGTTACAGGTTCTACAATCCTTCAAACAAGGGATTCATGGTTAGTAGAGATGTTGTCTTTGATGAAAATGACTCTTGGGTTGATAGTGAATGCAGGAAGGTAAAACTACCTTATGAATTGGAAGAGGAGTTTCAAAGGCATTACTAACGAGGATCCTACTCAGAATGAAGACACCAATTCAGATGATGAGAACATCATCAACCTCGACGAGTTCAAGGCATGGAAGTCCAAAGGCAATTTCAAGATGAAGAAATTGGAAGATATACCTGAATCATCTAATGAAGCAATCAAAAGATCACAAAGGGAGAGCAAGAAGCCAATCAGATATGGGTATGACACTTCTCTTGTTACTAAGCACTCTTTATATATTGCAAAAGATTTATCAATTCAAGAACCACCATCATTTGAAGAAGCTAAGACCAAGATATAATGGAAGGAAGCTATGGATGAGGAGATTGAAGCACTCAAAGAGAGTGATACTTGGGAACTAGTACCAAAGGAGGAATCTATGAAGGTAATTATCTATAGATGGATCTATAAGATAAAAAGAAATTATGATGGGTCAATAAGCAGGTACAAAGCTAGACTTGTGGCCCAGGGTTTTGCACAAACCCAAGGCATTGACTATGAGGAAACCTTCTCACCTGTGGCAAAAATTCCAACCATCAGGGTACTGGTAAGTGTGGGTGCATCAAAGATTCAGAACATGTATCAGTTGGATGTAAAAAATGCATTTCTAAATGGCTGGATTTCAGAGGAGGTGTACAGGTCACAACCTCTTGGCTATGAGGATCCAAACAAGGTAACATACATATGCAAATTGAATAAAGCTCTTTATGGATTGAAGCAAGCACCTAGTGCATGGAACCATAGGTTGACCAAATATCTTCAAGACCAAGGTTTTGTCATGAGTAAAGTAGATACTTATCTATTCATCAAGAGAACTAATTCAGAGGTAATATACCTATGTGTATATGTTGTTGATATCATACTTATAGGTAATGATGCTAATGGCATCAAATAGTTGTCCTCCTAATTGGAAGCCTCTTCCTCTTTGATTCTTTGTATTTCTGAAGCACTCATCTATGGTATGATTTGTCAAGCCACAAATGTTGTAAGGTGAAGAACTGTATGGTCTCTCCCTACCTTGCTTTCCTCCTCTGCCCCCTCCTCTAGTACTTCTTCCTCTACCTATGAAAGTCACTTGAGAAATACTTGCATCTTCTTCATTCTTTTTACCTTTGCCTTTATCCTTGCTCTTAGTTTTATCTCTATAAAGGGCAGAAGATTGATTACCTGTTGTTGAGCTTTCTCTCATGTGTTAAGAGTTGCCCCATCAATGTATTGAGGTTAGGTATATGCATGTCTATATATAGGTCCATTGCTGTGGTGAAAGACTCGCATTTGTCATTAGCCTTGATGCCATTTATGATCTACCTTACTACTTGCTCCTCTTCTATTTATTCTTCAATACTCCCAAGTTGATCAACTACATCCTTCATCTTGGTCACATAGTCAGCTACATTTGGTTGCTTCTGCAAGATTGTGAGCTCGATCCAAAGCTGGTTCTTTCTAGCTCTTGTATTTGATGAGAAGTATGAAGATAGTACCTACCAAGTCTCTTTGGAACTTTTGCAAATCCAAATGTGAGGTAACAAAAAATTTAATATTGAAGTGAGTATGTAAAACCTGGCTAGAGCACCCTTTGGACACCAGGTGGCTAGTCTCTCTTCCTCCTCTCTTGTAGGTTGGTTTTTGCTTGTAAATATTGGCATCTCCAACCTTCATCCTTGCAGGTAAGCCTTCATCCTTAGGGACCATGCTAGATAATTTCTCTTGTCCAATGTTTCAATGAATGATAAAAATCCATCTCCCATTTTACCTTGATGTTACTCTCATAACACTGTTTGAGGAGATGGTGGACACCTTCTAGAGATGAGATGGTGCTGCAAATTCCTACTTCATAGTAGCCAAAATTGAGTTGCGAATTACGAAGTAGACCTCTTGATCTTTCCAAGAAGCATAAATAATCACCCACGTGCCTTGGAAGATGATCCTCAAATCATTGGATCAAAATAGATAACTTGGACTTTTCACTGTGAACCAAAACTTGCTATTTTGGTCACTACACCTACTCACAATCCTGGTAACAATTAGTCAAAACACTTTTAGGAATATCTAAGTGATTAGAGTAGCTAACGTTCAAAACTTATTTCACTGGAAATGATCAACTATGCTTAGAGAATGATGCTTAGCAAAAGTAGAATGTATCCCAATATTTTAGGAGGTAGACATTGTGCAAATGAGAGAGTACTCCTTTGCATATTAATCACGAATAACTAAGGCAATGAAAATGAAACTTTGTCGCATGCATGCTTGAATCTCTAATGGATCTACACCAAGTTGAATCACTGAAAATGATAAAGTATACATTGAGAAATAGATTAGAGAATTTCACTATTCTCAATGGTACATGACAAAGAAGAGAAAATGAGATATAATCAAAATGTATGTATAATGCACATAAAGTATAAATATATTGGTAATGAATGATTGCACAATATGAGACCAATGGTAGAGCTATGGTATGAGCTCAATATCCACTTGAAATCCCTCGAAAAAGGAGTATAAGAATGTAACTTTAAATTTGCATAGAGTTTCTTGAGCCACATAGCATCTTGAGTTGCATTTGCTAAACCTTTGTATTTTGCCTCTGTAGATGAAAAGCCACAGTTGGTTGCTTTTTAAATGACCATGATATTAGCTTTGAATGTGCAAAAGATAAGTATCTTAAGGTGCTCCTCTTATCATCCTTGGAGGCAGCCCAATCTGCATAAGAATACATCTTTATGTGCAAGCCATAAGTGAAAGTGTAATACAACCCTTCATTTATGGTACCCTTAAGATACTTTAGCACCCTCTTGGTAGCTTCCATGTGAGGATTTCTTGGTGCATGCATAAGCTGGCTTAATGTATTTAATCCATAAGCACTGTCTACTCTTGTTAGGGTAGCATAGTTGAGAATCCCAACAGGTCTTTGGTAACCTGCAACATCCTCAAGAAGTTCTCCTTCATGGAAACTAAGCTTATGATTGAGTTCCATGGGTGTACCTAAAATTTTGGTGTTCTCCATCTTGAAATTTACCAAAACATCATGGATATACTTTCTCTAAGTAATAAACACACCAAAATCTGTATACACAAGTTCGAGACCAAGAAACTATATTAACAACCTAGATCACTGATTTTAAATTCCTCCATTGGTTGAGCATTAACCTTCTTGATGCCATTAGCATCATTGCCTGTAATGATAATGTCATCCACATAGACACATAAGTATATAACTTCTAAGTTGGTCTTCTTTATAAATAAAGAAGAATCTGCTTTACTAGCCACAAATCCTTGATCCTGCAAATAAGTAACAAGCCTATGGTTCCAAGCTCTAGGAGCTTGCTTTAGGCCATAGAGTGCCTTCCTTAACTTTCATACAAAAACTAGTTTACTGCTATCTTCATACCCTGGTGGTTGTGCCATATACACTTCTTCTGAGATCCATCCATTTAGGAATGCATTCTTGACATCTAAATGGTATAGACTCCAATTCTTGGAAGTGGCAATACTTACCAAAAACCTAATTGTTGGCATCATGGCCATAGGTGAAAAGGTTTCCTCATAGTCTACTCCATGGGTTCGAGCAAACCCCTTTGCCACTAGCCTTGCCTTTTTCCTGTTTATAGAACCGTGTGAATTCTTTTTGATTTTATATATCCACCTGGATCCTATTACCTTCATGCTTGGCTTTTTTGGAACTAAGTTCCAAGTATTGTTCTCCTAAAGTGCTTCGACTTCTTCTTGCATGGATTCTCTCCATTCTTTCTTCTGATTAGCCTCTTCAAATGAAGAAGGTTCATTTGTCATAGAGTCTTTAGTGATATACACAGAATGCTTGGTGACTAATGATTTGTCATAGCCATACCTTATGGGCTTTTTACTCTCCCTTTGAGATCTCCTAAGTGCTTGATTGGAGGACTCTGGAATGTCTTCCAATTTCTTGAACTTGGTATTTCCCCTTGACTTCCAAGCCTTGAAGTCAACTACTCTTCATACAATGAATTGACATCTTCTGGTAATTGTTGATCTTCTTGATTGAGAGTTGCAAAGTCATTTTCCAAATCATAAGGTAACATGATCTTCCTGCAGTCATCTTCAAACCATGAATTATTTTCATCAAATACTACATCCTTGCCAAATATAAATCCTTTATTAGTGGGATTGTATTCCATATAACCCTTCTACTTTTGGTAATAGCCAATAAAAACACACTTCTCTGCCTTTGGACCAAGTTTCCCTCTAATATGTGAGGGAATATGTGCATAAGAAATGCACCCAAAGATCTTGCAATGGTCCAATGAGGGTCTCCTACCACTCCATTCTTGTTAGGGTGTCATTCCATCTAAAGATTTGGATGGGAGCCTGTTAACCAAGTATGTGGCTATAGAAACACCTCTACCCATAGGTAGTTGGATAGTCTCTTCTCATTTAACATTGACCTTGCAACCTCTACTATCAATCTATTCCTTCTCTCTACCACCCCATTTAGTTCAGGAGTATATCTTGTTGTGACTTCTCTTTTTATTCCTCTATCCTATAAGAATGAATCAAATTCATGTGAGAAATACCCACCACCTCCGTCAGATCTGATCCTATTCAAGCTTATACCTTTTTGGTTCTCAATCATTGCCAAATACGTTTTGAAACATGCAAATACTTCATCCTTATGCTTCATGAAAAAAGGATTTTCCATCTACTATAATCATCTATAAATGTAACATAGTACCTTGAACGTGAGATTGATGGATCTTTGCTAGGACCCCATACATCAATGTGTACAAGCTCCAAGTACTCTTCATACATGTACCCCTTTTTGTTGAATGGTTGCCTATGAGCTTTGCCAAATTGTCATGCTCCACACGTGTATCATGTGTTGCTTGGATACATCTGGAATTCCAAGCACACTCTCATCCCTGCATATTTGCTTTAGTGTTCTTTCTCCTATATGTCCTAGACTTTTGTGCCATATCTCTACCTTAGATAGAGCTTGATCTTTGTAATTGAAAAGTGCTATGTTTTTGGTGTCTTCAATCTCGAATGTAAAGAGTCTACCAGATTTCTCACCTTTTGCAATCTTCTTCAAGCCTTATTGAGGGTCTTCCAAATATGCTCCATGCCTTGTGAATCTTACATGTAAACCTTTCTCAACAATCTTTCCAACACTAATTAGGTTTTTTGTTATGGTTGGTACATATAAAACCTTGATCAATAGGTTCATGTTACCATAAGAATCCTTGACATTTCCAATTTTCTTGACAGAGTGTCTAGTGTCATCACTTGGTTGCACTTCATGCTTCCCTTGGGGTTCTTCAAGATGAGATAACAATGCTACATTTCCAACCACATGATTGGAACAACCTGAATCAATATAGAAAAGATGCTCATCATCTTTACCTTGTTTGGATGTCATGTTCATGATGAGTGAAGAGTATTCTTGGTCTTGTGTGTAGTTTTTATAATCTCGTCTTCCTTTGAAACCTCCTTGATAATTGTTGTTGTTGTAGCCTTGATTATAGTTGTGGTTGTAATTGCTTCCTCCATTGTTGAACCTACCTCTAGATTGTCGATAGCTCCGTCTATGGAGGCCACTTCCCCTTTGATTCCTTGTGTTTTTGAAGCATTCTTATGTGATGTGGTTGGTAAGGCCACAAATGTTGCAAGGTGGACTGTTGTACGATCTCCCCTTGCCTTGGTTTCCTCCTTTGCCCCTTCCTCTAGTACCTCTTCCTCTATTTGTGTAGTTAACTTGAGAGGTACTAGCCTCTTCTTCATTCTTTTTGTTCTTACCCTTATCCTTACTTTTATTCTTACCTGTATAAAGGGCAGAAGATTGGTTACATCTAGAATTATCACCATTCTTTTTGAGCTTCATTTCATGGGTGAAGAGTTGGCCCATCAAGGTGTTGAGGTTCGTTATTTACATATCCATATAAAGGTTCATTGTTGTGGTGAAGGACTCCCACTTATCATCAACTTTGATGCCATTTATGATCTACCTTACTATGTGTTCTTCTTCTATCTCCTCTCCAATTATTGAAGCTGGTTAGCCGCATGCTTCATTTTGGTCACATAGTTAGCTACACTTTGTTTTGGTTTCTTCTTTAGGGTTGTAAACTCCATCCATAACTAGTTCTTCCTAGCTCTTGTATTTGATGAGAAGTACAATGAGAGTACTTCCCAAGTCCCTTGGGCGGTCTTGCAATTCCTAATGTGAGGCAATAAGAAATGAGATATTGAGCTTAGTAGATACAACTTGGCAAGAGTATCCTTTGCACACCATCTGGTCAACCTTTCTTGCTCTTCCCTTATGGGTTGATGTTTGCTCATCAATGTTGGCATCTCTTCATCTCTTGAGATGTACTCATATAGACTTCTCCCTTGGAGGTAGGCTTGCATCCTTAGTGACCATGCTGAGTAGTTTCTTCTATCCAATTTGTCAATGAATGATGGAAATCCATCTCCCATTTTGCTTGTCATTGCCCTGATACCAATGTTGGAGAAGATGGTGGATAGTCTTCAGAGATGAAGTGGTGTTGCTTAAACTTTCTTCACACCAGCTAACAACATTTGTTAGAGTGTGTAATGGGCCTCTTTAGCTTGGTAATGATAAAAAATAATCACCTATGTTGTTTGGAACATGATCCACTAATCAATGGATCAAAACAGATAGGTGGGAAGTTAAACCAAGGTCAGACTTGCTATTTTTGTCTCTACATCTGCTCAATATAATGAACAGTGCTCTGAGCACAATAATGGACCAAGATGATGAGGAAGAAGCAGATTCTGTGCTTATGTGTTTTTCTCAAAAGCAACGCTATGTTGCACATGCCTCCACTCCTGCTTCCAACTCCTCTTCTTTCTATGTTGCTATCGAGATTATCTTCACCACCAAGGAAGTGTCAACCATTGTTGAGAGTCACCATGATCTTGAAACCAAAGTCTGTTCTCAATCCACTACCGCGATTTCGTCCAAGTCATTGAGGCTCATAATACAGCTATTAGCTCACCAACGTAGGGCAATGTCCTCATTTTGGTAGATTTCACACACTCACTCATAAAGAAGGTACTTAGGTCGATGATCGCTATGGTTCATATGTCTCTAGAAGATAAGGAGGTTCAGAATCCAGTGACACAAGTTGCTCTCGTCATTGATGAAAAAGAATTATCCCCATCTATAGTCCACATTGTCAACCTTCAACCAATCATTCCAATAATAACATCGGGCCCCATTCTCTCCTTGGATGCAAATTCTATGGAGGATCAGTAGATGGTGATCACGCCACCTACCTCTCCAAAATACTCTTCTCACCACTTCACCGAAATCAACATAGCCCATGGCTCATCTACCAAGCTTCCTCTTCCTACTGTGTCCTTATTTCACTTGGGCATTAGCACCCACATTTTGCTTGTAGAGTTTGCCAAGGTGCGATAATACTTGATCCAAGCATCTTGCATGCTACAATCCGAATTGGATGCAGAGAATTAGAGCCTACAAGCACTCAAATGCGAGAGGAGGATGGCTTCGACTTTGCTCCATGTGCGTGCTTATATAATGCTCAAAAAGGTAGTTGTAAATTTGAATTCAAAAATGCCCTCCAAATGATCCTAACTTTTCTCCATCAATTAGGTGAGCAAAGGGCTACATAAAATAATGGAAAAGTGTTTTTATATCTTACCAAAAAGTGTGAGTGATGTGCCACTTCAATGTACCATGAGTTCCCGCACTTGAGATTGCTAACATTCTAACACTCCCCCTCAAGCTCAAGATCAAAGTCTTCAACTTCATGTCCATCTTCATCAAGCTCTACCAATCTTGCCTTTCCATTATTCACTAATTTATGGGCTGAATCCATGCTTGAACTCCTTTGCATGCTTGGACCACTGATTTCCAAGCTATCTTGAAACCTAGCTTCATATCTTCTCTCTACCTCTTCAATATCTTCATCCTGCAATGGAACTTTGGAAGCATACCATGGTTTGAGTTCATCAAACACTACATCTACAGACACCTTTAACTCCTTTCTATTAGGATTGTAGCACTTGTAACCTTTTTGCTCCATAGCGTAACCAAGCCCTTGCATCCATCTTACCTCTCAACTCTCACGGCACATGTGTGTAGCATACACAACCAATTATTCTAATGTGTGAAAGGCCTTGTTTCCTTCCACACCATGCCTCTTTAGCTGTCATGTCAAGTACCCCTAATGTGGGACACCTATTCATCAAGTACACACCAGTACATATAGCATCTGCACAATATGTTAAAGGCACATTCATTTGATTTAACATACTCCTAGAAATTTCAACAATATACCTATTCTTCCTCTCTGCTACCTCATTTTGTTGGGGAGTATACCTGCAAGTGATTTGCCTCTTTATACCTTGGTCCTGCAAGAAATCACAAAAAGCATGGGAGAAGTATTCTCTCCCTCCATCGGACCTTAGGGTTTTGATATAGCAACCTGTCTCCTTTTCAACTTGTGCCTTAAATCTTTTGAATACATCAAACACATACGATTTTTGCTTTTGGATGCCTTTGTAGAGGTAGACTACAACCTTTCAAAACAATCCCAAACCTTCTTTGATGTATCTAGGTCTTGGATATGACCTATCATGGAGTTGGCTATGTGTTGAGAAAGAATGAAGATCACTCTCCTATCGGTTTCTTCCCATTCTCTGATGGCTCTCCTTTGATTCTCAGTAGGTGTATGTGATCTGTGTATGGCTTCACCTCAGTACCACTAACCAACCCCCAAAGTCCCTTTCCCATGAAGAAGTTAGAGATTCTAAACTTCCAAGGTTGGTAGTTGCTCTTTTCAAGCTTCTCAATCTGAGTATTATAGTCTCCCATTGTGTATGAGACTATAAGTGGATCCTAGTTCCAACTTGGATTGTGATAGATGTGAGAAAGAATGATATGTTACCTTCCCACAAGAGTCTCCACTTGTCGTGAACTTTCGATGATGATAGAAGCTCCCCCTTGCTTCAAATCCTTCTTCAAATCTTGCTAGTCTTTGGTTCAATCCTTTCCTCTCAAGCAACTTCAAAGCCTCCTCCTGATGTCTTCAATGCTCAATGATGATCTCTAATACAACTTATGTAGTATGCCCACTCCTAGTTGCAGTAGAAGAATGATAGGCCGTTCCTAGGACCAAATAGTTCACTACCGCAGTCCACCGAAAATTGAATTGTTGTCTGGAACTAAGGACTGAACTTATGAACTCTTTAAACTTTCCAATAAGCCATAGATCACTGAATTTGGAGAATGTGACCTATGTCAACCTCCTTGCACAAGACCAACCAAAATCTGCCCAAACTAGTAGCTTGCACCTATGTGTACCTTCCGACACACATATACTTGGGAATATGTAGAGATCAGACCAGAGAGCTTTCAAGATCAATATACTCAAGATTAATGAACACTTGATACTAATATTACATCCAAACGAAAGCTTACAATCATAGGAACCAAATGAGCTATCTTGGAAATGAATCGGACTACTACACAAAGAGATATGGGTAATCAAAGATCACTTCCTATGAGAAAACTCTAGCAAACAAGGGGCTTGCTTAGACGTGGAGTAAAAACTCCTAATGAGAGCCTACAAGTGCTCAAATGCTAGAGGAGGATGGCTTCAACTTTGCTCCATGTGTTTGCCTAAATAATGCTAAAAAAGGTAGCTATAAATTTGAATTAAAAAATGCCCTGCAAATGATCTCGACTTTTCTCCATCAATTAGGTGAGTAAAGGGCTGAGAAAACTTGTGGAAACGTGGTTGTATATCCGACCAAGAAGTGTGAGTGATGTGGCAATTCAACTTAGCATGAGTTCCCACATTTGAGATTGCTAAAATTCTAACATCTCAATGCTTCCCAAAAGGCACTGATGCACCCTTTGTTGTTCCTCATATCACCTACCATGTGATCTAGTCCTCCTAGGAAGCACAATGTATGGTATCTTAGTATCACCATCAAAACTCTACAAGAAAGCTTCTTGATGCTTAAAGCTTTGTACAAAGTTCAACTTGATCTTTGCTTTGAGCTCTCGATATACAAGATGATATATTTCAAAGGTGCATAGACCTTTCAAGAAGTTGTATTGTATTGATACAACAAGAACCTTCTGCTAGTTGATATTCATTGTCTCAGAGGTCATGGACCTTGATGAGATGTTGGATCAAGACACAATAGCATCAAGAAATGATTTAAAGGATCAAATCTAAAAACAAAAGTTAAGGCCAATTTTTTATACAAATGGATAGGGAAAAACTTATGCACTATCTCATTGGATATTTATGACAAATCTTTCCAAAACATGTTGACTAAGGATGATAGGAGATTATCTTGCTTAAAGACACATGAATGTCATAACGTTTTGAAGCACATTCTAACTCTGATTGTCAATGGATGTACAACGAAAGGAGTACAAAATGTGATCTATCCTCTTGGATCGCTTATGAGTTAATTATCATACATCTATATTTAATACATAAGACTATTTGATATCTTTTATTTATGCATTAATTTCTTTATAATTTCATTTACGATAATAATAGGTGGATTACATCAAAAGAGATTGACAAAGACTCAATCCCACAAAAGAAACGTGAATGCATGGAGCTCTTATGTTTGAGTGTAGGTGTTCTAAACACTAGATGGATGTTTTGGGTCGAGCAAGTTATGGGAATATTAAAAGGTTATGTGCGACAAAGGGCAAAACCAGAAGGATCTATGGCAAAGGAGTGGATGCTTGAGGAGTACATGTATTAAGTTAGTGAATACCTTGAAAGAGTTCATGAAGAAGCTCCATGTGCACGGACCAACGAGTTTTCTTCAAAAATAATAGATGAGGTATTATTAGGTAAGGGATTTCCATTTCAATTTACATTACAAGAAAAAGTGATGTTTCTACTATTATAGCATATAATGACGAATGCATGCAAGCATTCATTAGTGATTATGAAAACAAACTTCAAAATCTCCAACGTAAAAGAAGGAAAAACGAAAAATATAGAAAAATCTCAATAGTAATGAAAATGCAAATATATCTTCTTTCATGGATTCACTATATACTTGTGTGCAACGAGCCAATGGAAATAATGAACAAACCTCATATGAGCAGAGCGAGTTAATGATATGTTATGAAAGAGAGGTAATTTTATTTTAATAATATTCTATGTTTCACATATTTGTTTATTATTTTTCTTTAATAATTTAATTTTTATTATAGGTCTAGATGTTCAGTAATATGTAGCCTTTTAGACAACATACTACAATCAAAATGATTGACTCTTTACATAAAACACAGGACTGTAGCATTCTTGCTTCTTTCAAACAACTATCACATCCTAGCTTAGGAGATATGAACCTTCTAGATAGCAAACTTGGTTACGTATGAACTATTGTTGGTATCTACGAAATATTGTTTCCTATGTTCCAATAGGTAAAAAGAAGTTTTTATTTTTTACGATATAGTTTAGTGTTTCTTTAAGCTCATAATAATGAGTTTTTGTTTTTTATATTTTGATAGGTTATTTTGAAGGTTATGTATCAGGAATCCCCTTTCCTAACTATACTTGACTTGAACCTAACTACCATGTTAGATAAGGTTTCTTGACTATGCTTTTTTTTCAAGGATCAAGTTGATTTACTATATTCTATGAGTTATTTATTGGACTCACATACACACACACACACCCACACACACATGTTGAAAATCAAGTCTCAATCATGCAAAAAGGCTCAACCACGACTTTTGCAAGTGCACCAATCAAACAGGAGGACCCAAAGTCATGGAATAAAGTTAGAAGCTCCACCAAACTCAATCAAATTCAAATCTCATCAAATCAGCCACCAAAACGTGCACCTAAACTGATTGGTGGGTGGTTAGCTAAATTGTAGGAAAAGTAAAAGTCTATATAAGGATCATCTTGCCTTTGTTTCTTGATTTGTATGCATTCCACAAGTTTCCCACTTAGTTTAGTGAAGTCATAAACTCTAGCAAGCAGCCCCCTTGCTGGCTTACCACATTTTCTCATGATTTTGCTCCTCTCTATCTAGAGGTGTAGTTAGGTTTTTTGAAATCTGATTGTACCGGATTGTAGAGCATTGTTTGCTCTCTTATTATACTCATTTTCATTAAATTCAAGCTTCATTTGGTCTCTCATATTGTGCCCTAAACTTTGGGAAAGTTTCAAGTTATTTGGCTGAGTGAGTTGTGAGAAATTGCCAACTTTGTGAAGGTATATCTCTGCACATAGGCAGAGAGTGTTGCAAAAAGGTAGTCTGTTTTGCAGAGGGTGGTTCGCCCAGCTGGAGCATCCATTTGGGATGATTTAAAGCTTGTTCAGTAGCTCATATAGTCTACTAATATTTTCTATAATTTCATTTTAAGTCTCTGTACGGGCGTAGAGAAAAGTTCAGAATAGTGAGCATATATCATTGCTTGTGGACCTAGTCGAGGGCAGCCATCTTCCATTTTTGCATCGGGGTGTTAGAATCATCCCCCATAAGTGTTATCAGAGCCATTTTGGCGGCTTGGAGACATCAGTGGCATCATATTGAGACAACTCGTGGAAGCACAAGGAGGACTCATCAACGGAAGAAGACATCAAAAGGGAGCTATGTCGATCGAGATCTCAACCAGTCGAAGGTTAGCAAGGGAGAAGCTATCAAAAGGTAATATCCACACCTTCTAAAGCTTACACAAACTTGAGGAGAAGCTAGAGGAGCATCGTAGAGCTCATTATGGCTGAGTATAATGCACAAATAGAGAAGTTAGAGAAAGTCAATTATCAACCATGGAAATTTAGAGTTAGCAACTACCTTATGGGCAAAGGATTGTGGGGATTAGTGAGCGGAACGGAGCCAATGCCTCATGTACATGCTCCACCACTCTCATATTCATTCTATCTCAACACATAAGAAATAGCATGATAGCACATATACAAGACTTGGACACATCCAAGAAGGTTTGGGAGACCTTGGACAGATTGTACTCTTCATCAACCAAGGCAAGGAAGATTCAGCTCAAGAATGAGCTGAATAATCTTAAGAAATCACCAAAACATAAATGAGTACATTTTGAAGGTTCAGGAACTTGCAGATGCTTTAGGCTCAATTGGGAGCCCAATCAAAGACGATGATCTTGTTGCACACCCTCTGAATGGCTTGAGAGAGGATGAAAGGTGGAAAGCATTCACCACATCAATTTATGTGAGGGATTCCCTACCAGAATTTGATCAATTAGTCACACTAATGATGACAGAGGAGAGGAACCAAGGAGGTTCACAATCAAAGGGTAGCCACGCCCAGGTTTTCTATGTAGGTAGAGGCAAAGGCAAAACAGCTGGACAAAACTCCCAAGGTAGAGGGAGAGGAAGGTCAAGCTCAAGCTCAAGCAACCAAGAAGGCTCCAACCAAAGCTATCGATCAAGAGGAAGAGGAAGAGTAGAGGAAGAGGAGGAACATCACATGGAAGAGAAGCATCCAATGGAGAATTCTACAATTGTGGAAAACCGGGCCATTATGCAACAGATTGTTGGTCCAAAGGAGGAGGCAATCAAGGATACAAAAGGAACCAAGGTAATTATGCTAATACTTCAACAAATTCAGAAACTGAGAACTTGCTTATGATGTATGGTTGAAGTGAAAGAGTCAATTCAGATTGTACATGGTACATTGATAGTGGTTGTAGCAACCATATGAGTTGCAATAAAGATGTTTTCTTTAATTTACAGTCACCCATCAATCAAGGACATGTAGAGACAGGGGATGACACTGAGCACAAGATTACACATGTGGGAGATGTTGCATTGAATGGATCTCAAAGCTCCAAGGTGTTGATGGATGTGGTGCATGTGCCAACCATCACAAAGAACTTGGTTTTGGTAGGTCAAATGGTTGAAAGAGCTTATGAGGTGAGGTTCAATGAGAAAGGATGTTTTTTTGAAGACCCCATGCAGGACTACAAGCTCATAGCAAAAGGAAAGAAGCAAGGAACACTCTTCACCATGGAGGTAAAGCCATCAACCCCTCACACTTTCTACTTGTCAATTGGAAATAAACAGATTGCAGAAATCGACTTATGGGATAAAAGAATTGGGCACATAAACTAAAAAAGGATGAATGACATGCAAAGGAAGGGCTTGGTGAGTGGTCTACCTGATCTTACATCTTAGAATATGCAACATTTGTGCCATGCTTGTCAATTAGGAAAACAAAGCATATTGCCATTCAAGAAGGGAGCACATGTGAGCAATGAAGTGTTGAATCTCATACACACAGATGTGTGAAGAGAGATGATGGATGCAATGCAAAGATGAGTAGGTGCCGCTACAACTAGCTTCACACCAGCAAACTGAGACTTCAGAGTTGATTAGTAGACCCTTTGAGCTTCCTAAATCCACCAAAATATCAGCCAAGTACTTTGGAACATGTATCCCAAAAGTTTAAGTCAAGACAGACTAGTTGCGAAATGACTAGCTCCCAAAACTTGCTATTTTTGGACATACACCTGCTAGACAAAAATGAACAGTGCTCTTAACTTGGTAGGAATTAGATAAATTCCTTTTGGGCATAGCTAATATACTTAGCAAGCTTCCCAATACAAGTTATAATACTTCAAATGATAGATTGAGCAGTGAGAACAAGATTTATGAATTTCTGGAACATGCCCACCATTCTCGGGGCTCTGTAGAGATAGACGAGTGAGCAGTAAAATGCAGATATCTCCAAAACTATTACTCCATTGACCATGAAACTTTATACGTAGATAGTAAGAGTTATCCAATGCATGTTAAAACACTGAAAAAGGTTCTGTAAAACTCGAGATATGACCTTTTGAAGGTACTGCTCTGAGTGAGTATGGCAGAGAACAAAACAGAGAAGTAGATGATCATAAATGTATAGATTCACATATGATTACAACCACATTGGCAATGAATCTTTGCACAATGGGAGTAGAATGATAGAGCTATGGAGTAAGCTCTTCAATCTCTAAAAAATGACAAGGGACTTTTGAATTTGAATTCGAATGGCTCCACCTAAAAGTGATCCCCAAAGTTAGGAGATATTCCCTCAGCTCAAAAAGTCGTGGTTTTTGGTAGTTAGATCGACGAAATTGCTTCTACATCATGCATGAGGTAAGCCATCCTTTTCCTTTTTCGTTTTTCAATTACAAGAGATAAAAATGAACTCTTTTACAAGAGGTGTTCACATGACTACTCATGTGACTTACAAATGAGGATGATATCAAATATATCAAGCATGTAGGCTTGGGTAAAATGCACCAATAGCTCCCCCTCAAGCCTAACATGCTTGGCCTTCAAATAAGTCTTCAATTGTCCTTGATTTCCTGCAAGCCAATCATCAACTTGAATCTACTTAACTTCCTACCATCAAGAGCTTTCGTCAACATGTCTGCACATTGCATATCTATAGAGACATAGGATAGTTGAATATCCTTGCTCATTAGCTTTGCACATCCTTCCTTTGTGTGATGTATATACCTGAATCTGAGTAGATCAACTCCAATCCAAGAGAATAAGTGAGTGGTCCGAGGTCACTTATTTTGAACTCCTCCTTCATCTGACTCTTTACCTGTTTGATTCCTTCAAGATCATTGCCTGTGATAATAATATTATCAACATACATACATAAATAGATCACTTCAGATCCATTCCTCTTTATGAACAAAGAGGTATCCGCCTTGCTAGCTTTAAATCCTTGGTCCTGCAAATAAGTCACCAATATGAAATTCCAAGTTCTTGGAGCTTGCTTTAATCCATACAAAGCTTTCTTTAGTTTGCATACATAGTCAGGATGATGTGCATCCTCATATCCAGGAGGTTGTGCCATATACACTTCCTTAGAAATCCATCCATTCAAGAAAGCATTCTTTACATCAAGTTGATAGAGATTCCAATTTCTAGATGCAGCAAGACTAGTGAGAACCCTAATTGTAGGCATTTTTGCAATAGGAGAGAAAGTCTCCTGATAATCAATACCACGGGTTTGAGCAAACCCTTTAGCAACTAACCTTGCTTTGTGTCTATTTATACTTCCATTTGGATTCCTCTTGATTTTGTATATCCATCGAGATCCAATTACCTTCATAGATGGCTTGTTAGGTACAAGCTCCCAAGTGTCATTCTCCTTCAAGGCTTCCATTTCTTCATCCATTGCATCTCTCCAAGCTTTCTTGCTTTGTGCTTCTTTGAATGTGGTAGGTTCTTCATTGGTTGAATCTTTTGCAATGTAGATTGAGTGCCTGGTGACCAAAGAAGTATCATAACCAAACCTCTTTGGTTTCTTCTTCTCCCTTGAAGACCTTCTAAGTGGTTGATGTGAGCTCTCGGGTCCATATGTAGCATCTTGCATCTTTGCTTTACCTTTGTTCTTCCATAGCTTTAGTCTTTCCAAGTCTTCTAGGTCAATCTCCGAATCACTTTCTTCAAGCTGCTTTGGTTCCTTTGGTTGAAGTGATGGAAAGTCTTCATCCAAGTCATATGGCAGCTTCACTTTCCTGTCATCATCAAACCATGATTTGTTTTCATCAAAACTTACATCTCTACTCACAGAAAATCCTTTATTGGTTGGATTGTACAATCTATATCCTTTTTGGTTTTGATCATAACCAATGAATAACATTTCTCTTCCTTGGGATCCAATTTCCCTCTTACTTCAGAAGGAATGTGAGCATAGGCTAAGCATCCAAAGATTTTAGAATGCTCTAGACTAGGTCTTCTTCCATTCCACACTTCATATGGAGTGGTTCCATCTAGTGACTTAGATGGAAGTCTATTTATGAGATATGTGGCTGTAGACATAGCCTCTGCCCATAGGTAGTTTGGCAATCCCTTTTCGTTGAGCATGGACTTTGCAGCTTCAACAATAGCTCTGTTCCTCCTCTCTGCTACACCATTGAGTTCGGGTGTATACCTTGTAGTGACTTCCCTTTTAATGCCTCTTTCATGCAAGAAGGCATCAAATTCGGAAGATAAGTATTCTCCTCCACCATCTGATCTGAGTCTTTTCAAAGTCCTACCAGTTTGGTTTTCAACAAGATCAATATACTTCTTAAAGCAATTAAACACTTCATCCTTGTGATTCATGAAAAATAGAATGGTCCACCTGCTACAATCATCTATGAAAGACGCATAATATCTTGAGCCTGATATAGATGGATCCTTACTTGGACCCCACACATCCGTGTGCACTAGATCCAAAGGATTTTGATACATATATCCTTTCTTATTGAAAGGTTGTCTATGAGCCTTGCCGAGTTGACAAGCTTCACACTTATAAATCATGTGTTTCCTTGTGATATTAGGCAAACCAAGTACACTTTGGTCCCTGCAAATTTGTTTGAGTGTCCTCTCACCAATGTGAGCAAGCCTTTTGTGCCATATCTCCAACTCTGTTAGAGTTTGAGATCCATAGCTAAACAAAGCTATGTTCTTTGTATATTCCACTTCAAAAGTGCTAAGCCTTCCTATCTTTTCTCCTTTGGAAATCCTTCTGAAGCCTTTCCTTGGGTCTTCAACATATGCTCCAAATCGGTTGAATCTAATGTGCAATCCTTTTTCAACAATTTGTCCAACACTTATTAAATTTTTGGTAATTGTAGGGACATACAAGACTTTGCTTAAGAGGTTCATATTCCCATCTGATGTCTTCACATTACCTATCTTCTCCACTGAGTGCCTTGTGTCATCTCTTGTCTGCACTTCATGGTTGTTATGAGGATCTTCCAAATCAGAAAGTAAAGCCACATTTCCTGCTACATGGTTTGAGCATCCCGAATCAATGTAAAATATGTGATCATCATCCTTACCCTTCTTCGCTGATAGATTCATAATCAATAATGAATCTTCTTGACTTTGGTCCTCTGCATAGTTATTGTAATCTCTTCTTCCTCTATGGCCACTTTGATAGTTGTTGTTGTTGTTGTAGTAGTTGTTGTTGTTGTAGCCTCCAATGTATCTACCTCTATTTGATCCATAGCCACCTCTATTGAATCCTGTTCCTCTTGAGTTCCTCGGGTTCCTCAAACATTCTTCAGTAGTGTGGTTAGATAAGCCACATATGTTGCAAGGTTGAGATGATTGGAATCTCCCCCTGCCTTGCTTTCCACCTCTGCCTCTTCCTCTAGCTCTTCCTCTACCTGCAAAGTTTGCTTGGAAAGAGCTACCTTCATCTTCATTCTTCCTATTCTTTGACTTGTCCTTGACCTTAGCTTTATCAGAATATAAAGCAGAAGTTTGATTACCTCTTGAGGACTCACCACCTTTGCTAATCTTTGCTTCATGAGTGAAGAGTTGGCCCATGAGTGTGTTGAGGGTGGGTACATGCATATCCATGTATAAATCCATGGCTGTTGTGAATGACTCCCACTTGTCGTCTACTTTGATTCCATTTATGATTTGTCTAATGATTTGCTCCTCTTCAATTACCTCTCCAATGCTTCCAAGCTGGTCAGAAATCTCCTTTATCTTTGTGACATAATCAGTCACATTTTGCTTCGGGCTTTTCTTCATTGTTGTGAACTCCATCCACAATTGGTTCTTCCTCACTCGAGTGTTGGAAGAGAAGAAAGAAGCAAGTACATTCCAGGTCCCTCTTGATGTCTTGCATCCCTTGACATGAGGTAAAAGAAAATCAGAGATTGATTTTAGAATATAGGACCTTGTGAGTGCATCCTTCGAACACCAATTTGAAAGTCCTTCCTCTTCTTCATGTGATGGTTGCCCTTTGTTCCTCATGGTTGGCATTGCTTCATCTCCGGATATGAATCCATATAGATTCCTCCCTTGAAGGTAAGCCTCCATCCTTAGAGACCATGCCGGGTAGTTGTTTCGATCCAATTTGTCAATTGTTGATGGAAATCCATCTCCCATGTTGCTTGACTATGCTCTGATACCACTGTGAAGAGAGATGGTGGATGCAATCCAAAGATGAGTAGGTGCCGCTACAACTAGCTTCACACCAGCCAACTGAGACTTCATAGCTGATTAGTAGACCCTTTGAGCTTCCTAAATCCACAAAAATATCAGTCAAGTACTTTGGAACATGTATCCCAAAAAGTTTAAGTCAAGACAGACTAGTTGCAAAATGACTAGCTCCCAAAACTTGCTATTTTTGGACATACACCTACTGGAAAAAAATGAACAGTGCTCTTAACCTGGTAGGAATTAGATAAATTCCTTTTGGAAATAGAAAAAAAACTTAGAAAGTTTCCCAATCCAAGTTAAAACACTTCAAATGATAGACTGAGCACTGAGAACAAGATTTATCAATTTCTGGAACATGCCCACCATTCTCGGGGCTCTGTAGAGATAGACCAGTGAGCAGTAAAATGCCGCTATCTCAAAAATTATTAATCCAATGACAATGAATATGTATAGGTAGATAGTAGACAATAGCATCTATTGAACGCAAGTTAAATCACTGAAAAAGGTTTCATAAAACTCGAGATATGACCTTCTGAAGGTACTGCTCTGAGTGAGTATGGCAGAGAACAAAACAGAGAAGTAGATGATCATAAATGTATAGATTCACATATGAGTACAACCACATTGGCAATGAATCTTTGCACAATGGGAGTAGAATGATAGCGCTATGGAGTAAGCTCTTCAATCTCTACAAAATGACATGAAGTGGTTAGGTACAAGGCTTGCTAATTGCCTCTTCCTTCTTGCTCTTTTTATAGCTATTATTGGAGGGAGTTTTGAATTCGAATTCGAATGGCTCCACCTAAAAGTGATCCCCAAAGTTAGGAGATATTCCCGCAGCTCAAAAAGTCGTGGTTTTTGGTAGTTAGAGCCACAAAATTTCTTTTACATCATGCATGAGGTAAGCCATCCTTTTCCTTTTTCTGTTTTCAATTACAAGAGATAAAAATGAACTCTTTTACAAGAGGTGTTCACATGACTACTCATGTGACTTACAAATGAGGATGATATCAAATATATCAAGCATGTAGGCTTGGGTAAAATGCACCAACAAGATGCATGGGGACCTACAAGGGAGCCATCCATCGGAGGTAATAGATATTTTGTCACATTTATAGATGATCATTCAAGGTTTGTTTTGATGTATTGCATGAAGTCAAAGTCAGAGGTGTTTTACCACTTCAAGCGGTTCAAAAACCTAGTGGAGAAGGAAGCACGGAAGTATATAAAGACTCTCCGATTGGATGGAGGGGGACAATATTTTTCAAATGAATTTTCTGATTTTATACATGACCATGGCATCAAAAGGCAATTCACTTGTAGGTATACACCTCAACAAAATGGGGTGGCAGAAAGGAAGAATAGATACATAACAGAAGTGGCCAGATCGTTGTTAAATGAAATGAATGTTCGTAACTCTTATTGGGCTGATGCAACAAATATAGCCATATACATTATGAATAGATGACCAACCTCAGGAGTACATGGAGTTACACCTTATGAAGCTTGATGTGGTAAGAAACCCAATCTTTCACATCTCAAATATTTGGTTGTGTTTGTTATGTTCACATACCTTAAGAATTGAGACACAAGTTAGACCCGAAGGCAGATATGTGTATATTTCTTGGATATTCTTCAGAGCAAAAGGATTTTAGATGCTATAACCCTTGCACCAAAGAGCTTAAGGTATCTAGGGATATAATATTTGATAAGTTGCTACCTTGGTATGGTAGCAAAGATGTGTTACATGTTGATGATGCATATGAAGCCGAGAAGAAGTTCAAAGAGCAACAACAAAGCATGGAGGTAAGTGGTCCAACCACTTCAAGCACACCATCAGAGGAGAGTACTACATCAGATTGACATGGAAGGACAAGGAATGAAGCTCATTCAAGTGAAGGAAGTAGCAAAGGAAAGGAAAAGGCAAATGACGAAGACCATCCATGGGTAGACATGGAATCTACAAGTGACGAAGATATGGAAAAATTAGAAACTCCAGGATTTAAAGAATCTAAACCAAGGAGGAGGAGATTCCTACCACCTAATGGTTAGCTAAGATCATCCAATAGGGTTAAATACGCTGTTCAAAGGTTATCTTATGATTCATTCATTGCAAAACACTATGCCTACATGAGTCAAGTTATAGCTTGTGAAGAACCTAACTTTTTTGAAGAAGCAAATAAGCATAGGGAATGGATTGAAGCCATGGAGGAGGAAGTCAAAGCACTTGACGAAAATGATACTTGTTCATTGGTGCCAAGAACAAAGGACATGAAAGTCATTGGCAACAAATGGGTGTACAAGGTAAAGAGGCATGCAGATGGCAGCATCACTAGGTATAAAGAAAGGCTGCTTGCCAAAGGTTTTGCTCAAACCTATGGCATAGACTTTGAGGAAACATTCAGCCCAGTAGCTAAGATGTCCACCATCAGAAGTTTGATTGCAATTTCAGCCTCAAAAGGTTGGAATATGTACCAGTTGGATGTGAAGAATGCTTTCCTAAATGGAGAGCTTGAACAGGTAGTCTTCATGGACCAGCCCCAAGGCTTTGAAGATGAAAGGTTTCCACATCATGTATCTAGGCTAATGAAGGCTCTTTATTGACTCAAGCAAGCCCCAAGATCTTGGAACCACAGACTTGTGGACTACTTAGTAAAATGTGGATACAATCAGAGTCATGCAGACCCATCACTCTTTGTGAAGAAGAAAGGTAGTGAAATTGTTTTCATTTGTATATATGTTGATGATTTGATCATTGCAGGGGATGATGAAGCCAACATCAAGGACATAAAGAGGAAGCTTGGATGTGAATTTAAAATCTCAGATTTAGGGATTTTAAGGTACTTCCTTGGGATTGAAGTACTATATAAAGAGGAAGGTATATATTTGATGCAAAGGAAATACATTCTTGATCTTTTGAAGAAGTTTGGCTTGTGTGATTGCAAGCCCATTTCAAATCCATTAGAAGTAAATGTTAAACTAAGTGCTCATGAAGGTGAAGAAGTGAAGGATGTGACCATGTATAGGTCAATAATTGGTTCTCTCTTGTATGCTACTATGGCAAAACTTGATATTGCACATGTAGTTGGAGTGTTATCTCAATTTTTGCAAGCACCTTAAAGGGTACTTAGGTACCTTAAAGGATCAGTGAATGAAGGTCTATATTATCCATTTGATGAAGGATTAAATGTACAAGCTTATTGTAATGCTAATTGGGCAGGTTCCAAAGATGACAAGAGGAGCACTAGTGGATATGTTATCATGCTAAGGAAGAAGACCATCTCATGGATGTCAAAGAAACAACCAACCATGGCTCTTTCATCAACCGAAGCTGAGTATAGAGGCTTAGCACAAGTCGCATGTGAGCTTATGTGGCTCAAGAAGTTGTTTGTTGATCTTGATTTGTAGGTTAAGCAAGTACCTATTTTTTGTGACAACATAAGTAGCATATGTTTGTCTCAAAATCCGGTGTTCCATGCAAGGTCGAAGCATATAGAAATGCATTACCACTTTATTCGAGAGAAGATCATGTCAAAAGATGTCAAGGTGGAGCATGTCAATACAAAGGAACAATATGCAGGTATGTTTACCAAAACATTGGATGGAGTAAAGCTACAACACTTCAAGGCATGCATTGGAATGAAGGACCTAGGCATTGAGACTTAAGGGGGAGTGTTGAAAATCAAGTCTCAATCATGGAAAAAGGCTCAACCACAAGTTTTGCAAGTGAACCAATCAAATAGGAGGACCCAAGGTCATGGAATAAAGTTAGAAGCTCCACCAAACTCAATCAAATTCAAATCTCATCAAATCAGCCACCAAAAAGTGCACCCAAACTGATTGGTGGATGGTTAGCTAGATTGTAGGAAAAGTAAAAGTCTATATAAGCATCATCCCGCCTTTGTTTCTTGAATTGTATGCATTCCACGAGTTTCCCACTTAGCTTACACTATAGATACCAATATCATTGAAAATATTGTTGTTTTGCTTAAGATAATCAGAACCCTAGATATTTCTCTTCATCTTCATAATTTCTCAGAAAAACAGTCATTTAACTCTTATTCTTGGATTCCATTAACTAGAAGGGGCTGTGGTCTTTGCATACTTTCTAGATTGACAATTTAAAGATGTGTAGTTAATCCGTTATGCTAAATGATTGGAGAGGACAACTCCAAAGGATAACAAACATTTTTTGGTGCCGTTGCCAGGGAACAAAGCAAAAACTTCATTGAAGTTTGGATCTTGTTGGATCTTCCATTGTTGATGGTATTGAAAAAATTGAAAAGGTACTACTCTCTAATCAAGAAAGGAAACATGAAAAGGTAGGTTTCTTTGTTTGACTTTTGGGAAAAGGAAGCAAGAGTTAACCTTTTGAGATAAAGAAGTGGTGAAATTCTTGCAAATTGATAGTTGCTCAAATAATTCTTTTTAAAGTAAAGTGCAGGTGTGTGAAAAATTGAATCAAGATTGTTGAAGGGAAGGTAAAATGTGACTATCTTTGCATTTGTAGAGTGCTTTTGACCAAGTACCAAGCAAATTTGTTAATCTTGGGAAAAGATGACATGATTGCATTGAGGAAAGTCAAGTAAATTAGCTATATGCAAATAGATAGGGTCCATTTGTTTAGCCAAGGCAAAGCAATAATCTTGAGAAAAGATTTATTTGCATCTTGAAAAGAAAAATGTTTGAGTTTATCTTTGCATGAATTGAAAATTTGCACTTCTTAGCACATATTTCTTTGGGAAGCTTTACTCTTAAACTAATTAGATTGCAAGCATAAAAGAGTATAACCAATCATGAAACGAAAAATCAAAGGATCTTGAAACAAGAAAACCTTAAGTGAAGTGTTTACCTTGATTTAGGGCAAAATACTAAAAAAGTCATAAAATCCATTAAAAAATTCAAACAAATTTCCTTTTTCCTAGAAAGTAGGACTAGAGGGTTGTTGTTGAAGGTGGAGGAGAAAAAGTGAAAAAAAAAATCTGAAAATTGAAAGAAAATAAAAAATAGCTAGAGTGGAAGTTGCTGCTTAAATTTTTTCAAAAAAAATACTTTTTTTATTTTTAATGAGTTGGATGATGTGTAATTGCAGGTGACAAGTGATCTAGAGTTGGTGAAGAACATTGAAGGGAACTAGGTGGAAAGAAAAATCAAAAAGTGCAAAAGCTGGAAGTTCAGAAAAAACACGATTCTCTTCACAGGATCACGATTGTCTGTAAGAAAAAGAAATTGATTTATTTTGCACTTTTTGGGTATTGTGGTAAGTGATTGTAAGAGGATTCATAAAGTTGAGGGAGTAAAGAAAGTCAAAGTTCAAAATATCAGTAAGAATTGGGCATCAAGCGATTAAATTGAGAATTGGGAACAAAATCACGATTTTCATCACAAGGAAAAAAAGGAGTAGATTGTGTTGAAAGATAAGAATTGTGAATCAAAACTTCAAAACTATTAAGGAATAAGGATTTCACAATGAAAAGTGGAAATTCTGAGAAATTTTCACAAAATTGCGATTGTCTGAAGGCTATAAAAGCATGAAATTTTAGAAAAAAGGCTCATTTGAGTGAGAGAGAGTGAGAGAACTTGATAGAATTGCGACTTCCTGCAACTACAAGTTTTTTTATTTTTCCTGATCAAGCAAGCAAGGTAATGGTATTCTAATAAACATTTGTATGATTTCAAGTACTCACATAGTGACAAGAGCACAAAAACACAGAAAGTTGTAAAAAACACAGAATCGTGATTTCAGATTTTTTTAATTTTTCTTGAGGAAAAATAATATTTTTGCTGAAAATCTTTCATTGCATGTTAAAATTTTAATAAGGCGATCCTATTGGAGAAACAACAACTTAAAAATCAAGAACCTCAAAAATTTTAAAATCTGCACAGAATCGCGATTCTGCAATCAAACACAAAATCGTGATTCTCTGAACTAAACTCAAAAAACACGATTCCTAGAATACGATTTTCATAAGAAATCTGTGTTTTTGACGATTGTGAGCAATCACGATTGTCTGGGAACAAAATCGTGAAAATCGCGATTCTCTTCAGAATCATGAAAATCACGATTCTCTTTTTGGAATCGTGAAAATCACGATTCTATTCGAAAAATCATGAAAAACACGATTCCCTTCACAGAATCATGGTAAAACACGATTCTATCCACAAAATCGTTGAAAATCACGATTCTGTTCAAAGAATCGTGAAAAACAAGATTCCGTTCACAGAATCGTGGTAAAACACGATTCTATCCACAGAATCGTGGTAAAACACGATTCCCTTCATAGGATCGTGAAAAACACGATTCTATCCACATAATCATGAAAATCACGATTGTATCCATAGAATTGGGAAAATTACAATTGTCTTCACAGAAACATGAAAATCACGATTGTCTTCACAAAATCGAGAAAAACACGATTCCCTTCACAGAATCGTGTTAAAACATGATTCTATCCACAGAATCAGGAAAATCACAATTGTCTTCATAGAATCGTGAAAATCATGATTTGTAACCACAATTATAGAAGATTTAGAATATCCAAAGAATAGTGAAAAAGACAATTCTTTTTCACAAAATCGTGAAAAAATCTAGACTTTTCTCAAAATCGTAGAAAAGACGATTCTATTCATAGGATCGTGAAAAACACGATTCTCTTCACAGAATCGTGATATGCTTGGATGATTCTGAGATCTAGTAATAAATTGTTCACACCTGAAAAACAAGAGTTAAGAAGGAAGGAGAGAGAGCCAATAATAGGAAATTTACAAGAAATAGATTCAAGACAGATAAATAAGATGGAAAACCTAAATGAAACAAATGAACCTTCTGAAACTAGTGATTATAGAAATATTATCAAATATATGTATACAAATATGTTTGGAACCTATGTGTATCAAGATGGGATGCATAAGTTTCTCATTAGGTTGAGAAACTTAGAAGTTCCCTTAAATATAACACTAGTGGCACAATTTAAGGATGGTAGATATGAGGATAGACAGGGATGTGTATACATCTTCTCACAGGATCCAGAAAATTCTAATGATTTAGGGCAGTGTGCAAACAAGAGACGTTGGGAACAAAACTTAGGACAACCAGACTTGTCAAGACAAAATGAAACTCACAATAGTATTGAACAACAAGAAGGTAGGAAATTACACACTTCCCCAAACCCTTTTGAAAGAGAAACAGAAGGAATTAATGATTTTCCATTCAGAAGAAGACATTAGTGGCAAAATCAAGGAAGAATGCTTAGGCCCTATCAAGTAGCAAAATGCATGAAGAATCAATATGAAGGATATTCTGATCCTCATGCTCATGCTGCAGAATTTAGACAACCAATTAGGGCAGAAGAAGTAGAGGATTACAAAGTACAGTTTGAAGCATTTGGTCTAACCCTAACTAAACCTACACTATCTTGGTTCATTCCCTTGAGAAAGGAAATGTATCCAGATATTGAATCTTTTCTTGAAGCCTTCATAGGGGAATTCTCAAAAACTGGAATAAAACGTAGTACATCTACCTTGATACATAGCTTTAAACAACAAAAAGAAGAAAATGTCAGAGAGGCAGCGAGGAGATTTAAGCAATACATTGATAGATGTCCCAAAGAGGAGGTACCATCCATGGCAAGACAAGTATCTCTATTCATAGAAGGACTGAAAAGTGCCCAATTAAGAACCTTTGTGTATTATAGGAGATGCCCTGACCTAGGAGCATTGAAAGAAGCAATAGATTTGGAGGATAATAGAGGACAAGATCTATTAGCATTTGATCAACCCAGAACAAGTGAAGATAAAATGCCAGCAGCAAAAGAATTGTCACAAGCGATTGCTAAATCCCTAGAAGTTAGCACCAAAACAAATCTAATAAACACCAGGATAGCAACAAATAAGAAATGCTATAATTGTGGAGAAAATCATTTGGTTCAACTATGTTCTTATAAAAACCACAACATCTACAAGATAGGAAAACACTCAAATACTGTACATTGGAAAGAAAATGGACAAATCATACCAGGGAAGAATGCTTCTACAATAAACAACCAATTAAAGAAAGAGAATATGTGAACCAACACAACTTACAAAGAGAATCTGGATTTGTGGAGCAACCAAGACCTGTACTTGGACAACAACCACCTTTACCAACAAATGTAGTGCCAGTGAAGTACACACCCATAGAAGAAGAAAGCTCAAGACTTAGATCATCTTATAGAGAGGATTATCATTGGAATGAAGGATATCAAGAAGAATGGGAAGGATATGAGCAGAGAGGGAAATGGGAGAATTGAAATGGACACTGCCACATTCATGTATATAACTAATAATTACATGTCCAATCAAAAACCTCAATTCAAAGGGAGTCAAAAGATAACTTGTTATAGATGTGGGTGGGAACATTTCATTAGAGACTGCTCACAACCTCCTACACTAAGAATAGAAGGAGCTTATTACAAGGATTGTGGCAGGGAACACTTAATAAAGGATTGTCCAAGAAACCCTTAAAAACAACACAACACATCTAGTAACATACCATGGAAATCAGTTAACATAATGGGGCAAGAAGAATTGAGTGATCATGATCAAGTAACTATAAATGCTATAACAAGAGCACAAGTTAAACAACAAGAAACAACAAAGGAGACACATACACAGGAGCAGCGGAAAGTTCCATTTCCAAAAGAAAAGAAGAACAGACAAAAAAGGAGATGGGAAAGAAAAATGAGAATGGGTTAAAGTTTAGAAGAAGAGATTATAGAACAGTCAAACAATAGCCAACCTCAGAATACACAAACTCAGCAGGAGACCAAAAATTCACAAAGCCTAGAGACTCTAATAAGAGCATACAAAGGAAGAATTCAAGAAGCACCAAATCTTACAGACCATGTGATGGCTTATCCCATGCCAGAATTAGAGCAGGAAAGGATGCAAAGATGCAAACAAATCATACAAGAAACACAAGTCAGAATGGGGGAACCAAACAATTATCAAACAACAGCAGGGGAAGCAAATGCATCAGAAAAAAGGAAAACTATTGATCAGGGAGATAATTCACAAATAACCTTCCAAATCAATATAGACAAACAATGCACAATTTTGTACCACACCACAATGGAGGAATTGGTAAAACAAAATCCTCACTTACAACATGATATGAAAAAATGGGAAGCAATGCCAAAGAATTTTGATCCACAGCAACAAGGATTGGAAGAGTTGTTGTATATTCCTATTGATAAAATAGAAGGATATTGTGAAGGAGAAGAGGGGAACTCAACTATAAGAATACAAGTTGGTAAAAATCATGCCAAGGCTATATTAGATAGTGGATCATGAGTGGCTATCATGACTAAACAGACTTGGGAAAGATGGGGAAAAAATGAATTAGTACCCACTAAAATGAGATTACAACTTGTAGATGGACACATAGAAAAACCCCTAGGAATATGGGAAAAAGTGATTGCGGAAATATGTGGAATAGAAATAGAGCATACTTTTGACATAGTTGAATTCCCACAATCCACTTCATATGAAATTATCCTAGGAAGACCATTTATGAGACAAATGCAAATTGTGCAAGATTGGGGTAATGATTGCCTATATCTTCAAAGCAAAGGTAGAATAACTAGAGTAAATCTAAGAAATGGTCAATATTGGGACATGTCCCCTCAAGAATGGCTCAAAATATATCAAAATCAGGAATTAAGTGAAGAATCAGAGATTGAAGATCAGAATGAAACAGAATCATCAATATGGAAATGCAAAGTAATAAGGAACCTCATAGACAAAAAAGGAAGGTTAAGAAAAGAAGATTGTGTAGAAGAAAGGGAATCACAAGATGAGAGCTATATACCACAAGAATTCAAAGATGAAGAATTTGAGCCTTATGGTTGGAATCAGATTTTGACGACCATGGATCTAGCAAATTATGAGTATGTGGGAGTGAAATTCCAAAATGAAGAAGGATATGATATCTTCCACATAGGAATACAAATGATAAAAGTGTCAAAAACAGAAGAGGACCGAGAGGAAGGAATAATATTGGAAAATAGTAAAACACAATATTTGGAAGAAGTAGAAGCTACAGATCCCATAAAAGACAAAATCTCAGGAAAATATAGAAAGAACAGACAAGGAAATAGAAAAGGATCAAGAGGTTGAAAAAAATAAGAAAATAAGAAACAAAGATCAACAGTTTGATGTACCTTCAAATTTCAGGACTTATGAAGTAGAAGACAGACTACTTTTAAAAGTGAAACCAAAGAGAGAAAAAAAGAAAGGAGAGGCATATGACAATGAGGAACAAAGCAAGAAGGTGATGATCACCCAGGAAGAGGGGGAAGAAAGACATATTGTCATAGCTGATGACATGACAAATCAAGAGAAGGAAGCATTGAGGAGTTTGACCAGAAATTACAGGGATGTGTTTGCTTATAGTTACAAGGATTTGAAAGGAATTGACCCCAAAATCTGTGAGCATAAAATTCCTATTACTCCTGATGCAAAACCTAGTAAACAAAGACACTACACATTCAATGACAAATACTCTGCTAAAATAAAGGAAGAAATTGACAAGGTGCTGGCTGCAGATTTCATCTATGAGATTGAGTACATAGAGTGGATATGTCCTATAGTTGTAGTACTAAAAAAGAATGGGAAACTTAGAGTATGCATTAACTTGAAAAAGGTGAATGCTGCAACTATAAGGGATAGCTATCCATTACCCATAACAGACCATCTTTTGGAAAGAGTTGCAGGAAAGGAGGTCTTTAGCTTTTTGGATGGTTTTTCAGGATATAATTAGGTACCAATAGCTTTAGAAGACCAACATAAAACTGGCTTTTGCACAGAATGGGGAGTCTATGCTCCAACAACTTTTCAAAGATTGATGTGTCACATCTTCAAAGAATTCCTTAGGAATATAATGGAAATCTATGTGGATGATCTTTGTACTTTTTCAATAAAAAGACTAGATCATTTGAAGGATCTGGAAAATATATTCAAAACATGTAGAGCATATAGAGTTTGTCTAAATCCAGAGAAATGTGTATTCTTTGTGAGGCAAGGGAGAATGTTGGATCCCATAGTTTCCAAAAATGGAATTTCAACTGATGAAAGAAAAATTAAGGCCATAGTGGAACTTCCAAGACCAACAAATGTAAAGGAACTTCAAAATTTCATGGGACATTGTGGGTATTATAGAAAATTTGTACACGTTTGCAGACATTACAAAACCTTTGTACGCTTTGATCACAAAATTTGAGTGGACCAAAGAGTGTGACCAAGCTTTTGAGACTTTAAAAACTTGGTTGATAACAACACCAATTCTGAAACCCCACAGTGGGATAAAATTTTTCATGTCCATGTGGATGCTTCAAATTATGCTTTGGGATATGTGTTAGCACACAACAGAAACAAATTATACAACCAATGAGAGGGAAGGGTTGGGAATGATATTTGCTGTGAAAAAATATAGACATTATCTCTTAGCCAACAAATTTAAATTCTTTGTGGATCACCAAGCCTTACTCTACTTAGTAAAAAAACCTTGTCACATAGGCAAGATAGTCAGATGGTTCCTCCTACTGATGGAAGTTGAATTTGAGGTAGTGGTCAGACAAGGAAAGACTCATTTGAGAGCAGACCATTTGTCCAGGATTCAAACCAAAGAGCCAACTTCACCTTTAGATGATGACTTGCCAGATGCATATCTGTTCAAAATAGAAAATATTCCTTAATGGGCCATGATTTTAGTGCCTTTGCTAACCATGGGACCTTGTAGAGCATCTAGAAACAACACACATGTGGTATTACAAAGTAGGAATTTTGTGCTGCTAGCTGGACACTTGTATCATCTCAATCATATGGGCATATTGGAATATTGTACTCTAGAAGATGAGCAACAAGAGTATTTAAAAAGGGCTCATTGTTGGAATCCTTGTGTTCATGCTTCCATGATAGTCACCCTAAATAACCTCAATAGAATGGGAGTACATTGGCCTAACAAGATTCAAGATGTAAAAAAGTATATTTCCAATTGCTCGAAATGTCAATCTTTGCAAAATTAAGAAATTATAACTTTATATTGGTTTCAGAAAAATTCAAATTGGAGTGCAAACATAATTGAGGGGTTAAAAGAAACAAGAAAGGAAAGCCAATAAGAACTGGTGTAGACTCAAAGAATCTACAAATGATTTTTGAAGAGTATCAACTGGTAGGAGATCAATTGTATAAGAAAGGGATGGATGGATATTTAAGAATCTGTGTTCCTGAAGATGGAAATGTTAGAGATGGCACATTCTCGAGTAGTAGGAGGACATTTTTCAAGTGAGAGAACTGCTAAACTCATATTATATTCTGGTTTTTGGTGGCCAACTCTATTTCTGGATGCAAGAACATATGTGAAAAGATGTGATATTTGTCAAAGAGTTAGTCAACCTAATAAAAGAGACAATATGCCATTAGTACCATTGATTTCAGCAAGAGCATTTAGTAAATGGGGGTTGGATTTCACTGGACCCATACATCCTCCAGCAAAACAGTCCCATGCTGAATACATACTAGTAGCCACATATTACCTGACTAAATGGGCAGAGGCCAAGGCTACAAAAAGCAATGATGCTCAGCCACTGCAAGATTTCTTTATGAAAATATTATCACCAGATTTGGGTTGCCAATTGAGTTGGTAAGTGATAGGGGGACTCATTTTTTGAACCAAATAATAGAGAACATAACTGAATATTTCATGATGAGTCATAGGAAGTCAGCCCCATATCACCCACAAGCTAATGGATTAGTAGAAAGTACTAATAAAGTACTTTGCACTGTGTTGACGAAATTGGTAAACACAAATAGGAATGATTGGGATTTGCAACTTAATCATGTCTTATGGGCTTATAGAGTGGCATACAAAACTGCACTTGGAACCACACCCTTTAATTTGGTATATGGACAGAATGCAGTTCTCCCTTTAGAATTTCTTATTCCAACACTTAAGGTGGGTATTCAATACAAGTGGACTGGACATTAACTATCTGAGAGAGTGGTGGAATTTGAAAAACTGGGAGCCTCTAGACTTCAAGCAATCATGAGCATATATGCAGACAAGAGAAGGTAAAAAGCTTATCATGATATTCGTATTAAAGAAAAGGACTTACAAGGAGGAGATCTAGTCTTGGCATACACAGTAAGAGAGCATCAGAAGAAATTTCAGAAAAAAGGACATGGGCCTTATATTATAAATCAAATAAGTAATAGTGGAGCTATACAATTAGCCAATATAGATGGAGAAATCATGCCAAACTTCATAAGTGGATGTAGAGTAAAAAGGTATGATCTTTCATTAACTGTTTCTGAATGGAGAAGAATACATCAAGCTCAAAACAGGGAAAAAGAAGATGAAAAAATTAGGCATGAAGATCAACAGGATGCAAAGGAAAGGATAAGAAAAATCAAGGAGCTTAGAGAAGTCCTTTTGTGTGAAACACATTTAAGAGTGAAAGAGCATTTGCCTGTTATAACAATGAATTTTCATGATGAGAAAATCAAGGTTTTGATAGATTCGACTGCACAAGTGAATTTGATCAGCTCACTATTGTTGGATAAGTTTAACTTAAAAAGGACTCGAAGTAAAACATTTATCAAAACCTTCGAAGGATAGACAATACAAAGCTTGTCTTCACCATCTATCAAAGTTAAGTTCAATAAAGAATATATGAAAATAGATTGTGAAGAATGGCCAGATCATATGATGACTAAGAAATTGATTCTGGGACAACCATGGCTCAGGCAAGGTAAAGTAATTCTAGATTTTGAAAATATGAAGCTTAAATTGACATTCAATGATAAAAGGTTTTTAATGTTTTTATTGAGTGATGAAGAACACGAAGATCAACAGAATATGCATGATCGAGACTTAGAGGGATTAACTTTTTCAATAGAAGCTACAAAAAGGAGTCACAACCAAAACTTCTTTATGATCAAATCTACTCCAGTCAAGAAAAGGAGGAAATTGAAGAAACAAAAGGTGTTGAAAAGACAGAAGAAAGGTGGCAAGTATGGAATGGTTAGAAGCATCTAGACAACAAGACAACAAGAATATGGAAACAAAGTACATACAAGCACTGTTCATCAAAACAATGTCCCAGAACTAAATGGATATGGAAACAAAAAACTTCGAAGTACAGTTTATCAAAAGAAGATGGATTTATTCCTAGAACAAAGTCAACAGGAATCAAGTATTATTGGGTAAAAAAATCAAATCTGATTCAATGGAAAGGAAACAAGTCTGAAGGTATTAAAATAGCTCAAAAAGTATGAAGAGTTACAGATGAGGGGAAAAGACAAAATGATATCTGATGCACACATGGGATTCTTGATAAAGAATTCATACTTTTTTTTCAGAAGGAAATTATCATATCCTGGAAATTATTTTCACTTACTCCTCCTCATCCTCTTTCTTAGAAAAGAAATAGGAGGGGAAGAGAGAGAAGTGGAGGAAATTATTAATATTAAAAAAAGAAAAGAAAAATAAAAAAAGAGAGAAAAAAGAAAAAGAAAAAAAGAGAGAAAAAATAAAATTTATCAATTTTTTTTATAATTCTTTTTGTTTATATAAGTTATACTGCACAAGCAAGATATAGAGTATAGAGTGTAATTTAGCAGGTTCATTTTTTCTATTTCTTTTGTTAGAGAGATTTTAAAAGGAAAGAGAGCACTAGACATCTTGCTACACATGTGGTAATCACTTCAATTGAGTTTTTATCTGTGATACAAATAAGGAAGTTAAAATTCATTTGAAATTTTACTTTCATACTTTTTCATTACAACTCAAGACAAGTGTGATTTTATTTATGTTTCTTGAGACTCATGTGGGTGGAGTTTTCTTTTTCGTGATGTTCAACTTTTCCCAGAATGGTGAATCCAAAGGAACTACCAATTCATGACCTCAAAGCAGACTCACTAAATTTGTCTAGAGGACATTGGTTCTTAGACAGTGAAGCAACAATAGAAAAAGTGGACTTAGAGTCTGATGAAGAGCACGAAATTCCACAAGAAGAGAAGATAGGTAAGGAACTAAAGGAAACCCTTAGTACCATTGGTCAGCACATCTTTACAGTAGGAGTTGCAGGTCACAAGTACACAATGTTGTGCCAAGAATTTTACAAATTCCAAAAAATTGCAGTCAACTATAAAAGGTGGAAAGCAGTGGGATTACATCGATCACTGGATGAGCCTCTATTCTTCATAGATTTTGAAAGTGTCATAAGTTATGAACAGTCTGATGGAGGTTGGAAAGGGTAATGATGCTTATTTCAGATGTATAGTCAAAGACAAAGAAAACAAAGAAGTAAATATTACTATAAAGGCAGAGCACATCAGGGTATCCCTCCAGTTCTATACAATGGGAACCAAACTAGATAACAGCTTTGTTAAGAAGAATAAGGCAACCTATGCAGATATTCCAAATTTGCTGATTTTAAAGGAAAAGAGAATGAAGAATATGCAATCAGAATTAATGTTCCTCGAATACTTTTGTTTTCCAAAACTACCTAGATACACCATGCCACACAAACCAGTGACATTGATCATGTTTAATAACAAGGTGTTGGCAGCAGTCAGGGAACCGAAGGAGCCACAAGACAAAGAGGGTCGGAACGAAGAGATAGCACAAGCAGACACAGTAGCCAAAGAAGATCCGGCAAGTAGGCCATCTAAATTTTTCAGACATCAAGGAGTTGAGCACACAAGAAGAAAGAGCAAGTAGGGAGCTCAAAGATGTGTATGACAAATCAATAGAGAAAATCCCTACACAAATAGTGATTTTAATCACTAAACACCATTGTAAATACCATTTCGTATTTTTGTAGCTCCATTTTGTGCAAGCCAAGGAGTCCTTGAGCTTGAGGAGCTTTAGAAGTATCTACCTGCCAATTTTTGTATTTTTTAGATCTCGTTTGAGCCCTCAAATAAGCCCTGGAACCTAATTTTTAACTAGGCCGGACACTAGGTCTGGACAGGGCCAAAGCTAGTCAAAAACTATAAAAGGAGCTAGAGAGCTCATTTTTGGGGTTAGCTTGTAATAGTTTTGAACTTGTATGAACTTGCTGAAAGTAATCTAAGAACTCCATTGCTCCTCACTCTTTGTCTTGCTGTGTGTGCGCGTGTGTGTATGTGTGTGCATGTTTGTGTGCTTCTCACTCACGCACTTGTGCCTTCACTTGCTCGAGGTCTTCATACCATCCTCACGTCTTCCCGGATTGACATTAGAGGAGGTGCTACTCATCACTGAGCTACACCAAATTTTGGCGCCGTTGTCGGGGGTCGAGCTTTGAGGACGAGCGTGTGATGGTAAGACGTAGTTTGGAGACGTTGGCGTTGTAGGTAATTTCTTTACTTTTCCTATTTTTCTTTTTCTTACCTCACCACCATCATCACCATCATCATCATCACCATCTCCCACCTCCATGTCCATCATCACGAAAAAAAATTCAGTTTTTTGACTATATCTCCTTCCTCCTTTCACTTCCCTCATTTCACTTGTGAGAGAGAGCGAGAGAGCGATATTGTGTGTGCTGTTTTTGCATGTTTCTTGAGCTTTCTTGCAGGTACATGCTGCATCATCATCTCCAGCACTCCGCACAGGTAAAAAAAGTCATGAAACTGTCTCTGTGTCGCCGACCTCTGTCAATCGCGACCGACAGAAAAAATGCTCCATTGGCCAAACAAAGTACAAAACCATGATCTACAGGCCTAGAGCTTCCCAAAACTGTGTTTAGATTTTTGAAATTCGTCACATTTCTATCAATCGTGATCGCTCTATCAATCGCGATCGACAAACCACGACGGACAGACCTATCAATCGCGATCGACCAGTCAATCGCGATCGACCAGTCAATCGCGACTGACAGCCCACGACGGCTCTGTCAATCGCGACCGACAGAGTCAACGACCGATTGACCACGACTGACGGATCATAGGCGTGACACGTGTCAATCGCGATCGAGTCATCAATCGCGATCGACTCATCAATCGCGACTGACAACCCACGACGGCTCTGTCAATCGCGACGGACCCAGTCAACGATTGTTTGACCACGACGGACAGACCCTCGCGACCGACCTATCAATCGCGATCGACCCATCAATCGCGACTGACAGAGTCAACGACCCTTTGACCACGAGTGATTGACTTCTCGAGCCACGTGTCAATCGCGATTGACCCATCAATCGTGACTCACAGCCACGACGGACCCATCAATTGCGATCGACACATCAATCGCGATTGACTTGTCAATCGCGACTGACAGAACTTGCGAACGCGATAGAAGGGCAAATTTGGCCCATTTTTAAGGGAAAAAAAAATAGTGGTCTAATTTTTGGGGAACTTTTAAGGGTTTAGCATTGCATTGTGAGGCCGCAACCCAAGTAATTCAAGAATTCCTGTCTTCCTGAGTAAACTGTTTTGAACCCTGTTTTAGCACCTAAACCCTGATCGGACATAACTTCCTCATACAAAATCCGATTGCTGTGATTCTTGTTTTGTCGGAAAGCTCATGGGAAGTACAACCAAAACTTCCACTGGTTATGTGAAAATTAAGATCAGGATTATTAGATAGGGTTTTTTGAAGTTAACCATACCCGAGGTAGGAAAACTGAGGGATCCTTGGGATTGTTTTTCATAAAGGCAAGGGATAATTTGGTCTGTGAGTTACATGCATGAAAGTGGTTTAGTCTGTCATTTGAATTTAAGTATGGAGCTAATCTTGGGACTGATGCAGGTCTATTGAGAAGCAATTGAGAGCATCCAAGCAAGGGCTTTGTGCAAGCTTGAGAATCAACTTCTCGAGCAATAAAAGACAAGGATCAGCAAGAAAGGTCGGAATATTCTCAACTCCCCTTCGTCAATTCCTAGCTTAGGCTAAGAACGACTAGAGGTAGGAGTAAGTGAGGGCGACGATAGGCAATTATCAAGTTGAAGAATACCTAAACTTTCAAGTTCAAGCTAAGGACATAATCTTTGTACTGTGGAGAACTTTAAAGGAAAAGAACTTAACGTGGAACGATCAACTTTAAGTGCGGAACTACACTCAAATATACCTTACGACGTGATATCAGACAAGAATGTTAACACGGTAATCAACTCAAAAGAATCAAGTAACTGATACAAAAGAACTCCGCAACGAGGTTGTACTTGGGCAAATTCGGGTTATTCAATTAGGCTTATGAACCTTAGATCAGGGCGACATCTAGGGAGAGATAGACAAAGCCTTAGGTCTTCAGAGGCTAGTGTCAACCACACTGCTAGGTCTTGGGCCCAGCAGTTGAGCCACCACTCATACTACCCTAGTGAATCAGAGATGTCTCAAGGCATGGACAGACCTACGGGAAGTTCAGGAGTGCCATACTTGCACAGGGTAGAAGGCCCATACAAAACGCAGCTGGAATACCTTAGGACCAACCGATTAGGTGCTAGCATCTATGAGGATGGCCTAGGAAGGTCTGTGGTACATATTAAAAATCCTGACCAATCCATTGGACTAGAACACCCAGCTATAAAATTTGAAAATGGAGCATACCTTGACAAGGAGGGAACCATATACGTAGTCACCAGTCATCCAGAAAGGACTGATGAATTTGGGAATGTAATCGCAGAATCGGACTTAGGTGACCTAGAGCAGGGACACATGGGTGCAGAACCTAGGACCCCCCGAGGCAAATCTGTTCTCACTAGGATTATCACACCAGAATGGGTTCCCCAAGACAACAAGAGCATAGATCTTCTTTTGAACCGAGAAACGGACGAAGCCTTTTGGAGGTATAAATTTGATCGGCCAATCGATATAGGAACAATCATGATCTATGAGTTTAAGGATCCTGATAGCCCAGACAGAGTGACCTACTTAGATCTCGCTTCAGAGAGGATCTTTGTGGTGACAGAAAATGATATGCATGCTTACACTTGGAAGGGTGAATTTATTTTCCCCCAACCAAGATCTAATGTGTCCTATGGTCACCATGGAGCGGGAACATCCCAAGCTCATGGAACTCAAAGAGACCGAAGTAGAGATAGGCCAGAAGTAAGCTTTGCCAACCTAGGGGGCAGAGAAAGAACGAGGACGGAAACGAATAGAGTAGAGCCTGAGGTACTTAGAGCTCACAGGAATCAAAGAAATGCGGATGAGTTCCCTCTACCACGACCTAGAGAGCACACAAGGACTTTGAGACTGACTCAGCTAGTTAAGTCCATGAAGAACTACTTCGATGGCACAAGAGATCCATACGATCATGTGACATAGTTTTGGCAAGTTTTGAGAGCTGAACAAGTGGAGGATTTATTCACGCAATATAATGCCTTTGGTCTAACCCTTAGGAACACAGCCCTTACGTGGTTTCAACCATTGAATGAGAGACAGTTCAGGAGCATAGACCAACTCCTAGAGGCTTTCATTATTGAATTCTCTAAGAGTGGCATAAGACATAATGCCTCCTCATTGATTCATAGTTTCAAGCAGACCCCGCAAGAGACCGTGAGACTTGCAGGAAGAAGATTTAGGCAATATCTTGAAAGATGCCCTGTTTCGGAGCTCCCCACACTAGCTAAGCAAGTAGCTTTATTCTTGGATGGATTGCTAAGTACCAAATTAAGATCATATGTGTACTTGAAGGACCCTAGGACCCTAGGGGAAGAACTAGAGCTTTCCAAAATCTACAAGGACTCAGATAGTGCCTCTAGCCTCTCTTCCACGCAATCCACATCAATTGAGGAACTTGCGGAGAAAGTAGCTCAAAAACTAGGTGTCTCTAGTAAGCAAATTCCTAGATTCGCCCCAGTCAAAAGGTGCTATACTTGTGGAGGCGACCATATGGCGAATGTCTGTCCCCTTATGGCTCAACCCCAAGTAAATCCGAGTAGCCAATACTGCACCATAGAACGGAGGTACACCAATCACACCGCGCAAGATTGCCCCTACAATAAGCAGGCGGTTAGGCAACCCTACCCTCAACCCTACCCTCAACAGGGAAGATACCAGAATCAGTACCCACCACAACAGTATGCTAGGCCTCAACAAACCTACCAACCACAATACCAAAACCAACAAAGGCCTCAGCCTGTGTTAGCACAACAACCCCCTACCCCAGCTAATGTAATTCCGGTAAAGTATGCAGCTGCAGAAGAGAACCTGAATAGAGCCATAGTGCCAGTAACCCCATTGCTATAAAAAAGTGACCCCAGTGACCATAGTTTTGATTCTACACATATTGATAGCCCCCAGGCCTACTACATGCAGTCTCCTGAACATGGTGAGTCCTACTATAGTGAAGAGCCAAATGAACCTAGTTGGGAACCAGAGTACACAAATGTAATGTACACAAACCCTAACTCTAGACCCCAACCTAGGCAAGTAAGACCTCCATTCCCAAGAGGACCGTGCTACATATGTCAGGGAGATCACCTCATTCGTGATTGCCCCTTACCTCCACCTACACAACCCCAGTCAGTGACAATTCAGGGCTTTTGCCAAGGGTGTGGAAAGGAGCATCTCTTACGAGATTGCCCAAAGAACCCCAATAACATGCCAAAAATCACTCCCATCAATGTTGTTGGGTTAGTGGTAGATTCCACAGGAAGTGTCACTTCCACTGCGCCAATACAAGTGGTCACGAGAGCCCAAGCCTTACAGCAAAACCCAGGTGTAGGCCAGGAAAAGAGCCCAGATGTTAGTGAAAGTGAGAGTATAACCAAGAAAAGGACTAGAGCTTGGCGAGATAGTCGCGAAAGAATGAAAAGACAATGGGCAAAAAAGATGAGTGAACTTGAGGAAAGCCTCAGAGAAACAAAGGCCAGGATAACTGAACTCACATCTCAAACTCCCTCTCTCACTACCCCACCACCACCATTCCCATCTCCATCCGAACCGCCACCTTCCAACCCGCCTCACCTAATCCCACCACCCCCTAGAGTAGGATCAATCCTAGCAGATCCCACTCCTGAGGACCTTAATATGATGCTTAAAGCATATCAGGCCAGAATCCAAGAAGGGCCAAATGTAACTGATCATTAAAAGTGTTATCCTAGAGCAGAGCTAGAGTTAGAATGAACCAAAATTTGTGCCAAAATGGTGGAATTGGCTCAGACCATGTTTGAAGCCAGTCGCCTATTTAACATCTCTAGTTCAGCCAAGACACAGTTACACTTTGATGGATTACTAGAAAGAATAGAGAGACTAATTGCACAATCAGAAAAGGAACCCGCTTCTCAACCTAAGGACAAGGCAAGTGAAAGAGCTGGTCTTCCTGCCCAGAAAGCCTATGTGCCTGAAGCCTATGTGCCTAACTCTACGGCGCCAGACACATCATCTTCTATGAATCGATTCACACCAAAATTCCTACGAGAGATTCAAGAAGACAAATGGGCTAAAGAAAGTGAAGTACCTCCTCCCATTGAACTAGTGGATGATGCACACGACCAATTCCCACAAGACATCCCATCCATTTATGAGGAGCAGGAGAGCACCCACTCTCAAGAAAGACTAGACTTTGAGTCTAACTCTCTACAAGAATTACCCCACTTCACAGGCCCATGGGAAGCTAAGTCTACTTGTATGAGAGCACCCACAGTCATGGTACGAAATGAGGACTCAGTCTTACCTAGGAACACAGAGGTAGTGAAAAACACTAAAGTGCAGTGCAATCTCAAGTTAGAAGAGCTACTCAAGGTTAGACCCGAATTATGGAAACATGTCGCCAAACAAGTACTAGAAATAGCCAAACCTCGTTCCCATGTAGGATCCCAGAGAACAGTGCCAGAAATACCCTTGGATAAGATAGGAGACATGTGTGAAGGTGAAGAAGGGAACACCTATCTTCCCATTACCTACCAGGGGTACACCACCAAGGCAATTTTGGACTCAGGTGCAGGAGTTGCAATTGCCACCACTTCCCTATGGAAGCGTTGGGGCAAGCCAGCACTCAGGCCAACGAGAATGAAATTGCAGATGGCCGATGGTCATATTGAGAGGCCCTTAGGATTGCTAGAAGGAGTAACTCTCACCACCTGTGGTGTCGAGTTCGAGCATACATTTGCTATATGTGATTTTAGTAAGAACCATGCCTATGAAATGATCTTGGGACGACCTTTTATTCGACAATTCCAAGTGGTACAGGATTGGGGAACCAATTCTTTGTACTTGCAGCACTTAGGTGTTACGACCAAAGTGAATCTCAAAGATTACTCTCATAGAGATGTCCCCCCTATCCAATGGAATCCCATCCATAGAGCCAAAGATGATACGGAAACTGTGCATTCCATAGGATCAGGATCCTCATGGATGCATGAAGACACTCACCTATGGATGTGCAAAGTGGTAGTAGAAGAGGAGAAAAGAGAAAAAGCCAGGGAAGTAGGTGCGAAAAAAACACATAGATCAGTTCAAGACCTAGCCTATGCACCTGTAGTGTTTCCGGACGAAGAATTTGAACCTCATGGCTGGGCAGAAATCCTAGCAATAATGGATGTAGCCATCAATGAAGAACAATGGACACCCCACTGTGATGAGGATGGCTATGACATTTCAGTTTTCTCCATAGAGCCAATCATGGGAGAGGAAGTGTTAGAAGAATGCGAACCTAGCCCTGATGCATTTGAGGATGCGAGTGACTCCGATCTAGAGTCAATCATTATGGACCCACCTTTTGCATTAGATGAAGAATACTTCTATGAAGTAGAATTTCAACCCCAGAGGTATGGAGAGCTTACAAGTGATGTAAGACTAGCCACACAAGTGACCCTGAAGGAAGAAGGAAAGAAAAGAAAGAAGAGAGAAGTCACACTAGAAGAGGAAGAATCTTTGTTTGAGGTCCTGGAAAATTTTAAGAAGTATGAGATAGATGACAGGCGAGTCATGATCAGAATGCCTAAACGAGAGGTGCAATCAGGGGAGGCCTATGATAACAAAGAAACCACCAAAAAAGTAGTGGTAGCCCTAGAAGAGGGAGAGGAGAGATGTACTTATATAGGCCATGACCTGACAGAAGAGGAAGAACAAGAGCTAATAGCATTGCTAAGAGAATACAGAGATGTATTCGCTTGGAGTTACAAGGACTTGAAAGGCGTGGACCCTAACATATGCTCACACACCATCCCCATGACCTCAGATGCCAAACCTTCTAAGCAAAAGCCATATACATATAATGATAATTATGCTGCCAAGATTAAAGAGGAGATAGATAGACTGGTTGAAGCTGGATTTATCTATGAAATTGAGCACACTGAGTGGGTATCCCCCATTGTAGTGGTGCCCAAGAAAAACGGAAAGCTACGTGTGTGCATTAACTTAAATAAGGTTAATGCAACCACCATTCGTGATAACTATCCGCTTCCTATCACAGAGCATCTCTTAGAAAGAGTGGCAGGCAAGGAAGTGTACAACTTCCTTGATGGATTTTCGGGCTACAATCAAGTAGCCATAGCTCGAGAAGATCAGCATAAGATGGCTTTTGCCACTGAATGGGGCATTTTTGCCTTTAGAGTAATGCCATTTGGGCTTACCAACGCACCAGCTACCTTCCAAAGGCTGATGTGCCATGTATTTAAAGAGTTCTTGAGGAAGAACTTAGAAGTCTATGTTGATGACCTCTATGCTCATTCCAACATTAGACAAACCCATATACCAGAACTCAGACAAATCTTTGACAAATGTAGAGAATATCAAGTCTGCTTGAACCCAGAGAAGTGTGTTTTCATGGTCAGGCAAGGCAAGATTCTAGGACACATAGTGTAAAAGAATGGTATATCCACTGATGAAGAGAAAGTGAGAGCCATAGCCGAGTTACCTAGGCCAAAGAATGTCAAGGAAGTGCAAGCTTTCATGGGGCATTGTGGCTATTACCGACGTTTCATCCACATGTATGCTGTCATTGCAAAGCCCATGTACGGACTTTTGACTAACTTTGAGTGGACTGATGAATGTGAGAATTCCTTCCAGGAGCTTAAACAAAGATTATGTTCAACACCAATCTTGACCACCCCGGATTGGAACAAGCCATTCCATATTCACGTGGATGCATCCAATTATGCTATTGGGTGTGTACTCGCACAACCTATGGGTGAAGGTAATATGGATCTTCCAATTGCCTATGCTAGTAGACAATTGAATGTAGCTGAACGAAATTATACCACTACTGAGAGAGAAGGACTAGGCATGGTATATGCGGTTAAAAAGTTTAGACATTATCTGCTTGCAAATAAGTTTAAATTTTTTACTGATCATCAGGCATTGTTGTACTTGGTAAACAAACCATGCAACACAGGCCGATTGGTAAGATGGTTTCTCTTACTAATGGAATATGACTTTGAGGTAGTGGTAAGGAAAGGGAAGACTCACTTGAGAGCAGACCATCTCTCTAGGCTCACCTCTGGGGAAGCCCCACAAGCAGTATCGGATGATCTTCCTGATGCTTACTTGTTTAATTTGGAAGTTGTGCCGTAGTGGGCTAAACCATTAGTGCCAGTGTTGACATACGGACCCAATCACCTAGTGATAAACACACAGGATAGAGAGGTAGTAAAAGCCCAGAAGTATCACATCATGGCAGGAAGTATGTACAAGCACACAGATCAAGGGATCTTGGCGTGTTGTGTGGAAGAGGATGAGTACGCTAAATGGTTGCAATTAGCACATGTAGGTGCATTAGAGCAGCACTACTCAAAGCAGCGAACCCTACAGACACTAAGGAGACCCGGAGTGCATTGGCCTACTATGGAAGTTGATGTCCAAAAGTTGTGCAAGGAATGCCCAATCTGTTGCACTAAACCACCTGTGGAACATGCCACTCTTTATCAAGTGTCCATAGTGCCAGATTGGAGTGAACCACTAGTATCCTTTTTGAGGACGAAAACATTCCCTCAAGACATGACTCTGGCTAGGAAAAGGAGTTTAGAACAAGAAGCCCAGGATTACTCACTCATTGGTGATAATCTATACAAGCGTGGTAAAGATGGTTACGTGAGACTATGTGTCCATGAGAGTGAATATCTTAAGATCTTGGAAACTGCTCACCAAGTTGTAGCAGGAGGACACTTTGGACCAGATCGGGTGATCAAGGCAATACTATTTGCGGGCTTCTGGTGGCCGACCCTTCACATGGATGCACATACCTATGTGAAACGATGTGATGTCTGTCAGAGAACTCAGTATCCTATACGTAAAGATGAGATGCCACTAAAACCTATGATGGGTGGACGTGCATTCTCTAAGTGGGGAATAGACTTCGTAGGTCCTATTAATCCCCCAGCTAAGGGTTCCCATGCAGAATATATCATTGTTGCGACAGACTATCTAACAAAGTGGGTAGAGGTAAAAGCCACAACGAAGAACGATGCTCAAACAACTGCTAAATTCTTGTTTGAGAATGTATTCACAAGATACGGGCTACCTATAGAGTTAGTAAGTGATAGAGGCACTCACTTCTTGAATGAAGTAATTGAAAATCTACTCCAAGAGTTCTTGGTAGTACATAAAAAGTCTGCCCCCTACCACCCTCAAGCAAATGGCCAGGCTGAGAGCACCAACAAGATTCTGTCCAATGTGTTGACCAAATTAGTGAATAATAAACGCTCTGATTGGGACAAACAACTACACCATGCTGTTTGGGCATACCGAGTCGCCTACAAAATGGTACTCCAAGCCACCCCCTTTCAGATGGTATTTGGTCAAAATGTAGTGCTACCATTGGACTTCTTAATACCTACATTGAAAGTAGCACAAAAGCATGAATGGACGGGTCATGAACTCTCCTCAAGACTTTTTGACCTTGAACAATTAGGAGAAACAAGACTGAGGGCGGCTGCAGGGATATATGCAGCTAAGAAACAACAGAAGGCATATTTTGATGCCCATGTTAAGGATAAAGGCTTGAAAGCAGGAGACCTAGTACTAGTCTACACTTTGAAACATGCGAGGAAGCTAGAGAAAAGAGGCTACGGACCCATGATCATTAATAGAATCTCAACAAGTGGAGGAGTACAACTAGCCACATTAGAAGGCGATGTTCTCCCGAGCTACATTAGCGGATGCAGAGTCAAGTTGTATCAGGAACCTCTCACAGAGGAAATGCTAAGTCGACTCAATATTGCCAAGAAACGCAAAGAAGAAGAAAAGCGAATTCGAGAAGAAGCTCAAGCAGAAGCTTTAGAGCGCATACGGAGAATGAAATTAAGAAGACAATGTAGAGAGCAACCTAGGCCAGATGCGGACGCAGACCAAGGATATCACATGGCTATGTGTGAAGTTTCATGTATCAGCTCTATAGGATAATTGATCGACGTCCTTTTATAACCTTAGACATAGGACAAGGAAAGAGTGCAAGGACTGTAAGAGCCTTGATTGACTCAGGTGCAGCCACTAGTGCTGTTAAATTGTCTTACTGTCAAGAGTTGGAATTAACTGTCAATCCTATAGAAGCATATCTCATAGGATTGGGAGGCGTGGAAACCCCTTGCCTGGGCGAGGTGGATCTTCCCATCTCCATTCAAGACGAGGCAATGACAATCAAAGTACTAGTATGTCAAGATGAGGACCTCACTAAGCCTTTGGTCTTGGGTCAAGACTGGATTTATGACCAAGCAGTCAACTTAAACCTAAGAAGTGGACTTCTTCAGGTATGGGTGAATCAGAGTAGAATTACAGTTGAGTTAGATAATGGAGCACTTCCGGAACTAGGAAAGGCACAGACTCCTGGTCCCTCCAGGGGTACACATGAAGTTGACCATGCTGTTCTTGTCCAAAGCTATGTGATGCAGAGGAATGGAGATCTCAATAGAAAAGTCAAGGCGTTGGCGGAACTCCCTTCTTTTCCAAAGGCTAGAAGGAGACAACAACTAAGGGCAGATCAATTACTGAAGGCTATCTATGCGGGAGACCAAAAGAACGTGCAAAGCCGAACAACTCAGCCAGTGAAACAAATGTGGGTGCAAAAAGACGAGTTGCCGACTGTAGCCAAGTCGCGACAACTGTCTCAACTACCTATTAGTAATCAACGACATGATACTAATAAGAGGACTCCTAAAACCTCTGTTGAGAAAGTGAAATCTATCTGGGTGCCCAAGAAGTTGATGAAGGCTGACCCACAATCAAGACAAATTTGGGTGCCTAAGGCTTGCTTGCGGGCTCAACTAGTCCCACACGACTCACATCATACACGACCGAGTTCACTCACTCAAGGAGCCGCCACCCACTCTTGCCTGATACACTCGAACACACAGTCACTTAGAAGCACGCACATACTCACTCGTAAATGGGTCCCAAAGACGCATCACCCCCGAGCAGAATTACTCATGCAACCCTCCAGAGTCTCCACAAAACCAAAACCAAGAGCCACCCATTGCTTTTGGCAACCTAACACCTGTAATAAATCCCTCGACTCCAATTTGTAAATTCATCTCCACCTACTAACTGCATCATTCAGACACTGCATCTTTCCATCTAGCTCCTAGGACTATCCATTCATTAACTACACACACTGTCATCGTGCACTCACTGACCCACTAACCCATTACTCACCTCACAATAATATTGTAACAGGGGCAAAACGTGTTCTATCTTGTCCATTACAATATTAACGCATGCTCTATATTCTCGACAGTATCAACTAGCAAGCAATAACGATGGCAGAAGCTGGAGGCACCAGTTCACAGGCAGGGTCCAGCGCACAGATTGTGGACATTGAAACCATTCTTCTGGAATCGCCACTCACCGAATGGCCTCAAGAACTTCAAGCGGTGCATGTCCTTCCTATCCAAGACCCTCCTTAGGGACACACTTCTCAAGTGGGGAAACATGCTCATTGGTTTAGTGATGTAGCCGGGCCATTGGGTGACGGCACCTACTTCTGGGAAGCAGAAATTGAATTTAATGGCAAATGGGGACGCTACCACTTTTTCACTTGAGAATTCGAGAACTATCAGAATGTAGAGGTAATGCGATCAGTTTGGACCAAGGCAGGTCTGGATAGATATTTCAGGGCACACTTGCCTAAACCTGATTTTCTACGCTGCTCCTATTTCATAAGTACCATAACTCCTAGCAAGGTCAAGGGAGGCGATAGTACTTTTGTACTACCATCATTGTTGCCAGGACACGAACTCAAGAGATTCAAAATGATCCTCAATCTGGTACGGGAAGCATTGAACATGCAAGGAATGCATATTCCCACTGAGAAAGAACTCATGGTTCGAGGCAGGATGAAGCATAAAGATCTCAACAAATTGAAGGACATGGTGGCAATGACGCCTACCATTGCTCTCCACTTACGAACCGTTATGCAACATTTTGCTTTTCCCGCACAGGAGTGATTCACTATGCCCCCTAAGAAAATTTGGTTCAGCTTACACTTGGTAGAAACAGAGAACCTCACCCTCAACATACCGCACTGGGTCATCGACCAGATACACCTAGCCCATCAGCACTAGAATAAGAAGCAGAAAAATGTACTTCATGGATGTTGTGCCCTAACAAGAATAATTTACAGGTGCCTAGCATATGACGTACCCATTCAAAGAGCACTAGTGTGGCCTAGGGCCCAAGAATTCCAAAGGCGACTATCAACAGCGGGTCCCCCATCGAAGAAGATGAGGGGGGGCGTCCAATTACCATGTGCTCAACCAAGGGGAGACACTACCACACCTGAGGTGACTCCTCCTCAAACTAGGCGTGTTCGGCCATTCACCATTCGTCTTCCCAGACCAAGTACAGAAGGACCTAACTTAGTGTTTCCCCCCATTCCATCAGACTTGGAATTTCCACAGGGATTTACTCTCAATGACCTCATGGATGAAGAAGTTGCCAGGCTGATCTACGAATCTAATCTTGAAACAGAAGCAGACCAGACCCAGGAACCACACCCCACCACAACAACACCAGCCCCGACACAACCAGTCATCGTAGAAGTCAAAGGAGATGAACAAGAGGCAGGAGGAGAAGAAGAAGAAGCGGATGAAGAACAACATCAAGAATATGATGAACTCTCAGAGCTAGCAAGTGCCCCAGCATATTCGGCACAAATAAAAAGATTGTACCAAACCATGAAGCGAGTTCAGGAACAACACAAAATGTCACTTGAATCAGGCAAGGTGCTCATGAGCCAACTATTGGCAGAGGAAGGTGTGGACGATATGTTTATCGAATCCATGAACCTACATGCAGAGGCAGTCGGCTTGGATGAGGCCATGACATACATTAATCGATTTGAGAAATGTGTGCCTGCCCGCCCTAGGCGATCTGGAAAACAAATACACATCAATGTATCAGAACCGGAAGGCAACACGCAAACAAAAGAACATCAGGAGGAACCACTCTCACCACCCATATCACCTCTCACTACATAATTCAGCTCACCAACCGGCACGACCACACCCTTTTCTACCACTACCACAGTTGTCATGGGAATTCCTCTCTCTCCCGGTATCCAATTTGGAGGAGTTTCCATGCTCACCTTCACGACACTCTTCACAAATATCACTTCCACCCCACCCACTGTCCCCATCTTTAGAGTCACACACACATTGGACACAATGGAGACATCACCCACCACAGTACACCCCCACCCCCCACACAACCTCAATCTCCCATACCCCCTCCACCTACTTCACCACTTGACTCCAGCGCATTCACAACTCCCTTCCCCTTCCCCATTCCTCCTGCATCTTCATCTTTAACTGCATCTTTTAATGTAAATAGTATATTCCTGTCATTACATCAATGCGTATATCAACTTCAGCGGGAGTACAGGGAACTTGAAGGCCGCCATCATTAGCTGACAGCAAACCATCAGCAACTACAAACACGACTCATAAGGCTAGAAGAAGAAAATGCGGAACTCAACCAACGCCATGTTGGGGCTTCACTCACTAATTAGGCATGGATATATGAAGATATATGAAGACATATGATGAAGGAAAGAAGAAGTGAAGAAAAGACTTACAGGAAATCAAGCCTAAGTGAAGGGACAATTTCACTATTGTAAATTAGTGCAAAATTAGAATCTAGATTTTTTATTTGATCTTCAGAACTTACGAGTTCAAGTCTAGAAGGATGTAAACCATAGGTATATAAGTTAATTTGAGTCAAAAATATGTAAGAGAGAACTCAATTTTGTAATCTGTGTGAGTAGAGAAAAGTCGTGTAATTTCTGAGAGAGATGGTGAGAGAAAACTTCTGAGTCTGAGAGAGTTTTCCATGGCTGTGAGCAAAATTAGGCCAAGCCATTTTGTACACATCTTCTCTGATAATCAACACATCTTTGTGTAGAAGGATTGAGTCTAATTCATCTTGTATATTGAGTTCTAAGTCATTCTATATGACTATGTAAGGTAGTTGACAGTTACGACTTTTCTGGCGCACATTTGATTGATCTTCTGAAGGTCAAATCTCGAAGCATACTGTAAAGTTTTTGGTAAGTAATAGCTCATTTTAAAGCTACTATCCTCAACTACTTTTGGTCAAAAGATCTTTAAGAAACGGGACGCATACTCAGAGAAATCAGCTTAAGAGTGAAGGTATGTCAAATCGATGAAGCAAATTTCCAGTTTTCAAATATAGTGTAAAGTTTGGTACAAAATCAGATGATTTTGAAGTTATTACTTGAAAGTTTTACTTGTTATATGTTACTGAACATTAGCAAGAACCTTTCTTAGTAATTGATCAGAAGAATTTGCAAAGATCAAGTTGATAAAGGTCAGATTGAAGGTTTGAAGAAAAGGCGCAGATTTCTGTGAGGTGAAATTTTGATTTTCACTAAATTCAGAGATGGAGACTCACAATGTGAGTATTGCTAAGCTAATGGTGGTTATGGAGGTCTTCTAATACCACATTAGTTTGGTTCTTGTGGTGTTTCACACACCAACAAGTGGTATCAGAGCAGATAAGGTCCTCGAGAGTAAAGGAAAAGCAGATACAAGAAGATTTGAAGAGTTCTTTATCGAAGAAGGTGGTAGCTGAGGTGTTCAACAAACAAAAGTCATCAGAAGATTATTTCGAAGTTACTACCAAGGGTAAAGGTCTACAAAAGGTATCATTCTTTATCTTTATACTTACAGGTTGAAGCAGAAGCAAGAATACCATGGCAGATCATGTGTCCATTGACAAATTGGACAGAGATAACTATCCTGCTTGGGTAATGAGGATGGAAGCCTTACTTATGAGTAAGGATCTAATGGTATATGTGACAGGTGAAGAAGAGAAGCCTAAATTTGAAGATGAAAGTCATCCAAGGAAAGAAGAGCTAGAAGCTTTGAAGCTATGGCAGAAGAGAGATGCAAGTGCAAGAGCTTATATATATAACACCATTACAGATCATTTGTTGCCACATATCAGAGGTTTAGAAACAGCTGAAGATATTTGGAATGCTTTGGAAGATCACTTCCAAAACACTACTAAAGCTAGGAAAGCTAGCTTATGGTCAGAGTTCACCACATTCAAGAAAAAACAAAATCAGAGCATTAGTGATTATGTCACTAAGATGAAGGACTTGGCAGATAGTCTTGGATCTATTGATGAGGATATTGAAGATCATAGGTTGATAGCACAATTACTTGCAGGGTTAAGAGGTGATGAGAGATGGAAGCCTTTTGTTCTTTCAACAGAACTCTCATTAAACCATTATGTGCCAGAACTGAATCAATTACTTGGATTGATGCTCACATTTGAGCAAGACTTGAAGTCAGATGGAGACAAAGGTCAAAGTTCTGCAATGTATGTGAAGAACAAAAAGAAAGGAGATAAAGGCAAAGCAAAGGATGAAGAAGAGTCAACAACTCAAGCAAATTATGCAAGAGGAAGAGGTTTTGGCAGAGGTAAAGGTCGAGGAAATGGAAGAGGTAGAGGTAATCAAAACAATAACAAGAAGACATGTTGGATTTGTGGATTGAGCAATCATCTAGCATATGATTGTTGGCACAATCAACAAGGAGCAAGTCAAAATCAGAACAACAATGGCAGAGGAAGAGGTGGAAGGTTTCAGAATCAATTTCAAAGAGGAAGACAGAATTCAAGAGGAAGTTATGGAAGAGGTGGTGGAAGAAATTGGAATCAGAACCAATCATACAACACCACATATTACAATTATGCAAATGATACACAGAATGACAACCATACAACATTGATGATGAATTCAATAAGTTCATCAGAGAAGGAGGATCTCAAGGTATTTTATATTGACTCTGGTTGTTCAAATCATTTGTCAGGTAATATAGAATTATTGTCAGAATTGGAGGAAGGCAATTCAAGTCATACAGTACAAACAGGTGACAATACAAAACATAGTGTGCATTCAATTGGAAAAGTGAAGTGCAGGAGTGGAGCTGATTTATTAACAAATGTTTTGTATATTCCAACAATACCAAAGAATCTGATTAGTGTTGGACAAATAGTGGAAAAAGGTTTTCAAGTCAGATTTACAAATGAAGGGGTATTTGTTGAAGATCCAGAGGATGCATACAAATCCATTGTTTGTGGTAAGAAGGAAGGTAGACTTTTTACTCTCAAAGTACAAGGAAATGTTGGTCAAGCCTTAATCACACATGGTGATGAAGTAATTACAGAGCTAGATCTTTGGCATAAGAGATTGGGACATTTCAATGAAAGAGGAATCAAAACTATGATGGAAAACCAATCTGTATTGGGACTACCAAATGTGAAGAATCAACATATGATATACAAGTGTGAAGCTTGTCAGATGGGAAAAGCTCATAGACTACCATTTCAGAAGAAAGGTTTCAAGCATGATGGTTTACTTGAACTCATACATACAGATGTATGGGGACCAACAAAAGAAGGTTCAATAAATGGATCTAGGTATTATGTTTTGTTTATTGATGATGCTACAAGGTGGATAACCCTTTATGTTCTAAAGGAAAGATCAGAAGTGTTTGGAGCCTTCAAACATTTTCATGCTTATGCAGAAAGAGTTACAGGTCACAAACTCAAGAGGCTAAGGTCTGATGGAGGGGGAGAATACTTTTCTCAAGAGTTTAATGACTATCTTTGGAATGCAGGTATAAAGAGAGAGATAACTTGCAGGTATACACCTCAACATAATGGGGTGGCAGAAAGGAGAAATAGAACATTGGTTGAATTTGCAAGAGCAATGTTAAAGGAAAAGAATTGCCCTAATTATCTTTGGGCTGAGGCTGTAAATACAGCTACATACCTTGTGAATAGGCTACCATGTGGAGCTTTAAATGGTATGACCCCTTATGAAGCTTGGTGGGGTAAAAAACCAACACTTGACCATTGTAAAGTGTTTGGATCAATTGCCTATGCTTATGTGCCATCACAACTCAGACATAAGCTTGAACCAAAGGCAGAAAAATATGTGTTTATTGGATATGATGAAAAGCAAATGGGTTATAGGCTATGGAGTCCTTTAACTAAACATTTTATTGTTTCCAGAGATGTGACTTTTGATGAACAGAAGAGTTGGTATGCAGACAAAGATTGTGATCTTGAAACATTTGAAGAAGAGATAAGAAGGAGTGCAAGAGGTAAGTCACATATGCAGATAGATGGAGATGAAGAACATATGCAAGCAAGCACATCAAGAGTTGGATCATATAGAAGGAATGAAGATGGACCAATATTTGATGAGGAAGTACATCCAGATATACATGAAGATTGTGAGCCAAGAAGGTCAACCAGAATGAGGAAGCAACCTACAAGGTATTCATATGACACTTCTTATTTGACTCAGAAAAATTATGCTTACATGGTTAAGGAGGATGAAGAACCTCAAAGCTATGATGAAGCAAAAGGTAAGAGACAATGGGAAGTAGCAATGAAGGAAGAGATTGATGCACTTGAAGAGAACAAAACTTGGGAACTTGTTCCAAAGCCTAATGGTAAGAAAGTGATTGGAAATAAATGGGTTTATAAAGTTAAGAAGCATGCAGATGGAACTATAGCCAGATACAAAGCCAGATTGGTGGTTAAAGGCTATGCTCAAACTTTTGGCATAGATTATGATGAGACATTCAGTCCTGTGGCAAAGATGTCAACCATAAGGACAATCATTGCCATTGCAGCATCAAAAGGATGGACATTGAGTCAATTGGATATTAAGAATGCATTTTTGAATGGATATATATCAGATGAGGTTTACATGGAGCAACCTCAAGGGTTTGCAGATCATAAGTTTCCAAATTATGTTTGCAGGTTGAGAAGAGCTCTTTATGGGTTGAAACAAGCTCCAAGAGCTTGGAATTATAGACTTGTAAAGTATCTTAATGATCTTGGATATCAAAGTTCAAAGGCAGATGCAAGTTTACTTATCAAAAGAACAGATGAAGGTATGATCTACATTTGTATATATGTAGATGACATTATAATCACAGGTACATCAAATGAAGGAATCAAGGAAGTGAAGAAGCTACTTGAGAAGGAATTCAAGATAAGTGATCTAGGGAAATTGTCATATTTTCTTGGAATGGAAATCACTTATGCAGAACATGGCATCTATGTATCACAAGAAAGGTATCTCTTGAATCTTCTAAAGAAGTTTAACATGGAGAATTGCAGAGAGGCATCAACACCACTAGAGGTCAATCATAAACTCAGTAGATATGATGGTACAGAGTTCAAAGACATGAGGAAGTATCAATCTTTAGTGGGAAGTTTAATTTATGCTACACTAACAAGGCCTGATCTTAGTTATGCAGTTGGTGTCCTTTCTCAATTCATGCATTGTCCAAAGGATCCACATTGGATTGCAGGTCAAAGAGTCCTTAGATATATCAAAGGGACTTTGAAAGAAGGATTGTATTATCCTTTTACATCAAATATAAGATTGAGAGCCTATAGTGATTCAGATTGGGCAGGAAGTCAAGATGACAGAAGATCTACCCATGGCTATATGATATACATTGGAGATAAACTTGTGAGTTGGTGTTCAAAGAAACAACACACAGTGGCCTTATCATCAACAGAAGCTGAATACAAAGGACTTGTGGAAGCAGCAAAGGAAGTTATATGGATGCAGACATTATTCAAGAGCTTGGGAATTGATCAAGGTATACCCATTATTCATGGAGATAACATGAGTTCATTATATCTTGCAGAAAATCCTGTATTTCATGCAAGGACAAAGCACATAGAGATACAATATCATTTTCTCAGAGAAAAGGTAATGGAGAAAGAGATTGAAGTGGTGTACACTTCTACAAAAGATCAGATTGCAGATATTATGACAAAAAGCTTGGATGGAGTGAAGACAAGTAAGTTCAAGGAGATGGCAGGAATAAAAGAGAAAAAGACTATGTGAAGAAGTCAAATTATGCTAATTAGTGATTGAGGGGGAGCTGTTGGGGCTTCACTCACTAATTAGGCATGGATATATGAAGATATATGAAGACATATGATGAAGGAAAGAAGAAGTGAAGAAAAGACTTACAGGAAATCAAGCCTAAGTGAAGGGACAATTTCACTATTGTAAATTAGTGCAAAATTAGAATCTAGATTTTTTATTTGATCTTCAGAACTTACGAGTTCAAGTCTAGAAGGATGTAAACCATAGGTATATAAGTTAATTTGAGTCAAAAATATGTAAGAGAGAACTCAATTTTGTAATCTGTGTGAGTAGAGAAAAGTCGTGTAATTTCTGAGAGAGATGGTGAGAGAAAACTTCTGAGTCTGAGAGAGTTTTCCATGGCTGTGAGCAAAATTAGGCCAAGCCATTTTGTACACATCTTCTCTGATAATCAACACATCTTTGTGTAGAAGGATTAAGTCTAATTCATCTTGTATATTGAGTTCTAAGTCATTCTATATGACTATGTAAGGTAGTTGACAGTTACGACTTTTCTGGCGCACATTTGATTGATCTTCTGAAGGTCAGATCTCGAAGCATACTGTAAAGTTTTTGGTAAGTGATAGCTCATTTTAAAGCTACTATCCTCAACTACTTTTGGTCAAAAGATCTTTAAGAAACGGGACGCATACTCAGAGAAATCAGCTTAAGAGTGAAGGTATGTCAAATCGATGAAGCAAATTTCCAGTTTTCAAATATAGTGTAAAGTTTGGTACAAAATCAGATGATTTTGAAGTTATTACTTGAAAGTTTTACTTGTTATATGTTACTGAACATTAGCAAGAACCTTTCTTAGTAATTGATCAGAAGAATTTGCAAAGATCAAGTTGATAAAGGTCAGATTGAAGGTTTGAAGAAAAGGCGCAGATTTCTGTGAGGTGAAATTTTGATTTTCACTAAATTCAGAGATGGAGACTCACAATGTGAGTATTGCTAAGCTAATGGTGGTTATGGAGGTCTTCTAATACCACATTAGTTTGGTTCTTGTGGTGTTTCACACACCAACACGCCACACCACTCTCGAGCAAGCCCATCAAACACTCCTGGAGGCACCCCAACTATCAGCAGAACCCGGTGTCAAACAACTCGAAGCCTTGCTGGAGGTGTACCAAACAGATAACCTGAGAGTCCGGCGTAATTTAACTCTACTTCGAAAGCATATGGCTACAACACTTGAAGAAAATAAACGGTTGCAGAAACAAAATGAAGAAAACCTGGAAGCAGCCATGGAAGGGTCCCCCCATGAGATCGATCCAGAACAGTTCAAAGTGGTTCCCACAGAAACAATGAAAACCATCTTGGAAAGTTATGCGGGTTTATTAGACGCACATGATGATTTGGAAAGGGAACGAGATGAGCTACGCACCCAGCTCAGGGAAAAGGAGGCTCCAACCAAGGTAATAGAAATGGCCTCGACTTCAGAGGAAGTAAAGGCATTGACAAAGCAGGTGGCTGAACTCAAGAAAAAATTACTAGAATATGAAAGGTAGCCCTCCCCAGTTGCAGAACCCGAACCAGAGGATTTAGTACCCATTGAGGTGGGTGAAACTTATGAGGAACCATACATTCCTATGCCGATGTCAGGTGGTGCACAGACCTCAGAAGGAATGGACACATTAGAAGTTGAAGTACCTGAATGGCTCCAAACACTAGAGAAGACAGCAACAACCCATGAAGATAGAGTGGCCATTCAAATCCAATCTATGGCAAAGTTAGAAGACACCATCATCAAGTCTGAATACTTTCGAAGCATGTCTCATCATAGATGGATCGGCACCAACGATGATCAATATGTGCCATTGTTGAGAGCAGTATGGGAACCCAAGGACTGACTAGACAAGGAAGCCAGCGGAGAGAGTCAGAGCGAGGTGAAGGAGTAAGTAGACAAAGCAGTCGGCGCAAATCTGGCAGATAGGCCCTTCAAATTTTTCCAAATCAACATCTTTATAACAGTGATTCTTATCACTAACAATCATTGTAAATACCATTTCATATTTTTGTAGCTCCATTTTGTGCAAGCCAAGGAGTCCTTGAGCTTGAGGAGCCTTAGAAGTACCTACATATCAATTTCCGTATTTTCTAGACTCCGTTGAAGCCCTCAAATTGGCCCTGGAACCTAATTTTTAACTAGGCCGGACACTAGGTCTGGACAGGGCCAAAACCTAGTCAAAAACTATAAAAAGAGCTAGAGAGCTCATTTTTGGGGGTAGATTGTAATTGAAACGAACTTGTAAGAGCTTTTTGAAAGTAATCGGAGAACTCCATTGCTTCTCACTCTTTGTCTTGCCGTGTGTGCGTGTGTGTGTGTATGTGTGTGCATGCTTGTGTGCTTCTCTCTCACGCACTTGTGCCTCCACTTGCTCGAGGTCTTCATACCATCCTCACATCTTCCCGGATTGACATTAAAGGAGGTGCTACTCATCACTGAGCTACACCAAATTTTTGCGCCGTTGCCGGGGATCGAGCTTTGAGAACGAGCGTGTGATGGTAAGACGTAGATTGGAGACGTTGGCGTTGTAGGTAATTTCTTTACTTTTCCTATTTTTCTCTTTCTTACCTTACCACCATCATCACCATCATCATCATCACCATCTTCCACCTCCACTTCCATCATCGCGAAAATTTCAGTTTTTTGATTATACCACCTTCTCCACCTCATTTCCCTCATTTCACTTGTGCGAGAGAGCGAGAGAGCGAACTGTTGTGTGCTATTTTCTGCATGTTTTTGGAGTGTCTTGCAGGTTTCAGCATCACCATCCCCTCCAGCACGTCACGCAGGTATGAAAATGTGCAGAACTGTCTCGCAGTCACCGACTCCTGTCGATCGCGATTGACAGAAATTTTCACCTTTTGGTAAATCTGAGTGCACCACAGTGGACTAGAGACCCTGCACACCACCTTTTCACCAAAATTTTTGAAAATCTTGCAAAATTTCAGTCCATCGCGATTGACAGCTCTGTCCATCGCGATTGACAGCTCTGTCCATCGCGACCGACAGCCTGTCCATCGCGATTGATAGCCTGTCCATCGCGATTGATAGCCTGTCCATCGCGACTGATTGAACCCCTGTCCATCGCGATTGATAGCCTGTCCATCGCGACTGACTGAACCCCTGTCCATCGCGATTGATTGCCTGTCCATCGCGATTGACTGACCCCTGTCCATCGCGACTGACTGACTCCTGTCCATCGCGATTGACTGACCCCCTGTCCATCGCGATTGACTGACCCCTGTCCATCGCGATTGACTGACCCCCTGTCCATCGCGATTGACTGACCCCTGTCCATCGCGATTGATTGCCTGTCCATCGCGATTGACTGACCCCTGTCCATCGCGATTGACTGACCCCTGTCCATGGCGATTGATTGCCTGTCCATCGTGATTGACTGACCCCTGTCCATCGCGATTGATTGCCTGTCCATCGCGATTGATACCCTGTTGTTGAAGCTCAAGGTCAAGGACAAAGCATGGAAGTGCATCAAGGAAGTGGACACACAAGAAGAAGGAGCAAGTAGGGAGCTTTAAGAAGCACCTGTCAAATTTTCAGAAGAAATCCCTACAAAAATAGTGATTTTGATCACTAAAAACCATTGTAAATACCATTTCCCATTTTTGTAACTCCATTTTGTTCAAGTCGAGGAGTCCTCGAGCTTGAGGAGTATTAGAACTACCATCCTACCAATTTTCATAATTTTTAGACTCCGTTTGAGCCCCCAAATAAGCCCTGGAACCTATTTTTTAACTAGGCCGGACACTAGGTCTGGACAGGGCCAAAACCACTCAAAAACTATAAAAAGGGCTGGAGAGCTCATTTTTGGGGGTTGGCTTATTGTAGATTTCAGTTTTGTAAGAGAGCTCTTGTATAATCGAAGCTTTCCATTGTTCCACTCTTTGCTCTTACGTTGTGCGCGTGTGTGTGTATGTGTGTGCATGCTTCTGTGCTTTCACTCACGCACTTGTGCCATCACTTGCTCACGGTCTTCATACCGATCCTCACGTCTCCACGGATTGACATTTATGAGGTGTATCTCCTCACGTTGGTACTCACCATTGTGCTAGAGTGACACCAAATTTGGCGCCGTTGCCGGGGAGAGAGCTTGGAGGACGAGCGTGTGACGGTAAGACGTAGAGTAGCGACGTTGGAAGGTAAAAAAATCATCATTTTCAGTTCAGTTTTTGAATTTTCCTTCTTCTTCATCTTCATCACCATCACCATCTCCAGTAAGTTCAGCAGGTACATAATTCTTCTGCACAGTCCCCGAGGCGTCGAGCTCGAGCTATCGCGACACTCCGAAAACTTCGACTAATCGCGTTTCTAAGTGCACCACGACACTGCGCAGGCCTAGAGCTCCCAGGATCACTAGACAGAACAGAAAAATTCACCATATCCCGACCTATCGCGACACTTCACGAGCTATCGCGACACCCCGACCTATCGCGACACTTCACGACCTATCGCGACACCTCACGAGCTATCGCGACACCCCCGACCTATCGCGACACTTCACGAGCTATCGCGACACCCCCGACCTATCGCGACACTTCGACCTATCGCGACACCTCACGAGCTATCGCGACACCCCGACCTATCGCGACACCTCACGAGCTATCGCGACACTTCGAGCTATCGCGACACCCCGACCTATCGCGACACCTCACGAGCTATCGCGACACTTCGACCTATCGCGACACTTCACGAGCTATCGCGACACCCCCGACCTATCGCGACACTTCGACCTATCGCGACACCTCACGAGCTATCGCGACACCCCGACCTATCGCGACACCCCGACCTATCGCGACACTTCCCGACCTATCGCGACACCTCGACCCGACCTATCGCGATACACGGCCTTTAACACATGAAAATTTAGGGTTATTTTTGAGTGATTGGAAGGGTAGTTGAGCTTAATTTTGGGCACTTTGGTATAACTATAGAACCTTGGAAGTGGGCAAAAGGCCTAGAAACCAGAGAGGGATCTCCTGAACCCCAGAGCCTAATTTGACCCTTTAGTGCCTGAATGGTCATAACTTGACCATACGAACTCCGATTGATGAGATTTTGGTCTCGTTGGAAAGCTTGTTGAGAATCCTACGTGGACCTCGACTGGTTTTTGTAAGAATCATACGCGGAGTTTTAGAACATGTATTTTCAAGTTGGCCTTTAGGTGAAACTAGGTGGTCCTAAGATTCAGGGGGTACGGTGAGTTACTCCAGGGGGGGTTGAAAATATTGATGTGTGTCTTTCAAAAACTTGTGGTAATAGAGCTATACTGACTGGTGAGCTTTTGCAGGAACATTGTGTGCACTCAAGGCAATCCAAAGCAAGCTAGCAAGGGTGAGTACCAAGCTTGGGAGAAGGCTTCCTGGGCTTGTGTAGCAGTTTTGTCAACCAGCTAATTGAGGTTGGAAGATCTCTCAACCCTCCTTTGTCAATTCCTAGCCTAGGCTAAGTACGACTTAGGTGTGGTAATTAATTAGGGCAACGTTAGGCACGAATCAAGTCCAAGAGTATTAATCAACCAAGTGCAAGAATTAAGTAGGTCTTAAGTGCAAAAACTCTAAGGGACAAAAGGTAAACTGGAGTCAATCACTCATCAAGTGCGGAAATTCACTTAAGTACTCCTAACGACGCGATTTCAGACAAGACCATAAACATAATATTCAACTCAAAAGAACAAAGTGATTGGTGCAAATTAACCTGCAACGAGAGTGTGCTTAGGTCCAAGGGGGTAGATAAATCAGGCATATGAACCTTAGATCAGGCAGACACTTAGGCCGAGACAGACAAAGCCTCAGATCTTCTGAAGCTAGTGTCAATCACACTGCCAGGTCTTGGGCCCAACAGTTGAGTGATTACCCATACACTCCGAGAACAGAAACAAGTGATTCTGAGATGTCCTATCACATGGAGAGACCAGTAGGTAGTTCAGGGTTGGCTTATCTAGAAAAGCCAGAAGGACCATACAAGACTCAACTGGAATACATCAGGACTAATCGTCTAGGTGCTCGCATCTATGAGGATGGTCTAAGACGATCAGTGGTTCAACTCAAGAATCCTGACCAACCCTTTGGACTTGAACACCCAGTGGTCAAGTTTGAAGAGGGTGCTTACATTGATAAGGAAGGAACAATGTATGTGGTTACCAACTTACCAGATCGGACAGATGAGTTTGGAAATATCATTCCTGAGAATGAGATAGGAGACCTAGAGAAAGGGAACCTAGGAGGAGAACCCAAGAACCCTAGAGGTAAGTCAGTCTTGACTAGAGTGATCACTCCAGAATGGATTCCTCAAGATAACAAAAGCATAGAACTATTCGTGAATAGAGAAACGGAGGAAGCCTTTTGGAGATTTAGGCCAGATCAACCCAGCCCAGTAGTCACCATCTATGAATTCAAGGACCCCGAGACACCAGGGAAAGCTGTCTATCTCGATCACACATCTCAAAAGTTATTCTTGGTATCAGATCATGACAGACATGCTTACACTTGGCAAGGCGAATCAATTTTCCCTCCACCAAGATCTAATTTTTCCCAGGGCCTCCAGGGAGCCGGATCATCCAAGGCTCATGAAACCCAGAGGGAAAGAACTAGAGAGAGACTGGAAGTAAGCTTTGCAGACACAATGGGCAGAGACAGATCAGGATATGGAACGGAAAGACTTGAAAGGGAGAGACATAGAGTTCATAGGCATCAAAGAAATGATCATGACTTCCCATTGCCTAGACCACGGGAGCACTGAAGAACCCTTAGACCCTCTCAAGTGGTTAAGACAATGAAGAACTACTTTGATGGATTTGGAGATCCTTATGATCATGTGGCGGAGTTCAAACAAGTGCTAAGAGCTGAACAGGTTGAAGACTTATTCACCCAGTTCGAGGCATTTGGTTTGACTCTTAAGGGTACTGCCTTAGCTTGGTTTCAACCTCTAAATAGTCGCAACTATAGAGAGATAGGTCAGCTGCTAGAAGAATTCATTGTGGAATTTTCCAAAAGTGGTATCAGACATAACACATCATCCTTGATCCACAGTTTCAAGCAGACACCCCAAGAAACAGTGCGACTTGCAGGAAGAAGATTTAGGCAGTACCTGGAAAGATGCCCTGTACCAGAATTACCCACATCAGCCAAACAGGTGGCACTATTTTTAGATGGCCTATTGAGCACAAAATTAAGGTCATACGTATACTTGAAAGAGCCTAGATCCATAGAAGAGTGTGTACGGATATGCATTGACATAGAAGACAACTTGGCTGAGGAGTTAGGACTATCCAAACTCTATAAGGACTCTGATAGTTCTACAAGTAATACCTCTAGAACCTCCACTGAGATAGATGAGATAGTTGAGCAAGTGGTCAAAAAGCTAGGAGTTCAAAATAGACAAATGCCAAGGGTCACTTCAGTGAAGCGATGTTATACATGTGGAGGAGATCACATGGCTAATGTTTGCCCGTTAAGGACTCAACCCCAAGGAAACCCTAATGCTCTATATTGCACCATTGAGAGGAAATATACAAATCATACGACCCAAGATTGTCCCTATAACAGGCAGGCTGTTAGACAAAATTATCAGCAACCTTACCAGCAGGGTAGGTATCAGAATCAGTACCAACAGCCATATTATAGGCCACAACAATATCAACCTCAATACCAGCAGCAATATCAGGCACCATATAGGCCGCAACCAGTCCTAGGAAACCAACCGCTAGCTCCTGCCAATGTGATCCCAGTTAAATATACAATGGCGGAGGAGAACCCTAATAGAGCATTGGTGCCACTAACCCCAATGGTCTCAGGAAATGATTCTCACGCTCATGGTTCAGACTACTTCCATGAAGATAGTCCACATGCTTATTATATAGAGTCACCTGAGCAAAGTGAGATTTCTCAGTGTCAATATGAGACACCACGTATGGAACAAAACTGGGAGCCCGAATACTCCAACGTCATGTATACGAATCCAAATCCTAGGCCCCAATTGAGACAAGTAAGACCACAAGCCCCTAGAGGATCATGCTTTAGATGTCAGGGCGACCATTTCGTCCGTGAATGCCCCCACCAACCAGCTCTGGGACAAGGGCAAAACATTACGATACAAGGCTTTTGTCCTGAGTGCGGCAAGGAACATCTTCCTAGAGAGTGTCCCAGAAATCCCTCTAGTGCACCCAAGGTCACACCCATCAACGTGGTAGGCTTAGTGGCAGATTCAAGTTCAAGTGGCAGTAATGTGGCTCCTGTACAGGCAGTTACTAGGGCACAGGCTGCACAACAAGCAAAACCATCTGAGCAATCGGAGTCAAGTGAGGCAGGAGAACCTAGTAAGAGGAAACCAAGAACATGGAAGGAGACCAGAGAGAAGGCTAATCGCAAGTGGAACAAAAAGATATCTGAAATCGAAGAAAGTCTAAAAGATGCCAAAACAAAAATAGAAGACATTGCATCTCAAAGCCCCTCACATACCGAAGCTCCAGCCACTCCACCTCATTTCACCCCACCACCCATTATAAATAACCCACAACCAGGGTCGGTTCTTGCAGATCCAACCCCAGAAGGCTTGGACATGATGTTCAAGGCCTACCAGGCTCGTCTTCAAGAAGGGCCAACAGTTGCAAACCTAGACAAGAGTTACCCTAGAGCAGATTTAGAGATTGAACGGATGAAAATGTGCATGAAAATGGTAGAACAAGCTCAAGCTATACTTGAGACTAGTCAAAAGTTCAATCAGACAACCTCTGTCAAACCGGATTTGCATTTCCAAGGCTTAATAGAAAGATTAGAGCAGTTGGTAAACAAACCACAAGTTTCTTTACCTCCACAGGCTCAACCAGTTATTGAAAGAGGAAGCCCTCCACCAATGGGAGCTTATGTTCCTAATTCCACGGATGCTGGAACACCTCCTTCCATTCAACAGTACTCTCAAGAGTTCTTGCGGGAAATACAGGAAGAGAAATGGGCCAAGGAGAAGGGTAATTCCCCTCCTATTCCTGAGATTGATGATCTTCATGATCAATTTCCCCAAGACATTCCGTCTATCTATGGAGACCAAGCAGAGCAACAAGAAGATGAAAGAGTAGATTTTGAATCTAATTCCTTACAAGAGTTGCCTCATTTCACAGGCCCATGGGAATCTGAATCTCTCCAGATCAGAGCTCCCACAATATTGGTAAGAAATGAAGACTCAGTGATTCCAAGAAACACTGATGTTGTGAAGAACACTAAGGTTCAATGTCATCTCACTGTAGAGGAGCTGCTCAAGGCAAAACCGGAGCTCTGGAATCATGTGAAGGATCAAGTTCCAGAACTTGAATCCAATATGCCAAAAGTATGACCTAAGCAGAAAGTACCAGAGATACCTCTCGACAAGATAGGAGACATGAGCGAAGGTGAAGAAGGTAACACTTATCTTCCGATCACCTATCAAGGTCACACAACCAAAGCAATTGTAGATTCGGGTGCTGGTGTTGCTATTGCGACCACCTCCTTGTGGAAGCGATGGGGCAAACCCACATTAAGACCAACAAGAATGAAGCTTCAAATGGCAGATGGTCATTTTGAAAGACCTCTAGGATTGCTTGAAGGGATAACTCTAACCACTTGTGGTGTAGAGTTTGAACATACATTTGCTATATGTGACTTTGAGAAAAATAATGTCTACGAGATGATCCTGGGAAGACCCTTCCTACGACAATTGCAAATAGTACAGGATTGGGGGACCAACTCCTTGTACTTACAACACTTAGGGGTCACCACCAAGGTCAATTTGAAGGATTACACCTTCAGAGATGTACCACCCCTACAGTGGAATCCTATCCACAAAGCAAAAGAAGATTCTATCTCTGTGCATTCTGGGAGTTCACCTGATCCATCCTGGCTGCACGAAGATACTCACTTGTGGATGTGCAAGGTCGCAGAGGAAGAGGAAAAGCGTCTAAAAGCAAGAGAAGATGGAACTTCCCTAGGAGATAGACCAATAAAAGACCCAGCCTATACACCGATGATATTTCCAGATGAGGAATTTGAGCCTCATGGTTGGGCAGAAATCCTAGCTACCATGGACATTGCAGTCAATGAAGAACAATGGACACCTCATTGTGATGAGGAGGGTTACGATATTTCAGTGTTCATGTGTCAGCCCCTGTTGGAAGAGTGTGATCCTAGTGAGTCCATAGAAGAAGAAGAGAATGACGATGATCTAGAATCCATTGTGATGGATACTTACTTTGACTCAGAGGAACACTATTTAGAAGACATAGGAGTGTTAACCCAAAAAGAAGAAGAACCCCTCACGAGTATTAAAACGATAAATTCAAAGGAAGGAAGTGAAGGAGGTCAAAAGAAAAAGAAAAGAAAAGCGGTGAAACAAGAAGAGGAAGAATCATTGTTTGAAGTACCAGAAAATTTCAAGAAATATGAAGTGGAAGACCGAAAAATTTTGGTACGGATGCCTAAGAGAGAGGCCATTATAGGAGAAACATATGACAATAAAGAAAGGACCAAAAAAATTGTAGTGACCATTGAAGGGAACGAAGAACGATGTACGTACATAGGAGATGACCTAAATGCAAAAGAAGAAGCAGAGCTTGTAGCTCTATTAAGGGAATATAGGGATGTGTTCGCATGGCACTATAGAGACTTGAAAGGAGTAGACCCAAACATTTGCTCTCATACGATTCCGATGACCGCTGATGCCAAGCCCACCAAACAAAAGCCCTACACATATAATGACAATTATGCAGCCAAAATAAAGGAGGAAATTGACACGCTGATTGAGGCTGGGTTCATCTATGAGATTGAGCACACTGAATGGGTGTCCCCCATTGTGGTGGTGCCAAAGAAGAATGGGAAATTGCGAGTGTGCATTAACCTTAAAAAGGTTAATGCCGCTACAATCAGAGATAGTTATCCACTTCCAATCACCGAACATCTATTGGAGCGTGTTGCAGGCAAGGAAGTTTATAGCTTCCTTGATGGATTTTCAGGTTACAACCAAGTAGCCATTGCCCCCGAAGATCAACACAAAACAGCATTTGCCACAGAATGGGGAATCTTTGCATTTCGTGTGATGCCATTTGGGCTCACCAATGCACTTGCAACATTCCAAAGGCTCATGTGTCATGTCTTCAAAGAGTTCTTGCGGAAGAGCTTAGAAGTATATGTGGATGATTTATGTGCTCATTCCCAAGAAAGAAGTTACCACATCCCTGAGCTCAGACAAATCTTCAACAAGTGTAGAGATTATCGAGTTTGTTTGAACCCAGAGAAGTGTGTGTTCATGGTACGACAAGGTAAAATCTTAGGTCACATTGTCTCTAAGAATGGAATTTCAACAGATGAGGACAAAGTAAGAGCAATTGCAGAGCTGCCCAGGCCAAGGAATGTTAAAGAGGTACAAGCCTTTATGGGCCATTGTGGATATTACCGTAGGTTTATCCACATGTATGCCATCATAGCTAAACCTCTTTATGGCCTGTTAACAAATTTTGAGTGGAACGAGGAATGCGAGAAGTCCTTCAACGAGCTGAAAAGACGTTTGTGCACTGCACCAATATTGACTACTCCGGATTGGAGCAAACCCTTTCATGTCCATGTAGATGCTTCCAATCATGCAATAGGATGTGTGCTAGCACAACCCACAGGTGAAGGAAACCTAGATTTGCCGATAGCATATGCTAGTAGGCAATTAAATGCAGCTGAACGAAATTATACCACAACGGAGAGAGAAGGCTTAGGCATGGTATATGCTGTGAAGAAGTTTAGACACTATTTATTGGCCAATAAGTTCAAATTTTTCACTGATCATCAAGCTTTACTATATTTGGTCAATAAACCTTGCAATACAGGCCGCTTAGTGAGATGGTTCCTCTTACTAATGGAATACGACTTTGAAGTTGTTGTTAGGAAAGGTAGAACCCATCTTAGGGCAGACCATCTTTCTCGTATCACTTCAGGAGAGCCACCGCAAGGAGTGTCTGATGAACTGCCCGATGCTTATCTGTTCAATTTAGAAGTTGTTCCTACATGGGCAAATAAGTTGGTACCAGTCCTAACCTTCGGACCTGCAAATAAAAATGTGAAGGCAAGCAAAGAAGAAATTGTAAAATCACAAAAGTATCAAATATTGGCAGGAAGTGTGTACAAGCAAGATACTGAGGGCATATTAGCTTGTTGTGTCGAGGACGATGAACATACTAGTTGGTTGCAACAAGCCCATGAGGGACTGCTAGGAAATCACTACCCTAAACAACGAACATTGCAGAATCTAAAACGTTTAGGAGTGTATTGGCCTAGCATGGACAAAGAAATACAGGAGTGGATCCAGAATTGTCCAGGGTGCCAGAAGAGACCCCCAGTGGAGCATGCCACTCTTTATCATGTGTCATTAATCCCAGATTGGAGTGCTCCATTGGTTGAGTTCATGAGATCAGGAACATTACCCAATCAAGCTAGTCTTGCACGAAAACGGAGCATGGAGCAAGAGGCTCAAGATCATGCCTTAGTAGGAGACAACCTATATCGAAGAGGCAAGGATGGTTACCTAAGACTGTGCGTTCATGAATCAGACTATTTGAAAGTCTTAGAAACTGCACACAGCGGTGCTGCAGGTGGACACTTTGGGCCTGACAGAGTAGTTAAGACCATTCTATTCTCAGGACTTTGGTGGCCCACTCTTCATATGGATGCACATACTTATGTGAAGAAATGTGACACATGCCAACGTGCCCAATATCCGATAAGAAAAGACGAGATGCCTTTAAGGCCAATGATGGGAGGGCGCGCATTCTCGAAGTGGGGCATAGACTTTGTTGGTCCTATTAACCCCCCAGCTAGAAACTCCCATGCAGAATACATTATTGTAGCCACAGATTACCTTACAAAGTGGGTGGAAGTAAAAGCCACGACAAAGAATGATGCTCAAACGACGGCTAAGTTCTTATTCGAAAATGTGTTCACTAGATATGGGTTACCAATAGAGTTGGTTAGTGATAGAGGTACGCACTTCTTGAATGAGGTCATTGAACATCTCCTTCAAGAATTCATGGTGATACACAAGAAGTCTGCCCCTTATCACCCACAAGCCAACGGACAGGCCGAGAGCACGAATAAGATCCTATGTAACGTATTAACAAAACTGGTGAATAATAAACGCTCTGATTGGGACAAACAGCTTCATCATGCTGTTTGGGCATACCGAGTTGCCTACAAAACGGTACTCAATGCTACCCCATTTCAGATGGTCTTTGGACAGAATGCCGTGCTACCATTGGACTTCCTAATCCCAGCCTTGAAAGTAGCACAAGAGCATGAGTGGAATGGACACGAGTTGTCCTCCAGGATCTTTGATCTAGAACGCTTAGGTGAGACGAGGCTACGGGCAGCAGCAGGCATTTATGCTGCAAAGAAAAGGCAAAAGGCATACTTTGATGCCCATGTAAAGGATAAAGGCTTGAAGGAAGGAGATCTAGTGCTGGTTTATACGCTAAAGCAACATGCCCGCAAATTGGAGAAACGAGGATATGGACCCATGATCATTAATAGACTCTCCACTAGCGGCGCAGTTCAATTGGCTACTTTAGAAGGTGATATCCTACCAAACTATATTAGTGGATGCCGAGTCAAGTTATATCAAGAACCTCTTACAGAGGAAATGCTCATGAGACTCAACGCTGCTAAGAAGCGAAAAGAAGAGGAGTTAAGGGTTAGAGAAGAAGCACAAGCAGAGGCGAGAGAGCGCATCAGAAGAAATAAGCTACGGCGGCTAGGCCTAGATGTCAACACAAAAGCTCCAAAATATCACATGGACATGTGCCAAAAATCGGGCATAACTACTTCTCGAATAATTGATCGACGGCCCTTTGTGACTATAGAGGTAGGACAAGGAAAGAGTGTAAGGACTGTGAGAGCATTGGTTGACTCAGGAGCAGCAACTAGTGCAGTTAGACTTTCATACTGCCAAGACCTGCAATTGAACATCGAGCCCATAGAAGCCTATCTCATAGGTTTAGGAGGCGTGGAAACCCCTTGTTTGGGAGAGGTGGAACTTCCCATCTACCTTCAAGATGTTCCCATAAAAGTCAAAATGCTAGTGTGTCATGATGAGGACCTCACAGAACCACTTGTCTTGGGTCAAGATTGGATTTACGACCATGCTGTCAACTTGAACCTAAGAAGTCAACTTCTTCAAGTTTGGGTATATCATCAATGCATTACCTTAGAATTGGAGAATCGCATGCCCACTGACACTGACACCACACACTCTCCTTGTTCCTCTACGGCTAATCTTCTCGAACAAGATGTTGTAGATGTCAAAAGCTCTATGATCCAGACGGACGCAATCACGGAAGGACAGTCGCAAAGGCAAGATGAACCTTCTTCTTGTTTTTCAAAGAGTAAAGCATCCACAGTAGTTCAACCTCAGAAGCAAGCAAAACAGTGCAAAACAACCAGTCTATCAAATAGACAATGAGCCTTCAAGCAGAAAGAAGTTATGGGCATGAAGCAGATCTGGGTAAAGAAAGGAGTGCAACCATCGATGTGGCCTCAAAGATTTCCCCCCAACCAGATCGACCATGGAAAAAGAAGGGCCAAGCACCTACGACAGGCTCTAGCACGAAGAATCCAACAAATTTGGGTACCGAAGCTACCAAAGAAGGCCGGCCACAATCAGGTACAAATTTGGGTGCCTAAAAAATTAGCTACAACTCAACAAGGGCGATTACAGATGTGGGTACCCAAGAAGCTCTTACACGTACAAAGGCCTATGCTCCCCACCATGCGAAAGGCCTCAACAAAGAAGCCAAGGAAAGCAAAGGGTAAGAACAGAGCACAAAGACCAAAAGAAGATAAACTCAACCCTTCTGCAAAAGTAAGCAGGCAATCATCTAGGATATGGGTTTGGAAGCCAAAAGCACCAACAACAACCACAGAACCAAAAGGCCAACCACACTGGATACCAAAGTTTGGACAGCAACCAAAGAAGAACTGGCCTGAGGTGATCTCTACAGGGCCAAATACTATTCGGAAATGGGTTCCCATTAGAAGGATTACATCATTTCGAGATCCAATCAACACCTCCAAACAAAGAATGCATCAACTATGCAAGTAACATCAAAAGCCTCGACGTGCAGCAACCATGTGCCTTTGGCATAACCTTGTCTTTTGCACCATTCAGGTCATGCATCTCCAAAGTATGCATCAATATAGGGCCACCTTACATGGCCGTGCATAGACACAATTGAGAATTCCCAGGCACATGAGACACAATTTTCACATGCAAAATATGTTATTGATACTAACCTCTTTCTTCTTGTTGGATGCCATCGTGTGCAAAAAAAAAAAAAAAAAAAAAAAAAAAAAAGAGAAAGAAAAAAAAAAAAAAAAAAAGGCAAAGAAGAGGACTGTGCTGGAAAATGATCATCAGCGGACTTTCAGCAAGGACATCCATCAACAAAAAGGACAAGACAAGGGTCAAACACCATGCTGGAACCACAACACGAAGAGATGAAGATCAACGGACCCTTCACCATGGTAAGCTGTGTATGCTTCAACAACACTATAACCATGATCGATTAAGAAACCTCTTCGTCAGCATACCCTTGAGCACTTAGCTCAAGACCCAATCTCTTGCACCATACTTCTTGCCATGCATTTTCCAAGTACGCATACGTAGGGCCACATTACAAGGCCATGCACAAGGCACATAATTTGTTCAACCCATGCACTAATGCACTTAACCATCATACATTATGGGTTACAAGTACGTGGCATGAAAACTATGAAAACCATCATTGGAAGAATCAGAGGACATCACAGTGACCACTACAAGAGCAAGGAAGCCATCCACGATAGAGAGTTGCTCATAATCCACATTGATCCCCTCCTGTGAGCAACTAGTCGTTTTGGACAGCTCGCAAATGCACCATCAAGATAGAATACAAGGAAGAGGTAAATACAAAGGAACTACAAACTGCAAGATCTAGCAGTGGAAAAGTAAGGACCTGGACAAACGACCAGGCTACATTGGGAAAATGGATCACCCCTGGTGGACGCAAAGGACGCTACCTCTCAACGTACTACATGGAACGACCAATACAACAAGGGTCTGTCAGGGACGACAGACTCAAGAGGGGGGGGAGTGTTGAAGCTCAAGGTCAAGGACAAAGCATGGAAGTGCATCAAGGAAGTGGACACACAAGAAGAAGGAGCAAGTAGGGAGCTTTAAGAAGCACCTGTCAAATTTTCAGAAGAAATCCCTACAAAAATAGTGATTTTGATCACTAAAAACCATTGTAAATACCATTTCCCATTTTTGTAACTCCATTTTGTTCAAGTCGAGGAGTCCTCGAGCTTGAGGAGTATTAGAACTACCATCCTACCAATTTTCATAATTTTTAGACTCCGTTTGAGCCCCCAAATAAGCCCTGGAACCTATTTTTTAACTAGGCCGGACACTAGGTCTGGACAGGGCCAAAACCACTCAAAAACTATAAAAAGGGCTGGAGAGCTCATTTTTGGGGGTTGGCTTATTGTAGATTTCAGTTTTGTAAGAGAGCTCTTGTATAATCAAAGCTTTCCATTGTTCCACTCTTTGCTCTTACATTGTGCGCGTGTGTGTGTATGTGTGTGCATGCTTCTGTGCTTTCACTCACGCACTTGTGCCATCACTTGCTCACGGTCTTCATACCGGTCCTCACGTCTCCACGGATTGACATTTATGAGGTGTATCTCCTCACGTTGGTACTCACCATTGTGCTAGAGTGACACCTGTCCATCGCGATTGACAGCCCTGTCCATCGCGATTGACAGCCCTGTCCATCGCGATTCACAGCCAATTTTAGCTAAATTTTTTAGGGTTTTTTAATTGAAGAGTTGGGCTAATTTTGGGCATAAACATTTTACTCTAGAGCACATAAGGAGGCCTTAGGAAAACAACTTGGGGAAAACCTGTTGCACAGTGATCCTGTTTGAACCCTGTCTTAACCCTAGAACCCTGAACGGTCATAACTTTCTCATATGAAATCCGTTTGCCGTGATTTTTGTTTTATTGGAAAGCTCGCGGGGAGTACGGTTAAATTAAGATCAGGAATATTAGATAGGGTATTTTTAAGTTGACCATACCCAGGGGGAATAAAATTCAGGGATCTCTAGAGTTGTGTCCAAAAAGTCATAGTGCAAATTGGTGAAGTGTTACATGAATGAAAGTGATTGGTTCTGTCTTTTGAATTTAAATCTTGAGCTAACAGTGGGCCTTTTACAGGTCCTTTGAGAGCATCGAAGGGTACGCAAAGCAAGAGTAAGTGCAGGCTTGGGAACGTGCGTCCTGGACACACCAGGGCAACAACACAAGGAAAGGAACTCAAGGTTGGAAAACCCGCAACACCCTTTGTCAATTCTTAGTTTAGGCTAAGTGCGGGTAGTGTTAGAAGTAATTCCAGGCAATGATAGGCACGAGATAAATCAAAGACCGTCTAAGAAATCAAGTTCAAGTCAAGAGATAACCTGTGTGTGTGAACGACAACATAAAGGAAAAAAACCTAACGTGGAACGATCAACTCCAAGTACGAAAACTACTCAAGTATTCCTGACGACGCAATATCAGACAAGATCATAAACATGATAACACACTAAAAAAGAATCAAGTGACTGATACCAATTGATCGGCAACGAGGTTGTACTCTGGGCAAAAAATTGGGCTACTTAAATAGGCATATGAACCTTAGATCAGGACGACATCTAGTAAGGGATAGACAAAGCCTTAGGTCTTCAGAGGCTAGTGTCAACCACACTGCTAGGTCGTGGGCCCTGCAGTTGAGCCACCACTCATACTACCCAAGTTCTGAGACTAGTGAATCCGAGATGTCTCAAGGTATGGAGAGACCTACAGGAAGTTCAGGAGTGCCATACTTGCACAGGGTAGAAGGCCCTTACAAAACGTAGTTGGAATACCTTAGGACCAACCGATTAGGTGCCAGCATCTATGAGGACGGCCTAGGAAGATCTGTGGTACAGATTAAGAATCTTGATCAATCCATTGGATTAGAGCACCCAGCTGTCAAGTTTGAAAACGGAGCATACTTGGACAAAGAAGGAACCATATACGTAGTCACCAGTCACCCAGATAGGACGGACGAATTTGGAAATGTGATCCCAGAAGCAGACTTAGGTGACTTGGAGCAAGGAAACATGGGTGCAGAACCTAGAACCCCTCGAGGTAAATCGGTTCTTACTAGGATTATCACACCAGAGTGGATTCCCCAGGATAATAAGAGCATAGATTTGCTCCTCAATCGAGAGACTGACGAAGCCTTTTGGAGGTACAAACCTGATCGGCCAACTGATATAGGAACAATCATGATCTATGAGTTTAAGGATCCTGATAGCCCAGGTAGAGTGACCTACTTAGTTCACGCTTCGGAGAGGATCTTTGTGGTGACAGAAAATGATAGGCATGCTTACACTTGGAAGGGTGAATTCGTTTTCCCCCAACCAAGATCGAATGTATCCTATGGTCACCCTGGAGCTCGAACATCCCAAGCTCATGGAATGCAAAGAGACAGAAGTAGAGATAGACCAGAAGTAAGCTTTGCCAACCCAGTGGGCAGAGAAAGAACGAGGACGGAAACAAATAGAGTAGAACCTGAGATACTTAGAGCTCACAGGAATCAAAGAAATGCAGAGGAGTTCCCTCTACCACGACCTAGAGAGCACACAAGGACTTTGAGACCGACTCAGCTAGTTAAGTCCATGAAGAACTACTTCGATGGCACTGGAGATCCATACGATCATGTGGCTGAGTTTAGGCAAGTCCTGAGAGCTGAACAAGTGGAGGATCTATTCACGCAGTACAATGCCTTTGGTCTGACCCTTAGGAACACTGCCCTGACATGGTTTCAGCCACTAAATGAGAGGCAGTTCAGGAGCATAGACCAACTCCTAGAGGCTTTCATTATTGAATTCTCTAAGAGTGGCATAAGGCATAATACCTCCTCGCTGATTCACAGCTTCAAGCAAACCCCTCAAGAGACCATGAGACTTGCAGGAAGGAGATTTAGGCAATATCTTGAAAGATGCCCTCTTCCTGAGCTACCCACACCAGCTAAGCAAGTGGCTTTATTCTTGGATGGATTGCTAAGTACCAAATTAAAATCATATGTGTACTTGAAGGACCCTAGGACCATAGAAGAGTGTGTACGCATGTGTATTGACATTGAGGATAACCTAGGGGAGGAGTTAGAGCTTGCTAAGATATACAAAGATTCAGATAGTGCCTCTAGCCTCTCTTCCACGCAATCCACATCGATTGAGGAACTTGCAGAGAAAGTTGCTCAAAAACTAGGTGTCTCTAGCAAACGAATTCCGAGATTTGCCCCTGTAAAAAGATGTTATAATTGTGGAGGCGACCATATGGCAAATGTCTATCCCATTATGGCTCAGCCCCAAGTAAACCCTAGTAGCCAGTACTGCACCATAGAACGGAGGTACACCAATCACACCGCACAAGATTGCCCCTACAATAAGCAAACAGTTAGGCAAACTTACCCTCGACCCTATCCACCGCAGGGAAGATACCGGAACCAGTACCCTCCACAGCCATATGGCAGGCCACAGCAACCTTATCAGCAACCATACCAAAACCAACAAAGACCTCAGCCTGTGTTAGCACAACAACCCCCTGCCCCAGCTAATGTGATCCCAGTAAAATATGCAGTTGCAGAAGAAAACCTGAATAGAGCTATAGTCCCTGTAACACCAGTGCTCTCAGAAAGTGATCCCAGTGACCATAGCTTTGATTCTACACATGTTGATAGTCCCCAGGCTTACTACATGCAATCTCCTGAACATGGTGAGTCCTACTATAGTGAAGAGCCAAATGAACCTAGTTGGGAGTCAGATTACACAAACGTCATGTATGCAAACCCCAATCCTAGGCCTCAATCTAGGCAAGTAAGACCTCCATTCCCTAGAGGACCATGCTACAGATGTCAGGGAGATCATCTCATTCGTGATTGCCCTGTGCCTCCACCGACACAACCCCAGTCAGTAACGATCCAGGGTTTTTGCCAAGACTGTGGAAAGGAACATCTCTTACGAGACTGCCCTAGGAATCCTAGTAATAAGCCAAAAATTACTCCTATTAACGTTATTGGGTTAGTGGTAGATTCCACAGGAAGTGTCACTTCCACTACACCCGTGCAAGTGATCACTAGAGCTCAAGCATTGCAGCAAAACCAAGGTGTAGACCAGGAGAAGAGCCCAGATGTTAGTGAAACAGAGAGCATGAAAAAGAAGAGGACAAGAGCTTGGAAAGATAGCCGTGAACGTATGAAAAGGCAATGGGCAAAGAAGATGAGTGAACTTGAGGAAATTCTACGAGAAACCAAGGCCAAAATCATAGAGATCACATCCCAACCGCACTCTCACACATTCCCACCACTACCATCCCCATCACCCTCCATCCCTCCACCCGCTAATACACCCCACGTAACCCACCCACCATCCCAAGCAGGATCTGTATTAGCTGATCCCACTCCCGAAGACCTTAATATGATGCTTAAAGCATATCACGCCAGAATCCAAGAAGGGCCAAACGTAACTGATCATGAAAAGTGTTACCCAAGAGCAGAATTAGAGCTAGAACAAACCAAAATTTATGCTAAGATGGTGGAATTGGCTCAGACCATGTTTGAGGCCAGTCGCCTATTTAACATCTCTAGTTCAGCGAAGACACAGTTGCACTTTGATGGACTGTTAGAAAGAATAGAGAAGCTGATTGCACAATCAGAGAAGGAACCCGCCTCTCAACACAAGGACAAGGCAAGTGAAAGATTAAGCATTCCTGCTCAGGAAGCCTGTGTGCCTGAAGCCTATGTGCCTAACTCTACGGCGCCAGACACATCATCTTCTATGAATCGGTTCACACCAGAATTCCTACGCAAGATTCAAGAAGACAAATGGGCTAAAGAGAGTGAAGTCCCTCCTCCTATTGAACTTGTGGATGATGCACACGATCAGTTCCCACAAGACATCCCATCCATTTATGAGGAGCAGGAGAGCACCCACTCTCAGGACAGACTAGACTTTGAGTCTAACTCTCTACAAGAATTACCCCACTTCACAGGCCCATGGGAAGCTAAGTCTACTTGTATGAGAGCACCCACGGTCATGGTACGAAATGAGGACTCAGTCTTACCTAGGAACACAGAAGTAGTGAAAAACACTAAAGTGCAGTGCAATCTCAAGTTAGAAGAGCTACTCAAAGTTAGACCTGAATTATGGAAACATGTAGCCAAACAAGTACCAGAAATAGCCAAACCTTGTTCCCAGGTAGGATCCCAGAGAACAGTGCCAGAAATACCCTTGGATAAGATAGGAGATATGTGTGAAGGTGAAGAAGGTAACACCTATCTTCCCATTACCTACCAGGAGTACACCACCAAGGCACTTTTGGACTCAGGTGCAAGAGTTGCAATTGCCACCACTTCCCTATGGAAGCGTTGGGGCAAGCCAGCACTCAGGCCAACGAGAATGAAATTGCAGATGGCCGATGGTCATATTGAGAGACCCTTAGGATTGCTAGAAGGAATAACTCTCACCACCTGTGGTGTCGAGTTCGAGCATACCTTTGCCATATGTGATTTTAGCAAGAACCATGCCTATGAAATGATCTTGGGACGACCCTTTATGCGACAGCTGCAAGTGGTACAGGACTGGGGAACCAATTCCTTGTATTTGCAACACCTAGGTGTTACGACCAAAGTCAATCTTAAGGATTACTCTCACAGAGATGTACCTCCTATCCAATGGAATCCCATCCATAGAGCCAAAGATGATACAGAATCGGTGCATTCCATTGGGTCAGGATCCTCTTGGATGCATGAAGACACCCACTTATGGATGTGCAAAGTAGCAGTAGACGAAGAGAAGAGAGAAAAAGCCAGAGAGGTAGGTGCAAAAGAAACCCATAGATCAATCCAAGACCCAGCCTATGCACCTGTAGTTTTTCCAGACGAAGAATTTGAACCTCACGGCTGGGCAGAAATTTTAGCAACCATGGATGTACCCATCAATGAGGAACAATGGACACCTCACTGTGATGAGGATGGCTATGACATTTCAGTCTTCTCCATAGAGCCAATCATGGGAGAGGCAGTTCTAGAAGAATGCGAACCTAGCCCTGATGCATTTGAGGATGCAAGTGACTCCGATCTAGAGTCAATCATTATGGACCCACCATTTGCATCAGATGAAGAATACTTCCATGAAGTAGAATTTCAACCCCAGAGGCATAGAGAGCTTACAAATGATGTAAGATTAGCAACACATGTGACCCCGAAGGAAGAAGGAAAAAAACGAAAGAAGAGAGAAGTCTCACTAGAAGAGGAAGAATCTTTGTTTGAGGTCCCAGAAAATTTTAAGAAGTATGAGATAGACGACAGGAGGGTCATGATAAGAATGCCTAAACGAGAGGCACAATCAGGAGAGGCCTATGATAACAAAGAAACCACCAAGAAAATAGTAGTGGCCCGAGAAGAAGGAGAGGAGAGATGCACATACATAGGCCATGACCTAACAGAGGAAGAAGAGCATGCGTTAATTGCCTTGCTAAGAGAATACAGAGATGTATTTGCTTGGAGTTACAAGGATTTGAAAGGTGTTGACCCTAACATATGCTCACACACTATCCTCATGACCTCAGATGCTAAACCCTCTAAGCAAAAGCCCTATACATATAACGATAATTACGCTGCCAAGATCAAAGAGGAGATAGATAGACTGGTTGAAGCTGGATTTATCTATGAAATTGAGCACACTGAGTGGGTATCCCCCATCGTAGTGGTGCCCAAGAAGAATGGCAAGCTGCGTGTATGCATTAACTTGAAGAAGGTTAATGCAGCCACGATTCGAGATAACTATCCGCTTCCCATCACAGAACATCTCTTAGAAAGAGTAGCAGGCAAGGAAGTGTACAGCTTCCTCGATGGATTTTCGGGCTACAATCAAGTCGCCATTGCTCCAGAAGATCAGCATAAGACAGCTTTTGCCACAGAGTGGGGTATATTTGCCTTTCGTGTAATGCCATTTGGGCTTACCAATGCACCAACGACCTTCCAAAGACTAATGTGCCATGTATTTAAAGAGTTCCTGAGGAAAAATTTAGAAGTCTATGTTGATGATCTTTGTGCTCATTCCAACATTAGACAAACCCATATTCCTGAACTCAGACAAATCTTTGACAAATGTAGAGAATACCAAGTCTGCCTGAACCTAGAAAAGTGCATTTTTATGGTCAGGCAAGGCAAGATTCTAGGACACATAGTGTCAAAGAATGGCATATCCACTGATAAAGAGAAAGTGAGAGCCATAGCAGAGCTACCTAGGCCAAGGAATGTCAAGGAAGTACAAGCTTTCATGGGACATTGTGGTTACTACCGCCGGTTCATTCACATGTATGCTGTCATTGCAAAGCCCATGTACGGACTTCTGACTAACTTTGAGTGGACGGATGAATGTGAGAATTCCTTCCGGGAGCTTAAACGAAGATTATGTTCAGCACCAATCTTGACCACACCAGATTGGAATAAGCCATTCCATGTTCATGTGGATGCATCCAATTATGCCATTGGATGTGTGCTTGCACAACCTACTGGTGAAGGTAATATGGATCTTCCAATTGCCTACGCTAGTAGACAATTGAATGCAGCTGAACGAAATTTTACCACTACTGAGAGAGAAGGCTTAGGCATGATATATGCAGTTAAGAAATTTAGACACTATTTGCTTGCATAAGTTTAAATTTTTTACTGATCATCAAGCACTATTATATCTCGTGAACAAGCCATGCAATACAGGAAGATTAGTAAGATGGTTTCTCTTACTAATGGAATATGATTTCGAGGTTGTGGTAAGGAAAGGGAAGACTCATTTGAGAGCAGATCACCTTTCTAGGCTCACATCGGGAGAAGCCCCACAAGGAGTGTCAGATGACCTTCCTGATGCTTACTTGTTTAATTTGGAAGTTGTACCGCAGTGGGCTAAGCCATTGGTACCAGTATTGACATACGGGCCTAACCATCCAGTAGTAAACACACGGAATAGAGAGGTTGTGAAAGCCCAAAAGTACCACATCATGGCAGGAAGCATGTACAAGCACAGAGATCAAGGAATCTTGGCTTGTTGTGTGGAAGAGGACGAGTACAATAAATGGTTGCATTCAGCACATGTAGGTGCATTGGAGCAACACTACTCAAAGCAACAAACCTTACAGACCCTAAGGAGACTAGGAGTACATTAGCCAACTATGGAAGCGGATGTCCAAAGGTTGTGCAAAGAATGCCCAATCTGCTACACTAAACCACCTGTGGAACATGCCACTCTTTATCAAGTGTCCCTAGTGCCAGATTGGAGTGAACCACTAGTATCCTTCCTGAGGACGAAAACATTCCCTCCAGACATGACTCTGGCTAGGAAAAGGAGTTTAGAACAAGAAGCCCAGGATTACTCACTTATTGGTGATAATCTATACAAACGTGGTAAAGACGGTTACCTGAGACTATGTGTCCATGAGAGTGAGTATCTCAAGATCTTGGACACTGCTCACCAAGGTGTAGTAGGAGGACACTTTGGACCAGATCGGGTGATCAAGGCAATACTATTTGCGGGCTTCTGGTGGCCGACCCTTCACATGGATGCACATGCCTATGTGAAACGGTGTGATGTCTATCAGCGAACTCAGTATCCTATACGCAAAGATGAGATGCCACTAAAACCTATGATGGGTGGACGTGCATTCTCTAAATGGGGAATAGACTTTGTGGGCCCTATTAATCCCCCAGCTAAGGGTTCACATGCTGAATATATCATTGTGGCCACAGATTATCTCACCAAGTGGGTGGAGGTAAAGGCTACGACAAAGAACGACGCTCAGACAACTGCTAGATTCTTGTTTGAAAATGTATTCACAAGATATGGGCTACCTATAGAGCTAGTAAGTGATAGAGGCACTCACTTCTTGAATGAAGTGATTGAAAATCTACTCCAAGAATTCTTGGTAATACATAAGAAGTCTGCCCCTTATCACCCTCAAGCAAATGGCCAGGCTGAGAGCACCAACAAGATCTTATGCAATGTATTGACGAAATTAGTGAACAATAAACGCTCTGATTGGGACAAACAGCTACACCATGCTGTTTGGGCATACCGAGTTGCCTACAAAACGGTACTCCAAGCCACCCCCTTTTAGATGGTATTTGGTCAAAATGCAGTGCTACCATTGGACTTCTTGATACCTACATTGAAGGTAGCACAAGAACACGAATGGACGGGTCATGAACTCTCCTCTAGACTTTTTGACCTTGAACTATTAGGAGAAACAAGACTGAGAGCAGCTGCAGGGATATATGCAGCTAAGAAGAGACAGAAGGCATACTTTGATGCCCATGTGAAGGACAAGGGCTTGAAAGCAGGAGATCTAGTTTTAGTCTACACATTGAAACAACACGCAAGGAAGCTAGAAAAGAGAGGCTACGGACCTATGATCATCAATAGGTTCTCCACGAGTGGAGCAGTACAACTAGCCACTTTAGAGGGTGATGTTCTCCCAAACTATATTAGCGGATGCAGAGTCAAGTTGTATCAGGAACCCCTCACGGAGGAAATGCTAAGTCGACTCAATACTGCTAAGCAACGTAAAGAGGAGGAAAAACGAATTCGAGAAGAAGCTCAAGCAGAAGCCCTAGAGCGCATACGGAGAATGAAATTAAGAAGACAAGGTAGAGAGCAACCTGTGCCAGATGCATATGCAGATCAAGGATATCACGTGGCTATGTGTGAAGTTTCAGGTGTTAGCTCACATAGGATAACTGATCGACGTCCTTTCATAACCTTAGATATAGGGCAAGGAAAGAGTGCAAGGACTGTAAGAGCCTTGATTGACTCAGGCGCAGCCACTAGTGCTGTTAAATTGTCTTACTGTCAAGAGTTGTAGTTAACTGTCAATCCTATGGAAGCATATCTCATAGGATTGGGAGGCGTGGAAACCCCTTGCATGGGCGAGGTGGAACTTCCCCTCTATATTCATGATGAGGCAATGACAGTTAAGGTACTAGTGTGTCAAGATGAGGACCTCACTGAACCTCTTGTCTTGGGTCAAGACTGGATCTATGACCAAGCAGTCAACCTAAACCTAAGAAGTGGAATTCTTCAGGTATGGGTGAATCAGACTAGAATTACAATTGAGTTAAATAATGGAGCACTCAAGGAACTAGAAAAGACACGGACTCCTGGTCCCTCCAGGGGTGCACATGAAGTTGACCATGCTGTTCTTGTCCAAGGCTATGTGATGCAGAAGAATGAAGATCTCAAAGAAGGAGTTAGAACCACAATGGAACTCTCTTCTTTTCCAAAGGACAGAAGGAGGCAGCAACTAAGGGCAGATCAATCATTGAAGACTCTCCAGGCAAGAGACCAAAAGAATGCGCAAAGCAGAACAACTCAGCCGATGAAACAAATGTGGGTGCGGAAAGACGAGTTGCCGACCGTAACTAAGTCACAACAACGGTCTCAACTTCCTATTAGTAATCAACGACTTGATGCTAATAAGAGGACTCCTAAAACCTCTGTTGAGAAAGTGAAGTCCATTTGGGTACCCAAGAAGTCGATGAAGGCTGACCCACAATCAAGACAAATTTGGGTGCCTAAGGCTTGCTTGCGGGCTCAAATAACCCCACACAATTCACATCATACACGACAGGGTTCACTCGCTCAAGCAGCCGCCACCCACTCTTGTCTGATACACTCGAACACACTGCCACCTAGAAGCACGCACGGACTCACTCGTAGATGGGTCCTTAAACAGCCCCCTTTTTCAAGTAAATACCCTATCACACTTTCCAGAGCCTCCACAAAGTCAAACTCAAAACCTATCCGTTGCATTTGGAAACCTAAGACTTGTAACAAACCCCCGGACCCCAATTGTAAATCCATGACCACCTACTAACCGCTTCACTCTCACATCACATCATTCCGCTTAGCTCGTAGGTCTACCCAATTCCTAACTACACACACAAGCACCGAGCACTTATTAACCCCTAACCTCTCCCGAACCTTAGGTTAATGTTGTAACAGGGGACACCGTGTCATTTTTGTGTCCATTGCAATGTTAACATTTATTCATATATTCTCACAGAACCAGCTGCGAAGTTTTCAACATGGCTGAGGCAGCAAGAACTAGCTCTCAAACAGAAACAAGCCAGCAAGTGGTGGACTTAGACAGCTTACCCGTTTTGCCTGAGACAAATGAAAGACCAAAAGAATTGCAGGCCATCAAAATCATACCTATTGCGGACCCTCCACGTGGCCACACCATGCCCGTAGGAAAGACTTCCCATTGGTTTACTGAGGTGGCAGGACCCTTGGGTGAGGGAACGCACTTATGGGAATCAGAGTTGGACTTCAATGGGAAGCAAGGCAGATACCATTTCTTTACAAGAGAATTCGAGAAATTACAAAATGCAGAAGGTCTACGTTCGATATGGGAAAAGGCAGGATTGAATGCATATTTCAGTGCAAGGCTCCCAAAGCCGGACTTCATGCCATGCTACTATCTCATCAACATCTTGACTCCAAACCAGAACCCAAAAGGTGCAAGCTCATTTGTGATTCCATCTCTGACAAAGGGGAATGAGCTCAAGAGGTTCAGGCTATCAAAGAACTTGGTGAGAGAGGCTCTAGATATGCGCGGAATGCATATTCCTACAGAAAAGGAAACCCTAGTACCGGATTATATGAAGAATCGAAGCCTCACCAAACTCAAGGACATGGTGTCCATGACGCCTAATATTGCAATACACCTTCGCATGTGCATGCAACACTTTGCTTTCCCTGCACAAGATAGATTCACCATGCCGCCCAAAAAGATTTGGTTTAGTTTGTATCTGGCAGAGACACAGAGCCTCACCATCAACTTACCCCACTAGATAATTGATCAAATACACCTAGCTCACAAACGATGGCCGCGGAAACAGGTTTTATATGGTTGCTGTGCTCTGACGAGAATCATTTATAGGTGTTTGGCTTATGACATTCCTATTCAACGGGCCCTAATGTGGAATCGTGTAGAGCAGTTTAGAGGCAGGACATCCACTGGACCCCCTTCTAAGAAGATGAGAGGCACTGTCCAAGTCACATGTGCTCAACCACGTGGAGCCACCCTAACACCAGATGTCACCCCTCCACCCCGAAGAGTCCGACCATTCACACTCCGACTTCCAAGACGCAGCACCGATGGTTCCACCTTGATATTCCCTCCCATCCCAACCGATCTTGAATTTCCTAGTGGTGCACCTTTGGAAGAACTCACTAATGAAGATTTCGAACAATTATTACAAGATGTAGAGCTGGAGGCAGAAGAGGCACAACAAGCGGAAAACGTGCAAACGCAGGCCACAACCTCCCAAGCACCTGTCACACCAGTTGAAGTGGATGAAGAGGATGACGAAGATGAAGAACAGGAGGAAGATGAGGAGGATTATGATCAAGAGCATCAAGAGGAGCAACAAGAAGTGCCAGAACTTGTAGGTGCACCAGCATATACAACTCAACTACGAAGGTTATACGACACAATCAAAGCAGTACAAGAAAGGCATCAACTCTCTCTTGTATCCGGTCAAGCTTTGATGCAAGAAATGCTATCAGATGAAGGGGTGGACCAACATTTCATTGACACCCTCAAATTAGTGTCAGAATCTTTAGGAGTTCCGGAGGCTATCCACACGGTAGTCCGCCAGTCCGTGAGGTATGACAAACGCAGAGTTGACACATTACCACGAGCAGGTAAGACTATTAGGATACCCGTCACAGAACAAGAAGCACCCATTGAAACCACAGCTACCCCCACAACCACCATTGACCTCTCTACTGAAACCTTCGTTCAGACATCACCCATCTCACCCCAGCATCCTCCATCACCACCTTCTCCACCCCCACCACCACCTCCCACCATGGAAGAAACGACAGTCATCACCTCTACCTCCACTTATAACCCATCCTCATTCACATCATTCTCATTTCGAGAACCCACCTCACAAGAAACCCTCTTCTCATTCGTCACCAATCCCTTGTACACTTCATCCCTTCTATCCTCCGAACCCATAACTGGCCATCCCATAATTCCAAGTGTAGTTGGAAACCCAGCACCCACCGAAGGCACCCTGTGTTTCCCAGCCTATTCCCCACTACGGGTACCTCCATTCCATGACCCTCACTTCCCATCTGGCCCCTACCCCTCTTTCAACCTGACCTCACCACCCCAATACCCGTCCTTTGTGGAGCAGTTCATCCGCTCTCCAATGTTTCAGAGGCACATTTCCCCGATGTTCGCAACGACATCAATTTACACGAACACCACACTCACTTCACCTACCATACCCACCTACATGGTAGCCCCTGTACACACCACTTTGTCTGACCCAATGGACATTTCACCAACCACAGCACCTCTCCCCACGATTCCACCATCTCCCCCTCCCTTACCCCCCACCTCACCACTCACATCATTGGCACACACAGCATTCACTACCCCCCTACCCAATCCCACCTCCCCTACACTTCAAACTTTTCCCCTTGCATCTCATAATGTAAATAGCACGTTCAACACCTTACTTCAGTGTGCACATCAACTACAACAAGAATACCATCAATTGGAAGAACTCATTATGGCCCTCCAGGCAGAATCTCAACGTCTGCAAGCTAGGGTCACCACTCTTGAAGCTGACTACCAAACGCTCCTAACCGAGCATACCACCTTACAGCAGGCTCACTCCGAACTGGAATCAAAGACATCGACAGTGGATGACCAGGCAGTCAAGGAATTAGAAACAGTGCTCCAAGCGCAAATGATATCTAATGCTACACTCAGACGCAACATTGGGCTATTAAGGAAGCATATGGCAGCAGCACTAGAAGAGAACAAGAGACTTCAACAACAAAACCAAGACAACTTTGAAGCGGCTATGGAAGGAACTGTAGGAGCAACCATTAGCCCTACCAGATATAGAGCAGTCCCATCGGAAGAAATTCGCATCTTACTTGAGGAGCATGCAAATTTCTTGGAATCATATGAAAAGTTAGAGACTGAATGTGCAGATCTAAAGAAACAGATAGCCAGTGTCCCCACAGCTCAACAGGAGCCGGCAATCTTGCAACACTCTACAGAAGAAGTAGAGACCCTCCGGAAACAGGTGGCAGAACTCCAAGCACGCCTCTTACCATATGAAAGGCCACCCTCGCCCATTGAAGAACCAGAACCTGAAACAGTAGTGGAAATCCCCGTCGATGACAGCTATGAAGAGCCATACGAGCCTATGCCGACACCCGGTGGTCAAACTACAGAGGAAGGACAAGACACTTTAGAAATTCAAGTTCCAGATTGGGTCAAAAGGGTCGAGAAAGTGGGTAAGACACATGATGATCGTGTGGCCGTGCAAATGCAATCTCTCACAAATCTGGAAGAAACTGTCCTTCGGTCTTCTTACTTTCAAAATCTATCCCATCAACGGTTAATCACAACATCAGAGTCGCAATACATGCCATATTTTGTCTTGCTACATGATTATAATGCAGAAGTCAAGAGACATACAGGGAAGGAGCCCACATTCGCCACTCAATTTGAGCTAGGGGATTTACCGACAGATGCACATGCTGGCTCGATCTTCCAACCTAATTGGCGTGCACGTCTACTAATAGATTACCCAGAGATGATGAGCACTTGGGCAACCATGCCACTATATATCAAGTATAATCCATGCTATTGCCCAGTGGTACGTCGCGGATCCTGGCAAGCATTTGCAATCAAGGTACGCAACAATAAAGAATGCCCGGTGTTGCTCTAGCACAATGGTGAGAACCACGTTAAGAAGCTTCACCTCCTTAATGTCAATCCGCGGAAGAGATAGGAGTGATATGAAGATCATGAATGTGAGATGAAGTGAAAGTGAAGGTGAGAAGCATAGAAATGCACACACACATACACACACACTACGAAGAGACAAGCAAGACACAATGGAAGGTGAGAAATCAACTCTATTACTCAAGAACACTATTACAAGCTCAATCTAGCTCTAAGCTCACACTAGCCAACATGAACCAACCTCAAAAATGAGCTCTCTAGCTCTTTTTATAGTTTCTAGACTAGTTTTGACCGGTTTCACATCTAGTGACCGGCATAGTTAAAAAATAGGTCCTAGAGGCTATTTGGAAGGGTAAACGATGTCTAAAAATAACGAAAATTGGTACGCGCATTCTACCTAAGCTCCTCAAGCTCGAGGACTCCTCGGCTTGCACAAAATGGAGCTATGACTTACAAAATGAGGTTTTGTCTATATTACATATGTTACAAGAGTGATGAAGATCATTGTTGGATGTTTGAAGAGGTAATAAAAACATATTTGTTTGAAAAATAATCCGACTGGCTCCCTGCTCCGTCTTTACATGCTTCCCTGGCGTCTGTGCCTCTGGCTGCTTCCAACACCCCCCTCCCTCTCGCTTCTGTCGTCCCTGACAGAACCTTGTTGTGAGGTCTGCCGGATGTAGTTCTGTAGGAGGTCTTGAGCGAGGGTGTGCTCTGATATACGAATGCCTCGGGCTAGATCAGCCTCGAGTTTCTCCCAGTTGATAGGTTGCGGCTCGTCTGGTGGTGGGAGCTGATAATGTGTGGAGTACACTATTCGTTCACAGGCGAATAATTGCAATAAGTGTGTGGGCCTGCTTATAAATACCTCTGAATGGTACTCCCAAAAGCCGGTGGTGAACATTTCTTCGAATGTCTGCTTGTAGCATGCCGGTAGGTATTTGATCCTGCAGTGCCAGGCATAACACACCCGTAGCGATGGCGTTGTGCTCATATCATAGACTAAATCAAAGTTGCCATGCTCGAAGCCCGGGGTGTTTACATGGGGAGCCTTGATGCGTCGGAAGACTTTAAAGATCATCTGCATCATGTCAAAGATTTTGACAGTCATGTGCGCGGCAATATCATCCATATGCTTTAACCTAGGGAGCCAGTGGCGGATCGTCGCCATCATGTAGCCTACTGTGGGTAACTCGATTGGTGGCTTGAAGTAGGGATAGTTCACCCAGTCTTGGCACTGCTTATTGTTTTGTACCTTAATAGCGAATGCAGTCCAAGAGCGGCGTCGTGGTACTGGTCCCCAGCACGGGTTAAATTTTAAGTGCAGCGGTGCTTTCACCCACGTGCTCATCATCTCTGGATAGTTTTGCAATAGATATTTGCGCCAGTCTGGTTGAAGGATTTCACCTCTCTGCGCCCTTGGTGGCAAGTCTTCCGGTTCGAATTGAGTGGCATGCGTTGGTTTCATGCCTGTTTCTTTCTCTATGGCTGACTGATATTCGGCCATTAACATGAAGTACGGTTTATATTGAAGCTCGTGCCCAGATATGTACCGTCGCGGGGCCAATTGAGCAAAGAATGGTGACTGTAAAATCCTCTCTTCAATCATGGCCATGGCATGTAGTTGTGCCTCTACTCTGGCCGAGTGTGTCGTTCCGAGTTCTTCAACTGTCTTCATCCACGCGGGAGTAGGTAATTCATAGGTCATCTGGCCTTTGGCCGTGACACGTCCGCCTGGGATGGGTATCGGTTCGTATGCCTCTTCAAATGTTTCCTCCACCGGGATAGTGACGGTTTCTTCCTCAGCTGGTAGCTCAGGTGGGGAGTCTGGCCTTGGTGGTGCTTCATAGGCTGCGATTCTAGATTCAAGATTTGTTACCTGGGCCCGGAATGCGTTGAGTTCCTCTAAAATTGCAGGGGCAGGGTCCACAGGTGCTGGTAATTCTGCTGCTACTTGTACTTGTTGTGTTGCCGGTTCTCTGAGCTGTAGCAGCTTGTGATCTTCCTTTAACTTTTGGTGCTCTTCGTTCATACGATCATAGTCCTCGAGCAATCGCACATGATCATCTAGCAACATCCGCATCGATTCAGATGGGATTGCTTTGAATTTGCTAGGACTTAAGGGTTGGTCTGGGTGGTCCAAAGCCGCTTCCAAATTCTCTCTATTCTGCTCTTGGAGTCTCTGGTTCTCCTCTTTTGCTGCGGCTAAGTGTCTTCTTAGTAAGCCCATATTTCTAGTGAGCGTTGCATTGCGGACGGTTTGGGCTCGAAGGAGGTTGTCCAAATCCGCAGTGGCCTCTTTTGTTTTCTCCTCACTTTCTAGTTCTAATTTGTGATAGGCCTCTCGTAACTCTTGGTATCGGCTGTTCAGTGAGACATTCTCAATTGATAACAAATTAAGCTGCGTTTGTAGTTCATTCGTCGTTCTCTGCAGCTGTTGATAGTTGGTGCCGAGTGATGCAAACTCATCGCGGACTTGTGTCATGCATGTGAACATGTGTTGAAATGCGGTGTCTATGGCGGGTGATAATAGTAATGGAGTGCTAATTGAAGATGCAGTGGAAGTAGATGCAGTGGGGATGGGGAATGGGGTTGGGAAGGTGGATGCAGTGGTGATTGTGGAAAATTGTGACGTGCCTAAATATGAGGGTGCTGTGAGTGGAGTGGGTGGTGGTGAGGTGGATGGTGATATGTCCATGCCATTGGATGTGTCAAGTGCGGTGACTGTGAAAAGCGGTGTGTAAGTGGGTGGTTGTGCAGGTGTGAAGACGGGATTTACAAATGTAGAGTAAGTTACAGGGGGGATAGCTGGAGCAGCTTGGTGAAAAGGGGAAATAGGGGTTATGGTGGGTTGAGGAGGTGAAACTGGTGAGAAGGTTAGTGGGGTTAGAAAGGGGAATGGGGTTCTTAGAGGTGGGGGAAACGCTGGGAAGGATGAAGGGGTGAAGGGGTTAACATATGGATGAGGTGGGGTGGGTAAGGGCATGGTGGCATGAATGGGTGGGGCAAGGGTGGTGGCTATGTTGCCGTGAACTGGTGTGGATGTGGGAGGAGCAGGTGGATGTGCTGGGGATACAGGATGGGTTGGTGAAAGATGAGGTGAGAGAGGAGTAGAGGGCGTGGATGTTATTTCGAAGATAGTAGTGGTATGTACAACAGTGGTACATGGTGGGGAATCTACAAGGATGGGTTCTGCGGTCAATGAACTTTCGGGGACGAGGCGTGCCTCCCTGACTTGTGCTGAAGACTGAGCTCCTGTTGGTACGCGAATATACTCTCCGGGTTTTGAAAGTAGTCGCACTCGGCGGGGATCAAACTGTGGTAGTTGCTTTCTTTGTAAAAACCTGAGTGCTTCATGGGAGCCTACTGATTTGACTAGCTCCCTGAACCCTCTGATGTATGCGTCTTCGAATCCTCCGGAGATGAGTTCCTGTTCAATTAATGCCTGGCTCTCCTCTTCAGTTAACTTCTTCCGGGCCCAGACTTTCTCCATGGTACGATATAATTTCTTTATAGCCAGCGTGTACGCTGCGGCTTCGAAAGTCTCTTCTTCATATGTGCTGGTGTCGCCGTGTGTGTCAGTCTGTTGGCCTTGACCATCTGTCTGTCCGTCATGTGAGCCCTGGCTGGCTTCATCGTCGCCTTCCTCGTCGTCTGTTTCGGTTCTTTCTTCTTCAGAGCTCGACACAGCTTGTCCTTGTGGCAGATCTCGCGGTGTGGTAGGGTAACTGGGGCGTTCATATTCTTGGGAGAACATCTGTGTATCTGAAAACTGGAACTCATTTGAGAATGCCTCCGGCATCTCAAAATCGAATGTTGTGTTTAATGGTTCTGCCTCCATGTGTGGTATTGGGAAAGAAAAGGCTTCCGCACCAATAGTGGTGGGAGCTTCTGCGGTCGTGGTGGCGGGTTCGGTGGTTGTAGCTGCCTGAGGTGCAACGGTACTAGTAGTGGCCTTCGTAACCACTGGTCTGGACAACCTTATGCGAATAGTTTGTACTGTGGGAGCCGCTTCTGTCTGTGGTCGTTCTGGAGAGGGTTGTGGTGATGGTGACTCTGGCACTTGAAGGCAAGGGATGGTGCCTCTCATGCGCTTACCTGCCCGTGTTCGACTGGGCTTCCTGGCTTTCTTCGTTGTGCCTTTGAACGCCTTCAGTTCTTCTCCTGTTAATGCACGCTCGATGGGCAAGTCATATGCTAAGCACATATACACAATTCTAGTGAGTGCACAACATCCATTAAGTACTTTCTTGCGCTCCCATCTGTGCTGTGCCAGATACATTTGATCTATGATCCAGCTTGCCAGATCAACAGTTTGAGGTCCCGTGCATGCCAAATACAATCCGAACCAGATTCGTTTATGGGGCATGGTAAATCTGTCCTGAGCGGGAAATGCAAAATGTTGCATGCATATCCTTAGTGGCTTCGACAGCTCAGGTGTAATTGCCGAAATCTCCTCCCACTTCGTGACATCCCCACGTTTCATCGGTTCTGGAATTAATCTCTCTCGATCTGTGGGTGTGTGGGTGCCATGAATTTTGATGGCCGCTCTGATTAAATCCTTAGATAGGTAAAACCTTTTGTAAGGTGGATCATCCACTAGAGTAGGCAATATGAAGGTCCCTGGGATGTCATTCTCTGAGGCCAGTAGGGTAGTGATTAAGTAATAGCACCTGTAAAAATCCGGTTTGGGCAGAGGATCACTGAAATACTCTGTGAAGCCTGCTCTGGCCCAAACATGAGTTAAATCCTGGGTGCTCTGTAGGGCTTCGAACTCTCTGGAGAAAAACTGGTATTTTCCCCACGTGCGGTCATCAAATGTCAAAGAGGATTCAAATATAAAGTCCGAGTCCGCAAGGGGTCCTGCAAGGCCCTGAAACCAATGAGAGTTCCTGTGTATCTTTTCGGTGTAGCCCATGGGTGGGTTGTCGATGGGCATGGGCCCTGGAAATCCCTGAAATTCCGGCGGTGGAGCAGTCGGGTGGGACTCTGCTCGTAGCACGTTGAGGGGCACAGCCGCTACACTGGGGCCTGCTCCTGATGTTCCTTCGTCGGTTTGCATGGTGACTGATGCGCTAATGAGAAAGATCTGCTACAAAGGATTAACACATTAGCATGGAAATTAATTATGATCCCATTAAAGTGAGACCGCAATCCCTTTCCATAACTGATGCGTAACCCGTGTAGCCAAGTGCTGTGATGTGATGGATGCAATGTTTCTTGCAGCACTAGTGCAGGTCTCTAGACACCTGTACGTTTCAGATCATGCATACATTTCTTCATGATATGAGATTACGAGTGATGTGTGATGATGGTGGGTGAATGTATACAAGGTTTAAAGGTTAGTGATTTAGTACAAGGTTGTATGTTAGTCGGGGGGGTAGTTTTATCAGACATGGGGTTAGGGGGAGACGGTTGGACACGTTTCGGTATCCATTTCCTAAGGATCTTGGAGTGGGTGGTGGGTTTCTGCTGAGGGGCAAAGGGTGGTGTCGGGTGTGGTGGTATCGAGGGGTGAAATGAGTTGTGGAGGTTATATATAACATGGCTTATGGGTTGAGCTATGATACATGGTTTGGGTACCCAAATCTGCGTGGGCGTGGGTCTATGGGTAAGGTACTTCTTGGCGATCCACATTTGTCGGATGCTCGGACCTGTAGAAGAAGGTCGAGGGGATGGAGGATATCGATTCTGTTTCTGCCCTGCCTCTTTCTTGTTGATCTCTGCTTGGTTGGAGTTCTTTGGTGCTTTTTGTCCTTTTGGCACCCACATTTGTCTGGTGCCGCTTCCTTTGGGTGGCCTGAACTGCCTTCCTTGTTGTGTCTTCTGATACTGCCGTCGGTCTGGGTTCCTTCGTCGTGGTTGACTCTGTCGTGGTTGAGGTTGAGAGGTCGGATGGACACTCTGCTTTGGAAAAGAAGGGAGATCCAAGACTTGCGTGACCTGCCCATTAGGAAGTGATGCCTTATTTAACTTTAATCTAGGCCAGTCCGCAACAAGTTTGGAAGGATGAGCACCGCAGGGTGTCGTGCTCATTTGGCCGCTGATGCAACCCACCTGACCGCTGATTGTGTTCATCTGCCCTAGCGGTTGGGTAGCTGCCCCTTCTAGTTTGCAGGAAGTCCCAGGGAAGATCTCCTTTCGTCCTTCTGATTGACAACTGTCTATAGCCAAGCCCGAGGGGGTTGGTGTAGACGTAACGTGACTGAGCTGATTAAAGATCTTCCGGTCTTCCGTCGCATGCGTTTCATAGGGTCTAGGGTCACAACCGTCAGGCGGAATGCCATTTGGGAAGTCAAGCGGTATCACTCGCCTCTGTTCTAAGGTTCCAATCTGTAAGGAGCCTTGTCTAAGATTTAGGTCCACCGAGTGATCGTATAGCCAATCTTGGCCAAGGATTAGGGGTTCTATCAGGTCGTCATCATGGCACACTAGTAGCTTCGCTGTCATGGTCACATCCTTAATGAGGATAGGAAGGTCCACCTCACCCATGCAAGGGGTTTCCATGCCTCCTAGCCCTATGAGGTATGCCTCAATTGGCCGCATTTCTATTCCTGAATCCTTATAGTGGGACCATCTAATCGCACTAGTAGCAGCACCTGAGTCAATTAAAGCCCTGAGCTCTTGGCAAGGGTGGCCGTGTTCTAGCCTAACTGTAATGAATGGTCTCCTGTCCACTATACTAGGATGGGTGGTTGACTTTACTTGACACATGGCCATGGGATATCTGGGTGTAGTTTCCAGATGGTTATAATGTTCTCTCCCTAGTCCTTGTCTTCTTAGCTTCATGCGCTTAATGCGTTCTATTGCTTCTGCTCGAGCTTCCGTTCGTATTCTGTTTTCTTCCTCCTTACGCTTCTTTGCCAACGTGAGTCGTCTAAGCATATCCTCAGTAAGAGGTTCTTGATATAGCCTGACTCTACAGCCACTAATATAATTAGGCATTATGTTTCCTTCTAAGGTGGCTAACTGTACTGCTCCACTTGTCGAGAGTCTGTTAATGATCATAGGTCCATAACCTCGCTTTTCTAACTTACGTGCGTGCTGTTTCAGCGTATATACTAGAACTAAATCTCCTTCTTTTAGGCCTTTATCTTTCACATGTGCATCAAAATACGCTTTCTGTCGCTTTTTCGCTGCATAGATGCCTGCTGCTGCCTTTAGCCTGGTTTCACCTAATCGTTCCAAGTCCATTATTCTCGCTGATAATTCATGGCCGGTCCACTGATGTTCTTGTGCAACCTTAAGGGTCGGTATCAAGAAGTCCAAAGGAAGCACAGCATTCTGACCAAAAACCATCTGAAAGGGAGTTGCATTGAGTACGGTCTTGTAGGCCACTCGATATGCCCAAACAGCGTGGTGTAACTGTTTGTCCCAATCTGAACGTTTGTTGTTCACGAGTTTCGTCAGTACATTACAAAGGATCTTATTAGTGCTTTCAGCCTGACCATTGGCCTGAGGATGATATGGTGCAGATTTCTTGTGGATCACCATAAAATCCTGTAACAAATATTCAATGACTTGGTTTAGAAAGTGAGTGCCTCGATTGCTCACTATCTCTATAGGCAATCCATATCTTGTAAAGACATTTTCAAATAAGAATTTTGCAGTTGTGTGTGCATCATTCTTTTTCGTGGCTTTTGCCTCTACCCATTTCGTAAGATAATCTGTGGCAACAATAATATATTCCGCATGTGTACCTTTTGCAGGGGGGTTAATGGGTCCTACAAAGTCTATACCCCACTTTGAAAATGCACGTCCGGCCATCATGGGTTTCAATGGCATTTCATCTCTGCGAGTAGGAAACTGAGTTCTTTGGCACACGTCACATCTCTTTACATAGGTATGAGCATCCATGTGAAGAGTGGGCCACCATAATCCTGCAAAGAGGATGGCTTTGATTATCCTATCGGGTCCAAAATGACCTCCTGCAACACCTTGGTGTGCAGTCTCTAGTATGCTCAGATAATCGCTTTCATGAACACATTGTCTTAGATATCCATCTCGTCCTCTTTTGTATAGGTTATCGCCAATAAGAGAATAGTCGTGAGCTTCCTGCTCTAGACTACGTTGTCGAGCTAAGGTCATGCCTTGAGGGAATGTGTTCGTCCTCAAGTATGTCACTAAAGGTGCACTCCAGTCTGGTGTGAGAGACACATGATATAATGTAGCATGCTCTACTGGTGGTCTTTCACAACAAACATGGCATTCTTTACACAACTTGTAGACATCTGCTTCCATTGAAGGCCAATATACTCCTAGTCTTTGCAGAGTCTGTAGTGTTCGATGTTTTGAATGATGTTGCTTTAATGCACCTATGTGTGCTAATTGCAACCAATTCGCATGTTCTGATTCATCTACACAACAAGCAAGAATCTTTTGATTATCCTGTTTATATATGCTTCCTGCTAAGATTTGGTATCTCTGAGACTTGGTAATCTCTCCTTCTTTGATCTTTATCCTAGGGTTCTTGGGTCCATAAGTGAGAATAGGGACTAAAGGCTTAGCCCATTCTGGTGCTATCTCAAGGTTAAACAAATATGCATCTGGTAATTCATCCGCTACTCCTTGAGGAGCTTCTCCTGAGGTTAGTCTTGAAAGGTGGTCCGCTCTAAGATGTGTCTTTCCTTTCCTGACTACCACTTCAAAATCGTACTCCATGAGTAATAGAAACCAACGTATCAGTCGTCCCGTGTTACATGGTTTGTTGACTAGGTACAATAGGGCTTGATGATCGGTAAAGAACTTGAATTTGTTGGCCAACAAGTAGTGCCTGAATTTCTTTACTGCGTAGATCATCCCTAATCCTTCTCGTTCAGTGGTGGTGTAATTCCTTTCTGCTGCATTTAATTGTCTGCTCGCGTAAGCTATGGGGAGATCTATGCTACCTTCACTCGTGGGTTGTGCTAACACACATCCTATGGCGTAATTGGATGCATCCACATGTACATGGAATGGCTTATTCCAATCTGGGGTAGTCAATATAGGTGCTGAGCACAAACGTCGTTTAAGTTCGTTGAATGAATCCTCACATTCTTCTGTCCATTCAAAATTGGTTAAAAGAGAGTACAAAGGCTTGGCTATGATTGCATACATGTGTATGAATCTCCTATAATATCCGCAATGGCCCATAAATGCCTGTACCTCTTTCACATTAGTTGGTCTAGGTAATTCTGCAATTACCTTCACCTTTTCTTCATCCGTAGAGATCCCATTTTTTGACACAATGTGTCCTAGAATTTTGCCTTGTCTAACCATGAAAACGCATTTTTCTGGGTTCAAGCAAACCTGATATTCTCGACATTTGTCAAATATTTGTCTTAACTCTGGGATATGTGTCTGCCTTACATTAGAATGAGCGCATAGGTCATCGACATAAACTTCCAAGCTCTTGCGTAAAAATTCCTTAAAAACATGACACATGAGTCGCTGGAAAGTGGCGGGTGCATTTGTTAAGCCGAATGGCATTACACGAAATGCGAATATGCCCCATTCAGTGGCAAAAGCCGTCTTGTGTTGGTCTTCTGGAGCAATGGCTACCTGATTATAACCTGAAAATCCATCAAGAAAGCTGTAAACTTCCTTGCCCGCAACTCTTTCCAATAGATGTTCTGTGATAGGAAGAGGATAACTGTCTCTAATCGTAGCGACATTAACTTTTTTAAGGTTAATACACACACGCAATTTTCCATTCTTCTTGGGCACTACCACAATGGGGGATACCCATTCGGTATGCTCAATTTCGTAAATGAATCCTGCTTCTATCAAGCGATCTATCTCCTCCTTAATCTTCGCAGCGTAGTTATCATTGTACGTGTATGGTTTCTGTTTCGTAGGTTTTGCATCTGGAGTCATAGGGATTCTATGAGAGCATATATCTGGATCTACTCCTTTCAAATCTTTGTAACTCCAAGCGAACACATCTCTATATTCACGCAATAGGGCAACTAACTCTTCTTCTTCTTCGGTCGTCAAATCATGCCCTATGTATGTGCATTTTTCTTCTTCTCCTTCTATGGCTACTATTATTTTCTTGGTTTTCTCTCGGTTATCATATACTTGTCCATCATTCACCTTTCTATTGGGCATTCGTACCATGATTCTTCTATCTTCGATTTCATATTTCTTGAAGTTCTCGGGTACTTCAAATAAAGATTCTTCTTTTTCTGACATGGTTTCTTTCTTCTTTCTTTTCTTGCCTTCACTCTTAGTAGTCACTTCTGTGGCTAACCTCACCTCATTTGTAATTTCCTCGTGTCTCTGAGGGTGAGTCTCTACTTCGAAGAAATATTCTTCCTCTGATGCAAAGGGTGAATCCATGATAATTGATTCTAAATCAAAATCGCTTGCATCCTCAAATGCATCAGTGTTCGGTTCACACTCTTCTAAAATTGCATCGCACATGATTGACTCTATCGTGAAAACTGAAATGTCATAGCCATCCTCGTCACAGTGGGGTGTCCATTGTTCTTCATTGATGGCTACGTCCATGGTTGCTAGGATTTCTGCCCAACCATGGGGTTCAAACTCTTCGTCAGGGAATACTACAGGTGCATAGGCTGGATCTTGAAGGGTTCGTGGATTTTGTTCTGCACCTAAGGTCCTGGCTTCTAACCTTTCTTCCTCTTGTTTGGCTACTTTACACATCCATAAATGGGTATCCTCATGCAACCAAGAAGGATCTGATTCTAATGAGTGCACGGATTCCGTCTCTACTGGTGTCTTATGGATGGTATTCCATTGTATTGGGGGTACATCTCTATGTGAATAGTCTTTAAGATTGACTTTGGTAGTCACTCCTAAATGTTGCAAGTACAAAGAATTAGTTCCCCAATCTTGTACAATTTGCAACTGACGCATGAATGGTCGTCCCAATATCATCTCATAAGCATGGTTTTTTGCAAAGTCACAAATGGCAAAGGTATGCTCAAATTCTACACCACAAGTGGTGAGAGATATACCTTCTAGTAAGCCTAATGGTTTTTCTATGTGTCCATCGGCCATTTGTAGCTTCATCCTGGTGGGTCTTAATGCTGGCTTACCCCAACTTTTCCATAAAGCGGTGGTAGCTATGGCTACTCCGGCTCCTGAATCTAAAATGGCTTTCGTGGTGTAGCCCTGATGGGTTATTGGAAGATAAGTGTTACCTTCCTCTCCTTCACTTACATCTCCGATCTTTTCTACGGGTATCTCTGGTACCTTCTTATGTGATCCTATCTGAGAGGGTGTGGTAGCAAACTCAGGGAATTGATTTGCTACGTGCTTCCACAATTCTAGTTTTACCTTTAACAATTCCTCCAGAGTGAGATTACACTGTACTTTAGTGTTCTTGATCACTTCCGTGTTCCTAGGGATTACTGATTCTTCATTCCTCACTATTATCGTGGGTGCTCTCATACTAATAGACTTTGCTTCCCAAGGTCCTGTGAACTGAGGTAATTCTTGTAAAGAATTAGATTCAAAGCCTGTGTGTTCACTCAGTTGTTCTTTCTCTACATCATCGTATATAGAGGGGATGTCTTGGGGAAATTGTTCCTGCAAGTCGTCTATTTCTTGAATAGGAGGATGAGTTCCTTGTTCTTTTCTCCATTTCTCTTCTTGTATTTCTCTCAAAAATTCATGAGAGTACCTATGTATAGAAGACAAATTGTCTTGACTTTCTGTATTGGGTACTTGAGACAGGGATGGTGCATTCCTTTCCTGTGTCTCTGGGACAATAGGGTTCCTAGGCTGATCCTTTTTCTCTTTGCTCTCGATCAAATATTCTAGCCTCTCCATCAGTCCTTGAAAGTGTAATTCCGGTTTTGTCATGTTATTCCAATTAATATATCTAGAGGCTTCAAACAAAGCTTGTGCTAGTTCTACCATCTTCATGCAAAGTTTAGTTCTCTCAATTTCCAGATCAGCACGAGGGTAGTTCTTACTCATTTCAGCTACTTGAGGTCCCTCTTGTAATCTAGCCTGATATGCACGAAACATCATGTCTAGATCCTCTGGTATGGGTTCCGCTAAAACTGATCCTGATTTTTGAGCTGGGTTTTCTTGGTTTAATTCCTGTGAAGTCAATTCTTGGATTTTGGCTCTAGATTCCTTTAAACTTCCTTCCAACTCAGTTATCTTTTTACTCCATTTTCTCTTGATTCTTTCTCTAGAATCTTTCCAAGATTTTGTCTTTTTGCTGCTAGATTCTGCAACTTCACTGGTTTCGGCTACTTTCTCTTGATTAAGCTTTTGGTTCTGTAAGAGCGCCTGGGCTCTTGTTATAGCTTGGATAGGCACGTATGTAGGGTTGGATCCATCTGCATTATTTACAATACCTATCACGTTGATCGGTGTCACATTCGGAGCATTAACAGGGTTCTTAGGACAATCTTTGATTATGTGCTCTTTGCCACAATCAGCACAAAAGCCTTGTATGTTATAGTACTGTGATTGCCTTGCTATTGGGGGATGCGGACAATCCTTTATGAAGTGATCTCCTTGGCACCTAAAGCATGGTCCTCTAGGGCCCTGTGGTCTCTGTTGTCTCAATTGGGGCCGTGGATTAGGGTTTGTGTACATCACATTAGCATAGTCTGGCTCCCAACTAGGTTCCATTGGTGGACTATCATAATGATATGTCTCCACATGTTCTGGTGACTCCGTGTAATAAGCGGGTGGACTATCTACATGAGTGGAGTCGAAACTGTTTGAGTGTGGGTCACTTTCTGTGATCAAGGGTGACGAAGGCACTAAGGCCCTACTTAGGTTCTCTTCTGCAGCAGCATATTTGACTGAGATGACATTCGCTGGTGGGGGTGGCTGCTGAGCTAAGACAGGTTGAGGTCTCTGTGGAGCCTGGTATGGGTAGTTCTGAGGAGGCCTATAGTAATAAGGCTGAGTATTGTATTGGCCTTGATACCTACCTGGCTGCGGGTATGCTTGCGGGTAGTTCTGTTTCACGGTTTGTTTGTTGTATGGGCAGTCCTGAGCCGTATGATTCGTGTATCTTCTCTCAATTGTACAATATTGGCCACTAGGGTTGGCTTGAGGTTGTGGTGCATTGGGACACACATTTGCCATATGGTCACCGCCACAGGTGTAACAACGCTTGTTTGTAAGCACCCTCGGTTTACTAGAAACTCCTAGTTTTTGGGCCACTTTTTCTGCTAGGTCCTCTATTGAGTTAGACAATTTCGTGGATGCTAGAGATGAACAGTCTGAGTCCTTATAGACCTTTGAGAGTTCCAACTCGTCTCCTAAGTTGTCCTCAATGTCTATACATATTCTTACACATTGCTCTAGCGTTCTGGGTTCTTTTAAGTATACATAGGAGCGTAGTTTAGAGCTCAACAAGCCATCTAAAAACAATGACACTTGTTTAGCTTGTGAGGGTAGCTCTTGCATTGGACATCGTTCAATATATTGTCTAAACCTACGTCCTGCCAGTCTAACTGTTTCCTGAGGGGTTTGTTTAAAGCTATGAATCAACGAAGACGTGTCATGTCTAATCCCACTTTTAGAGAATTTGGTGATGAATGACTCCAAAAAGTGATGGATGTCTCTAAATTGCCTTTGTTGCAAAGGTTGGAACCAAGTTAAAGCTGTATTCTTTAACGTTAGTCCAAATGCGTTGTACTGCGTGAACATGTCTTCGACTTGTTCTGCTCTTAGTACTTGCTTGAATTCTGCGACGTGGTCGTAGGGATCTCCTGTCCCATCAAAATAATTTTTCATTGATTTTACCAATTGAGTGGGTCTCAAGATTCTTGCGTGTTCACGTGGTCTAGGTAGAGGAAAATCATCTCTACCACCTGGTATTCCATGATCTCTTTGTCTATCCGTGGTTGTTCTATCTCTCCCTACGGGGTGAGTGAAGCTTACTTCTGGTCTTTCTTTATTCTTTTCTCTTTGATTTCCAAAGGCTGATGATGTTCCTGCTCCTTGTTGACTTGTATTCATGTTAGTTCTGGATGGAGGGAATACCAATTCACCTCTCCATGTATATGTGTTTCTAGCGTGGTCAGGCACCACAAAGACTCTTTCTGAAGTTTCATCCAGGTATACAACCTTTCCAGGTGTATCTGGGTCCTTGAATTCATAAATTGTGATGATACCTACCTCACTAGGGTGTTCCTTTCTGTACCTCCAAAAGGCTTCATCGGTCTCTTTATTTAACAACAACTTGATACTCCTGTTATCTTGAGGGATCCACTCTGGGATGAGTACTCTTGTTAATACGGATTTCCCTCTAGGTGTTCTAGGTTCTTCTAACGGTTCTTTTCCTTGAACTTTCGCTTCCGTCTCTAATTGAATTGTGCCAAACTCATTAGTATCGTTTGGCTGCGTACTTAGGATGTACATGTTTCCTTCCTTGTCTATGTAAGCGTCTCTCTCAAATTTCACCACTGGTCTCTCCAATCCAATGGGTTGATCAGGGTTGTGCAGTTGCACCACTTGCCTTCGCAAACCATCCTCATAGATGCGAGCACCTAGTCGGTTGGTTCGGAGAAACTCTAATTGTGTTCTATAGGGTCCTTTTGGTTTTTCTAAGTATGCTACATTTGACCCTCCTTCTGGTCTTTCTGTGCTAAATGCCATTTCTGATTCGCTAGTATCTGAGCTCTCGTAAGGGTAACTAGTATTCAATTGTTGAGCCCACGATCGAGCAGTAGTTCTTACACTCGCCTCTGATGATCTAAGGCTTCGTCGGTCTGACTTGCCTATATGTTTGCCTGATCTAAGGTTCATTAATTTTCTCCCTTGCTCACTTAATTACACACTTAGATCGTCTCTGATTCTTTGTTATTCTTTTTGTTTCTTTTTAAAGGTCTTTAAGTTCTTGTCTTAATGTATGCGTCAGGAATTCGACTTTCCGTTATAATTTTGAGTTCTCGTTCCGTCAGACTTAGGTTCTTTCCTTTAGGGTTTTCGCGTCACACACACCTTTAGTCTTGGGCTTGAAAAAATTACGTATCTTGAACTTGAGGCGTTCCTATCGTTTTAAATCCACAATGCTAACGTTTAGCCTAAACTAAGAATTGACTGAGGGGGTTGAGTAATCTTCCAACCTCGAGTCGGCTTTTCTGTTGCTCTGATGCCCTGTTGCCCAAGAAGCCGCGCTTCCCAAGCTCTGATGTCTTCACTGCCTTGCTTGCTCGCCTTTGATTGCCTTTGCTAGACCTGGAAAATTCCAATATTAGACCAATTCACCAGATGATCAAATACTTGAGTATATACACCATTTAAGTCCTTCCCTTTTTTTGCCCAAATTTTCAATGTGTACCCCCTGGCTTCCTAGTCCCTAACTGAGTGAACCTCAAAATAGCTTATCCAAAATTAGATGTATTCTTTATGAAAAAAACAGTTGAGGTCACGTAGTCACGAGCTTTCTAATGAGCTATTAAGCTCAAAAAACGGACTTCGGATGAAAAAGTTATGAGCGTTCAGGCCCTGGGGGTTAAAAACTGACAAACAGGTTTTTTCTCTAAATATGAGCTAAGGGGTCTCCTATGAGTCTAATGGTCCAAAAATTTCTCAAAAATTCCCTCAAAATTGGTCAAAAATTGAAGTCCAAAATTTGCGATGGGGGTGCACAATCGCGATGGTCTGGGACCGTCGCGATGGTCCGAGCGAACCGTCGCGATGGCCCAAAAAATCGAACCGTCCCGATGGCCCGAAGTGAACGATCGCGATGGCGTGAGGTCGAACCGTCGCGATGGCCCGAAGTGAACAATCGCGATGGCGTGGAAATGGACCGTCGCGATGGTCCGGAAAATGAACCGTCGCGATGGCGCGGTCAACGGTCAAAGGTGAACCGTCGCGATGGTGTAAGGTTGAACCGTCGCGATGGCTCGATCAAGCGGACAATCGCGATGGCGCGGGTCAACGGTCAACGGGGAACAATCGCGATGGTCCGAGGTGAACCGTCGCGATGGTCCGCGATGCGATGGCTTGAGCCAATCGCGATGGTCCGAATTTTCGAAGTGTCGCGATGGTCCAAAAAATGAACCGTCGCGATGGTCTATCGTGACACGTGGCACTGTCGTGGCGACGGCGTGAGCCAATCGTGATGGTCCGGGGTCAACTGAACAATCGCGATGGTCCAAGTGGACCGTCGCGATGGCTCAAGTGAACCGTCGCGATGGTCCGAAAAGTGAACCGTCGCGATGGTCCGGCCGAGCCGTCGCGATGGCGTGAGCCTATCGCGATGGTGCGACACAATCGCGATGGTCCGAGCCAATCGCGATGGTCCACCAAACAACGAATTTTTGAACTGCAAAAATGGTTCCGTGTATGCGCAGGGCTCGCCTACCTCGTGGTGTGGTCGCCTACCTCAAAGTCCGAAAGTTGCAGACCATCGCGATGGTCCGCCCTACTCGGAAATTTCTGACAGAAAGTACATGTTTTACCTTTTGAAAGCTCTCCTGATGCTCTGAAGCTCTGTACCTGCAAGAAAACTCAAGAAAATGCAAGCACACACAAGCACAAATACTCTCTCTCACTCTCTCGCATGCACAAATGAGGGGAAATGAGGTGAATGGGGAGATATGGTGAATTTTCTGATTTTTTTTTTGGAAACGGAGATGATGATGCGATGATGAAGATGGAGTATGGGGAAGGTGAAAAGCACTAAAAACTAAGTAAAAACAACAACGAAAACTGAAATTTTTACCTTCCAACGCCACTTCTTGTTATACTCTTACCATCACACATTCGTCCTAGACTCGATCCCCGGCAACGGCGCCAAATTTGGTGTTGCTCTAGCACAATGGTGAGAACCACGTTAAGAAGCTTCACCTCCTTAATGTCAATCCGCGGAAGAGATAGGAGTGATATGAAGATCGTGAATGTGAGATGAAGTGAAAGTGAAGGTGAGAAGCATAGAAATGCACACACACATACACACACACTACGAAGAGACAAGCAAGACACAATGGAAGGTGAGAAATCAACTCTATTACTCAAGAACACTATTACAAGCTCAATCTAGCTCTAAGCTCACACTAGCCAACATGAACCAACCTCAAAAATGAGCTCTCTAGCTCTTTTTATAGTTTCTAGACTAGTTTTGACCGGTTTCACATCTAGTGACCGGCATAGTTAAAAAATAGGTCCTAGAGGCTATTTGGAAGGGTAACCGATGTCTAAAAATAACGAAAATTGGTACGCGCATTCTACCTAAGCTCCTCAAGCTCGAGGACTCCTCGGCTTGCACAAAATGGAGCTATGACTTACAAAATGAGGTTTTGTCTATATTACATATGTTACAAGAGTGATGAAGATCACTGTTGGATGTTTGAAGAGGTAATAAAAACATATTTGTTTGAAAAATAATCCGACTGGCTCCCTGCTCCGTCTTTACATGCTTCCGTGGCGTCTGTGCCTCTGGCTGCTTCCAACACCCGGCTTGGGTTAACTATCCATATTTTGCTCCACCTCGAGGGACCCCAACCGTAGCCTACATGATATCAACAATTCAGCACTGGTCTACACGTCTAAATAATGTACCCGACATCGCAGCGAAAATGTGTATGAAGATATTCGAGCTCATGACCATTGTTTTCAAAACCTTTCGGAATGTACAAGCTCCATACATCTCTGCCCCTGGATTCTCTCAAGGTAACAAGGATTTAGTCTACGACATGAGCCAGACTCCCTCAGTCACTATAATCTTTGCCTGGCATGCACGAATAAAGTACTTACCCGCATGCTTCAAGCAGACATTTGAGGAAATGTTCTCTACGGGATTCTGGGAATATCATTCCGAAATCTTCATTCCCAGACCCACACATTTGCTACATCTATTCGCAGTAGAACAAGCGATCCATGCAGATCAGTTACGTATGCCACATTCGGACATTCCAGGACCAATTGATTGGGATCGTATGATGATAGACTTGGCCAGAGGACTACGCCTACAAGAACATCAGCTTGCCACTCAGGTTGTGGAATATTACATCCAACACTCCCAGCAACAAGGGTCTGTCAGGGACGACAGACGCGAGAGAGGGTGGGGGTGTTGAGAGCAGTATGGGCACCCAAGGACTGACTAGACAAGGAAGCCAGTGGAGAGAGTCAGAGCGAGGTGAAGGAGTAAGTAGACAAAGCAGTCGACGCAAATCTGGCAGATAGGCCCTTCAAATTTTTCCAAATCAACATCTTTATAACAGTGATTCTTATCACTAACAATCATTGTAAATACCATTTCATATTTTTGTAGCTCCATTTTGTGCAAGCCAAGGAGTCCTTGAGCTTGAGGAGCCTTAGAAGTACCTACATATCAATTTTCGTATTTTTTAGACTCCGTTTAAGCCCTCAAATTGGCCCTGGAACCTAATTTTTAACTAGGCCGGACACTAGGTCTGGACAGGGCCAAAACCTAGTCAAAAACTATAAAAAGAGCTAGAGAGCTCATTTTTGGGGGTAGATTGTAATTGAAACGAACTTGTAAGAGCTTTTCGAAAGTAATCGGAGAACTCCATTGCTTCTCACTCTTTGTCTTGCCATGTGTGCGCGTGTGTGTGTATGTGTGTGCATGCTTGTGTGCTTCTCTCTCATGCACTTGTGCCTCCACTTGCTCGAGGTCTTCATACCATCCTCACGTCTTCCCGGATTGACATTAAAGGAGGTGCTACTCATCACTGAGCTACAGCCATATTGTGTGCTCCTTGCGGATTACAATGCAGAGATTCAACGCAGTTGTGGCAAACCTCCAACTTTTGCCACACAATTTGGGCTAGAGGATATCCCAGAAAGTGCAAAGAAAGGCTCCATTCATCAACCAACCTAGAGAATCCGTCTTCTTGAAACCTACCCGGAAATGGTTCGTACCTGGACTAACATGCCCCTTTTTATTAAATACAATCCTTGTTATGTTCCAGTATTCCGCCGACGCACTTGGCCAGAATTTACAATTGCTGTCAAGAACGTCAAGGGTTGCGCAAAGTGGTTAAATTATGTTTATCTAGCACCGCCACAAGGCCCTCCCACTGTAAATTACATGATTTCTACCATCAGACACTGGAGCACTCGACTACGGAATACCCCCGATGTGATGGCACAAATGTGTATGAAAATCTTTGAACTAATGCTAATCACCTTCAGGATGTTCAAGAATATTAAAGACCCCCACTTCTCAGGTATCGGATTTCTTACAGGAAACCAAGATCTGGTATACGACATGAGCACAACCCCATCCATAGAGGTAATATATGCTTGGCACACCAGAATAAAGTACCTCCCAGCTTGTTTTAAACAGACATTCGAGGAGATGTTCATAACGGGATTCTGGAAATGTCACTCAGAAATATTTGTACCCAGGCCCTCACATCTCCTCCACTTATTCGTTGTGGAGAGAACCATCCATTCAGAACAACTATGGGTGCCACATCTCGACGTACTAGGACCAGTGAATTGGGTGCATTATTAACAGATCTAGCATGGGGGCTCAGATTAGAAGAACATCACCTTGCTTCCGACGTTGTCCAATATTATGTTCAATGAACATCTAGACAAGGGTCTGTCAGGGGCGACAGATGCGAGAGTGGGGGGGTGTTGGCAGCACTCAGGGAACCGAAGGAGCCACAAGACAAAGAGGGTCGGAACGAAGAGATAGCACAAGCAGACACAGTAGCCAAAGAAGATCTGGCAAGTAGGCCATCTAAAATTTTCAGACATCAAGGAGTTGAGCACACAAGAAGAAAGAGCAAGTAGGGAGCTCAAAGATGTGTATGACAAATCAACAGAGAAAATCCCTACACAAATAGTGATTTTAATCACTAAACACCATTGTAAATACCATTTCGTATTTTTGTAGCTCCATTTTGTGCAAGCCAAGGAGTCCTTGAGCTTGAGGATCTTTAGAAGTATCTACCTGCCAATTTTCGTATTTTTTAGATCTCGTTTGAGCCCTCAAATAAGCCTTGGAACCTAATTTTTAACTAGGCCGGACACTAGGTCTGGACAGGGCCAAAGCTAGTCAAAAACTATAAAAGGAGCTAGAGAGCTCATTTTTGCGGTTAGCTTGTAATAGTTTTGAACTTGTATGAACGTGCTGAAAGTAATCTAAGAACTCCATTGCTCCTCACTCTTTGTCTTGCTGTGTGTGTGCGTGTGTGTGTATGTGTGTGAATGTTTGTGTGCTTCTCACTCACGCACTTGTGCCTTCACTTGCTCGAGGTCTTCATACCATCCTCACGTCTTCCCGGATTGACATTAAAGGAGGTGCTACTCGTCACTGAGCTACACAAGGAGAGGACCAAACCTTTCATAGTAATGGATGTAACTCCATACATACATGATCAATTGAAAGAAGCAGCCAAACATTGGGAACAAAGGAAATTTATGAATGGAGCACATTTTCTGACAAGGGTTATATATCATATTCTAGGAATGGAGGATCAATTAAAATTGGCTCCAAAAGATCAATACTTGAGAAGTCTGACGAGAGGAATCAAAAGTCCTTCCAAAATGATGTATATAAGAGAGGCAGAACGCCAACCAAGCATGAGGGGAGTGGATAGGAAAAGAAAGGGAGTCTCAGAAGAAGTTGTTCCTGTAAAAAAGAGAAGATTCGATCCCAGGAAGGTAGATTTGGAATAGGTGGAAGCAACAAAGGAAGAGCATGAAGCTACTCAAAAGGAAGTTGAGTCTCCAAATGAACCTCATCCACCTCAGACAAGTAAAGAACAATTGTATACTTATTTGACTCAAGGAAACAACAAAAGGGCAGTATATGAAGCCCAATATCAAAAGATGTTGGAAGACTATTCCTGTAAAGCAGTTGATTGGATGGAAGAAGTAGAACATTATGAAGAACTACATGACCACATGATGGTAGTAGAGACTGAAGAGGTTTTTGTTAAAAAGGAAGTGGATTTGTTAGCCTATTTCAAGGAGTTACAAGGTCCTCTTGAAACCAAAACCATTGTAGTAGTAAAGAAGAAGATTCAGAAGAAACCTATGCAGAAAAAGAAGTTGACCAGAAAGAATAAAGGAAAAGCTGTTGATCTAGCACTTGGGAAGGAGACAAAAAAATTGGTAGTAGAAGAGAAAAAGCAAGAAGAATCCATTGTACTAGAAGAGCAAAGAATTGACAAATCAAGGATAGCTGGATCATCACAGTTCTCTTTAGTCTCAGAGAGTGACATTGAAAACTTCTTGTTGAAAAGTTTGAATTTTTCAGTACCTAGCACACCAATTGTGCCAGCCCAAGCCTCTAAAAAAAGTAAAACACCAGAAGATTTGAGTGAGAAGTCACAAGGAAAACAGGTCCAAGAAGAAGCAGCAAAACAGGTTAGTCCTGGAGAAGAGAAAAGGATACTAAAAGGTAAAGCAGTGATGATGGAAGAAGAGGTTGAAGCAAGGAAGGAGTTCAGTGGTGGATTAGTGGACTCGGGGTTTAAAATAGTATGGACAAAACCTTCATAGCAAACCTATTTCAAATTTAATGAGGAAAAGCTAGAAACAAAAAAGGAAGTTCAGATTGGTAGTTCAGTGCACAAGGAGGAAAACAAAGATAAAATTTAGGAAACTGAGGAGGTACTAGAAAAGATGGATTTTAAAGAGGGGAAAGAGGGAAATACAGAGAAAGAAATAAACCAAAGTATAGAAGACATACTCTATGATTTAAATCATAATAAGGAGTTCACAACTACAAAAGATCAGGAAAAAGAAGAGGAATTGGATCTTATGGATATAGATGAGCAAGAGGAGAGACAACAGGAGCAACAAATGAATGATTAGGTAAAACCCTCAATGGAGATTGATTCAACCTCAATACAGGATACTAAAGTACAGAAAGAGGAAGAACAGGTCAATGAGGAGAATCAACAAGAAATGGAGAAGAAGAAGGCAGAAGAGTTGGAGATAGTGGAAGAAACATCAGATCATGAGAAGGAAGAGGGTCAGAAACTAGAGTATGAGGAAGATGTTGCAAAGAAGAAAAGGAAGCAGACAAGGGCTGTGAAGAAGAGGAAAATGAGGTCATAGAATATGAGGAAGAAGATGAAGAAGGAAATGACTACACAGAAGAAAAGCAGATAGAAATAAAACAAGTGGATTTAGAATCTAGACTAGAAAGGATACCCAAGGATATTAGGTCTGCTGGTAAAATAATTATGAACAATATAGAGTAGTTCAGACCGTCGAGCTGAAACATGATTATATCAGGAATGGTGGCAGAATCAGAGTTTGTAAAGGGCAGTAGAATCATTAATGAGCAAACAAAAGAAAAGGAACGATTGGAGGAGCAGTTGAGGATTGTTCAGGAAAGAAATGAGGAATTGAATAAAAAGATAAATTCATTGGAAGCATTGGAGATTCAACAACAAAACAAAATTCAATTGCTTGAAGAGAAATGTGCAAAGCAAATAGAGCATAGCAACAAAATGGAAATGGAGCTAAAGAAAATAGAAGAAAGATATAGAACACTTCAAAGTTCATATCAAATTATGGTCAAAGCAAATGAAGAAATAAACAAATTATTGATGGAAGAAGGCCAACTAAAAGAAGAGAGCAAGATTGTACAGGTAACACAAGATGAGAAGGAAGAATTGAATAAAGAAATTCTAATGCTACATGTAGAACTGAAAGAAGCTAAGGAATTGGAAAAACAGGCCGGTGTACATGCTGTTAGTTCAATGAGAGGTTTTAATAAACTACATTTGGATGTAGCAAAAGAGAGGAGTGATTGGCAGTTGATTATAGAAAAAGAAAGAAATGAGTGGAAATCAGAAAAATAATTGTGGACCACTCAAAATAGAAGCTTAATGTTGATGGTGGAAGAGTTATAGAAAAAATTAGAAAATCCACAAAGCCAGGTTGAAGAGCAGGTAGAGACTACACAAGCAGAAGAGTATGAAGGGGGAGAGGATAACAGGACTCAACATTTTGATGAACAAGAAAACAAAGCACCAGTGGAGGAGTACTCAGAGGAGTTTGTTCATAAACTTCTAACAGATAGAGAATCCAGGATGGAATTTATCATAAAAATGGATAATGAATATGAAGAACAAATTGCAAATTTTGCTCTGAACAAGGGAATAAATCCAGACCAACACCATTGGGCAGCAGATGGCCTAGGTATACCTTTTTGCATGATTCTTGAAAGCATTAAAAATTACCAGCTGGCAAGGGTGGGATTATCATCAAACAAGTATTTGGAATATGAAGAAGACATCAATGTAACAAAGGAATTATTTGAAAAAGATCCTAAATGGAGAAACAGGTGGTTGGACACCAACAAAGAATGCAGGAAAATATGGAAAGAAGCACCAATTCAGTTAAAAATCAATCCAGCTTATTGTCCAGTAGTAAGAAGAAGGGATCAGATAGTTTTTTTGGAAAGAAGGAATGCAGGACAAATACCAACAAAATGGCTGAACTTTCCAAAGATAGCAGGATCTAAAGTAGGAACATGGCCAACAAAGAAATATATGGTTGACACAACAGAGTCTATCATATCTACATATAAAGATGTCAATGATCCAGCATGCATTCTATTGATCAGGGTGATGAGACTCATATTGGCATGTATAGAAACTTTTAAAGATACAGATGTCAGAATCCTCAATTACATTGACTTTAATTCACCATCTGATGCTTTATTATTTGATCTCAGTGAAACCCCATACAAGATCTGCTTAATGGCTTATTATAGCATAATAGTATTTTTGGGTAGTCATTACCTTCAGATTTTTGAAGATGCATTTGATTATGGATTCTTTGAAAGAGAATCAGAAATCTTTGGAAATTTATCAGTAGTCACAAAGTCTAGACTCATAGCCTATGAAGCAGCATACACAGAATACCTAAAGAAAGATGTGATAGATAAACCAGAAGCAGCAGTACAATGGAGAAAAGCATTATTCGAAATGGTGAATAACTTAAACATCACAGAAAGAAAAAGTCATGATTTACTGTCACAAGTGTATCAAAGAAAGAAGAATTAAAGCAAGCTCTCACTACTTATTTGCAAGAGAATTTTTTGTCAGGAGCCAAAAGGCCTAGGAGGGGAAGAATGTTAGAAGATGCATTTTCTAAAGGGAAATATTTGTAAAATGTCAAAAAATTGTAGAAATATTTATGCAATTGATGTAAAAATAAGGAAGAGTCTTCCTCATGTAAATTAGAATCGTATGTATTTTTTCTGGAACTTTTGGAAGCTCCTTGATAGCATATTTTTAGATTAAAAGGGAAAGGACCAAAATTCAAGTGTGAAAAGGGACACCTGAACATGTATAAAAGATAATTTCCTCTATTTTGAGAGGGTTGGTTAGTTGTGTTATTTTGCTATCCAAGTGATGAGAAGAGCTTCTTGCAGAGAATCGTGTTTCTCTCTTCCATGTACTTTCTTTAGATTTGTTGATTCTATTCTTTGTGTAAATCCATGGAATTTCTGAGCTTCAGTTGTGTATTTCTGAGTAATGTGTATGAAGAGAGGTGATTCTCAGTGTATTGAGTAAGAAAGTATAGAAAAATCAAGCTGGACATGGAAATCCTCAGTTTTTACAGAATCACGATTGTTTCATTTGTGTGATACAGGTATCATTTTTGAGATTTGACTTCATAATTGTGTTCTGCTGAGAAAATGGCACACTATGACACCAAGATCATTGATAATACTGTTGTTTTGTTTAAGATAATCAAAACCCTAGATATTTCTCTTCATCTTCATAATTTCTCAGAAAAATAGTCATTTAACTCTTATTCTTCGATTCCATTAACTAGAAGGGGTTGTGGTCTTTGCATACTTCCCGGATTGACAATTTAAAGATGTGTAGTTAATCCTTTATGCTAAATGATTGGAGAGGACAACTCCAAAGGATAAAAACCAGTCTCAAATGAAATAAGTGCATACTTTTTGTCTCTCTCATCAGACTCAATGCAAACGAAAAATCATTTAAGTAAAACATAAAATATCCATCTCAATTTATATGTAAAAACTTTTACTTACATCCATTTCAAAAACAAAATGCAAGTAGGAGCCACATAAAGCTCTCATTCTTGTTTTAAGCTCTTACCCATGCATCTTGTATACTATATTCGCCTCAACTTCTGTGTTACACTCTAGCCCTAGGCTACCTATGCATGTCCTCATAGGCACTTCTAGTGTGCTCTCATGAAGTGCGGGTGGTACAATTGTCCTAAAAATAAATAAACCAGTACCTGTAGGTAGCAAATAATGAATATTATACAGTTGTCCTTAATATATTTTTATACATCTTCATTAATATCATTAAAATTATTAATTTATGAAAAGAAAACATACCTATGGGCAGGTAAGTCTCTTCCTATAGATAGATCTACACAGGAGCCTTCCTATGGCCATTGGGTGAGCATCTATATTGTAAAGTTGAATTCCTCATCGGGCATGTCCGCATACTCGTGCATGTGCCCCTAAGGAATCAGGAATAACTTTCCCTCTCACAAGATTCTTTATGAGAGTAATTTTTGCCTTTCTCTCTCTACTATGATCCATGATATCTATACATATAAAACAAAACAGGTTAAAAATCTATTTATCTATCTATCTATCTATATATATATATATATATATATATATATATATATATATATATATATATATATATATATATATATATATATATATATATATATATATATATATATATATATATGTGTGTGTGTGTGTGTGTGTATGTGTATGTGTGTATGTATACATATATGTATGCATATGTATGTGTGTATGCATGTGTATGTGTGTATGCATGTTTGTATGTATTTTTGTATGTGTGTCTATATGCATGTATGTATATGTATGTATTTATCTGTGTGTGTATGTGTATGTAGGTGTGTATGTGAGTGTATGTATATGTGTATATATGTATGTGTGTGTATGCATGTATATATGTATGTATGCATATGCACATGCATGTGCATTGTGTATGTAAATGTATGTGTGTTTGTATGTGTATGTTTGTGTCTCTATGTGTGGATGGTGTGTGTCTCTATGTGTGTGTATGTATATGTGGGTGTCTATATCTATGTGTGTGTGTATATGTGTGTGTATGCATATGTATGTCTAGTGTGTGTATGTATATGTGTGTATACATGTGTATGTGTGTGTATACTTTAATGTATGTGTACGTATACATGTGTATGTGTGTGTATACTTTTATGTATGTGTACGTATACATGTGTATGCATGTGTATGCATATGTATGTATATTGTGTGTAAGTATGTTTTTATATGTGTATATGTGTCTACGTTGGCAGAACGAATTTATCCTTCAAATTGACATAGAGGAAAATTAAAAGAATTACTTCCATGGTGATTCTCTCTAAACTCTCAAAGACATGTTTGATATGATTTGTTGATTTGACCAGTCTCTCTCTAGTACCTGTAGGTAGCGAATAATGAAGATGTTCGTTGCTTAGTAGTATCACCATGTGAAGCTTGATAATCAATTAAACCCTCTATATAAACCCCAAAATAACTGAATATCCTATGTGCCTAAGTATTCATGTGTAGGGTAGTCTATGAAATTCTAACGACTATCATCTCTTTAAGTGTATTTGAACTTATATGTATGCATGGATATCATTAAGAATGTGCCTAAGTATAGATATATGCATTGATGATTGGATACTTAGGAGAGTGTTATTGTAATGTGCCAATGCATGAATGATAGCATGCGTATGTGAGGATATGTATGTATCTATTTTATATCTAAATATGCTCCTGACCTTGTATACCTATGTTTTGCTTGCCCAATTGTACTCATGTTTTTCTAAATATATTTATGCTTATATATGTATTTTTTCTGTATACTTTTTTATGTTTCTCTAAGTAGGACTAGTATTGGAAGAATATGTTTTTACTTATAGGCCTACATTAACATATAATTATGTATTAACTATAAGATGAAAGTAAAATTAATATATAAACACATTCATAACCTTAATATTCAATATGAATATATATTAATATAATCTATATACTTGATTTCAATATAACCTAAAAAATTTAATTTAGTAAATATGGTTCATTGAAAGTAAAGAAAAATAAAAACAAAATAAACAAAAGTCCATACGTGAGTATAAAGAAGTGTGTGTGTTAACTACTGATTGCATATGTTTAAAAAGTGGCGTGTATGAATTGTGGTGCATATGCATGTTGTGAGTGTGTTAACTGCTTGTGTTAGTTAAGGAGAGTTAGTGCGTGTGCATGTATGTGTGTGTGTGTGTGCATTGTGTCCTTTTTTCTAATGTTTTCTTTGCACGTATTTATCTTTCCTTCTTTCTACTACTTCTCAGGCATGCATGATCAGATGTATGAGAGAGAGAGAGAGAGTTTTCTCATGGTCTGTTGGAGCAAGTCTATGACAAGCCTAAGTATTGGCTTGAGTCCCACAAAGTCATAGAAAAAGCCTTAAAATGAAGACTATGTAAAGTTCACTTGTGAACTACCTCTTGTAACTTTTGAAGAGTTTACTTAATGTAAAAGTAAGAGAATCTTAAGTGGTTGAGTCCACTTGATCAAGAATGGAAAGAGGAGCCACGAATTCGTGATTTGTGGTAGGTAGAGAATCAAATCAATCATTGATTGATTGGAGAGTGATTGAGGGAAGTTAGCCTCCCAAACTCAACTATAAATAGATGGCAGTTTTAGTCGTGGTTAGATAGACCTATGTGAAGACCTCCAAGAGCTGAGCTGTATGCCATATCAAGGTGTGATTACAAGGCACACATATGTATCAGTAAGTCATTGTATTGTACAAGCAATATACTTTCATTTTCATGATTATTTGAGTTCATCTTTCCATGTTCTTGTGATGTGTACTACTCACTGCCATTACTTCAGTTTTTCTCAGTCAGCTTGCAGAGATTGTTTCTCTGCACTTGGTTCATCATTTTCAGTGATTTAACTTGCTAAAGTTAGCTCTATAAGGCTACTATATGCTCACAAATTTTCATGTCATTTGGATGTTGGAATCTTCAGTTATGTTCATTTGAAGTCAACAGGGTATGTTCATCTTCACTTCTCTGTCAGGTACCCGACTTTTTCAGTCATCTTGTCAGAGTCATTTCTCAGTGTTTACTCATCCAAATTCAGTGATTTGAAGCTTGTTGGATTCAGCTTACTGTCTAGTATAAGCATAAAAATTTTCATGATCATTGGATTCTTACATCTTGAGTTATGTTAATTTTTCTACTCACTGGTCTATTTCTGTAGCAGCCCGTGAAAATCGGGATGATGTCATCACTTGTTAAAAGTCATTCTCAGTGTGTGGTTTGTTATTTTTGATGATATTACTCTCTAAAGTTAGCTCTTTAAGCTACCTAGCCTTTCCCAAGAGGAATTAATCTAATTGCTGCTGTGCTCAGAGAATTATGTAAAACACTGGACATGTGTATTAACCAAGAATAGCAAGTTTTCACCTCTGAGCTAACTCCAACTTATCTGTTTTGATCTATCTTTTTGAGAGTGATCTTCCAAGGTACATAGGGTGTCTAATACATCCATTGGCAAGCTAAAAGGGCCCACCATCTACTCCTGGAGTTCATTTGGCTAGTGTAGAGCAAAGATTTTGCAACACCTCTTCATCTTCAACACATACCTATCCATCTCTTCACAGTGGTATCAGAGCAAGGTTGGACAACATGGCAGATGGATTTCCTTCATCAATTGACAAATTGGACAGAGGTAACTACTCAGCTTGGTCATTAAGAATGGAAGCTTATCTCCAAGGTAGAAGTGTATATGGTTATGTGGCTGGAGATGAAGTTATGCCAAGTTTCAGGAACAAAAGTCAACCAACACAAGAAGAGCAAGAAAGATTGAGCACATGGTGCTCCAAGGATGCACTTGCAAGGTCTTATCTCCTCAACTCTATCTCAGATTTTTTGTTGCCTCACATTAGAAGTTGTAAGACATCTCAGGAAGTGTGGGATGCACTTGAAGCTTTCTTTGCTTCAAGTACTAAAGCTAGGAAGCATCAACTATGGCTGGATTTCACAACTCTCAAGAAGGCTCCCAAACAAAATGTGACTGATTTTGTCACAAAGCTCAAGGACATAGCAGATCAGTTGGGAAGCATTGGAGAGGTAATAGATGAAGAGCAAATTGTAAGGCAGGTCATCAATGGCTTGAAGGCAGATGACAAGTGGGAAGCATTCACCACAGCTATGGATTTGTACATGGACATGCATGTACCTGATTTCAACACACTCATTGGACAATTACTTACTCAAGAGGCAAAGCTTATCAAAAATGGAGAAAGCTCTAAAGGTAATCAATCTTCAGCTTTATACACGGATAAAAGCAAGTCTAAAGATAACAAAGGAAAGGCAAAGAAAGTGGATGATGAAGCAGGTACATATCAAGCTAACTATGCAGGTAGAGGAAGACATGGCAGAGGTAGAGGAAGAGGAGGTAGACAAGGCAGGGGGAGATCCCAAGTCTCCAACTCATGTTCTATTTGTGGATTAACTAATCATACAACTGAAAATTGCTTTAGGAATTCCAGGAATCAAAGAGGCAGAGGATACAATAGAGGAAGTTATGGCTACTCAAGAGGAAGGTTCAACAACTACCATGGCAACTACAACAACTACAATCATTCAAACTATCAAGGAGGCTACAAAGGAAGGAGAGACTACAATAACTACACAGAAGACTCAAACAAAGAGGATTCATTATTGATCATGAACATGGCTATGCCACAAGGTAAATCTGATGAGCATGTTTTCTACATAGATTCAGGTTGTTCAAATCATGTGGCAGGAAATGTGGCACTCCTATCAGATTTAGAAGATCCAAGGAATAAGCATGAGGTACAAACAGGAGATGATACAAAACATCCTGTGGAGAAAATAGGCAATGTCAAAGCACCTGATGGAAACATCAACCTACTCAGTAAGGTACTCTATGTCCCTACCATAACAAAGAATTTGATAAGTGTTGGGCAGATAGTAGAGAAAGGGTTGCAAGTCAGGTTCACAAAAGCAGGAGCATTTGTTGAAGATCCAAGTCAAGGATTCAGAAGAATTGCAAAAGGTGAAAAGACAGGTAGATTGTTCACATTTGAATTACAGGACACTAGAAACATTGCTCTCTTTAATTATGGTAGTCAAACACTCACAGAATTGGAAGTATGGCACAAAAGGTTAGCACATATTGGTGAAAGGTCATTAAAGCAAATATGCAGGGACCAAAGTGTACTTGGACTTCCTAATTTGTCAAAACAACATATGATTTATAAGTGCAGTGCATGTCAATTTGGAAAGTCTCACAGGTTACCATTCATGAAGAAAGGTTATATGCATGGAGATCTCTTGGAGTTGGTTCATACAGATGTATGGGGACCAAGCAAGGAAGCTTCAATATCAGGATCAAGGTATTATGTTTCCTTTATTGATGATTGCAGCAGATGGACTATCCTATTCTTTATGAAACACAAAGATGAAGTTTTTTCATGTTTCAAAAGATATTTGGCTCTTGTGGAGAATCAAACAGGTAAATCACTAAAAAGGCTAAGGTCAGATGGAGGGGGAGAATACTTCTCCCATGATTTTGATTCTTTTCTTCAAGAAAGAGGAATCAAAAGAGAGGTAACTACAAGGTACACTCCTGAGCAAAATGGAGTGGCAGAAAGGAGGAATAGGACAATTGTTGAAGCTGCAAGGTCTATGTTAAATGAAAAGCATTTACCTAATTACTTATGGGCTGAGGCTGTATCTACAGCCACTTACTTGATTAACAGGTTGCCTTCAAAATCCCTTGATGGGATGACTCCATATGAGGCTTGGAATGGAAGAAGACCAAGTTTAGATCATTGTAAAATTTTTGGATGTATTGCTTTTGCTCATGTTCCTTCACAGGTTAGAGGCAAGATGGATCCAAAAGCAGAAAGGTGTGTATTTATTGGATATTACAACAATCAAAAGGGCTACAGGTTATACAACCCTACCAACAAAGGATTCTTGGTAAGCAGAGATGTAGTTTTTGATGAGAACAATTCATGGTATGAAGATTCATGCAGGAAGGTCAATTTACCATATGATCTTGAAGAAGATTTTCCAAAGCTTGGTAGAGAACAATCAAAGATTGAAGAAGAAGACACCTCAGAGGATGATGAAGAATGTCAGATGGAAAAGATCAAAGCATGGAAGTCTAAAGGTAAAGCAAAATTGCAGGAACTTGGACATGAGGCAGAATCATCACATCATGGCCTGAGAAGATCTATGAGGGAAAAGAAAAAACCAGAAAGGTATGGGTTTGACACCTCATTAGTAACTAAACATTCTATCTACATAGCACAGGACATAAACCAAGAGGAGCCATCATCATTTGAAGAGGCCAAAGCAAAAACAGAATGGAAGCATGCAATGAAGGAAGAGATTGAAGCACTTGAGGAAAACAACACTTGGGATTTGGTGCCCAAGACTTCATCCATGAAGGTAATAGGCTCAAGATGGGTCTATAAACTCAAGAAAAATTCTGATGGTTCAATTAACAGGTATAAGGCAAGGCTTGTGGCAAAAGGCTTTGCACAAACTCAGGGAATTGATTATGAGGAGACTTTCTCTCCTGTGGCAAAGATGCCTACTATTAGGTTTTTGCTTAGTATTGCCTCTTCCAAGAATTGGAAGATACTTCAACTAGATGTAAAGAATGCATTTTTGAATGGTTGGATAACAGAAGAGGTATATATGGCACAACCACCTGGTTTTGAGAATCAAGTTTATCCTGATTATGTGTGTAAACTTAACAAAGCATTGTATGGTCTCAAGCAAGCTCCAAGAGCTTGGAATTTCAGGCTTGTTTCATTCTTGCAGGACAAAGGCTTTCAACCAAGCAAAGTAGATCCTTCACTCTTTATTAAAAAGAGTAATTCCGAGGTCATCTACCTATGTGTATATGTAGATGATATTATATTGACAGGAAATGATGCAGATGGTATGAAGAAGATCAAAGATCAGATGAGAGAAGAGTTCAAGATAAGTGATTTGGGTTCACTTACCTACTTCCTAGGTTTGGAAGTTGTCTACAAAGATCATGGTTTGTTTCTCACTCAAAGAAAGTACATTAAGGACATGTTGGCAAAATTCAAGATGCAAGATTGTAAGATTGCAGGTACTCCAATGGAGGTTAATCACAAATTGAGCTCACATGAAGGTGAACTCATAGAGGACATCACATCATATCAAAGTCTAGTGGGTAGTCTCAACTATGCCACATTGACAAGAGTAGATATATGTTACAGTGTGAGTGTGCTAAGCCAATTTATGCACACACCAAGGAAACCACATATGGATGCTGCCAAAAGGATACTCAAATATCTCAAAGGAACCATAAATGAAGGACTTTACTATCCTTATGTATCTGATTTAGGTTTGAAGCTATTTTCTGATGCAGATTGGGCTGGCTCCAAGGAAGATAGAAGGAGCACTTCAGGTTATCTTACCTTTGCAGGTTCAAAGCTTATTTCATGGTCATCCAAGAAGCAACCCACAGTTGCTCTCTCTTCTACTGAAGCTGAATATAGAGGTCTTGCTATAGCTACACAAGAAGCTATGTGGATGAAGACATTATTCAAAGATCTTGGATTGGAGTTTGGAACTCCAACTATTTTTGGTGACAATATGAGTTCTATTCATTTGGCTGCTAATCCTATTTTTCATGCAAGGACTAAACATATTGAAGTTCATTATCACTATGTACGAGAGAAGGTTCTAAGCAAAGAGATTCAAATATCATATGTGTCCACTCATCAACAATGTGCAGATATTCTAACCAAAGCATTGGATGGTACAAAGCTTTGCAAATTCAAGGCTATGATTGGTTTGCAGGTAATCTTGGAAGATTGAAGACCTCAAGCATACTTGGCTTGAGGGGGAGCTGTTGGAGCAAGTCTATGACAAGCCTAAGTATTGGCTTGAGTCCCACAAAGTCATAGAAAAAGCCTTAAAATGAAGACTATGTAAAGTTCACTTGTGAACTACCTCTTGTAACTTTTGAAGAGTTTACTTAATGTAAAAGTAAGAGAATCTTAAGTGGTTGAGTCCACTTGATCAAGAATGGAAAGAGGAGCCACGAATTCGTGATTTGTGGTAGGTAGAGAATCAAATCAATCATTGATTGATTGGAGAGTGATTGAGGGAAGTTAGCCTCCCAAACTCAACTATAAATAGATGGCAGTTTTAGTCGTGGTTAGATAGACCTATGTGAAGACCTCCAAGAGCTGAGCTGTATGCCATATCAAGGTGTGATTACAAGGCACACATATGTATCAGTAAGTCATTGTATTGTACAAGCAATATACTTTCATTTTCATGATTATTTGAGTTCATCTTTCCATGTTCTTGTGATGTGTACTACTCACTGCCATTACTTCAGTTTTTCTCAGTCAGCTTGCAGAGATTGTTTCTCTACACTTGGTTCATCATTTTCAGTGATTTAACTTGCTAAAGTTAGCTCTATAAGGCTACTATATGCTCACAAATTTTCATGTCATTTGGATGTTGGAATCTTCAGTTATGTTCATTTGAAGTCAACAGGGTATGTTCATCTTCACTTCTCTGTCAGGTACCCGACTTTTTCAGTCATCTTGTCAGAGTCATTTCTCAGTGTTTACTCATCCACATTCAGTGATTTCAAGCTTGTTGGATTCAGCTTACTGTCTAGTATAAGCATACAAATTTTCATGATCATTGGATTCTTACATCTTGAGTTATGTTAATTTTTCTACTCACTGGTCTATTTCTGTAGCAGCCCGTGAAAATCGGGATGATGTCATCACTTGTTAAAAGTCATTCTCAGTGTGTGGTTTGTTATTTTTGATGATATTACTCTTTAAAGTTAGCTCTTTAAGCTACCTAGCCTTTCCCAAGAGGAATTAATCTAATTGCTGCTGTGCTCAGAGAATTATGTAAAACACTGGACATGTGTATTAACCAAGAATAGCAAGTTTTCACCTCTGAGCTAACTCCAACTTATCTGTTTTGATCTATCTTTTTGAGAGTGATCTTCCAAGGTACATAGGGTGTCTAATACATCCATTGGCAAGCTAAAAGGGCCCACCATCTACTCCTGGAGTTCATTTGGCTAGTGTAGAGCAAAGATTTTGCAACACCTCTTCATCTTCAACACATACCTATCCATCTCTTCACAGTGGTATCAGAGCAAGGTTGGACAACATGGCAGATGGATTTCCTTCATCAATTGACAAATTGGACAGAGGTAACTACTCAGCTTGGTCATTAAGAATGGAAGCTTATCTCCAAGGTAGAAGTGTATATGGTTATGTGGCTGGAGATGAAGTTATGCCAAGTTTCAGGAACAAAAGTCAACCAACACAAGAAGAGCAAGAAAGATTGAGCACATGGTGCTCCAAGGATGCACTTGCAAGGTCTTATCTCCTCAACTCTATCTCAGATTTTTTGTTGCCTCACATTAGAAGTTGTAAGACATCTCAGGAAGTGTGGGATGCACTTGAAGCTTTCTTTGCTTCAAGTACTAAAGCTAGGAAGCATCAACTATGGCTGGATTTCACAACTCTCAATAAGGCTCCCAAACAAAATGTGACTGATTTTGTCACAAAGCTCAAGGACATAGCAGATCAGTTGGGAAGCATTGGAGAGGTAATAGATGAAGAGCAAATTGTAAGGCAGGTCATCAATGGCTTGAAGGCAGATGACAAGTGGGAAGCATTCACCACAGCTATGGATTTGTACATGGACATGCATGTACCTGATTTCAACACACTCATTGGACAATTACTTACTCAAGAGGCAAAGCTTATCAAAAATGGAGAAAGCTCTAAAGGTAATCAATCTTCAGCTTTATACACGGATAAAAGCAAGTCTAAAGATAACAAAGGAAAGGCAAAGAAAGTGGATGATGAAGCAGGTACATATCAAGCTAACTATGGAGGTAGAGGAAGACATGGCAGAGGTAGAGGAAGAGGAGGTAGACAAGGCAGGGGGAGATCCCAAGTCTCCAACTCATGTTCTATTTGTGGATTAACTAATCATACAACTGAAAATTGCTTTAGGAATTCCAGGAATCAAAGAGGCAGAGGATACAATAGAGGAAGTTATGGCTACTCAAGAGGAAGGTTCAACAACTACCATGGCAACTACAACAACTACAATCATTCAAACTATCAAGGAGGCTACAAAGGAAGGAGAGACTACAATAACTACACAGAAGACTCAAACAAAGAGGATTCATTATTGATCATGAACATGGCTATGCCACAAGGTAAATCTGATGAGCATGTTTTCTACATAGATTCAGGTTGTTCAAATCATGTGGCAGGAAATGTGGCACTCCTATCAGATTTAGAAGATCCAAGGAATAAGCATGAGGTACAAACAGGAGATGATACAAAACATCCTGTGGAGAAAATAGGCAATGTCAAAGGACCTGATGGAAACATCAACCTACTCAGTAAGGTACTCTATGTCCCTACCATAACAAAGAATTTGATAAGTGTTGGGCAGATAGTAGAGAAAGGGTTGCAAGTCAGGTTCACAAAAGCAGGAGCATTTGTTGAAGATCCAAGTCAAGGATTCAGAAGAATTGCAAAAGGTGAAAAGACAGGTAGATTGTTCACATTTGAATTACAGGACACTAGAAACATTGCTCTCTTTAATTATGGTAGTCAGACACTCACAGAATTGGAAGTATGGCACAAAAGGTTAGCACATATTGGTGAAAGGTCATTAAAGCAAATATGCAGGGACCAAAGTGTACTTGGACTTCCTAATTTGTCAAAACAACATATGATTTATAAGTGCAGTGCATGTCAATTTGGAAAGTCTCACAGGTTACCATTCATGAAGAAAGGTTATATGCATGGAGATCTCTTGGAGTTGGTTCATACAGATGTATGGGGACCAAGCAAGGAAGCTTCAATATCAGGATCAAGGTATTATGTTTCCTTTATTGATGATTGCAGCAGATGGACTATCCTATTCTTTATGAAACACAAAGATGAAGTTTTTTCATGTTTCAAAAGATATTTGGCTCTTGTGGAGAATCAAACAGGTAAATCACTAAAAAGGCTAAGGTCAGATGGAGGGGGAGAATACTTCTCCCATGATTTTGATTCTTTTCTTCAAGAAAGAGGAATCAAAAGAGAGGTAACTACAAGGTACACTCCTGAGCAAAATGGAGTGGCAGAAAGGAGGAATAGGACAATTGTTGAAGCTGCAAGGTCTATGTTAAATGAAAAGCATTTACCTAATTACTTATGGGCTGAGGCTGTATCTACAGCCACTTACTTGATTAACAGGTTGCCTTCAAAATCCCTTGATGGGATGACTCCATATGAGGCTTGGAATGGAAGAAGACCAAGTTTAGATCATTGTAAAATTTTTGGATGTATTGCTTTTGCTCATGTTCCTTCACAGGTTAGAGGCAAGATGGATCCAAAAGCAGAAAGGTGTGTATTTATTGGATATGACAACAATCAAAAGGGCTACAGGTTATACAACCCTACCAACAAAGGATTCTTGGTAAGCAGAGATGTAGTTTTTGATGAGAACAATTCATGGTATGAAGATTCATGCAGGAAGGTCAATTTACCATATGATCTTGAAGAAGATTTTCCAAAGCTTGGTAGAGAACAATCAAAGATTGAAGAAGAAGACACCTCAGAGGATGATGAAGAATGTCAGATGGAAAAGATCAAAGCATGGAAGTCTAAAGGTAAAGCAAAATTGCAGGAACTTGGACATGAGGCAGAATCATCACATCATGGCCTGAGAAGATCTATGAGGGAAAAGAAAAAACCAGAAAGGTATGGGTTTGACACCTCATTAGTAACTAAACATTCTATCTACATAGCACAGGACATAAACCAAGAGGAGCCATCATCATTTGAAGAGGCCAAAGCAAAAACAGAATGGAAGCATGCAATGAAGGAAGAGATTGAAGCACTTGAGGAAAACAACACTTGGGATTTGGTGCCCAAGACTTCATCCATGAAGGTAATAGGCTCAAGATGGGTCTATAAACTCAAGAAAAATTCTGATGGTTCAATTAACAGGTATAAGGCAAGGCTTGTGGCAAAAGGCTTTGCACAAACTCAGGGAATTGATTATGAGGAGACTTTCTCTCCTGTGGCAAAGATGCCTACTATTAGGTTTTTGCTTAGTATTGCCTCTTCCAAGAATTGGAAGATACTTCAACTAGATGTAAAGAATGCATTTTTGAATGGTTGGATAACAGAAGAGGTATATATGGCACAACCACCTGGTTTTGAGAATCAAGTTTATCCTGATTATGTGTGTAAACTTAACAAAGCATTGTATGGTCTCAAGCAAGCTCCAAGAGCTTGGAATTTCAGGCTTGTTTCATTCTTGCAGGACAAAGGCTTTCAACCAAGCAAAGTAGATCCTTCACTCTTTATTAAAAAGAGTAATTCCGAGGTCATCTACCTATGTGTATATGTAGATGATATTATATTGACAGGAAATGATGCAGATGGTATGAAGAAGATCAAAGATCAGATGAGAGAAGAGTTCAAGATAAGTGATTTGGGTTCACTTACCTACTTCCTAGGTTTGGAAGTTGTCTACAAAGATCATGGTTTGTTTCTCACTCAAAGAAAGTACATTAAGGACATGTTGGCAAAATTCAAGATGCAAGATTGTAAGATTGCAGGTACTCCAATGGAGGTTAATCACAAATTGAGCTCACATGAAGGTGAACTCATAGAGGACATCACATCATATCAAAGTCTAGTGGGTAGTCTCAACTATGCCACATTGACAAGAGTAGATATATGTTACAGTGTGAGTGTGCTAAGCCAATTTATGCACACACCAAGGAAACCACATATGGATGCTGCCAAAAGGATACTCAAATATCTCAAAGGAACCATAAATGAAGGACTTTACTATCCTTATGTATCTGATTTAGGTTTGAAGCTATTTTCTGATGCAGATTGGGCTGGCTCCAAGGAAGATAGAAGGAGCACTTCAGGTTATCTTACCTTTGCAGGTTCAAAGCTTATTTCATGGTCATCCAAGAAGCAACCCACAGTTGCTCTCTCTTCTACTGAAGCTGAATATAGAGGTCTTGCTATAGCTACACAAGAAGCTATGTGGATGAAGACATTATTCAAAGATCTTGGATTGGAGTTTGGAACTCCAACTATTTTTGGTGACAATATGAGTTCTATTCATTTGGCTGCTAATCCTATTTTTCATGCAAGGACTAAACATATTGAAGTTCATTATCACTATGTACGAGAGAAGGTTCTAAGCAAAGAGATTCAAATATCATATGTGTCCACTCATCAACAATGTGCAGATATTCTAACCAAAGCATTGGATGGTACAAAGCTTTGCAAATTCAAGGCTATGATTGGTTTGCAGGTAATCTTGGAAGATTGAAGACCTCAAGCATACTTGGCTTGAGGGGGAGCTGTTGGAGCAAGTCTATGACAAGCCTAAGTATTGGCTTGAGTCCCACAAAGTCATAGAAAAAGCCTTAAAATGAAGACTATGTAAAGTTCACTTGTGAACTACCTCTTGTAACTTTTGAAGAGTTTACTTAATGTAAAAGTAAGAGAATCTTAAGTGGTTGAGTCCACTTGATCAAGAATGGAAAGAGGAGCCACGAATTCGTGATTTGTGGTAGGTAGAGAATCAAATCAATCATTGATTGATTGGAGAGTGATTGAGGGAAGTTAGCCTCCCAAACTCAACTATAAATAGATGGCAGTTTTAGTCGTGGTTAGATAGACCTATGTGAAGACCTCCAAGAGCTGAGCTGTATGCCATATCAAGGTGTGATTACAAGGCACACATATGTATCAGTAAGTCATTGTATTGTACAAGCAATATACTTTCATTTTCATGATTATTTGAGTTCATCTTTCCATGTTCTTGTGATGTGTACTACTCACTGCCATTACTTCAGTTTTTCTCAGTCAGCTTGCAGAGATTGTTTCTCTGCACTTGGTTCATCATTTTCAGTGATTTAACTTGCTAAAGTTAGCTCTATAAGGCTACTATATGCTCACAAATTTTCATGTCATTTGGATGTTGGAATCTTCAGTTATGTTCATTTGAAGTCAACAGGGTATGTTCATCTTCACTTCTCTGTCAGGTACCCGACTTTTTCAGTCATCTTGTCAGAGTCATTTCTCAGTGTTTACTCATCCACATTCAGTGATTTCAAGCTTGTTGGATTCAGCTTACTGTCTAGTATAAGCATACAAATTTTCATGATCATTGGATTCTTACATCTTGAGTTATGTTAATTTTTCTACTCATTGGTCTATTTCTGTAGCAGCCCGTGAAAATCGGGATGATGTCATCACTTGTTAAAAGTCATTCTCAGTGTGTGGTTTGTTATTTTTGATGATATTACTCTCTAAAGTTAGCTCTTTAAGCTACCTAGCCTTTCCCAAGAGGAATTAATCTAATTGCTGCTGTGCTCAGAGAATTATGTAAAACACTGGACATGTGTATTAACCAAGAATAGCAAGTTTTCACCTCTGAGCTAACTCCAACTTATCTGTTTTGATCTATCTTTTTGAGAGTGATCTTCCAAGGTACATAGGGTGTCTAATACATCCATTGGCAAGCTAAAAGGGCCCACCATCTACTCCTGGAGTTCATTTGGCTAGTGTAGAGCAAAGATTTTGCAACACCTCTTCGTCTTCAACACATACCTATCCATCTCTTCACAGTGGTATCAGAGCAAGGTTGGACAACATGGCAGATGGATTTCCTTCATCAATTGACAAATTGGACAGAGGTAACTACTCAGCTTGGTCATTAAGAATGGAAGCTTATCTCCAAGGTAGAAGTTTATATGGTTATGTGGCTGGAGATGAAGTTATGCCAAGTTTCAGGAACAAAAGTCAACCAACACAAGAAGAGCAAGAAAGATTGAGCACATGGTGCTCCAAGGATGCACTTGCAAGGTCTTATCTCCTCAACTCTATCTCAGATTTTTTGTTGCCTCACATTAGAAGTTGTAAGACATCTCAGGAAGTGTGGGATGCACTTGAAGCTTTCTTTGCTTGAAGTACTAAAGCTAGGAAGCATCAACTATGGCTGGATTTCACAACTCTCAAGAAGGCTCCCAAACAAAATGTGACTGATTTTGTCACAAAGCTCAAGGACATAGCAGATCAGTTGGGAAGCATTGGAGAGGTAATAGATGAAGAGCAAATTGTAAGGCAGGTCATCAATGGCTTGAAGGCAGATGACAAGTGGGAAGCATTCACCACAGCTATGGATTTGTACATGGACATGCATGTACCTGATTTCAACACACTCATTGGACAATTACTTACTCAAGAGGCAAAGCTTATCAAAAATGGAGAAAGCTCTAAAGGTAATCAATCTTCAGCTTTATACACGGATAAAAGCAAGTCTAAAGATAACAAAGGAAAGGCAAAGAAAGTGGATGATGAAGCAGGTACATATCAAGCTAACTATGCAGGTAGAGGAAGACATGGCAGAGGTAGAGGAAGAGGAGGTAGACAAGGCAGGGGGAGATCCCAAGTCTCCAACTCATGTTCTATTTGTGGATTAACTAATCATACAACTGAAAATTGCTTTAGGAATTCCAGGAATCAAAGAGGCAGAGGATACAATAGAGGAAGTTATGGCTACTCAAGAGGAAGGTTCAACAACTACCATGGCAACTACAACAACTACAATCATTCAAACTATCAAGGAGGCTACAAAGGAAGGAGAGACTACAATAACTACACAGAAGACTCAAACAAAGAGGATTCATTATTGATCATGAACATGGCTATGCCACAAGGTAAATCTGATGAGCATGTTTTCTACATAGATTCAGGTTGTTCAAATCATGTGGCAGGAAATGTGGCACTCCTATCAGATTTAGAAGATCCAAGGAATAAGCATGAGGTACAAACAGGAGATGATACAAAACATCCTGTGGAGAAAATAGGCAATGTCAAAGCACCTGATGGAAACATCAACCTACTCAGTAAGGTACTCTATGTCCCTACCATAACAAAGAATTTGATAAGTGTTGGGCAGATAGTAGAGAAAGGGTTGCAAGTCAGGTTCACAAAAGCAGGAGCATTTGTTGAAGATCCAAGTCAAGGATTCAGAAGAATTGCAAAAGGTGAAAAGACAGGTAGATTGTTCACATTTGAATTACAGGACACTAGAAACATTGCTCTCTTTAATTATGGTAGTCAGACACTCACAGAATTGGAAGTATGGCACAAAAGGTTAGCACATATTGGTGAAAGGTCATTAAAGCAAATATGCAGGGACCAAAGTGTACTTGGACTTCCTAATTTGTCAAAACAACATATGATTTATAAGTGCAGTGCATGTCAATTTGGAAAGTCTCACAGGTTACCATTCATGAAGAAAGGTTATATGCATGGAGATCTCTTGGAGTTGGTTCATACAGATGTATGGGGACCAAGCAAGGAAGCTTCAATATCAGGATCAAGGTATTATGTTTCCTTTATTGATGATTGCAGCAGATGGACTATCCTATTCTTTATGAAACACAAAGATGAAGTTTTTTCATGTTTCAAAAGATATTTGGCTCTTGTGGAGAATCAAACAGGTAAATCACTAAAAAGGCTAAGGTCAGATGGAGGGGGAGAATACTTCTCCCATGATTTTGATTCTTTTCTTCAAGAAAGAGGAATCAAAAGAGAGGTAACTACAAGGTACACTCCTGAGCAAAATGGAGTGGCAGAAAGGAGGAATAGGACAATTGTTGAAGCTGCAAGGTCTATGTTAAATGAAAAGCATTTACCTAATTACTTATGGGCTGAGGCTGTATCTACAGCCACTTACTTGATTAACAGGTTGCCTTCAAAATCCCTTGATGGGATGACTCCATATGAGGCTTGGAATGGAAGAAGACCAAGTTTAGATCATTGTAAAATTTTTGGATGTATTGCTTTTGCTCATGTTCCTTCACAGGTTAGAGGCAAGATGGATCCAAAAGCAGAAAGGTGTGTATTTATTGGATATGACAACAATCAAAAGGGCTACAGGTTATACAACCCTACCAACAAAGGATTCTTGGTAAGCAGAGATGTAGTTTTTGATGAGAACAATTCATGGTATGAAGATTCATGCAGGAAGGTCAATTTACCATATGATCTTGAAGAAGATTTTCCAAAGCTTGGTAGAGAACAATCAAAGATTGAAGAACAAGACACCTCAGAGGATGATGAAGAATGTCAGATGGAAAAGATCAAAGCATGGAAGTCTAAAGGTAAAGCAAAATTGCAGGAACTTGGACATGAGGCAGAATCATCACATCATGGCCTGAGAAGATCTATGAGGGAAAAGAAAAAACCAGAAAGGTATGGGTTTGACACCTCATTAGTAACTAAACATTCTATCTACATAGCACAGGACATAAACCAAGAGGAGCCATCATCATTTGAAGAGGCCAAAGCAAAAACAGAATGGAAGCATGCAATGAAGGAAGAGATTGAAGCACTTGAGGAAAACAACACTTGGGATTTGGTGCCCAAGACTTCATCCATGAAGGTAATAGGCTCAAGATGGTTCTATAAACTCAAGAAAAATTCTGATGGTTCAATTAACAGGTATAAGGCAAGGCTTGTGGCAAAAGGCTTTGCACAAACTCAGGGAATTGATTATGAGGAGACTTTCTCTCCTGTGGCAAAGATGCCTACTATTAGGTTTTTGCTTAGTATTGCCTCTTCCAAGAATTGGAAGATACTTCAACTAGATGTAAAGAATGCATTTTTGAATGGTTGGATAACAGAAGAGGTATATATGGCACAACCACCTGGTTTTGAGAATCAAGTTTATCCTGATTATGTGTGTAAACTTAACAAAGCATTGTATGGTCTCAAGCAAGCTCCAAGAGCTTGGAATTTCAGGCTTGTTTCATTCTTGCAGGACAAAGGCTTTCAACCAAGCAAAGCAGATCCTTCACTCTTTATTAAAAAGAGTAATTCCGAGGTCATCTACCTATGTGTATATGTAGATGATATTATATTGACAGGAAATGATGCAGATGGTATGAAGAAGATCAAAGATCAGATGAGAGAAGAGTTCAAGCTAAGTGATTTGGGTTCACTTACCTACTTCCTAGGTTTGGAAGTTGTCTACAAAGATCATGGTTTGTTTCTCACTCAAAGAAAGTACATTAAGGACATGTTGGCAAAATTCAAGATGCAAGATTGTAAGATTGCAGGTACTCCAATGGAGGTTAATCACAAATTGAGCTCACATGAAGGTGAACTCATAGAGGACATCACATCATATCAAAGTCTAGTGGGTAGTCTCAACTATGCCACATTGACAAGAGTAGATATATGTTACAGTGTGAGTGTGCTAAGCCAATTTATGCACACACCAAGGAAACCACATATGGATGCTGCCAAAAGGATACTCAAATATCTCAAAGGAACCATAAATGAAGGACTTTACTATCCTTATGTATCTGATTTAGGTTTGAAGCTATTTTCTGATGCAGATTGGGCTGGCTCCAAGGAAGATAGAAGGAGCACTTCAGGTTATCTTACCTTTGCAGGTTCAAAGCTTATTTCATGGTCATCCAAGAAGCAACCCACAGTTGCTCTCTCTTCTACTGAAGCTGAATATAGAGGTCTTGCTATAGCTACACAAGAAGCTATGTGGATGAAGACATTATTCAAAGATCTTGGATTGGAGTTTGGAACTCCAACTATTTTTGGTGACAATATGAGTTCTATTCATTTGGCTGCTAATCCTATTTTTCATGCAAGGACTAAACATATTGAAGTTCATTATCACTATGTACGAGAGAAGGTTCTAAGCAAAGAGATTCAAATATCATATGTGTCCACTCATCAACAATGTGCAGATATTCTAACCAAAGCATTGGATGGTACAAAGCTTTGCAAATTCAAGGCTATGATTGGTTTGCAGGTAATCTTGGAAGATTGAAGACCTCAAGCATACTTGGCTTGAGGGGGAGCTGTTGGAGCAAGTCTATGACAAGCCTAAGTATTGGCTTGAGTCCCACAAAGTCATAGAAAAAGCCTTAAAATGAAGACTATGTAAAGTTCACTTGTGAACTACCTCTTGTAACTTTTGAAGAGTTTACTTAATGTAAAAGTAAGAGAATCTTAAGTGGTTGAGTCCACTTGATCAAGAATGGAAAGAGGAGCCACGAATTCGTGATTTGTGGTAGGTAGAGAATCAAATCAATCATTGATTGATTGGAGAGTGATTGAGGGAAGTTAGCCTCCCAAACTCAACTATAAATAGATGGCAGTTTTAGTCGTGGTTAGATAGACCTATGTGAAGACCTCCAAGAGCTGAGCTGTATGCCATATCAAGGTGTGATTACAAGGCACACATATGTATCAGTAAGTCATTGTATTGTACAAGCAATATACTTTCATTTTCATGATTATTTGAGTTCATCTTTCCATGTTCTTGTGATGTGTACTACTCACTGCCATTACTTCAGTTTTTCTCAGTCAGCTTGCAGAGATTGTTTCTCTGCACTTGGTTCATCATTTTCAGTGATTTAACTTGCTAAAGTTAGCTCTAGAAGGCTACTATATGCTCACAAATTTTCATGTCATTTGGATGTTGGAATCTTCAGTTATGTTCATTTGAAGTTAACAGGGTATGTTCATCTTCACTTCTCTGTCAGGTACCCGACTTTTTCAGTCATCTTGTCAGAGTTATTTCTCAGTGTTTACTCATCCACATTCAGTGATTTCAAGCTTGTTGGATTCAGCTTACTGTCTAGTATAAGCATACAAATTTTCATGATCATTGGATTCTTACATCTTGAGTTATGTTAATTTTTCTACTCACTGGTCTATTTCTGTAGCAGCCCGTGAAAATCGGGATGATGTCATCACTTGTTAAAAGTCATTCTCAGTGTGTGGTTTGTTATTTTTGATGATATTACTCTCTAAAGTTAGCTCTTTAAGCTACCTAGCCTTTCCCAAGAGGAATTAATCTAATTGCTGCTGTGCTCAGAGAATTATGTAAAACACTGGACATGTGTATTAACCAAGAATAGCAAGTTTTCACCTCTGAGCTAACTCCAACTTATCTGTTTTGATCTATCTTTTTGAGAGTGATCTTCCAAGGTACATAGGGTGTCTAATACATCCATTGGCAAGCTAAAAGGGCCCACCATCTACTCCTGGAGTTCATTTGGCTAGTGTAGAGCAAAGATTTTGCAACACCTCTTCATCTTCAACACATACCTATCCATCTCTTCACATGGTCCCCCCTCCCGCCTGCTGCAAATCCGATGATGCACAAAGAGAGAGAGAGAGAGAGAGAGAGAGAGAGAGAGAGAGAGATAGAGAAATCAGAGATTCTCTTCTAGCATGCACAGATGGATGATGGTCATGCAAAATCAAAGAGAGAGAGAGAGAGAGATCAAAGATTCTCTTCTAGCAAGCACATGCAAATGACGGTAATGCACAATCAACGAGAGAGAGAGAGAGAGAGCGAGAGAGAGAACCTAAAGACTCTCTTCTAGTAAGCACACATGGATGATGGTTATGCACAATTAGAGAGAGAGAGAGAAAGAGAGAGAGAGAGATAGGGATAGAGAGAGAGAGAGAAATTGGAGATTCTCTTCTAGTAGGCACACGTGGATGATGGTCATGCACAATCAGAGAGAGAGAGAGAGAGAAATAAAGATAGAATCTTTCTCTCACCCCAACCTCTTGCAATCATGTAGAAACAATGCGCAGAAGAGAGAGAGAGAGAGAGAGAGAGAGAGAGAGAGAGAGAGAGAGAGAGAGAGAGAGAGAGAGAGAGAGAGAGAGAGAGAGAGAGAGAGAGAGAGAGAGAGAGAGAGAAGAACTACTGAAGAGAGATCCCATCCAACTAAAGTTTGTAGATAGAGCCTAACACGAGAGAGAGAGAGAGAGAGAGAGCAAGAGAGAGAGAGTCGGCCAAGCTGATGATTTTCGTCCTCTAATAAGAGTCAACACATATCTATGATGAGTTATCGAAGAGTTTTCTCTGTCTTGCAGCTCATTATGTCATGACATTCTACAGTTTGTTCGTAGCTTTATGGAGTGAAAATAATCTTCAGATGAGAGGATGCTTATGTTCTAGTAGAATGAAAAAAAATGATGTGGAAAGAGAAAGACAGAGAGGGAGAGAGTTAGTTTTGTTATTATAAAATTATTATCTTAATTTAAGTAAAAAAATCATTATGTATATATCTTGTTTGTAGAGAAGGTTTAAAATGAGTCTATGCATAAGTGAATGCATTTATGCATGTATATAAATGCATGCATGAGTAAATACAAGTGCATGCATATGAGAAAATGCATGAATGCATGTGCATGAGATGCATGTTTTTGTGAGAGAGTGCATGTGCATGAATGAGAGTGTTCATGCATGCGAATGAATGCATATGCATGTATGCATGAATATGATGTGGGAATGCATGCGTATGTATGCATAATGATATATGCATGTATGGGTATGTGCATGCATGTGAGAGTGAGTGTGTGCATTCATGTGAGAGTAAGTGTGTGCATGCATGTGAGAGTGAGTGTGCATGCATGTGAGAGTGAGTGTGTGCATGCATGTGAGAGTGAATGTGTGCATGAATTTGAAAGTGAGTGTGTGCATGCATTTTAGAGTGAGTGTGTGCATGCATGTGATAGTGAGTGTGTGCATGCATGTGAGAGTGAGTGTGCGCATGCATGTGAGAGTGAGTGTGTGCATGCATGTGAGAGAGAGTGCATGTTCATGAATGAGAGTGTGCATGCATGCGAGTGAATGCATATGCATGTATGAGAATGCATGCATGCATGAACATGATGTGGGAATGCATGAGCATGTATGCATAATGATATCTGCATGTGCATGATAAGTATGATTGAGAATGCATGTGCATTTAAATAAGAGGTATGCATGATGTAGATGCATGTTTGTATGAGGTAAATGCATGTTTGCATGTATGTATGTGCATGCGAGCATGGATGATAATGATGTAAGCATGTGTGCATGAGAGATGTATGCATATGCATCAAGAGTGTGTGAATGTGTATGTATGAATGAAAAAGCAAGGACGTATGCATGCAAAATTGAACGGATACATATATGATAAAGATTGATAATACTTCATGAGTGTTTTATTTTTCATAGAAAAGTACTTATGATTTTTTCTAATGTTTTCTTTGCAGAGCACTGATGAGCATTTACGAGCAGTTGAGATCACGAGATGGGAGTTGCATAAATGCCACTTCTTCCACTTTTCCTATATCAATTTCTTTTAGCTTAATCTTATACCAGGAGTTTCGAGAATTATATTAGCATTCTTACTTATATTTCTATAAGGTTACCTTAATAATTTACATTTATGATGATGACCACCAATAAAAATGTTTTACTTAGTCCACATCAAAACCTATGCAATGGAGAACCACTAGATCAATCATCAATGTATACTTTTATGTCTATGTATTTATTTTGTGTGCCTGTGAAGAAAGAATCTACAAAAAACGGTATTATGTCTTCCTCTTTTATTTCTGAATTTTTATTATAGATGTGTACCGCTTGATGAATCATCAATTTAGATTTTTATTTCTATGCATTTATTACCTATGCCCATCAATGAATGAGTTAACATAAAGATAAAAGAAGAAGAATTTGTAAAAGATTGAATTACTAGCAAAACCTTAGTATGACATTCATATGATTATGGTATGTCTAGGTATCTAGCTACACAACCATATGGTCATAGTAATACCTCTTTAAACTTGAAGTTATCTCTAGATCTAAGTGACACTTATTAAATACCCCTCGATATAGTTCAATAGTTAAACAAGTTGTGTTAGACTTTTCACAATCTCAAGGGTGGGAACTCATGTTAGTTGAAGAGCCACATCACTTACAGTTTTTGGTAGGATATAAAACCACTTTTCCACGAGTTTTATCATCCCTTTACTCATCTAATTGATGGACAAAATTCTGGATCATTTGGAGGGCATTTTTGAATTCAAATCTACAACCACCTTTTTGAGCATTATATAAGAAAAGACATGGAGAAAAGTCGTGGCCATCCTCCTCTACCATTTGAGCACTTTTAGTCCCTCATTAGGAGTGTTTACTCTAGTTCTAACGTAGCCCCTAGCTGAGCAAGCCCCTTTCTTGCTCGAGTTTTCTCATAGGAAGTGATCTTTGATCACCCATATCTCTTTGTGTAGTAGTCCGATTCATTTGCAAGAAAGCTCATTTTGTTCATATGATTGTAAGATTTCTTTTGGTTGTAATCTTATTATCAAGTGTTCATTAGACTTGAGTATATTGAGCTTGAAATCTCTCAGGTCTGATCTCTACATATTCCCAAGTATATGTGTGTTGCAAGGTACACATAGGTGCAAGCTACCAGTTTGGGCAGAATTTGGTCTACCTTGTGCAAGGCAGTTGACATAGGTCACATTCTCCAAATTGAGGGATCCATGGGTTTTTGGAAAGCTTAGAGAGTCTATTTTTAGTGTGCAAAATTTCATACGTTCAATCCTTAATTCGAGAGAGTAATTCAATTTTTGGTGGACTGCGCTAGTGAGCTATTTGGTCCTAGGAAGGGTCTATCATTCTTCTGCTGCAACTAGGAGCAGATATACTCCATCAGTGGTATCATAGCTCAGCATTGAGCATTGAAGACATCAAGAGGAGGCCTTCAAGTTGCTTGAGAGCCAAGGATTGAAGCAAAGATGAGCAAGGTTTGAAGAAGCATTTGAAGGAAGGGGGAGCTTCTATCATCATCGAAACTTCACGACAAGTGGAGACTGTTATGGGAAGGTAACATATCATTCTTTCTCACATCTATCACAATCCAAGGAGGGATTAGGATCCACATATAGTCTCATGCAAAATGGGAGACTATAGTACTTAGATTGAGAAGCTTGAAAAGAGCAATTACCAACCTTGGAAGTTTACAATCTCTAACTTCCTCATTGGAAAGTGTCTTTGGGGGTTGGTTAGTGGTACTGAGGTGAAGCCATACATAAATCCACATACACATATTGAGAATCAAAGGAGATCCATTAGAGAATGGGAAGAAAGTATTAGGAGAATGATCTTCATTCCTTTTCAACACATAAGCAACTCCATGATAGGTCATATCCAAGACATAGATACATCTAAGAAGGTTTGGGATTGTGAAGAAAGGTTGTACTCTATGTATACAAAGGCTAGAAACATTCATCTCAAGAATGAGATTAACAACCTCAAGAAGTCATCAAATTAAAGCATTAATGACTTCATACACAAAATAAAAGAGATCTCGGATGCACTTGGTTCAATAGGATGTGTTGTAGATGATGATGACCTAGTTGCCCACACACTTAATGGGCTTAGAGAAGATGATAAATGGAAGACATTCACAACCTCTGTGTATGTAAGGGATTCATTACCAAATTTTGAGCAACTTACTTCTTTTATGGTGAGTGAGGAGCTCAACCATGGAGGCAACAAGTCAAAGGGTAGCCAAGAACAACTCTTCTATGCAGACAAAGGAGGAAGAGGCAAAGGCAATAGAGGTGTTTCAAGAGGAAGAGGTAGAAGCAACTACTAAGAAGGCAGGCAAAGCTATCAAGGGAGTCAATCAAGCCAGGATGAAGGCCAATCATGAAGAGGAAGAGGAAGAGGAAGAGGTAGAGGAGGAAGACATGGAGGTCGAGGCTACTCCAACTCAAATGGATGCTTCAATTGTGGGACGCAAGGACACTATGCCAAAGATTGTTGGCAAAACCAAGGTGGGAACAATTACAAAGGGCAAGGTAATTATGCTAACCCCTCAACAAATTCAGAAAATGAGCATTTTTTATAAGCTATGAAGCATAAAAGGGAAGGTCAACCACATGATGATGTGTGGTATATAGATAGTGGTTGTAGTAACAACATGTCAGGTAAAGAGGACTACTTCAACAATCTTTGAGCATCGAAGAAAAGAGTCTTTATTGAGATAGGAGACACCACAGATCATGAGATACAATAAATTGGAGATGTGAAGCTTGAAGGCAACCACAAAGCAAAAGGACTATCTGAGGTATTGCATGTTCCTACTATTACAAAGAGCTTAATCTCTATTGGACATATGGTTCAAAAGGGATACCAAGTCAAGTTCAACCACAAGGGATGCTTTATGGAAGACCCAAGGAATAGCTATGAGTTGATAGCCAAAGGAAAGAAGGAAGGAAGGATGTTCACTCTTGACATTGGCAAGAACAAAGCAACAAGGCAATGTTCATCACCTATGGCAATAAGAAGATTGGAGATTTGGATTTGTGGCATAAAAGGTGCGGTCACATCAACATTCAAAGGTTGAAAGACATGGAGACGAGGCACTTGGTAAGAGGTTTACCACATTTTTCATTACAAATGTTGCATGAGATGTGTGAAGCTTGTCAACTAGGCAAGTCTACTAGGCAGCCCTTCAAGAAGAGTGGATATGTAGCTCATGGTGTGTTAGACCTTGTGTACACAGATGTGTGGGGGCCAGCCAAAGAGCCCTCTCTTGTAGGTAATAGGTACTTTGTAACCTTCATACATGACTACTCAGGAAAAGTATGGTTGTATTGTATAAAGAAAAAATCAGATGTGTTCGATGTATTCATAAGTATCAAGGCACAAGTTGAAAAGGAGACAGGTTGCTATATCAAAACCCTAAGGTGCGATGAAGGGGGAGAATACTTCTCCCATGATTTTTGTGATTTCTTGCAGGACCAAGGTATAAAGAGGCAAATCACTTGCAGGTATACTCCCCAACAAAATGGGGTAGCAAAGAGGAAGAATAGATATATTGCTCAAATTGCTAGGAGTATGTTAAATGAAATGAATGTGCCTTTAACATATTGGGTAGATGATGTATCTAGTGTTGTGTACTTGATGAATAGGTGCCCCATATGAGGGGTACATGACATGACACCTGAGAAGTCATGGAGTGGAAGGAAACGAGACCTTTCACACATTAGAATATTTGGTTGTGTGTGTCACACACATGTGCGACAAGAGTTGAGAGGTAAGATGGATGCATGGGCTAAAAGATGTATGTTTATTGGTTACGCTATGGAGCAAAAAGGTTAGAGGTGATACAATCCTAATACAAAGGAGTTAAAGGTATTTAGAGATATAGTGTTTGATGAGCTCAAACCATGGTATGCTTCTGAAATTCCATCATGGGTTCAGCCCATCAATCAGTGAATAAAGGAAAGGCAAGATTGGTAGAGCTTGATGAAAATGGACATGAATTTGAAGACTTTGAACAACCTATGTTAGAAGGTGGAGCTACATCAAAAGCAAAAATCAAGGCACCAAGGCAAAGAAGGTTCATTCCACCAAAAGGAGAAGAAAGGAGGTCAAAAAGGGTAAAACATCCAATCTCAAGGACTTTTTTATGATAGTTATATTGCTAGGCATTATGCTTTCATGAATAAGGTTATCAAAGATCATGAACCTTCTACATATGAAGCAGCCAAAGACACAAAGGAGTGGCAAGAAGCTATGGAAGAAGAGTACAAAGCGCTTGAAGAAAACACATGGAGTCTTATTCCAAGACAAGAAGGGATGAAGGTAATTGGAAAAAAAATGGTCTATAAAGTGAAGAGGAATTATGATGGTTCAATTGTTGGGTACAAAGCAGGGCTTGTGGCAAAAGGATTTGCTCAATCCTATGTGATTGACTATGAAGAAACATTCAGCCTAATTGCAAAGATGACAATAGTTAGGGCAATCATTGGGGTTGCCACATCTACGAGGTGGAGGATATATCAATTGGATGTAAAGAATGCTTTTCTTAATGGTGATTGCAGGAGATAGTCTACATGACTCAACCATTAGGGTTTGAGAATCCTAAATATTCAGTTTTTGTTTGTAAACTTAAAAAAGCATTGTATGGTTTAAAGAAAGATCCTAGGGCATGGAATCAAAGGCTTGTGCAGTATTTGTGTAGGTGTGGATAGAAACCAAGTGATGGAGATCCTTCCTTATACCTCAAGAAGGAAGGAGGACTAGTTGTCTAAGTATGCATATATGTGGACGCCTTTATTATAACAGGAAGTGATGATGCAGGTATCACATGGATCAAGGCCAAGCTTGGAAATGAATTCAAGATCTCAGACCTTGGAGTTCTTAAATATTTTCTTGGGATTGAAGTTATTTGTGTGGAAAATGGTATTTACCTTGCTCAAAGGAAATACTTGCTAGAGATACTTGCTAGATGTAATTTATAAGTATGGAATGAGTGGATGTAAGCGACTCACACAACCTGTGGATCCAAACACTAAGTTATGTGGAGGTGAAGGAAAACCTCTTCAAGATATTTCAGCATATAAAAGCATAATTAGAAGCCTTAATTATGCTACCATCACAAGACCTAACTTGTCTTATGTTGTAGGAGTTCTTTATCAATTTCTAAATTCACCAACTGATGTTCATATGAATACAGCCAAGAGAGTACTTAGGTACATCAAGCACACTATCAACCAAGGGTTGTACTACCCTTACGGAGATGGATTACAACCTTAAGGCTTTAGTGATGCTGAATGGGCTGGTTCAAAGGAACATAGAAGGAGCACATCTGGCTATGTCTTCATGCTAGGTCAAAGAGTCATTTCATGGATGTCCAAGAAGCAACCTATAGTTGCATTATCATCTACTGAGGCTGAGTACAAAGCTTTAGAACTTGCTACATGTGAGATCATGTGGATCAAGAAGCTATTCAAAGACTTGGATGTGGAGGTCAAAGAGTTCACTCTATTTGGAGATAATATATCAAGCATTAATCTAGCAAGTGACCTTATGCTCCATGCAAGAAGCAAGCACACAGAGATCCATTATCACTTCATTAGAGAGAAGGTACTAGCAAAAGAAGTGTAAATCAAGTACATCAACACTAAAGATCAGATAGCAAATATCATGAACACGTTTATGGATGCAAGCAAGTTGGAGAAGTTCAAGATCAATCTCAACTTGAAGGGGATCAATGGAGATATACACTTGATCTTGAGGGGGAGTGTTAAAATTTTTCATAATCTCAAGTGTGGGAACTCATGCTAAGTTGAAGTGCCACATCACTCTAACTTTTTGGTAGGATATACAATCATTTTTCCACGAGTCTTTGCATTCCTTTACTAACCTAATTGATGGAGAAAACTTGGGATCATTTGGAGGGCATTTTTTAATTCAAATCGACAACCACCTTTTTGAGCATTATATAAGCAAAGACATTGAGCAAAGTCGTGGACATCCTCATCTAAAATTTTATCACTTTTAGGCTCTCATTAGTGTTTACCCCAGGTATAAGCTAGCCCCTAGCTAAGCAAGCCCCTTGCTTGCTGGAGTTTTCTCATAAGAATTGATCTTTGATCACCCATATCTCTTTGTGTAGTAGTCTGATTCATTTTTGAGATAGATCATTTTGTTCCTATGATTGTAAGATTTCTTTTGGATGTAATATTTGTATGAAGTGTTCATTAAACTTGAGTATATTGAGCTTGAAAGCTCTCTTGTCATCTCTACATATTCCCAAGTATATGTGTGTTGGAAGGTACACATAGGTGCAAGCTACTAGTTTGGGCAGATTTTGGTCTCTCTTGTGGAAGGAGGTTGACATAGGTCAGATTCTCCAAATTGAGTGATATATGGCTTGATGGAAAGCTTAAAGAGTATATTTTTAGTGTGCAAACGCTCCTAAGTTGAGTCTGCAGGTCCACAGAGCAATTCAATTTTTGGTGGACTGTGGTAGTGAACTGTTTGGTCCTAGGAAGGGTCTATCATTCTTGTGCTGCAACTAGGAGTGGATATAATCCATCAGGTTGATCATAGAAAATTTATATCATAGGCCAATAAGAATTTAGATAAACACTTTTCCTAGCACTGAATCACATCTTACATCCTAAAGCACACTAAAAAACACCCCGCATGTAGTCACATGATAAGACCCATCGCAAAGCAAGAACTAATCCACCTAGTGGTCTTCATGTCACACCATCATAAATTGGTGAACCCGACGTGAAAGAATGATGCTTGTGTGTTTAGAGTGGTACATGTGATTTAGGTTCGATTACACTTACACCTTTGTCTTTCTCTTGTTTCACGTATGAAAACTTTTTATTCTTCAAGATCCTATTACCTGGTTGTTGAGGGCTGATAGGAACCTGGACACTTCTTCTGCTGCCATTGAGGAGAAGAAATTTTGTATTGAATCCTTAATTTTAACTTCTACTACAACAAACTTAAAGGTAACGGTTGTTAAAGTTCATGTAGTTTACATACATCACTAGCACTTTCTAAATATCAAATTACTATTTGCATTGTATTAGGAAAGTTATCCATTGCATTTGCATTTGCAAATAACAAAACAAAGAACATAAAAAGATTGTTTTCATTTTTCATTGCACTAAGAAAGATGATTATTATCTATTTAATCATAGGATTTTTTCTTTGGCAAAAGGAATGTTTTATACTTTGCATTAGAATTTACTTTATCTGTAGTTATTGCAAGAAAGGAGTTTTGATCTAGAAAGATTCATTTTAATTTCTCCATGTAGTTCCTTTTTGTTATTTTCTTTCTTTTCTTTAGTACGTAAAAAAAAAGAAAACAAAATTAAAAAAAAAACTCAGGAGTGAAATGATCTAGTGACAATTTAGTGGATATAGTGAATGGCTTCCACTTCTCATCTCCTCTCTAACCTCTAAGAATTTGTCCTACCAATTTTTCCTCTTCAATGTCTTCATCAACGCCTCCTAATGCATCTGCAATATCCTTCATCCTTGCTACATAATCAGAATTGGATTGAGAATCCTTCTTTTTGAATGTGGTGAATTCTACCCATAAGATGCCTTCCTTGACTTTGTAATGTTTTGGAAATGCTCTTCCAAAGCATTCCATATATCACTTGCACTTTCAAGTCCTCTAATGTGAGGTAGCAAGTAATCATTGACTCCCATCTAGATAATTCTCCTTGCTTGAGCATCCTTCTTCATCGATGTCTTCAAATCTGAGAGCTCTTCCCTACTTGGAACACTAGGATCACTAAATTCTGGTTTTTCTTCTTCATTTGTGATGTATCCTATCAGGTCTTTTCTCAAAAGATGAGCTTCCATCCTCATTGACCGAGCAAAATAGTTTTCTCTATCCAATTTCTCTATCTGAAGAGAATCTACCATCCTTTCTTCACCTTTGTAATATATTCTTCAAGATTTGTAAATAATGAATTTACCTTTAATTTGAATCTACTTCCTTTTGATCCTTCTGATCCTTTTGATAGCTTTCAGACCTCTTACTCTAGATTTCACTTCAGCCTCAACCAATTTTGGAAAACTAATGCCAAATTATCAAGACTTTAGTTATCAAGAACACTTAATCCATCTATTGGCTGACCAAATGTGTAAAGTTTTCTATGAAACTTTATACAGGGTGTTTCCTAATGTTTGTGCACCATCTCCAAGTTAAACTCAAAAGCATCAGTAGATCTTGAGATTTACTCCAAACAATGTACATATGTCTGAAACTATTCCTTTGTGTAGTCGACTTTGACACCTATAACTTCTAATTCATGGTTCTTCCAAGCTAGACCCACTTTATTCAAATGCTTTTAGCCACAAGTAGCTTACCTTTCAACTTAAAGAATGAGTGCTTAGTTGCTAAAAAATTTACACTATGGAGGGAGATCTGATCAAAAAATTGACCATCAAATTTGCACCTCTACCTATCTTCACTTCTTCTCTTTACACATGTAAATGTTTCCAGTTTAAATTCTCTCAGCGTGATTACAATTAGCCTCTCAAAACATGTACATTGGTCAATCAACTATAGAAATAGACTTGTACAAAATCATTCCTCAAGAAGATAAACACAAAGATCGAGGTCCAACTTTCTTTTATTTAGGGAAATCATACATTTGATAGATAATCCATTTCTTCTCACTCTCTAAAGTCTCTAAGGACTTCTAAAACTTGTCACTCATCATCTATCTTGCATATTATGTCTATATTCAAGTATATATAGACATTTACATCCCGACTTATCATAGATACAAAGGTTTTCTTCAACTAATTACAAGAGCAATATACATGTATATACAGGTTTCCATCTTCTGATCATATACCCATCTTCAAGCCTCATATGGTGATCTTTGCTTTACTTGTTGACTTCAAGTTTTGTCCTAATCATCAATTGATGATTTTTTTGCACCAACAGTCTATGTCCTCCATTTCTCATTGTTGACTAATAGTTTTAGGATAGTTTGTCATTGTATAAATCACTCCCCTTTTGTCCATGTAGAATCCTCCTTCATAGTTCATGGTTGGTCGAGGAAAAATCTCATATTCACTCACTTTCTTCATTTTTATCACTAATCTATTTAAACCATCTATGTAGATTGGCAAATCATTTTGATTTGTGTTCACATACTGGAGAGAGGACCTATATTCTCCTTCATATATGGACATGAACTCTACCAAGGGCACAGAGCTATGCATGTCTTCAAAAGCCATTGTCACTTCTTCGTTTGACTCACTAAAGGTGTTATAGTAATGGGAAATGGCACTACGTAGAATTACACTTCTTGCTGATGATATGAGACTACGTTAGCTTCCTGGGACACCTCCTAAGCGCAGGTTCATTCACTGATCACCTAAGTTAGGTGATAAGGTCTCCCTGATTTGTTCTTAATCTAGGAGTTCATCTAGCAAGAATTGATCATTCTTTCAATAGGCTTTCCACTTGTTCATAGGTTTCCACGATACATGATACTTAGTCCTCAATGATACATGATACTTCCCAATGCCACGATACATGATACTGAACAAGGTCACGATAAACGATACATGATATACCAACCTCTAGCAATACATGATACTTGAGACTTGGGTAGATACATGATACACGATACATGAGCACAAAACAGTACATGATATATGATACTTAGACAATAACGATACAGGACACACGATACTTGAGCTTTGTGATGCATGACACTCAACAATTGTGATACATGATACTTGAGCTTTGTAATACATAATACTCAATGATTGCGATACATGATACTTGAGCTTCACGATACATGATACTCAACGATCGTGACACACGATACTTGAATATCGTGATACTCGACCTAATGATACATGATACCTAGGTATCATCATACATGGGGAGTATAGATATTGGCAATACATGATACATGCTAGGTATCATGACACGTGTAAATTCAAGTGTCATGATACTTGAAGTGGATGAGATCATGATACTTGGATGCATCTCACTCAAATAAGGGAAATTGCAAAACTTCTGCACTCTTCTTCACCCCTATGTGCTTGTAGAAATCAAAATCCCCCCCTACCACACGATACCTCTCATACAATATTGGTCACAAGTTCAATCACGATTTTGGATTGAATGTAATAACTTTTCCAGTTAGCAAGATGTACTAAGCCCACATCTTTATTTCTCTCCTCAAGTTTTGGGTACTGACAACCCCCTTCTATCAAGATTCCACTCGATACACGCTCGGTGATACTAATCATCTATGCATTATCATGATACTTACTAAATACAAGTGACTTACTAAATGATCTTTTTTGGTTTTTATATCCCTCGGCTAACCCAAGTCTGAGACGTACTGACATATTTTCTTTTTTGGATTTTGGGAAGTCTACATACCTACTCTTCTCCTACTCCTTCCTTTCTACTTCCTACTCCTACTCACTCACTCTCACTCCCCAAGGCCCAACAAATTACTACACACACTTTCTAAGTGCAATGTAATAAATGCGATCAGAAATGACTCGCCAAAGCAGACTACTCACCTCTTCACAACTCATACCTACACCTACAAGCTCTTACAATCATGCAAGCACCTCGGTTGGGCTCGTACTTTCTCGGCAATGACACCAAAAAATGTTTGTACCTAAGTGATGACTTAGGGACTTGTGACGAAAGAGAATATTCCTCTATCACGAGCAAGTAGATATAGTGGGGATGATCACACATTTAAATTATCATTCGGAGAAGTATCTTGAACCTAACCGAGTGTATCAATATGTGCACTTACATATTGTTTAATGAAGTGGAGTAGCTAGCATTGCATGCAGATAAGTGCAATCAATCACATTCATCACCGACACAAGTGGAAATGGTGTTGCAATACATGAAACACTAGTAAGCATATAAACAGACTTTTCTCTTAGCTCCAAACTTGGAATGTGAACAAAAAATAGTTCATTTCGAAGCTCTCAATGAGATGCATCCAATGAACTCTTGTCTGATTATGATAAACCTGCTTCAAGTTATGGGCAAAAAACTGGGTTGCTGGAACTCACCTAATCACGTCACACACCTTCTCAAGCTTCACACACACATTACACTCTTTTGAAAGGCAATGAAACCGATAGGCAACACTTCCATGCACTCAATGAAAGACACAAACACACATGCAAGCTCATAAGCAAGGAGATACAAGAGGAAGAAGAGGCATATTAAAAAATATGAGTTCTCCCTTACTCACAATGGCAACAAATTTTTGAAAAGAGTCACCAAGTGACTTATATACATGTGCCCTAGAATTGCTCCTTTCAGAGAATAGACCAGCACTTTTATTGAAAAACACTAATTTCCTACTATCTTACACGGATTATGTTACAACAATTGGGATTTTGTGGATCTAGCTAGTGCATTTACATAGCTTGTGATGTATTTCATGGAAACTTAAAGAAACAAATTGTGCCCATAATTCAAAAATTTTTGGAGCCTGCTTTTGTGTGCTTCTTTCCTCTACAACAATTGGGTCCTTTCCAAACTAGACAAAAAGCTAGTGTATTGGAAGGGCATGCAAATCAACCTTGTGGGGTGTGCTAGCTAAATAATGCATTTGTCATCTCCTTGACCATTTACTTTCTCTTCTTACCCATTTATTCTCCCTCATTTTGGTTTCCTTTAAAGCCTCGAATCTTGTGCACTCCCTATGGACGAGTTAGAACAACTTCAAACAATTTATCAAAATCAAAGAAGATTGGAAATAGGCAGCCAATATTAGACAAAATAAGTCAATCTTGTTTTTTATCATGGGCATCAAGTGTCTGGCTTCTTGGAATCTCCAAAATGCTAGGAGGCTATGGAACAAGGGCTTCAGACATTGGAAACACCTCTAGAAACAAGAAAGTGGCTAGTGGATCAGCTTTGAGGACATAGACCCTAAAACAAGAGTGACTCACAAAGAATGAACTCTCCTTCAGAGTAGATGCTTCACTTGGGAATGGTAAAAAATTAGACTCCTCATTGGGCAGGATCCATCATGCCAAGAGGGTCTTATTTGGCACAACGAAAGTCACTTAAAATTCCTAGAATCAAGGTGAACATGGACTACTATATAACACTTAACAAGAAGTGGCGCTTGACCTAGATAAGGTTGCATTGGGATTTGAGGTTCATGTCTATGTGGCATGCCCTCATTGAGGTAAAAGAATTGGTTCTCATGTGGCAAGCTTTCCACCATGATATCTAGACCAAATAAAAGGATAACAAAATTAATTAAAATTTGAAGGGCACCACCATGGTGCAAGAAATGCCATCATAACATTGAGGATCTCAGCCACATCTCTTTTGCATGCCCTAAGTCTCTTCAACTCTAGCGGACACTAGAGAATATTTTGTGACTGACGAACAAATCACTTCAAAGCAAGTGCTTTTGGGCGAAGCGATTGGCTTTTTAGTGGTCCTATGAAATGCTATAAGAGGGCAAACCCTCCACAAGATTTGGAGGGAGAGGTGTGCAGACAACTTTGGACACCCTCCTAAAGAGTGGTCAATCAAGAAGTCCCTATTCTGCCTTGGCAAAAGAATCTCCAAGTGCATGAATCCCCACCTTTTAGCTATCATAAAGTGTTTCTCATCGAGAATAGCAAGCTTAAACCTAAGTGGGCCTCACATGAGGGGAACAAGAGGGTTATTAACCTCCTTTGTAACACTCTCTAGATAAGCAAGCTTTCCCCTACTTTGTGGGATTCGGGAGGGGGGCGTCCCAAGGGCACTAGTCGCATTAACTTGTACCCTTTTTTCTTAATTAAAGTCTAGAAAAGTAGGCTTAGGCTGAAATTCCTTTTTGAAAAAAAAAAGATATATGTACTTAAGCACGTGGGTTAGATTCTATTCAATATTCTGTTGTGTCCTGTCTCTTCTCTCTATTATATGAGTTCTTTTTTTGTATAGCTTCAGCATCATGTCTTTCCATATCCACTTTCGTTTCCTTTGTGTTTGCATGTCAGAATCCTACAAAGGAGTTTCTTCTACATGAAGAAATTTCTCTTTTTATTATTTCACTTATATATCATAAGCTTTTCACTACTAGTGTCCACCACTATTGAAAATGAGGGTTGTCACTTGGGGTTGCACTCAATTTAGAGCTCCGCATTCTTAGCTATATTAAACTTTGGTAGGCATGCAGGTAATCATTAAAGATATGGAACTTTCTTTTTAGGAGTTTGTTTTACTTGAGATACAACCTATTTTATCTTTTAAAATTGTAAGAAGAGTGCTTTTATCAATCCCCCCCCTTAAAGCTTTTAATTTAAAATTTTATCTTTTTAATCAAGAAGGAAGAAATATAGTAGGTGAAGATATTATGTACATTTTCCCTAAAATTTCATTTTCTCCCCTAATTCCAAATTGTCAACCTCTTCAAATGTTTCGGTTATAGGAGGGCCGCATTTCCTACCACATGATTGGAACAACCTGAATCTATGTAGAAAAGATGCTCATCAAATTTACCTTGTGGCATGGCCATATTCATGATTAGCAATGAGTCCTCTTGATTTGAATCTTCTATATCGTTATTGAGGTCTCTTGTTCCTCTATTGGCTCCTTAATAGTTTGAATGGTTGTAATTGTTGTGGTTGTTGTGGTAGTTGTTCAACCTTCCACTTGAATAGCCATAACTTTCTCTATTGTAGCCTCTGTCTCTTTGATTCCTAGAATTCCTAAAGAATTTTTCAGTTGTATGATTAGTTAATCCACAAATAGAGCATGAATTAGAGACTTGGGATCTCCCCTTGCCTTGCCTTCCTCCTCTACCTCTACCTCTAACATGTCTTCCTCTAGCTTGATGTGTACCTGCTTCATCATCCACTTTCTTTCCTTTCCCTTTGTTGTCTTTGAATTTTCTTTTATCAATATACAAAGCAAAAGATTGATTACCTTTAGAGCTTTCTCCATTCTTGATAAGCTTGGCCCTTGAGTAAGTAGTTGGCCTATGAGTGTATTGAAATCTGGTACATGCATATCCATGTATAGATTCATAGCTGTGGTGAATGCTTCCCACTTGTCATTTGTCTTCAAGCCATTGATGACCTATCTTACAATTTGTTCTTCATCTATTACCTCATCAATGCTTCCCAACTAATATGCTATGTCCTTGAGTTTTGTGACAAAATCAATCACATTATGTTTGGGAGCTTTCTTGAGAGTTGTGAAGTCGAGCCATAGTTCATGCTTCCTGGCCTTTGTACTTGAAGAGAAGATGGCATCAAGTGCATTCCACACTTCCTGAGATGTTTTAGGTCTTCTAATATGTGGCAACAAAAAATATGAGATAGAGTCAAGGAGATAAGACTTTTCAAGTGCATCCTTGGAGCACCATGTGCTCAATCTTTCTAGCTCTCATTGTATCGGTTGACCTTTGTTCATGAAACTTGACATAAATTTATCTCTAGCTAAATAACCTTATTAATTCCTTCCTTGAAGATAAGCTTCCATCCTTAATGACCAGGCTGAGTAGTTACCTCTATCCAATTTCTCAATTGATGAAGGAAATCCATCTGCCATGTTGTCCAACCTTGCTCTAATACTAGTGTGAAGAGATGGATTTGAACTTGGAGAAGATGAAGTGGTGCTCAAAAACCCTTGCACTAAACCAACCAAATAGATTCCAAGGATATGTAGTAGGCCTTTTTAGATTGCCAAAGGATGTATTAGATACCCTATGCACCTTGGAAGATAACTCTCAAAAAGATGAATCAAAATTGATAAGTTGGAGTAGATTCAAGAACAAAAAACTTGCTATTTTTGTTCATATACCTATCCAATGTTTTGGACAATTCTTTAGCCACAGCAATAATTGAATTAACTCCATTTGGGGAACTCTTAATAGTGTATTAAGCTAAGAAGCATAAGTGATTTCATAAAAAATGATGGACTACATAAAGAGGAAAGTGTTTAATAATTTGTAGCATCACCCTGATTTTCACGGGCTATAGCAGTACTCAAACATGTGAGGCAAAAAGTGTTAATATCTAGAGATTACAAGACACAATGCTTAGGAACTTTTGTAGGCATATACTAGATAGTATGCAAATTTTATCAAGCATGGAAGCATGGAAAATAATGAAGTACACACAGAGAACTGGCTCTACAAAAATGATTGTTTTGATGTAGTGTTGAAACAGAAGTAGAGAATGAAGAGATATAGTCGACTTCAAATGAACATATCTCAAGATTGAAATCACTAATTGCAATGCAATTTTTTGAGATTGTAGTAGACTTAAGGAGAAAATTTTACAAACTTAAATCATTCAAAATGATGAACCAAGCTGAGAGAAATCATCTCTGCAATGTGAGTGAGAAAACTGAGAGATATAGCAATGAACAATATACTCATAAAAATATGAAGATATGAGCTCAAATGATCATAAAAATGAAAGTATATTGCTTGTAAAGTACAATGGACTTGCTGACACATATGTGTGACTTGAACCCACACTTTGATATGGCATAAATCTTATGTCATGGAGGTCTAAAACATGGGACTAGAAGGTCATGTATTTATAGTGATATTTAGAGCCCAAATTTGAATTTGAATCTCACCTAAAATCACTCTCCAATCTTTTTGTAATTGATTTGATTCTTCAACTACCTTCAATCACAAATTCGTGGCTTCTCTTTCCTTTTTTTATCATGTGGACTCAACCACTTTAGATTCCTTTTACTTTTATGTCAAGTAAAGACTTCAAAAATTACAAGAGATACTTCACAAGTGAACTCATACATTGTCTTCAATTTAAAGCTTCTCTTATGACCTTGTGAGACTGAAGCCAATACTTAGTCTTGTCATAGACTGGCTCCAACACTTGTTACTATAGCAACCAAAATCTTATCGGAACAGTCAATTTATAACAGACTTGATGACCTCCACACCTTGGATGAAACTCATTTTGAAAGCTTTCTACTAACGTAGGAGATGCAAATTTGACAACCTAGAACCCATTATTGTTTCCTCAAAACATCGATGTTCACCATCGGTGCATTAGTATTATTCTACAACTTGAAGGCTGTTAGAAAAGCTATAAAATTCAAAGTCTAGTGGTTTGGTCCCTACCGAATTGCGGCAGAACTGAGTTCGGCTACTTTTTAGTTGGCCACTCTCATAGGTCCATTATGCATGTTGCAAATCAAGGTTTCCTAGCTAGTCAAAAGGGCAAATGGAAATGGAGCTCTTCTACTAGTAAGCATAAATCTACTAGTTCTCCATAATCAAAGAATGAAGACAAAGATGAGAAGAAATCATAAAAGCAAAAATTGTTTCGCAAATATTGAAAAACAAATGACCATGTCATTAAGAGCTATCCAAAATTGGTTGCTAGAGAGGCAAAGAAGAAAGAGGCTAGAATGGTTATTGTAGAGGCCTCTACATCAAAAACAAAGTCTATTAATCTTGTGCAGAATGAAGAATGGGCATTTTTACTAATGTTTGCAGCTTTGAAAATCTTCTCATGAGCAGTGTATGTCTGTAGTAGACTCAAATTTTTGGTACTTTGATAGTGGGGCAAACAAACATATTACCTCATAGCACAGTTTCTTTACGTCACTCGAGCCTAGCCCTATAGGGAATACTGTCACATGCACCAACAACTCCTCGTATCCTGTTATGGGAGTTGGTAATATCATTCTCACTACTATTGATGGTAGTTCCTTCACATTTTCGGATGCTTTATTTGCGCTAGGGATCAAGAAGAATCTGTTATCAGTTTCAAATTTAGCTAAGATTGGCTTGGTTTTGAAATTTATTGATGATAGATGTAAAATTCATGATATGTCAAATGACGATGTGATGATTGCTTCTTGCATTTTATGTCATGGCTTGCATAAGCTCATAGACTATGAAAAATTTGTGAATGATTCGACATGTCCAGTACATAATTCTCAAGTTATCTTAGATGCAAAGCTTTGGCATGCATGGTTTGGTCATTTGAATTTTGCTAGTTTTCTATGCCTACAAAAAGTTGAAATGGTGTCCTCTTTGTTCAAACTTGAGGCACCTGGTAAACATGTATGTGAAGGCTATATTTTGGGCAAAATGCAGCAATCCTTGTTCCCAAAATATGGTTCTGCTTGAGCTACACAAAAATTGCAACTTGTTCATAGCAATGTTTGTGGTCCTATGCAGACATCCTCTTTTGGAAACTATCTTTACTTCGTGACCTTCATTGATGATTTTTTGAGGCACGCATAGGTATATCCATTGAAAGCAAAGTCCAAAGTGTTTATGTGCTTCAAACCATTTTTGGTTTTGGTGTAAAATCTATCAGCATGTAAAATGGGCACCCTCTATTTTGATCGGGGGGATATATGTCTTCTGACTTTAATGTGTTTCTCACTAAACATGGGATAAAATGTCAGTGTACAATGCTATATATAGCTCAACAGAATGGAGCTACTGAACGGAAGAACAAATCACTCATGGAGATGGCAAGGTGTATGGTCAAGAGTGAGGCTTTACCACATAGTTTCTGGCTTGAGGCCCTTATGTGTACAACATATGTACTTAATAGGTGTCCCCCTAAAGCATTGTAGTATATCACTCGATATGAGGCTTCGCATGGTTGTAAGCCATATGTTTCTCACTTGTGTGTTTTTTGTTGTTTCACATATGCATTAGTGCCTGAACAACATCATAGAAAATAGGATGATAAAGTAGTGAAATGTACTTTTATTGGGTATAGTTATGAAAACAAAGGCTATCTTCTATATTATCCACAGAGAAAATGCATTCTAGTTAGCCGTGATGTCTCTTTTTTGGAAGATGCTATTGAACCATTATTTTCATGTACTATGAAGACATCTATTAGGTCCAAAGACATGTATGATACTTTTTTGCCTCTTTTTATAGGTGGACGGTCTAGTGGTGGTCTTGATGAGGCAACTTCTTAGCCCTTAGAGTTTTAGGTGATGATGAGCATCACTCCATTTCAAATGCAGATTTACATGATGTAATTATTGATGAGAGAACTGATATTGAGGTGGCAAAAACTATGCCAAAATGGCTGGTGTAGACTTTGTGTGATAGCAAATTAGATGCACCTCTGTCATACCATACTTATTCAGGCCATCATAGTAACTCTTTTGCATCAAATTTCTATGCTACAACTCCCTCTAGTCTCTATGATGAGAATGAGCTTGTTTCCTTTGATGAAACACAAAATTCAAAAACTGAATGGTTGCTATGCAATCTAAATATGATGATATAATGCAAAAATGTGCATGGTCTTTATGTGACTTGCCTCCTAGCAAGAAGTTCATTGGTGATGGGGGATGATTCTAACACCCCAATGTAAAAATGGATGGTGGTTGCCCTCCACTAGGTCCACAAGCAGTGATATATGCTGACTGTTCTAAACATTTCTCTACACTAGTACAGAGACTTAAAATGAAAATTTGCAAAATTGTAATAGACTATAAGAGCTACCCAACAAGAATTAAATCATCCCAAATGGATATTCCAGCTGGGAGAATCACCCTCTGCAAAACAGGCTACCTGTTTTCAACACTATCTGCCTATGTGCAGAGATATACCTTCACAAAGTTGGCAATTACTCACAGCTCACTCAGCCAAATGACTTGCGAGTTTGGAAAAGTTCAGGGAATAATATAAGAGACCCAATGAAGCTTGAAATCAATGGAAATGAGTACAATGACAGAGCAAACAATGCTCTACAATCTAGTACAATCAGATTTGGCAAAGCCTAACTACACCTCTAGATAGGGAGGAGCAAAATCATGAGAAAATGAGGTAAGAAAGCAAGGATGTTGATTGTTGGAGTTTATGACTTCACTAAACTAAGTGGGAAACTCTTGGAATGCATACAAGACAAGAAAAAAAGGTGGGATGATACTTATATAGAATTTTACTTTTCCTATAATCTAGCTAACCACCCACCAATCAGTGTAGGTGCACTTTTTGGTGGCTGATTTGATGAGATTTGAATTTGATTGAGTTTGGTGGATCTTCTAACCTTATTCCACAATTTTGGGTGCTCTTTTTTGATTGGGCCACTTGAAAAACTTGTGGTTGAGCCTTTTTTCATGATTCAAACTTGATTTCCAACACTCCCTCTCAAGTCTCAATGCCTAGGTCCTTCATTCCAATGCATGCCTTGAAGTGTTGTAGCTTTACTCCATCCAATGCTTTGGTTAACATATGTGCATATTGGTCCTTTTTATTGACATGCTCCACCTTGACATCCTTGTTGAAGCTGAAGGTCAAGGACAAAGCATAGGAACACATCTAAGAGGTGGACACACAAGAAGAAGGAGCAATTAGGGAACTCCAAGAAGTGTATGTCAATTTTTCACAAGAATTCCCTACAAAAATAGTGATTTTCATCACTAAAAACCATTGTAAATACCATTTTCTTTTTTTCTAACTCCATTTTGTTCAAGCCAAGGAGTCCTTGAACTTGAGGAGTATTAGAACTATCATCCTACCAATCTTCATAATTCTTAGACTCCGTCTGAGCCCTCAAATAAGCCCTGGAGCCTAATTATTAACTATGCCGGACACTAGGTCTGGACAGGGCCAAAACTAGTCAAAAAACTATAAAAAGAGCTAGAGAGCTCATTTTTGAGGTTAGCTTGTTAGAGAATAGAGCTTTTGTAAGAGAACTCTTTTGCAATCGAAGCTTTCCATTGTTCCTCTCTTTGATCTTACTTGGTGCGCGTGTGTGTGTATGTGTGTGCATGTTTGTGTGCTTTCACTCACGCACTTGTGCCTTCACATGCACGTGGTCTTCATACCGGTCCTCACGTCTCCGTGGATTGACAAGTAAAGGAGGTGGTGCTTATGCTTGAGCTACACCAAATTTTGGCGCCGTTGCCGGGGAGAGAGCTTCGAGGACGAGTGTTGTGATGGTAAGATCGTAGATTTGCGACGTTGGAAGGTAAAAAAACTGTCATTTCAGTTCATTTTCTGTTTTTTCCTCTTCATCTTCATCATCATCATCATCTCCACCTTCTTCCATCTTCTTCTTCATAGAAATTTCTTGTTTTTTAGTGCATTTTCACCATTTTCATACCATTTCTCATGCATTATTGTGTGGGAAGGAGTTAGGAGGTGCAAGGGAGAGCAAGCACTGTGTTTTTTCATGAATTTCTGCTCATACGGAGCTCGCTATTGCCGGCGCTCAGAAATTTGAATTTCCCGCCAAAAAACACGATTCTGTGATGAAAATCGCGATTCTGTGAGAATTCAAATTTTTTTGAAAAATCACGATTTTCTGTTTCCCGCCTAAAATCTTGCTGAAAGAATCACGATTCTGTGGTCATTCTCAGAATCGCGATTCTGTGGTTATGGTCAAAATCGCGAGTTTCAAAAACACGATTCTATGCTCAACATCGCGATTTTCAAAAACACGATTCTGTGCCCAAAATCGCGATTCTCACAAATCACGATTTTCAGCCAAAACACGATTTTGTGAAAACATGATTCTGTGCTCCAAATCACAAATTTCAAAAGTAGGATTCTGTGGTTGTGCTCAAAATCGCGATTTTCAAAAATCACGATTTTCAGCCAAAAACACGATTCTGTGAGAACACGATTCTCTAAAACACGATTTTGTGAAAACACGATTCTCAGCTCAAAATCCCGATTCTCACAAATCATGATTTTTAGCCAAAAACACGATTTTGTAAAAACACGATTCTCTGAGACAAAATCACGATTCTCTAGAACACGATTCTGTGAAAACACAATTTTCTGCTCAAAATCGTGATTCTCACCAATCACGATTTTCAGTAAAAATACGATTTTGTGAAAAAGGCGATTCGGTGAAAACACGATTTTTTGCTCAAAATTGCGATTTTCAAAAACATGATTTTGTGCTCAACATCGCGATTTTCTAAAACACGATTTTGTGCTCAACATCGCGATTTTCTAAAACACGATTCTGTGCTCAACATCGCGATTTTCTAAAACACGATTTTGTGCTCAACATCACGATTTTCAAAAACACGATTTTGTGCTCAACATCGCGATTTTCAAAAACACGATTTTGTGCTCAACATCGCGATTTTCAAAAACACGATTTTGTGCTCAAAATTGCGATTCTCTGATTTCACAAAATCGTGATTCTCTTGATTTCACAACATCGCGATTTTCTCTAAAAGGTCCTGTTTGCCTGTTTTGACCCCCAGGAGCCTGATTTGACATAACTTTTTCATCCAAAGTCCATTTTTTGAGCTCTATAGCTCGTTGGAAAGCTCGTTTCAAATCCTACATGATCTCAACTGTTTTTTTTTTAATCCTAGGCAAGGATAAGCAAAGCATTAGATCTTCTGAGGCTAGTGTCAACCATACAGCTAAGTCTTGGGCGCAACAACTAAGTGGTCATCCTTACAGACTAAGTTCAGACACAAGTGATTCAGAAATGTCTTCTAGCATGGGGAAACCTGTAGGTGGCTCAGGGACTGCCCATCTACAAACACCAGAAGGTCCCTATAAGACACAGTTGGAATATATTCGGACCAACCGATTAGGTGCTCGCATCTATGAGGATGGCCTGAGGGGATCAGTGGTCCAACTCAAAAATCCAGGTCAATCCTTTGGACTTGAACACCCGGTGGTCAAGTTCGAAGAGGGTTCATACATTGATAAGGAAGGAACCATGTATGTGGTTACCAACCAACCAGATAGGACTGATGAGTTAAATGTCGTTCATGAGAATGAGATAGGAGACCTAGAACAAGGAAATGTAGGACAAGGACCCCATACTCCTAGAGGTAAGTCAGTTCTGACCAGAGTGATCACACCAGATTGGATCCCTCAAGACAACAAAAGCATAGAACTCTTCTTGAATAGAGAAACAGAGGAAGCCTTTTGGAGATTCATGCCAGATCAACCTAGCCAATTGGGCATAGTCATCATCTACGAGTTCAAGGATCCAGAGATACCAGGCATATACTTGGAAGAGTGAATTGATTTTCCCTCCACCAGATCCAATGTTTCCCATGGCCTCCAAGGAGTAGGATCATCCCACGCTCATGAAGCCCAGAGAGAAAGAACTAGAGAGAGACCTGAGGTAAGTTTTGCACACACTGTGAGCAGGAATAGGTCAAGATTTGAAAACGAAAGACCTGAAAGAGAGAGACATCAAGCACATACACAACAAAGAGATGAATAGGATTTTCCAGTGCCTAGACCCCGAGAGCACCCAAGAACCCTTAGACCCACTCAGGTGATCAAGGCAATGAAGAATTATTTTGATGGGTCAGGAGATCCTTATGATCATGTGGCCGAGTTCAAACAAGTGTTAAGAGCTGAACAGGTTGAGGATTTGTTCACCCAGTATGAGGCATTTGGTCTGACTGTTAAGGGCACTACCTTAGCTTGGTTTCAACTACTGAGTAGTCGCAACTATCACGATATAGGTCAACTGCTAGACGAATTCATTGTAGAATTTTCCAAGAGTGGTATCAGGCATAACACTTCATCTTTGATCCACAGCTTCAAGCAGACACCCCAAGAAACAGTGCGGCTAGCAGGTAGAAGGTTTAGACAGTACCTAGAAAGATTCCCTGCTCCAGAGCTACCCACACCAGCCAAACAAGTGGCTTTGTTCTTAGATGGCTTACTGAGCACAAAGTTAAGATCATATGTATACTTGAAAGAGCCTAGATCCATAGAAGAGTGCGTGCGGACATGCATTGACATAGAAGATAACTTGGGTGAGCAGTTAGGATTGTCCAAAATATACAAATATTCGGATAGTTCTACTAGTCATACTTCAAAAATCTCCACGCAAATAGAAGAGATAGCTGAGCAAGTTGCCAAGAAGCTGGGAGTCCAAAATAGACAAACATAGAGAGTCACCCCATTGAATCAGTGTTATACTTGCGGAGGTGACCACATGGCTAATGTATGCCCAATGCAAAACCAAAACATTAGAGAAAGGAATGCTCCATATTGCACTATTGAGAGAAAATACACAAACCACACAGCTCAAGATTGTCCTTACAATAGGCAGGCTATTAAGCAAACTTATCAACAACCTTACCAACCAGGTAGGTATCAAAACCAATACCAACAGCCATATTATAGACCACAACAACAATATCAGGCACAATATAGGCCACAACCAGTCTTGGGAAACCAACCACCAGCTCCTCCCAACGTGATTCCAGTCAAGTATGCTGTGGGAGAGGAAAATCCAAATAGAGCATTGGTGCCACTAACCCCATTGATACCAGATAATGACTCTCATGCTCATAGTTCAGACTACTCCCATGAAGGTAGTCCACATGCTTATTACACAGAGTCACCTGAACATGGTGAGATTTACCTGTATCAATATGAGGCACAACCTATGGAACAAAATTGGGAGCCTGAATATTCCAATGTCATGTACGCAAATGCTAACCCTAGGCCCCAACTGAGACAAGTAAGACCACAAGCCCCTAGAGGACCATGTTTTAGATGTCAGGCGACCATTTCCTTTGTGATTGTCCCCACCCACCATCTCCGAGTCAAGGAAAGGCTATCACAATACAAGCTTTTTGTCCTGATTGTGGAAAAGACCATCTCCCCAGAGATTGTCCAAGAAAACCCTCAAGTGCACCCAAGATTACACCCATTAATGTGGTAGGCTTAGTGGCAGATTCAAGTTCAAGTAGCACTAATGTGGCACCTTGTAGCTCAAGAGTAAGCACCACCTCCTTTACTTGTCAATCCGCGGAGACGTGAGGACCGGTATGAAGACCACGAGCAAGTGAAAGCACAAGTATGTGAGTGAAAGCACACCAATATGCACACACATACACACACGCACACAAGGCAAGAGCAAAGAGAGGAATAATGGAAAGCTTCGTGCAAGAGAATGAAGATTACGACCACCACATACTAGAGAGATGACTCTCCTACCAACCAAATGCCTCTATATATAGCTCTCTCCAGGGGACTGCCTTCTTGGGCAGGTGAATGCTAATCATCCAAATGTCAGCCATGTAACTACATGTGCGCCGTGTCTCAGTGGATGCTTCTAGAAGGCTCTAGAGCTCTTTGGGCAAAATACTCTTCCCATGTACCCCATGGGGATTGAACCCAAGACCTCCTCCTTCACATCTTTGAGACTTAACCACTAAGCTAAGTGGATCACTTGTTCACAAGAGCAGAAGACCTCCTAGTAAGTCTAAATTCGAGATCTTTGGTCATACACACGGATGACCAAACAGTGTCCGATTTCAGATCTGTCTGAACCGGCCAATGAAGATTACGACCACCACATACTAGAGAGATGACTCTCCTCCCAACCAAATGCCTCTATATATAGCTCTCTCCAGGGGACTGCCTTCTTGGGCAGGTGAATGCTAATCATCCAAATGTCAGCCATGTAACTACATGTGCGCCAAGTGTCTCAGTGGATGCTTCTAGAAGGTTCTAACCACTAAGCTAAGTGGATCACTTGTTCACAAGAGCACAAGACCTCCTAGTAAGTCTAAATTCGAGATCTTTGGTCATACACACGGATGACCAAACGGTGTCCGATTTCAGATCTGTTTGAATCGGCCAGATCCTTGGACTATAGACTTACTTTATTACATTCTTCCCCCCTTGGAAAATATTTTCGTCCTCGAAAATAGAGCTATATACATACTGTAGGCGACCCCCGAGCCTCATGTTCTAAAACTGGAAGAACATGGTCATGTTCTAGAACTGGAAGAACATGTCTCATCTCTGTGGTGGCATCCCTGCCCAAATGATTCAAAACACTATCTGGTTTTGTACTTTGATGAACGGGACAAAGTACAAACTAGTTAAGAATAATGAGGGTGGATCTAATGACATCCCTGGCTAATTCACAGTTTCTGGATGTGCGATCTAGGCACAAACATGTGAACTAGGTGGATTCAAATTACTAGTCCATTTCTAGGCATAACTGGTGCATGGGCTTAGTAATGAAGGTGGGATTCTTATCCCTTGCAAGACTTTGAATTTGTCTTGATTCACTTGAATTTGTTTTGGAGAACTTGAAGTTTGGTTGTCCCATACATCTAACTTTAGATGTCTGTACAATGGTTACTTTTATCTAACAGTTACTTGATTTTTTCACCCGACTAGAGGACTACTTTGTCCCAATGAGTTGAAAAAATCCTATGTAAACTGTAGGAGAAAGTTTACCATTTCGGTGGAATCAACCATACTAACTTCCAATTCAAATTCAAAATGAAAATTGTCCAACTTAGGACACTTTTCTCAAAGACTTTTAACTGAAAGTTCTTGGGAATTGTCAATCTGATGAGCAATTCCTAACTTCCCTATTCTAGAGTATACTGGACTCCAGGAAATCATTTATGCTATAACTTGAAGCAAACTCGAATGAATAGGTCCACTTAGACTTATCATCTTTTGAAGATTGAAAAGGTTCTTGTACATAACATCTATCTAGGATGTTCAAGTTAGTTATTTTATTCTAACCGGCTAACCCTGGTCTTTTGCAAAAGGAATCAGATACCATATCTGAGCCAATTCCAAAAGATTTGGAAAGCGGAAAGAAATAACTAAGACTCTGTACAACCAATTCAAACTTCGAATATACATAAACTTGTTATGAGTCAAAAACTAGATGACTCAGGACTTCAACTTTTCAAAGATCTATTTCAACAGGGATTTGAAGCATTTTCTTTATCTTTAAGAGAAATAAGCTGGATTCTCAAAAAGATTCAAAGAAAATCAAAAACATCATCCAACCACAAGATACTAGTGTGGTAACCAACATCAGTGTGTCGACCCACTGAGGTTCTATCGATGAGTTTAGTTTTCAAATAATGCTTCACTTGAGACTAAGTTCATGTCACATTCAGTCTTTTCGACTCCTAATCGTGAATGCAATTCTTGTGCATTTCTTTGAGTCTAAAAGAGTGCATTTATCAAGTTACACTAGGAACTTGATACTTGACTTAGTCAATTGAATCTTTAGTTGAAAAGATCAACTCAAAGTCAAAGTCCAACTTCTTTCATAAATTTATCAAATATTTCTGATCAATAACACTTAAGCTTGAAGTGTTCTAAGAAGATCTTGGAAGTTCCTTACTTCATATCTTCAATTTCCTTGATCTTGAAGTCATCTTGAAGTATCGTAAGATACTACTTTCATCCTTTACGAATTAAACTTTTCTTGAAGTCTTAATTCCCTTGAGGATGAAACCTAACTTCAAAATCCAAACTAGGACTAAAAGATAATTATCATCCCACGGTCCGATGTCCCATACCATCTTTCCTATATCAATCTGAGTATAAAATCTGGTGTCCCATACCACCCTATTTTATATTCACATTAATGTGTGGGTGATTCTTATCCTAAAGTCTAAAACATCTCTTGATAGAGTACCTTACCTCTTCAATTCTTTTACGAGAATTTAGAAGTTCCAGGTATTACCTCTAACTAGATTTTCTAGGTTTTGATTCCTTCACATGATCGTCTCACAATCATGTGCTTTACCTTGGGAACTTGAAAACCTCTTAACAGAATATCAATTCTTCTTTACTAGGGTTTTCAAATGAAAACCAATCAGAATTCCAAGTTCTTGAATTCAAGTTCAATTGGTTTACCCTTGACCAATTTTGTAGCGACAAGAGCTTTTGACTTCTTGTCTTTAGATTCTTTTCTGTACTAATGCTTTAGGTACCTACCCCGGGGACTTTATTTAGGAATCTCTTTACTGCTTAAGTCTTAGGCATCCGCTCATGCTTTCTGGATTTGTATCAAAATCCCTTTAAGGATAGGTAAACACTTATGTTTTACCTTCCACAGACTTAATTACCATTTTCACGGCTGCAGACTACATTCTTGGAATTTCTTTACTCTGTTCAGACTTAATCTTTTTCACAGTTTTCCATCGAATAAATGGAACCTGAGTGAATAATTCCCAAAAGGAATTTTATTGCCAATACTTGGGCAATCTACAAAGTAGTTCTAATCGCACATTACTTGGACAATCATGGCCAAGATTGATCAAGTCTGGTTGATCTTGCGATAAAAATAAAGACTTATAGTCTTTATCTTTAAGATCTCTTAAACTATCTAAAGCTTCTTTGCTTACCTGCAGGATTTTTAGAGATCTTTTCCTTACTCAAGTCGAAGCATACACTAATGCCTCTTAGATTCCAAAGCTAAGAATCTTTGATATACCTTTGGGTTATATCACAAATAGGACTTGAAATACCACTTCTAGTGGTTTGGGATGTCCGGGAACTACTTACAGACTAAAGAGTATGAAGAATTTCATTCTCAATACTTGAATGAATGCCATTCTTCAAAGACTTGAGATTCCTTCTAAGGAATCAAATAACTTCAGCAAATGATTCATCTTGGAATCTTTTGCAATGTTAAAAGAACATTTGAAAGAAATTCTTTCAAATAATATCCAAAAAATTTACTGATTCAATTGTATTTATTTCCTGAGTATCAAACTAGAGACTAAATATCACCTTTTGGATATGGTTTCCCATGCCACTATGAAAGTTTAAGTTGAACTTTCATTTATGTGATATCGACTTCTATTCTTGAGTTTGATACAAAACTCATTATTATTGGTCAATCTTCAAATGTTACTAGAGTCCTTTAAACATATTTCACCAATCAAAATTATGTTTAAAGTCCAAGCATCTATTGATGATTGATCCAATAGTAATGTTACTGTGAACACAACTTTGAACTTTATAACTTGTTTAGGAGAAGTTCATGGATTGAAAATCCATTTCTGGGAACTTTCTATTCCTAAATGAAAAGTTCACACTTGCTTCAAGTCCTTAGGGACTTATATTATTTTCCTAAAGATTGCTTAGCTAGTTGCATCATTTACCAGAGATGCAACTATAGAACCTAACATCCTTTTATTGACGTCAAGGATCAATTGATGTTGAGGTTTAACCTTTGATTTCCATCACCCCTTGGGATGAAATCAAATGAAAAATTTATAAAATCTTGGTACCTTTATATCTTGGCAAAACATTTATATCCTAAAGAGGTTTTGCCTTCATCATTCCTTGGACCTATCTTATAATATGAATTTATGTGTATTTTGGGAAGAGTTCATGAATCAATTAAGATCCTCTACTTGGAACATCTACCTTCCCAAAAATAAATTCATCTTAAACATGGTAGGAGAATGATCTCACATGAAATAGAAGACTTGACTATTTCATATCTCAATTCCAAAAAGTCACCTACCGAGGTTTCATCATGATATAAAAATCTTGAAACCACAAAGAAACTTCTTTAAAACTTTTGAAATCTTCTAAATAGAAGAGTACTCATGGAACTTGGAAATATAGTGGACGTTCTCATCCAACCTTGGGATGCTTGAGAAGTTACATAAAGTATAACTAATCAAGTAAAGCTTAGCCGCATGACTTTCTAAGTACATCTGGAACTTAGAGTCATCACAAAAGAGTTTGCAAGTAATTAAATTTTCTTGGTTATCAAGAAAATTTATTACTTCACTTTCTCCTAGTGCTTACTTATACCTAGCAAGACATCTATCATACTTAATTGTCATTAAGTATTTGTCTTTGATAGCGGAGTATCGACTTGGGAAGAAATCGACTAATTACTTGAGTTGCAAACTAGAACTAGTATGTCTTTGCAACTAACTAGTCCTTGGTCTTCCCTAATGTCAAACTGCGAGCTTTATAAAGTAAGCTAAATACTAAGAGAGTACATTCTCATATCTACTTGCAAACAACATTCCATTCTATCATGCAAATGCATGTATCTACATGCAAAAGCATATGCTCACATGCATATGCATGCATGTTCTTTGCATGCCCAAAAAATAATACAACAATCATGCATGAGCTTGATGCATGATTTTTCCTTGTACTAAGAATGTATATCATGCAATCCTGATGCATGTATATCCTTTCCTTTTTCCTAATGCACTATGATATAAAAACATACCCTTGAGGTGCAATAGAAAACTTACTCAATGGAAAGGAAATATGTATTTAAACTACCAAAATACATTCTTTGATGCACAAGGATCTTTTTGAAATCAAGTCTTTCCTTAATGCAAACTAATGCTTGGAATGAGAAATGGATTAATTCATTATTCTAATCTAGACTTAATCAATTGAAATCTTGGCTATTTCAATGTGCATCTAGGATTAAGTGTAGAATAATGAAAACAAGATAAATCAAGCATTAAGGCCAAGCAAAAACTGGAAAATACTTAGCTTTGATCATAGCTTCGTCCATCCCTTGATCCTTGCCAGGAGCTATTCACCATTCTTGAAGCTTCTTCATCAAGAAATAGTCCTGGATGATTTGGTCCGTCAAGGTCGACGAAGTTAGGCCTCCGGATCTTCACTCCACGGCTCCACTTCCTTCAAGCTTTGCTCATTCTTTGATTCTCCTTGGTTGTTTCTTTGGCTAAAAACAAAATACTTCTCAGGTTCGGCCTGCAACAATTGCTCTTTTTGTAATCCGTGTCCTTGATGCCTCTCGATGGATCTTTAGTTTTGTGACCCGTTCATGAATCTTCACCACCGACTTCAGATTCAGAAAGTTTTTTCTGCGCACTTGAACCAGAGAAAGGCTTGGAGTGGCTTGGCTATCTGATGCAACTTTCAAATATGCCACCACGGTTCGAATCTCGGAGGGAACTGTTCAGTAATCGCCATTTTAGCTCTCGAAGTGAGAGCTTCTGCAGTGCGAAGAGCGAACAAGTTTATGGGCTCTGGAGATGATTTCGTACACCTCGTTTGGTCTCGTGGATAGGCGGACGCGTTCCAACACAGAGGTCCTGTGTTCGATCACGCGCGGGCCTGTAGCAGAGAGGAAATAACCTTTTGATCTTGGCTAGAGCTTGATGAAGAATTTACAACGCCGATCTTTAGCAGACAAGGATAATCTGCAGCTTCATGGACGTGATCCCGTCGTGGGCGCCTTGGATAAGCGGTCGCAGTCCTATTGGGGGGGCGAGGGATCGATTCCTGCCGGCAGCACACAGAGAATATGAACCTTTTGCCAAGCTATGCTTCCTCTCAAGCTAAGCTAAGAGGCGATTTCGGCGGTGCACGCAGATGAATCAATCGCATAAAGGAGAGCGACTAAAGGAGCAAGATGATGAGAGCTATGGAGAGGGTGGCTCTGATACCAATGCAAGAGAATGAAGATTACGACCACCACATACTAGAGAGATGACTCTCCTCCCAACCAAATGCCTCTATATATAGCTCTCTCCAGGGGACTGCCTTCTTGGGCAGGTGAATGCTAATCATCCAAATGTCAGCCATGTAACTACATGTGCGCCAAGTGTCTCAGTGGATGCTTCTAGAAGGTTCTAGAGCTCTTTGGGCAAAATACTCTTCCCATGTACCCCATGGGGATTGAACCCAAGACCTCCTCCTTCACATCTTTGAGACTTAACCACTAAGCTAAGTGGATCACTTGTTCACAAGAGCACAAGACCTCCTAGTAAGTCTAAATTCGAGATCTTTGGTCATACACACGGATGACCAAACGGTGTCCGATTTCAGATCTGTCTGAACGGGCCAGATCCTTGGACTATAGACTTACTTTATTACACTTTGATTGCAAAAGAGTTCTCTTAAAAAAGCTCTATTCTCTAACAAGCTACCTAAAAAATAAGCTTTCTAGCTCTTTTTATAGTTTTTTGACTAGTTTTGGCCCTGTCCAGACCTAGTGTCTGGCCTAGTTAAAAATTAGGTTCCAGGGCTTATTTGAGGGCTCAAACAAAGTCTAAAAATTATGAAAATTGGTAGGATGATAGTTCTAATACTCCTCAAGCTCAAGGACTCCTCGGCTTGAACAAAATAGAGTTATAAAAATAGATAATGGTATTTACAATGGTTTTTAGTGATGAAAATCACTATTTTTGTAGGGGATTCTTCTGAAAATTTGACATACACTTCTTGGAGCTCCCTACTTGCTCCCTTTACTTGTTTGTCCACCTTTTGATGTGCTTCCATGCTTTGTCCTTGACTTTGAGATTCAACACTCCCCCCCCTCTCAAGTCTGTCGTCCCTGACAGACCTTTGTTGTAGTGGTTGTTCCAAGTAGTGCCTTGAGAGGGAGTGTCCCTTTTGTATGAACAAAAGTCGTCTGACTTCCAGATGTGTCTGGTTCTTCATCTATCACTGCGAGTCTTTGCAAGTTGTAGTCTCTTGGTATGTGCTTCTCCCTTGGATTCCAACATGACTGTGTCGTTGTGAGTCTCCATTGATGTTTTCTAGATCTTCCACAATTGATGTTCATAGTGATCATGCCAAGTACTCATAACCCATATTGAGTGATGGGTAAGTGTGTTCGTGCATGGGTTGAGGAAAATATGTGCCTTGTGCATGGCCTTGTAATGTAGCCCTATGAATGCTTACTTGGAAAATGCATTGGAAGAAGTATGGTGAAAAAATTGGGGGTCTTGAGCTAAGTGCTCAAGGGTATGCCGACGAGGAGGTTTCCTAAGCTATCATGGTTATGATGTTTCGAAGATAAAGATACTTACCATGGAGAAGGTCAATCGATGTTCATCTCTTTGTGTTGTATACTCGGCCTTTGGGATGGAACATTGTTGATGAAAGTCCATGTTGATGGTCCACTTATGAGATCTTTTGAGTGGTTGATCCTGTCTCCTCTTTTCAAAGCATCATTTGTCAAATATAGAGAATTGAATTTCTTTATATTCCTTGACAAACAACATTCGAGAACTAAACCAAGCTTAGTTTCACATATTCTCTCTAGCTCACCATAAGCAGGAGCCTTCGCATCCAGTATACATACAAAGATTTGCAGGGTACCAGAGCTACCCCATGCAGATATCTCCCTGGATGCTCTCGTACATGCAATAGTTATGCATCATTCAAGTTGCAGACCTTCAAGCTCTTCACTCCTACCATAGTAAGAGGAACCATAGTTGTGGATGCCATGCTCATGCCAAGTTCTTGACATCTATGAGATAAGGCAGCAACTATATCATCTGCTAGCCAAGACACACTTCTATCCAAATTGATAAATGCCTAGTAATCGACAGTTCCACCTTTCACCAAGCCTGACTCATTCATGTTTCATGAGCCAAACCTGGGAACAAGTACTTCCTCTTTTTTTTTTTGAGGAAAAAGATATCAGAAAACAAGAACACAAAAGTTAGTATCAATGGAAATATTTGACATATGTGACTGTGCTCCTGTGCTTGGGATTCTCAAGTGTGTCTATGCATGGCCATGTAATGTGGCCCTATATTAATGCATAGTTTGGAAATGCATGACCTGAATGGTGCAAAAGACAGGGTTGTGCAAGGAGCACATGGTTATCGCTCGTTCGAGGCTTTCGATGTTATTTGTGGAGGTTGATGCCGACCTTGGTGGAGGTATCCATTGAGTCTTGAACTGATGTAATCCTCCTTATTGGAGTCCATTTTAGAACATCATTTGGCACTGTAGAGGTCACTTCAGGCGTCTTCCTCTTTGGATGCTTTCTGAACTGTGGTATCCAGTGTGGTTGGCACTTTGGTTCGGTGGAGGCTACTTGTACTGTTGGCTTCCAAACCCATATCCTTTTTGCATGTCTTCCTACTAGTGTTGAAGAGCTGATTTGTTCTTCCTTTGGTCTTTGTACATGGTTCTTACCCTTTTCTCTTTTTGGCTTCTTTGTTGAGACCTTTCGCATGTGGGAGAACATAGGTTGTTGTGGATGTAGGAGCTTCTTAGGTACCCTTGTTGAGCTACAGCTAACTTCTTAGGCACCCAAACTTGTTGGATACCTTGTGATTGAGCTTGTCTGAGCTACATCCTTCGTCTTCTAGCCTGGTTGGCTTGCCTGGATGGGATTTGTGGGGGCAAGGCTGGTGGTTGCTCTCCTTTGCGTACCCATATCTGCTTCATGCTCGGAACTGCTTTCTTATCAAATGGTGTCTTTCTATTTGATGTAGCAGTTGTCGTGAATGGTTGTGTTTGCTTGTGTGGTGGACTCACTACTGTGGCTACTTGATTCTTTGGAGAAGAAGAAAGATCCACCCGCCTTTGAACCTGGTCTTCCACGATTGGCTCCTTCTGCATCATAGAGCTTTTGACACATACAACATCTTCTTTCATATGATTAGTCTTGGAAGGACTAAGAGAGTGTGTGGTGCCATGATCTAGGAGCATGCAGTTCTCTAATTCTAATGTAATGCATTGTTCATGTACCCAAACTTGAAGATTTTGACTTCTTAGGTTTAAGTTAACTGCATGGTCATAGATCCAATCTTGACCCAAGACAAGTGGTTTTGTAAGGTTCTCATCTTGACATACTAGCGCTTTGACTTTCATTGGAACATCTTGAAGGTAGATGGGAAGTTCCACCTCGCCCAAAAAAGGGGTTTCCACACCTCCCAATCCTATGAGATAAGCTTCTATAGGATTGATGTTCAACTGCAAGTCTTGGCAGTAGGAAAGTCTAACTGCACTACTTGCTGCACCTGAGTCAATCAATGCTTTCACCGTCCTTGCACCCTTCCCTTGTCCTATCTCTATGGTCATAAAGGGTCTTCGGTCAATGACTTGAGAAGTCGTTATGCCTGTCTTTTGGCACATATCCATGTGATATTTTGGGGCTTTTAAGTTGACATCTAGGCCTAATCGCCTTAACTTATTTCGCCTAATACGCTCTCTGGCCTCTGCTTGTGCTTCTTCTCTCACTCTTAACTCTTCTTCTTTTCGTTTCTTAGCAGTGTTGAGTCTCATTAGCATGTCCTCTGTAAGAGGTTCTTGATATAACTTGACTCTACAACCACTAATATAGTTTGGCAAGATATCACCTTCTAAAGTAGCCAATTGAACCGCGCTGCTAGTGGAAATTCTGTTAATGATCATGGGTCCATATCCTCGTTTTTCCAACTTACAGGCATGTTGTTTTAGTGTGTAAACCAACACTAGATCTCCCTCTTTCAGTCCCTTATCCTTAATGTGTGCATCGAAGTATGTCTTTTGCCTTTTCTTTGCAGCGTAGATGCCTACAGCCGCTCGTAGCCTTGTCTCACCTAAGCGTTCTAGATCAAAGATCCTAGATGACAATTCATGTCCATTCCACTCATGCTCTTGTGCTAGTTTTAAAGCAGGGATTAAGAAATCCAGTGGTAGCACCGCATTCTGTCCAAAGACCATCTGAAACGGGGTGGCATTGAGTACCATTTTGTAGGCAACTCGGTAAGCCCAAACAGCATGATGAAGTTGTTTGTCCCAATCAAAGCGTTTATGATTTACCAATTTTGTCAATACGTTACAAAGGATCTTATTGGTAATCTCGGCTTGTCTGTTAGCTTGTGGGTGATAGGGGCAGACTTCTTATGTATCACCAAGAATTCTTGGAGAAGATTTTCAATGACTTCATTCAAGAAGTGTGTGCCTCTATCGCTCACCAACTCTATTGGTAGTCCATATCTCGTGAACACATTCTCGAATAAGAACTTAGCTGTAGTCTGAGCATCATTCTTTGTTGTGGCTTTCACTTCTACCCACTTTGTAAGGTAATCTATGGCTACAATAATATATTCTGCATGGGAGTTTCTATCTGGGGGGTTAATAGGACCTATGAAGTCTATGCCCCACTTCGAAAATGCACGCGCTCCCATCATTGGCCTCAAAGGCATCTCGTCTTTTCTAACTGGATATTGTGCACGTTGGCATGTGTCACATTTCTTCACATAGGTATGTGCATCCATATGAAGAGTGGGCCACCAAAATGTCCACCTGCAACACCACTGTGTGCAGTCTCTAAGACCTTTAAATATTCTGATTCATGAACGCACAGTCTTAAGTAACCATCTTTGCCTCTTCGGTATAGGTTCTCTCCTACTAAGGCATAGCCTTGAGCCTCTTGCTCCATGCTTCGTCTTCTTGCTAGATTGGCCTCTTTGGGTAATCTTCCCGATCTCATAAACTCTACCAATGGAGCACTCCAATTTGGAATTAATGATACTTGATAAAGGGTCGCATGCTCCACTGGTGGTCGCTCTCTGCACATTGGACAATTCTTGATCCACTCATGTATTTCTTTGTCCATGCTAGGCCAATACACTCCTAAACGCTTCAGATTTTGCAATGTTCGTTGTTTAGAATAGTGATTTCCTAGCAATCCTTCATGAGCTTGCTACAACCAACTACTATGTTCATCATCCTCAACGCAACAAGCTAATACACCCTCAGTATCTTGTTTGTACATGCTTCCTGCCAATATGTGATATTTTTGTGATTTTACAATTTCTTCTTGTGATGTTTTCACATTCTTATTTGCAAGTCCGAAGGTTAGGACTGGTACCAACTTATTTGCCCATTTAGGAACAAAGATCTTCCCGAAGGTGGGTTCTACCTTTCCTGACAACAACTTCAAAGTCATATTCCATTAGTAAGAGGAACCATCTTACTAAGCGTCCAGTATTGCAAGGTTTATTGACCAAATATAACAAAGCTCGATGATCAATGAAAAACTTGAACTTGTTGGCCAATAAATAGTGTCTAAACTTCTTCACAGCATATACCATGCCTAAGCCCTCTTGCTTAGTTGTGGTATAGTTTCGTTCAGTTGCGGTGAGTTGTCTACTAGCATATGCTATGGGCAAGTCTAACTTTCCTTCACCTGTGGGTTGTGCTAGCACACATCCTATGGCATGATTGGATGCATCCACATGTACATGGAATGATTTATTCCAATCAGAAGTGGTCAGTATTGGTGTTGTGCACAAACGTTTCTTCAGGTCATTGAAAGAATTCTCGCATTCATCGTTCCACTCAAAATTAGACAACAAGGCATAAAGGGGTCTAGCTATGATCGCGTACATGTGGATAAACCTACGGTAATATCCACAATGGCCCATAAAGGCTTGTACCTCTTTAACATTCCTTGGCCGTGGCAGCTCTGCTATGGCTCGTACCTTATCTTCATCTGTTGAGATTCCATTCTTAGAAACAATATGACCTAAGATTTTACCTTGATGCACCATGAACACACACTTTTCTGGGTTCAGACACACTCGATATTCTCTACACTTGTTGAAGTTTTGTCTGAGCTCAGGGATGTGAAACCTTCTTTCTTGGGAATGAGCACATAAATCATCCACATACACTTCTAAGCTCTTTCGCAAGAACTCTTTGAAGACATGACACATGAGCCTTTGGAATGTTGCAGGTGCATTGGTGAGCCCAAATGGCATCACACGAAATGCAAAGATTCCCCACTCTGTAGCAAAAGCTGTTTTGTGTTGATCTTCTGGGGCAATGGCTACTTGATTGTAACCTGAAAATCCATCAAGGAAGCTATAAACTTCCTTGCCTGCAACACGCTGCAATAGGTGTTCTGTGATTGGAAGTGGATAACTATCTTTGATCAAAGCGACATTAACTTTTTTAAGGTTAATACACACTCGCAACTTCCCGTTCTTCTTGGGTACCATTACAATGGGGGACACCCATTCAGTATGCTCAATCTCATAGATGAATCCAGCTTCAATCAACCTATCAATTTCTTCTTTTATTTTGGCTGCATATGTATCATTATATGTGTAGGGCTTCTGTTTGGTGGGCTTGGCATCAGCAGTCATGGGGATAGTATGAGAACAAATTCTTGGATCTACCCCTTTCAAGTCTCTATAGTGCCATGCAAACACATCCCTATATTCCCTTAATAGAGCTACAAGCTCCATTTCTTCTCTTGCACTTAGGTCATCTCCTATATATGTACATCTCTCTTCGTTCTCTTCGATGGTCACTACAATCTTCTTGGTCTTTTCTTTATTATCATATGATTCTCCTATGATGGCCTCTCTCTCAGGCATTCGTACCGAAATTTTGCGGTCGTCAACTTCATATTTCTTGAAGTTTTCTGGTACTTCAAAATGATTCCTCCTCTTCTTGTTTCACTGCTTTTCTTTTCTTTTTCTTTTGACTACTCTCACTTCCATCCTTTGAATTTACCGTTTTAATACTTGTGAAGGGTTCTTCTTCTTTCTGGGTGAACACTCCTATATCTTCTAGATAGTGCTGCTCTGAGTTAAAGCAACTATCCATCACAATGGACTCTATATCATCGTCGTTCTCTTCTTCTTCTATGACATCACTAGGGTCACATTCTTCTAGCAAGGGCTGACACATGAACACTGAGATATCATAACCCTCCTCATCACAATGAGGTGTCCATTGTTCTTCATTGACAGCAATGTCCATGGTGGCTAAGATTTCTGGCCAGCCATGAGGCTCAAATTCCTCATCTGGAAAGATCATCGGTGTATAGGCTGGGTCTTTAATTGGTCTATCTCCTTGCGAAGTTCCTTCTTCTCTTGCCTTTAAACGTTTTTCCTCTTCCTCTGCGACCTTGCACATCCACAAATGAGTATCTTCATGTAGCCATGATGGATCAGGTGAACTTTCAGAATGCACAGAGATCGAATCTTCTTTCGCTTTGTGGATAGAATTCCATTGTAGGGGTGGTACATCTCTAAAGGTGTAATCCTTCAAATTGACTTTGGTGGTGACCCCTAAGTGCTGCAAGTACAAGGAGTTGGTTCCCCAATCCTGTACTATTTGCAATTGTCGTAGGAAGGGTCTTCCTAGGATCATCTCATAGACATTATTTTTCTCAAAGTCACATATAGCAAATGTATGTTCAAACTCCACACCACAAGTGGTTAGAGTTATCCCTTCGAGCAATCCCAGAGGTCTTTCAAAATGACCGTCGGCCATTTGAAGCTTCATTCTAGTTGGTCTTAATGTGGGTTTGCCCCATTGCTTCCACAAGGAGGTGGTTGCAATGGCAACACCAGCACCTGAATCTATGATTGCTTTGGTTGTGTAACCTTGGTAAGTGATTGGAAGATAAGTATTACCTTCTTCACCCTCACACATGTCCCCTATTTTGTCTAGAGGTATCTCTGGTACTTTTTGCTTAGAGCCTGTTTTTGGCATATTGGACTCAAGTTCTGGGACCCGATCCTTCACATGATTCCATAGCTCAGGTTTTGCTTTGAGCAGCTCTTCTACAGTGAGGTGACACTGAACCTTAGTGTTCTTCACGACATCAGTGTTCCTTGGAACCACTGAGTCTTCATTTCTTACTAGTATTGTGGGAGCTCTGATCTGAAGAGATTCAGATTCCCATGGGCCTAGAAATAGAGGCAGTTCTTCTAAGGTATTAGATTCAAAATCTAATCTTTCGTCTTCTTGTTGTTCTGCTTCATCTTCGTAAATAGATGGAATGTCTTAGGGAAATTGATCATGAGGATCATCAATCTCAGGAATAGGAGTGGAATTACCCTTCTCCTTGGCCCATTTCTCCTCTTGTATTTCCCGCAAGAACTCTTGAGAGTACTGTTGAATTGAAGGAGGTATTCCAACATCCGTGGAATTAGGAACATAAGCTCCCATTGGTGGTGAGCGTCCTCTTTCAATAACTGGTTGAGCCTGTGGAGGTAAAGAAACTTGTGGTTTGTTTACCAATTGCTCTAATCTTTCTAGTAAGCCTTGGAAATGCAAATCCGGTTTGACAGAGTTTGTCTAATTTAACTTTTGACTAGTCTCGAGTATAGCTTGAGCTTGTTCTACCATTGTCATGCACATTTTCATCCGTTCAATCTCTAAATCTGATCTAAGGTAACTCTTGTCTAGGTTTATAGCTGTAGGCCCTTCTTGAAGTTGAGCCTCGTAGGCCTTGAACATCATGTCCAAGCCTTCTGGGGTTGGATCTGCAAGAACAGACCCTGGTTGTGGTCTATTTACAATGGGTGGTGGGGTGGGATGAGGTGGAGTGGATGGAGTTTCGGCATGCGAGGGGCTTTGAGATGCAATGTCTTCTATTTTTGTTTTCGCTTCTTTTAACCTTTCTTCTAGTTCCGATAACTTTTTATTCCACTTGCGACTGGCCTTCTCTCTGGTATCCTTCCATGTTCTTGTTTTCCTCTTACTAGGCTCTCCTGATTCACTCAACTCTGATTGTTCTGCTGGTTTATCCTGTTTTAAGGCTTGTGCTCTAGTGACAGCTTGTATAGGAGCCACATTGCTACTACTTGAACTTGAATCTGCCACTAAGCCTACCACATTAATGGGTGTAATCTTGGGTGCACTGGAGGGGTTTCTTGGACAATCTCTGGGGAGATGGTCTTTGCCACAATCAGGACAAAAAGCCTGTATTGTGATAGCCTGTCCTTGACTCGGAGATGGTGGGTGGGGACAGTCACGAATGAAATGGTCACCTTGACATCTGAAACAAGATCCTCTAGGGGCTTGTGGTCTCATTTGTCTCAATTAGGGCCTAGGGTTAGGATTTGTGTACATGACATTGGAGTATTCTGGCTCCCAATTTTGTTCCATAGGTTGTGCCTCATATTGATACGGATAAATCTCACTATGTTCAGGTGACTCTATGTAATAAGCATGTGGGCTACCTTCATGGGAGTAGTCTGAACTATGAGCATGAGAGTCATTCCCTGAGATCATTGGGGTCACTGGAACCAATGCTCTATTAAGGTTCTCTTCTGCCACTGCATACTTAACTAGAACTGCATTGGCAGGAGCTGGTGGTTGGTTTCCCAAGACTGGTTGTGGCCTATATGGTGCCTGATATTGTTGTTGTGGTCTATAATATGGCTGTTGGTATTGGTTCTGATACCTACCTTGTGGGTAAGGTTGCTGATAATTTTGTCTAACAGCCTACCTATTGTAGGGACCATCTTGAGCCGTATGGTTTGTGTACTTCCTTTCAATAGTGCAGTATGGGTTATTCCTTTCTCTCATGTTCTGGTTGTGCATTGGGCATACATTAGCCATGTGGTCACCTCCACAAGTATAACACCGATTCAATGGGGTGACTCTCGGTGTTTGTCTATTTTGGACTCCCAACTTCTTGGCAACTTGCTCAGCTATCTCATCTATTTCCGTGGAGATTTTTGAAGTATGACTAGTAGAACTATCAGAATCCTTATAGAGTTTGGACAATCCTAACTCCTCACCCAAGTTATCTTCTATGTCAATGCACATCCGCACACACTCTTCTATGGATCTAGGCTCTTTCAAGTACACATATGATCTTAACTTAGTGCTTGGTAAGCCATCTAAAAACAAAGCCACTTGTTTGGCTGGTGTGAGTAGCTCTAGAGCAGGGCATCTTTCTAGGTACTATCTAAACCTTCTACCTACTAGTCGCAATGTTTCTTGGGGTGTCTGCTTGAAGCTGTGGATCAAAGATGAAGTGTTATGCCTGATACCACTCTTGGAAAATTCTACAATGAATTCTTCTAGCAGTTGACCTATATCACGATAGTTGCGACTACTCAGAGGTTGAAACCAAGCTAAGGTAGTGCCCTTAAGGGTCAGATCAAATGCCTCGTACTGGGTGAACAAATCCTCAACTTGTTCAGCTCTTAACACTTGTTTGAACTCGGCCACATGATCATAAGGATCTCTTGACCCATCAAAATAATTCTTCATTGCCTTGATCACTTGAGTGGGTCTAAGGGTTCTTGGGTGCTCTCGGGGTCTAGGCAATGGAAAATCTTGTTCATCTCTTTGTTGCCTATGTGCTTGATGTCTCTCTCTTTCAGGTCTTTCATTTTCAAATCCTGACCTATTCCTGCCCACGGTATGTGCAAAACTTACCTCAGGTTTCTCTCTAGTTCTTTCTCTCTGGGCTTCATGAGCGTAGGATGATCCTACTCCTTGGAGGCCATGGGAAACATTGGATCTTGGTGGAGGGAAAATCAATTCACTCTTCCAAGTATATGCATGTCTATCATGTTCTGTTACCAATAAAATTTTTTGTGACGTGTTATCCAGGTAGACAACTTTGCTTGGTATCTCTGGATCCTTGAACTCGTAGATGATGACTATGCCCAATTGGCTGGGTTGATCTGGCTTGAATCTCCAAAAGGATTCCTCTATTTCTCTATTCAAGAAGAGTTCTATGCTTTTGTTGTCTTGAGGGATCCAATCTGGTGTGATCACTCTGGTCAGAATTGACTTACCTCTAGGAGTATGGGGTCCTTGTCCTACATTTCCTTGTTCTAGGTCTCCTATCTCATTCTCATGAATGACATTTCCAAACTCATCGGTCCTATCTGGTTGGTTGGTAACCACATACATGGTTCCTTCCTTATCAATGTATGAACCCTCTTCGAACTTGACCACCGGGTGTTCAAGTCCAAAGGATTGATATGGATTTTTGAGTTGGACCACTGATCGCCTCAGGCATCCTCATAGATGCGAGCACCTAATGGGTTGGTCCGAATATATTCCAATTGTGTCTTATAGGGACCTTTTGGTGTTTATAGATGGGCAGTCCCTGAGCCACCTACAGGTTTCCCCATGCTAAAAGACATTTCTGAATCACTTGTGTCTGAACTTAGTCTGTAAGGATGACCACTTAGTTGTTGCACCCAAGACTTAGCTGTATGGTTGACACTAGCCTCAGAAGATCTAATGCTTTGTTTATCCTTGCCTAGGTGTCTACCAGACCTCAGGTTCATAAGCTTTGGCTAAGAGTCCAAAACTTTCCCCTTGGTATGGTTCAAAAATCCTTTGGAGTCCCCTTGGGTTCCAAGTCCCACTTGAAGGTCAACGAGCTTTCCAACAAGCTATAGAGCTCAAAAAATGGACTTTGGATGAAAAAGTTATGTCAAATCAGGCTCCTGGGGGTCAAAACAGGCAAACAGGACCTTTTAGAGAAAATCGCGATGTTGTGAAATCAAGAGAATCACGATTTTGTGAAATCAGAGAATCACGATTTTGAGCACAAAATCGTGTTTTTGAAAATGGCGATGTTGAGCACAAAATCGTGTTTTTGAAAATCGCGATGTTGAACAGAAAATCGTGTTTTAGAAAATCGCGATTTTGAGCACAGAATCGTGTTTTAGAAAATCACGATTTTGAGCACAGAATCGTGATTTCACAAAATCGTGGTTCACAGAATCGTGTTTTTTGACATGAAAATCGTGATTTCTGAGAATCGCGATTTTGAGTACAGAATCGTGTTTTTCATAAAATCGTGTTTTAGAAAATCGCGATGTTGAGCACAGAATCGTGTTTTAGAAAATCGCGATGTTGAGCACAAAATCGTGTTTTAGAAAATCGCGATGTTGAGCATAAAATCGTGTTTTAGAAAATCGCGATTTTGAGTAGAGAATCGTGATTTCACAAACTCGTGGTTTACAAAATCGTGTTTTTTGACATGAAAATCGTGATTTCTGAGAATTGCGATTTTGAGTACAGAATCGTGTTTTTCACAAAATCGTGTTTTTGAAAATCGCAATGTTGAGCACAAAATCGTGTTTTTGAAAATCTCGATTTTGAGCAAAAAATCGTGTTTTCACAGAATCGCCTTTTTCACAAAATCATACTTTTACTGAAAATTGTGATTGGTGAGAATCGGGATTTTGAGCAGAAAATCGTGTTTTCACAAAATCGTGTTCTAGAGAATCGCGATTTTGTCTCAGAGAATCGTGATTCACAAAATTGTGTTTTTCACAAAATCGTGGTTCTCGAAATCGTGTTTTCTCATAATCGTGTTTTTTGGCTAAAAATCCTGATTTATGAGAATCGCGATTTTAAGCACAACCACAGAATCATGTTTTTTCAGAATCGTGTTTTTTGGCTGAAAATCGTGATTTGTGAGAATCGCGATTTTGAGCACAACCACAGAATCGCGATTCTAAGAATGACCACAGAATCGTGATTCTTTCAGCAAGCTTTTAGGCAGGAAACAGAAAATCGTGATTTTTCAAAAAATTTTGAATTTTCACAGAATCGCGATTTTCATCATAGAATCGCGTTTTTTGGCGGAAAATTCAAATTTCTGAGCGCCGGCAATGGCGAGCTCCATATGAGCAAAAATTCATGAAAAAACACAGTGCTTGCTCTCCCTTGCACCTCCTAACTCCTTCCCACACAATAATGCATGAAAAATGGTATGAAAATGGTGAAAATGCACTAAAAAACAAGAAATTTCTATGAAGAAGAAGATGGAAGAAGGTGGAGATGATGATGATGATGAAGATGAAGAGGAAAAAACAGAAAATGAACTGAAATGACAGTTTTTTTACCTTCCAACGTCACAAATCTACGATCTTACCATCACAACGCTCGTCCTCGAAGCTCTCTCCCCGGCAACGGCGCCAAAATTTGGTGTAGCTCAAGAGTAAGCACCACCTCCTTTGTGAAGAGAGATGGTGGATGCAATCCAAAGATGAGTAGGTGCTGCTACAACCAGCTTCACACCAGCCAATTTATACTTCAGAGTTGATTAGTAGACCCTTTGAGCTTCCTAAATCCACCAAAATATCAGCCAAGTACTTTGGAACATGTATCCCAAAAGTTTAAGTCGAGACAAACTAGTTGCGAAATGACTAGCTCCCAAAACTTGCTATTTTTTGACATACACTTGCTGGAAAAAATGAACAGTGCTCTCAACCTGGTAGGAATTAGAAACATTCCTTTTTGGCATAGCAAATAGACTTAGCAAGCTTCCCAATCCAAGTTAAAACACTTCAATTGATGGACTGAGCACTGAGAACAAGTTTCATCAATTTCTCGAACATGCCCACCATTCTCGGGGCTCTGTAGAGATAGACTAGTGAGTAGTAAATTGCAGATATCTCCAAACGTATTTGTTCAATGGCCTTGAAAATTTATATGCACAAAGTAGACAGTACAAGCTATCCAACGCAAGTTAAATCACTGAAAAAGGTTTAGTAGAACTCGAGATATGACCTTCTGAAGTTACTGCTCTGAGTGAGTATAGCAGAAAACAAAATAGAGAAGTAGATGATAATAAATGTATAGATTCACATATGATTACAACCACATTGGCAATGAATCTTTGCACAATGGGAGTAGAATGATAGAGCTATGGATTAAGCTCTTCAATCTCTACAAAATGACATCAAGTGGTCACGTACAAGGCTTGCTAATCGCCTCTTCCTTCTTGCTCCTTTTATAGCTATTCTTGGAGGGAGTTTTGAATTCGAATTCGAATGGCTCCACCTAAAAGTGATCCCCAAAGTTAGGAGAGATTCCCTCAGCTCAAAAATTCGTGATTTTGGTAGTTGGAGCCATGAATTTTCTTTTACATCATGGATGAGGTAAGCCATCCTTTTCCTTTTTTCTTTTTCCATTTACAAGAGATAAAATGTACTCTTTTACAAGAGGTGTTCACATGACTACTCATGTGACTTACAAATGAGGATAATATCAAGCATATCAAGCATGTGAGCTTGGGAAAAATGCACCAACATCCTTTACTTGTCAATCTGCGGAGACGTGAGGACCGGTATGAAGACCACGAGCAAGTGAAAGCACAAGTGTGTGAGTGAAAGCACACCAATATGCACACACATACACACACGCACACAAGGCAAGATCAAAGAGAGGAATAATGGAAAGCTTCGATTGCAAAAGAGTTCTCTTACAAAAGCTCTATTCTCTAACAAGCTACCTCAAAAATGAGCTTTCTAGCTCTTTTTATAGTTTTTTGACTAGTTTTGGCCCTGTCCAGACCTAGTGTCTGGCCTAGTTAAAAATTAGGTTCGAGGGCTTATTTGAGGGCTCAAACAGAGTCTAACAATTATGAAAGTTGGTAGGATGATAGTTCTAATACTCCTCAAGCTCAAGGACTCCTCAGCTTGAACAAAATGGAGTTATAAAAATAGATAATGGTATTTACAATGGTTTTTAGTGATGAAAATCACTATTTTTGTAGGGGATTCTTCTAAAAATTTGACATACACTTCTTGGAGCTCCCTACGTGCTCCCTTTACTTGTGTGTCCAGCTTTTGATGTGCTTCCATGCTTTGTCCTTGAGTTTGAGCTTCAACACACCTGTACAGGCAGTTACTAGGGCACAAGCATTAAAACAGGATAAACCAGCAGAACAATCAGAGTCGAGTGAATCACGAGAGCCTAGTAAGAGGAAAAAAAGAACATGGAAGGATACCAGAGAGAAGGCCAATCGCAAGTGGAATAAAACGTTATCGGAACTAGAAGAAAGCTTAAAAGAAGCGAAAACAAAAATAGAAGACATTGCATTTCAAAGCCCCTCGCATGCCGAAAGTTTCCATCCACTCCACCTCATCCCATCCCACCACCCATTGTAAATAGACCGCAACCAGGGTCTGTTCTTGCAGATCCAACCCGAGAAGGCTTGGACATGATGTTCAAGGCCTACAAGGCTCGACTTCAAGAAGGGCCTACAGCTGCAAACCTAGACAAGAGTTACCCTAGAGCAGATTTAGAGATTGAACGGATGTAAATGTGCATGAAAATGGTAGAACAAGCTCAAGCTATACTGGAGACTAGTCAAAAGTTCAATTAGACAAACTCTATCAAACCGGATTTGCATTTCCAAGGCTTACTAGAAAGATTAGAGCAATTGGTAAACAAACCACAAGTTTCTTTACCGCCACAAGTTCAACCAGTTATTGAGAGAAGAAGCTCACCACCAATGGGAGCTTATGTTCCTAATTCCACGGATGCCGGAATACCTCCTTCAGTTCAACAGTACTGTCAAGAGTTCTTGCAGGAAATACAAGAAGATAAATGGGCCAAGGAGAAGGGCAATTCCCCTCCTATTCTTGAGATTGATGATCTTCATGATCAATTTCCCCAAGACATTCCATCTATTGACGGAGATGAAGCAGAACAACAAGAAGAGGAAAGGTTAGATTTTGAATCTAATACCTTAGAAGAACTGCCTCAATTTCTAGGCCCATGGGAATCTGAATCGCTCCAGATTAGAGCTCCCACAATACTAGTAAGAAATGAAGACTCAGTGGTTCCAAGGAACACGGATGTCGTGAAGAACACTAAGGTTCAGTGTCATCTCACTGTAGAAGAGCTCCTCAAAGCAAAACCTGAGCTATGGAATCATGTGAAGGATCAGGTTCCAGAACTTGATTCCAACATGCCAAAAGCAAGCTCTAAGCAAAGGGTACTAGAGATATCTCTAGACAAAATAGGGGACATGTGTGATGATGAAGAAGGTAATACTTATCTTCCAATCACCTACCAAGGTTACACAACCAAAGCAATCATAGATTCCGGTGTTGGTGTTGCTATTGCGACCACCTCCTTGTGGAAGCAATGGGGAACACCCACATTAAGACTAACTAGAATGAAGCTTCAAATGGCGGATGGTCATTTTGAAAGACCTCTAGGATTGCTCGAAGGGATAACTCTAACCACTTGTGGCATGGAGTTTGAACATACATTTGCTATATGTGACTTTGAGAAAAATAACGTCTATGAGATGATCCTAGGAAGACCCTTCCTACGACAATTGCAAATAGTACAGGATTGGGGAACCAACTCCTTGTACTTGCAGCACTTAAGGGTCACCACCAAGGTCAATTTGAAGGATTACACCTTCAGAGATGTACCACCCCTATAGTGGAATCCTATCCACAAAGCGAAAGAAGATTCTATCTCTGTGCATTCTGAAAGTTCACCTGATCCATCATGGCTGCATGAAGATACTCATTTGTGGATGTGCAAGGTCGCAGAGGAAGAGGAAAAACGTTTAAAGGCAAGAGAAGAAGGAACTTTGCAAGGAGATAGACCAATTAAAGACCCAGCCTATACATCGATGATCTTTCCAGATGAGGAATATGAGCCTCATGGCTGGCCTGAAATCTAAGCCACCATGGACATTGCTGTCAATGAAGAACAATGGACACCTCATTGTGATGAGGAGGGTTATGATATCTCAGTGTTCATGTGTCAGCCCTTGCTAGAAGAATGTGACCCTAGTGATGTCATAGAAGAAGAAGAGAACGACGATGATATAGAGTCCATTGTGATGGATAGTTGCTTTAACTCAGAGCAACACTATCTGGAAGATATAGGAGTGTTCACCCAGAAAGAAGAAGAACCTCTCACAAGTTTTAAAACGGTAATGTCAAAGGATGGAAGTGAGAGCAGTCAAAAGAAAAAGAAAAGAAAAGCAGTGAAACAAGAAGAGGAGGAATCATTGTTTGAAGTACCAGAAAACTTCAAGAAATATGAAGTTGACGACCGCAAAATTTTGGTACGAATGCCTAAGAGAGAGGCCATCATAGGAGAATCATATGATAATAAAGAAAAGACCAAGAAGATTGTAGTGACCATCGCAGAGAACGAAGAGAGATGCACATATATAGGAGATGACCTAAGTGCAAGAGAAGAAATGGAGCTTGTAGCTCTATTAAGGGAATATAGGGATGTGTTTGCGTGGCACTATAGAGACTTGAAAGGGGTAGATCCCAGAATTTGCGCTCATACTATCCCCATGACTGCTGATGCCAAGCCCACCAAACAGAAGCCCTACACATATAATGATACCTATGCAACCAAAATAAAAGAAGAAATTGATAGGCTGATTGAAGCTGGATTCATCTATGAGATTGAGCATACTGAATGGGTGTCCCCCATTGTAGTGGTACCCAAGAAGAACGGGAAGTTGTGAGTGTGTATTAACCTTAAAAAAGTTAATGCTGCTACGATCAGAGATAGTTATCCACTTCCAATCACAGAACACCTATTGGAGCGCGTTGCAGGCAAAGAAGTTTATAGCTTCCTTGATGGATTTTTAGGTTACAATCAAGTAGCCATTGCCCCAAAAGATCAACACAAAACAGCTTTTGCTACAGAGTGGGGAGTCTTTGCATTTTGTGTGATGCCATTTGGGCTCACCAATGCACCTGCAACATTCCAAAGGCTCATGTGTCATGTCTTCAAAGAGTTCTTGCAAAAGAGCTTAGAAGTGTATGTGGATGATTTATGTGCTCATTCCCAAGAAAGAAGGTTTCACATGCCTGAGCTCAGAGAAATCTTCAACAAGTGTAGAGAATATCGAGTGTGTCTGAACCCTGAAAAGTGTGTGTTCATGGTGTGTCAAGGTAAAATCTTAGGTCATATTGTTTCTAAGAATGGAATCTCAACAGATGAAGATAAGGTATGAGCCATAGCGGAGCTACCAAGGCCAAGGAATGTTAAAGAGGTACAAGCCTTTATGGGCCATTGTGGATATTACCGTAGGTTTATCCACATGTACGCGATCATAGCTAGACCCCTTTATGCCTTGTTGTCTAATTTTGAGTGGAACGATGAATGCGAGAATTCTTTCAATGAACTGAAGAAACGTTTGTACACAGCACCAATACTGACCACTCCTGATTGGAATAAATCATTCCATGTACATGTGGATGCATCCAATCATGCCATAGGATGTGTGCTAGCACAACCAATAAGTGAAGGAAACTTAGACTTGCCCATAGCATATGCTAGTAGACAACTAACCGCAGCTGAACGAAACTATACCACAACTGAGCGAGAGGGCTTAGGCATGGTATATGCTGTGAAGAAGTTTAGACACTATTTATTGGCCAACAAGTTCAAGTTTTTCACTGATCATCAAGCTTTGTTATATTTGGTCAATAAACCTTGCAACACTGGACGCTTAGTAAGATGGTTCCTCTTACTAATGGAATATGACTTTGAAGTTGTTGTCAGGAAAGGTAGAACCCACCTTCGGGCAGATCACCTTTCTCACATCACTTCAGGAGAGTCACCGCAAGGAGTGTCTGATGAATTACCCGATGCTTATCTGTTCAATTTAGAAGTTGTTCCTAAATGGGCAAATAAGTTGGTACCAGTCCTAGCCTTCGGACCTGCAAATAAGAATGTGAAAACATCACAAGAAGAAATTGTAAAATCACAAAAATATCACATATTGGCAGGAAGCATGTACAAACAAGATACTAAGGGTGTATTAGCTTGTTGCGTCGAGGATGATGAACATAGTAGTTGGTTGCAGCAAGCTCATGAAGGATTGCTAGGAAATCACTATTCTAAACAATGAACATTGCAGAATCTGAAGCGTTTAGGAGTGTATTGGCCTAGCATGGACAAAGAAATACATGAGTGGATTAAGAATTGTCCAATGTGCAGAGAGAGACCCCCGGTGGAGCATGCAAGCCTTTATCAAGTGTCATTAATTCCAGATGGGAGTGCTCCATTGGTATAGTTTATGAGATCGGGAAGATTACCCAAAGAGGCTAGTCTAGCAAGAAGACGAATCATGGAGCCAGAGGCTCAAGGCTATGCCTTAGTAGGGGACAACCTATACCGAAGAGGCAAAGATGGTTACTTAAGACTATGCGTTCATGAATCAGACTCTTTAAAGGTCTTGGAGACTGCACACAGCGGTGTTGCAGGTGGACACTTTGGTCTGGATCGAGTAATCAAGACCATTCTATTCTCAAGACTTTGGTGGCCAACTCTTCATATGGATGCACATACCTATGTGAAGAAATGTGACACATGCCAACGTGTGCAATAGCCTATCAGAAAAGACGAGATGCCTTTGAGGCCCATGATGGGAGGACGTGCATTCTCAAAGTGGGGTATAGACTTTGTAGGTCCTATTAACCCCCCAGCTAGAAACTCCCATGCAGAGTACATCATTGTAGCCACATATTACCTTACAAAATGGGTAGAAGTCAAAGCCACAACAAAGAATGATGCTCAGACGACGGCTAAGTTCTTATTCGAGAATGTGTTCATGAGATATGGACTACCAATAGAGTTGGTGAGCGATAGAGGCACGCTCAAGTTGATTTCTCAAAATCTACTAAATCTTCTGGAGTGATTCAACTTGGAGGAGGTGCACAATCTTTAGGCGACACCTTGTGCAAAGTTTTATCTAAAACTTTACACATTTGATAAGTCAATGAGAAAAATATGTGCAGGAGACTTTCTGTAGAATCATCCTTTTCACAGATTTTCCAAAATCCTTATAATTGAATGTTGATCCTCCAAATTGGTGAAGATTTTGACTTACTCTTGATATAGAGGTGCTCTAATTTCAAGAGTAAGTTGTTCTTTTGGAGATTAACACTCTCCATCAGCTATGACACTCATGTGTCCACTAGCGGCTTTTGCTTCATGCTCGGTATTTCATGTATACCTTGGTTGAGCACGAAGCACCCTACTATGGCCACCTCCAGTTGTGAGCCTAAGTATAGGGCAGCTCTCACGATGACTACTGAGTGTGTGTGGCTCAGATGCCTTATGGCTGATTTGGGTGTTGGTTAGTCTGCTACCACCACCATCTTCAATGACAATCAAAACACATTGGTAGTTGTGAGGAGCCCTATGTTCCATGCTCACACTAAGGACATTGAGGTGCATTATCATTATCCCAAGGAGAGTTTCTCTGCTGGAGAGATCAGGTTGGCATATGTGCCCACACAAGAGAACATTACAGACCTTTTCACAAAGGCTTTGCCTCGGGAGAAGTTTGAAGCTTTCCACAAAGCTTTGAGATTACTTACTTTTGTGGATTGATTCTACATAGCTTAGCACTTCCTTATACATGAGTGCCACCTCCTTATTCATCGCATCACTCATAGGGGGTATTTGTTGATATATTTAGGTTATGATGTGTGTGAAGACACTAGGACCGCTATGGTGGTTTTCTCCCTAACTTGTATATATGCATATTTCCCTAACACATTACTATTCTTTGTACATTCTAGTGTTAATACATTCAGTATTGTGCGTTGTTCTCCAAGATTCTTCTTCTTGCTTCTATTGTTCATATATTTCCGGAGATGTTGAACTCCAACATCAAGGACTAATGTCTTCTAGAGGATATTCATCGTGCTCTCCACTAAATAATGCCCATTTGCTGGTGGTTATTTATCATGCATATCCTTTATTTTTTTCTTTACACTCTAGTTTTTGCATTCCATTCCATAATTAGTACGAGTAATGGGTTATATTATGATTTGTTCATGTCTGCAACTTTTCATGTGTTTGATGTTGTGATTCATGCATGTGACCTTGGACACTATTGTGTTTCACCGATAATTATCCCCTCTTTCTTCTTTTGACCTCTTATGATATTCTATATGTTTATGCGTGCTTACATTCATCTATGAGTGCTTGCTTTATGACTCTCTATTAGTTCAGCTACAATGAAGACCTTAGCACATCTGGCTAGTTTTCATGCTTCTATCCCCACCGAGTACTTTTGTGTATGAGGGCTCTTGTAGTACACACAACTACCCTAGGATTCGGTTCCACCTCATCCATACACGGCAACACTTTAGTCTGTGCTATCACAGACTACCTTGTTTTTGCTTGCATCTAGTCGATGGTAGTACCAGGGGTACCACCATATTGACCTTAGATAGAGTAGCATACCAGCTAAATCTATCCAAGGTTGGTCACACTAAGTGCACCAATCTTCCCCTCACAACTATTAAAAAGATTAATTTCTCACATTGTTCCTCAAATGAATATGCAATTATGTGCCACCCATAATTAGAATGCCATGCCCTCCACTTTTTGATGGATACTCTTAACCTATAGAAAAAGTCGTATGGTATCTCTTGACCCATGTAGTCCATAATCAACCTCTCCATCTCTGAAACAATTAATTGGGCCATCTTCTACTTATGTGACATTCACAAAGAATGTTAAATTGTTGTGAAGTAGTTGGTGAAAGGAGAAGTTCATGGAACCTATCTCCCCCACATATTTTCCTTCTTACTACCCTATCCTTTAGTCATCACACCTTCAATGATGATTCTTCCACCACCATCCTCTATAACAGCCTGCTCAATGGTGGATGATGATGATGATGAGTCCATGATGCTATGTTTCCCTTGATCCAAACGATGTCGATTGCATGAGGCAACCATTGTTCCCTCAAGTTCTTCTTCACAAATGATCGACATAGGAATCACAGTAAGTTGCAAAGAAAATATGAGAATATGTTTGTTGAAGTGATGTTCTCCATCATCTAGGCCAAGGATCCACTCCTCTAGCACCCCCAAGTCCACAGAGTTTGACAATGATGGACATTGAGAAATCGGTTGTTCTCATTGAAAGTCCTTCTCTATGGATGGTCATGTTATCTTCTCTCCATGGTATTATTACTCATATTGTAGAACAGTAGGTTCGTGCAAATGCCAAAAAAATTTTCTGACCAAAGACCCCTCTCTCCTATTCAACTTCTCCTTCTAGTTGTACCTTTTGGTCCCATTGAATCCTCGGAGGCCAACCTTATTCATGAAGCAGCAGTTAAAATCATGTTGGCAGAATCCCTTACATATTCTGCTCCTCCAATCACCTTCGATCAAGCTCCTTTTGATGAATTTGCACTTTACACACCAATAAAAGCTCCCATTCCCACTATTTGCTTTATACAATTGGGGATTAGTTCTAACTTTGCATTGGCCAATCTTGCTAAAGTCGAGCAGTATCTTGTATAGGTTGCTGATCATATCAAACATCCCTTGAAGCACAAACAACACACCTCCTTAAATCTTTTGAGGAAAAACTAGATATGGTAGAAGATGATCTCACACATTTATAGGATGGAGTGATGAGGTTTGGAGAATAGGAATTTTGGTTGCAGAAACAGTTTATCGAGAAAGATACTGAATTAGAAGCTGAGCACGAGAAATGAGCTAAAAAGAATGAAGCCCTAGCCAAAGTCAGCTGAGTGTTGGAAGAACAGACTACACAATATATAGCATTAGAGAAAACTTGAATAGAAATAACTACTAAAGCTACTGAGTGGGAGACCGAATTGGTTGAAGTTAAGGATGAAACATATGTCAATTTAAAGCATAGGCATCGATGGTCAAGTTGGCATCAACATCAAGTTAAAGAAGGAATTAGATGCTACTCAAAAGGAGTAGTAGTCTTATTTCAAAAATACCAATTTCCAGGTAGAGCAGATCTAAAGAATAGAAAAGGGGATGGACAATACTCTTGGCCCATAATCTTATGTTCATGAAGATAAACTCATCACTTGTAACTTAGGAGATGATGTCAACCCACGACCTATTAAGATCAAAGCAGGCTTAGGGGAATCTTTTCAACAGGATTCGCTAGCCTTATTGAGCTCATCCATGTTTTTGCTTGGGACTATAAAGATATGAAAGGCCTAGATCAAAGGATCTATCACCACTGGGTGGTTTTTAAAGTAGATGCTTACTCGACTAAACAACAAAGTTACTGCATGAACCCGCACTATGCTAAGTGAGTTAAAGAGGAACTAGATCATTTGCTTTGGGTTGGGTTCATCGTTCTCGTAGAGCAAGCTGAGTGGATTTCTCCAATTTTTATAGTTCATAAGAAAAACAAACAGTACGCATCTATGCAGATTATCAAAAATTGAATGCTATACTTAATCCTTTTCCTCTACCCTTCTTAGATACTATGCTTGATGAAGTCCTGAGACAACAAATGTATTCTATTTTATAAGGAGATAGTGGCTAAAATCAAGTTCAGATGGCTGAGGTGGATAGCCCTAAGACAATATTTATTACCGATTGGGGAGTGTATGCATGCACAGTTATGTGGTTCGGGCTCTGGAATGCCCCAAGCACATTTCAGCAGTGCATGTAGGAGATTTTTTTCTCCTTACCTAACAAGCTTTATGTGAGTCTACTTGGATGATTTCTCGATATCTGGTGCTAAAAATGCACATTTGTTGCATTTACAACTCTATTTCCTTAAATTGAGGAAAATTTATGGACTATGTTTAAATCCCAATAAATCTATCTTTCCTATCTCTTATGGTAAATGTTTGGGCCATCGTATCTCCCACCATGGAATTCAGGTCAATCTTGATAAAGCATAATTAACTTTACAGGCCCCTTCCCCAAACTCACCCAAAGATGTTTTATGATTCCTTAGGCAAATCAGATGGCATGGTGACCACTTACGGTGGTTGGCTCATTGAACTACTCCTCTTACGTTTGACTATAGTAGCTCTTCATGATTTGTAGTGGACACCCAAATATCAAGAAAGTTTTTTTCCATTGAAAAGACTACTTACATAGGCTTCGATCCTACATGCCCCAAATTAGGACCTCACCTTTGATGATTTTATGGATGTATCTAACATTGCTATTAGGAGTGTCCCTATGCAACTTCAAGATAAATGGTATCGTCTGGTATATTATGTTAGTCGTTGATTAGCTCTTCCTGAACAAAACTATTCTATTGTGGAGCACGAACATCTAGGACTAATCTACTCTATGAAAAAAAGTTGGGACTACCTGTTGGGTCATAAATTTAACTTCCATGTGGACCACTCTGCATTAACATATTTGGTGCGTCAACAAAATTTAGGTGGCAGACTTGTCGGATGGGTTCTCCTCCTATAGGAATTTAACGATGATGTGGTGCATTGTTAGGGATCTTCCCATGTGATTGTCAACTTTTTATCCTAGTTAGATTCTAGTGAGGCTCTAGTCAGCATAGATGATCCTTCTCCGACAATTTACATGATTGAACCCCATTCCCCATTGGCTCATTGGAATCTTACTCACTCTATTAGGATACACTTTTGACATTTTTGACAATTGGTTGTCCACCAAAATCCATGTTTGCATCAGCACGAAAAAAATTGGCCTTGTATAATGAGCAATTCCGTATTATTGTTGGCCAACTATACCATTCCTATCCCTTAGGAGTCTAGCTTCGGTGTGTCCCAGAAGTATCATTCCTTTTAGCCTTCGCTCACTCTACACCATCAAAATATCATTTTTTATGGAATTAATGCACAGGAAGATCTTGCAAAGTGGTCTTTTGTGGCTGACCTTGCAACACAATGTGCATGAGTATGTTGGGAAGTGTGATCCGTGCCAGCAAACTATTCAACCATGCCACAACATCATTTTCCTTTATAGCCAATTCTCCCCTTAGAACCATTCGTAAAAAAGGAGCTGGGATTTCATTGGACCAATTACTCCCTCAACTGCTCTCAGTGCTAATCCTTATATTTTGACTTGCACCGACTGTGCTACATGTTGGGTGGAAACCTCGAGAGTTCATTCTGTCACTTCTATGATAATTGCTCGGTGCTTGATTGGAGATGTTTTTGCATGCTTTGGTCTTGGTCTTCCCCTTAAAGTAGTGTTGCATTTTGCAAATGAGCTCATTTAAGCATTGATGACCCCTTTCACTATTATACATAAATTTATTACTCCATATTGTCCTAGTTATTTGGAATAACATTTCAACTGTTCATTTTTCAGAACACATGAAGTATCATTCCTTTTAGCCGTAGCTCACTTCACACCATCAAAATATCATTTTTGATGGAATGAATGCACAAGAAGATCTTGCAAAGTGGTCTTTGGTGGCTAACCTTGCAACAAAATGTGCATGAGTATGTCGGGAAGTGTGATCCGTGTTGTTGGGGATTCACTCACTAATTAGACATGAATATATGAAGATATATGAAGGAAGAAGAAAGACAAAGAGAAGTGAAGGCAAAGCACTAAGAAAATTAAGCCTAAGTGAAGGGACAAATTCACTCTTGTAATTTAGTGAAAAATCAAAGTCTAATCTTGACATAGAATCTTAAATATTACGACGTTGAGTTTAGGAGTATGTAAACCACATGTATATAATTCAAATTGAGTTGTAAAAACAATAGTGAGAACTCAATTTTGTAATACTTTAGTGAATAGAGAAAAGTCGGGTTTCTCTTAGAGAGATGTTGAGGAATAACTACTCAGTGTAGATGCGTTTTCTATGGCTATGAGCAAAATAAGGCCAAGCCATTTTGTACACATCTTCTCTGATATACAACACATGTTTTTGTAGAAGATTTTGATCTAATTCCTCTTGTGCATTGAGTTCTAAGTGATTTCATATCAGTGTGTAAGTTTGTTGGTAGTTACGAGTTTTTTGGCTCATTTTTCATTGATCTTCTTAAGGTTAGATCTGTTAGTATAGTGTAAAGTCTTTAATGAGTGATAGCTCATTTTAAAGCTACTACCTTCAACTACAATTGATAAAAAGATCTTTACGAAACGGGACACGTACTCAGAGAAATGAGTCTAACAGTGAAGGTATGTTAAATCGATGAAGTCATTTTTCAGATTTCAGACATAGTGCAAATGTTGAAGTGAATTCAAAAGATTTTGAAGTTGTTACTTGAAATTTTTATTTGACATGTGTTTCTTAGCATTAGCAAGAACTTCTGTTAGCAAATGATCAAAAGAATTTGTACAAATCAAGTTAGTACAAATCAAATTTGGAGTTAGAAGAAAAAGCGCAGATTTCCAAGAAGTAAATTTTTGTATTTCACTAAGTTCAATGATAAAGATTTCAAATTCAGAGTATTGCTAAGCTAATGATGGTTATGGAGGTGTTCTAATATCACTTTAGCTTAGTTCTTGTGGTGTTTCATACATCAACAAGTGGTATCAGAGCAAAAAGGTCCTCAAGAGTGAAAAGAGGAGCAGTTACAAGAGGAATTGAAGAGTTCTTCATTAAAGAAGGTGAAAGCTGAGGTGTTCAACAACAAAAGACATCATAGGAGTACTTCGAAGTTATTCTCAAGGGTAAAGATATACAAAAGGTAACATACTTTAGCTTTATACTCACAGGTTGAAGTAGAAGCAAGAAGACTATGGCAGACCATGTATCTATTGACAAATTGGACAGAGATAATTATCTTGCTTGGGTAATGAGAATGGAAGCCTTACATATGAGTAAGGATCTAATGGTATATGTGACAGGTGAAGAAGAAAAACCTAAATTTGAAGATGAGAGTCAACCAAGGAAGGAAGAACTAGAAGCTTTGAAGCTATGGTAGAAGAGAGTGCAAGGTCTTATATATATAACACTATCATAGACCATTTGTTACCACATATCGCAGGATTAGAAACAGCTGAAGATATATGGAATGCTTTGGAAGATCATTTCCAAAACACTACTAAAGCTAGGAAGGCTAGCTTATGGTCAGAGTTCACCACATTTAAGAAAAAGCAAAGTCATAGCATTAGTGATTATGTCACTAAGATGAAGGACTTGGCAGATAGCCTTGGATCTATTGATGAGGATATTGAAGATCATAGGTTGATAGCATAATTTCTTGCAGGTTTGAGAGGAGATGAAAGGTGGAAACCTTTTGTACTTTCAACTGAACTTTCATTAAATCATTATGTGCCAGAATTGAATCAATTGCTTGGATTGATGCTCACATTTGAGCAAGACTTGAAGTCAGATGGAGATGAAGGATATAGTTCTGCTATGTATGCAAAGGATAAGAAGAAAAATGAGAAAGGTAAAACAAAGGATGAAGAAGAGGTTACTACTCAAGAAAATTATGCAAGAGGAAAAGGTATTGGAAGAGGTAAAGGTCGAGGAAATGGAAGAGGTAGAGGTAATCAGAACCATAACAAGAAGACATGCTGGATTTGTGGATTGAGCAATCATCTAGCATATGATTGTTGGCATAACCAACAAGGATCAAATCAAAATCAAAGCAATAATGGCAGAGGAAGGAGTGGAAGGTTTCAGAATCAATTTCAAAGAGGAAGGCAGAATTCAAGAGGAAGTTTTGGTAGAGGTGGTGGAAGAAATTGGAATCAGAATCAGTCTTATAATACTACCTACTACAAGTATGCAAATGATACACAAAATGACAACCATAAAACATTGATGATGAATTCAATAAGTACATCAGAGAAGGAGGATCTCAAGGTATTCTATATTGATTCTGGTTGTTCAAATCACTTGTCAGGTAATATAGAATTGTTATCAGAATTGGAAGAAGGTAATTCAAGTCATACAGTACAAACAGGTGACAATACAAAGCATAATGTGCATTCAATCGGAAAAGTGAAGTGCAAGAGTGGAGCTGATTTGCTAACAAATGTTTTGTATGTTCCAACAATACCAAAGAATTTGATTAGTGTGGGACAAATAGTGGAGAAAGATTTTCAAGTCAGATTTACAAATGAAGAGGTATTTGTTGAAGATCCAGAGGATGGATACAATCAAATTGTTTGTGGTAAAAAGGAAGGTAGACTTTTTACTCTCAAAGTGCAAGGGAATGTTGGTCAAGCCTTGATCACACATGGTGATGGAGTACTTACAGAGTTAGACCTCTGGCATAAGAGGTTAGGACACTTCAATGAAAGAGGAATTAAAACCATGGTGGAGAATCAATCTGTAATAGGGTTACCAAATGTAAAAAGTTAACATATAATCTACAAATGTGAAGCTCGTCGGATGGTAAAGGCACACATGTTATCATTTCAGAAGAAAGGTTTTAAGCATGATGGTTTGCTAGAACTCATGCATACAGATGTATGGGGACAACAAAAGAAGGATCAATCGATGGGTCTGGGTATTATGTTCTTTTCATTGATGATGCTACAAGGTGGATAACCATTTATGTTCTAAAGGAAAGATTAGAAGTATTTGGAGCTTTCAAACCTTTTCATGCTTATGCAGAAAGAGTTACAAGTCAAAATCTCAAAAGGTTAAGGTCTGATGGAGGGGGAGAATACTTCCCCTAAGAATTTAATGATTATCTTTGGAATGCAGGTATCAAGAGAGAAATAACTTGTAGGTATACACCTCAACACAATGGGGTGGTAGAAAGGAGGAATAGAACATTGGTTGAGTTTGCAAGAGCAATGTTAAAAGAAAAGAATTGCCCTAATTATCTTTGTGCTGAGGCTATAAATACAGCTACATACCTTGTGAATAGGTTACCATGTGCAGCTCTAAATGGAATGACCCCTTATGAAGCATGGTGGGGTAAGAAACCAACACTTGATCTTTGTAAAGTGTTTGGATCAATTTCCTATGCTTATGTACCATCACAACTCAGACATAAGGTTGAACCAAAGGTTGAAAAATATGTGTTTATTGGGTATGATGAAAAGTAGATGGGTTATAGGCTATGGAGTCCTCTAACTAAACAATTTATTGTTTCTAGAGATGTGACATTTGATGAACAGAAGAGTTGTTATGCAGATAAAGATTGTAATCTTGAAACATTTGAAGAAGAGGTAAGAAGAAGTGAAAGAGGTAAATCACATATGTAGGTAGATGGAGATGAAGATTATGTGCAAGCAAGCACATCTAGGATTGGATCATATAGAAGAAATGAAGATGAACCTAGATTTGATGAAGATGTATATCAAGATATACATGAAGAGTGTGAACCAAGAAGATCAACTAGAATGAGGAAACAACCTAGAAGGTATTCATATGATACTTCTTATTTGACTCAGAAGAAATATGCTTACATGATTAAGGAAGATGAAGAACCTCAAAGCTATGATGAAGCAAATGGTAAGAGACAATGGGAAGAAGCAATGAAGGAAGAGTTTAATGCACTTGAAGAGAACAAAACTTGGGAACTTGTTCCAAAACCTAATGGTAAGAAAGTGATTGCAAATAAATGGGTTTACAAAATAAAGAAGCATGCAGATGGGACACTAATCAAATACAAAGCAGATTGGTGGTTAAAGGCTATGCTCAAACTCATGGCATAGATTATGATGAGACATTCAGTCCTGTAGCAAAGATGTCAACCATAAGAACAATCATTGCTATTGCAGCATCAAAAGGATGGACATTGAGTCAATTGGATATAAAGAATGCATTTTTGAATGGATATATATCAGATGAGGTTTACATGGAGCAACCTCAAGGATTTGCAGATTACAAGTTTCCAAATTATGTTTGCAGGTTGAGAAGAGCACTTTATGGATTAAAGCAAGCTCCAAGAGCTTGGAACTATAGACTTGTGAAGTATCCTAATGATCTTGGATATCAAAGTTCAAAGGCAGATGCAAGTTTACTTATCAAAAGAACAGATGAAGGTCAAAGAGTTCTTAGATATATCAAAGGAACTTTGAAGGAAGGATTATATTATCCTTTTACATCAGATATAAGGTTGAGAGCATATAGTGATTCAGATTGGGCAAGAAGTCAGGATGACAAAAGATCAACTCATGGTTACATGATATACATTGGTGATAAGCTTGTGAGTTAGTGTTCAAAGAAACAACATATAGTGGCTTTATCATCAACTGAAGCTAAGTACAAAGGACTTGTGGAAGCAGTAAAAGAAGTGATATGGATGCAGAACTTGTTCAAAAGCTTGGATATTGATCAAGGTATACCTATCATACATGGGGATAATATGAGTTCATTATATCTTGCAGCAAATCCTGTATTTCATGCAAGAACAAAGCATATAGAGATACAATATCATTTCTTGAGAGAAAAGGTAATGGAGAAGGAACTTGAAGTGGTGTACACTTCTACAAAAGATCAGATTGCAGATATTATGACAAAAAGTTTGTATGGAGTGAAGACAAGTAGATTCAAAGAGATGGCAGGAATAAAAGAGAAGAAGATTACATGAAGGAGTCAGAGGATGCTGATTAGTGATTGAGGGGGAGCTATTGGGGCTTCACTCACTAATTAGACATGAATATATGAAGATATATGAAGGAAGAAGAAAGACAAAGAGAAGTGAAGGCAAAGCACTCAAAAAATTAAGCCTAAGTGAAGGGACAAATTCACTCTTGTAATTTAGTGCAAAATCAAAGTCTAATCTTGACATAGAATCTTAAATATTACGAGATTGAGTTTAGGAGTATGTAGACCATATGTATATAAGTCAATTTGAGTTGGAAAAACAATAGTGAGAACTCAATTTTGTAATACTTTAGTGAATAGAGAAAAGTCGGGTTTCTCTTAGGGAGATGTTGAGGAATAACTACTCAGTGTAGAAGAGTTTCCATGGCTATGAGCAGAATAAGGCCAAGCCATTTTGTACACATCTTCTCTGATAAACAACACATGTTTGTGTAGAACATTTTGATCTAATTCCTCTTGTGCATTGAGTTTTAAGTGATTTCATATCAGTGTGTAAGTTGGTTGGCAGTTATGAGTTTTCTGGTGCATTTTTCCCTGATCTTCTTAAGGTTAGATCTCATAAGATAGTGTAAAGTTTTTAATGAGTGATAGCTCATTTTAAAGCTACTACCTTCAACTACAATTGGTGAAAATATCTTTAAGAAACGGGACACGATGTCGGGAAGAAGGCCAAAAGTCCACTGCTCGTGCATGAACAGTAGACCATGCTTTCTCTCTCTGGGCATAAGCCCATCAGCAACCAATGAGGCTCTCTCTTTCTCTGACCGAATTTCTTTCTTTCTCTCTCTACGCGTGCCGCCAAAATCCTTTATTTCGGTGACTCTCTCTCATTCTCTGCTATTCTCTCTACTAGGAAGCAACGCTAGTTGCTGTCGCCATTTTCTCTCTCCTCCGACATGCCTTCTGCTCAACGCCATTTTCTCCCCACATATACACACAACAGACACACAGATTCATGTAGAGTTATGTTCACGTGGATTCTAAGTGTAGAGAGCATGAAATAAAAGGCATCACTTTTTTGAAAGAATCCGGTGTCATCCATCTTGTATGCTATGCAGTAGAGAATCTTGGCCTAAGTTCAAAGGAAACACCTTAATGGAAAACGTGACCATAGAGGGGACATATGCGAAGTATTGAGTGGAGAGAGAGGTTTTCTCTCTCCATAGATCACAACCAATCATGGAAAAACTCTCTATCTTTCATGGAGTGTAATGGACATCATGAGCAAGAACATGAAAGAAACATGAATGAACAAGAACATGAGCAAGAACATGAAAGAAACATGAGAGAGCATACCTGGAGGAGACGATCCACAAAGACAATCCACAGGATGGGGAAGAAACAAATGAGTTTGGACTTATTTATAGGCCCCTCCCTAGGACTTCCTTCTAGAACGTTCTAACCTCATCAATGAACTTTCTATTTTTGGTGGACTTTTTAATTTTTCCCTATACTATGGTTTTGGTTTCACATTGGATATTTACAATTTAATTGGTTTTTAGGGTTTTCCCTACAGAAACCGCCATTTCCAAGGGTCCAACCTAGGGTTTTTGATTGGGAAATTTAGGGGTTTGCTCACAATTATCTCAAGCTCGTCAATTTAACGGTTTATTTACAATTTTGGCCTAAACTCCAAGGGTTTCCAAGGGTTCAAGTCTGATTTTCAGGGGGGGTAAACCCTCATTTTCAGTCAGTTTCAAGGATCAAACCTAAGTTTTCATGGGTCTAAAGTCAGTCGTTTATACACATGGGTCCAACACACATCTCAAACTTGTTTTCGCATCGCACAATCAATTAATTCGGCCAAAATATGTACAAAATATACCACTCTCTCGATCAAAACATCACACAAAAACTCAAAAATAATGAACTTTTGAAAAAAAACTCAGTGCACACTCCCTGCGGGATTTCATCCCGACAGCCTACTCAGAGAAATGAGTCTAACAGTGAAGGTATGTCAAATCGATGAAGTCATTTTTCAGATTTCAAACATAGTCCAAATGTTGAAGTGAATTCGGAAGATTTTGAAGTTGTTACTTGAAAGTTTTGTTTGACATGTGTTGCTTAACATTAGCAAGAACTTCTCTTAGCAAATGATCAAAAGAATTTGTACAAATCAAGTTAGTAGAGATCAAATTTGGATTTCCAAGAAGTAAATTTTTGTATTTCACTAAGTTCAGTGATAAAGATTTCAAATTCTGAGTATTGCTAAGCTAATGATGTTTATGGAGGTGTTCTAATATCACTTTATCTTAGTTCTTGTGGTGTTTCATACATCAACACGTGCCAGCAAACTATTCAACCGTGCCCCAACATCATTTTCCTCTATAACCAATTCTCCCCTTAGAACCATTCGTAAAAAAGGGGCTGAGATTTCATTGGACTAATTACTCCCTCAACTGCTCTCAGTGCTAATCCTTATATTTTGACTTGCACCGACTGTGCTACACGTTGGGTGGAAACCTCGACAGTTCATTCTGTCACTTCTATGATAATTGCTCGGTGCTTGATTGGAGATGTTTTTACATGCTTTGGTCTTGGTCTTCCCTTAAAGTAGTGTTGCATTTTGCAAATGAGCTCATTTAAGCATTGACGACCCCTTTCACTATTATACATAAATTTATTACTCCATATTGTCCTAGTTATTTGGAATAACATTTCAATTGTTCATTTTTCAGAACACAAAAAACAAGGCAATGTTGATTTTACTTACACTAGTGAATTCACATCGCTCAAAAATTCATATAGTTCTCATTTTTTCTTCTGTCTTATCAAAGAGTCACCCCCATTTCTAACGCTTCGAGATCTGCTCAGAAATTAAGGTATGATACTAACTGCAAATTAATCTCCCTTTTGTTTTCCTAAATTCCATCAATAGCTTGTCAGACTACTTCAAGGGACGCGTAATGATTAAAACTAATGATTAAAATCCACTTCGAAACGTTGGACAAAGCATGGTGCATCAGTGAATCATCATTGATCAGAAAGTTATTAAAAACCTAATGAAAAAGCTTCCTGAAGATAACGGCGCTAGAACATCAAAGCAATTAAGAAGAACCAATGCTATGAAAAACCAAGTCATCACTTTTTTTTTATATATAAAAGGAAGTTCGGCCTTAGCCTATTCTCCCGGACTTTAATGTCAGGGTGACCATTTCGTTCGTGATTGTCCCCACCCACCATCTCCGGGTCAAGGACAGAACATCACAATACAAGCCTTTTGCCCTGAATGCAGCAAAGACCATCTCCCGAGAGATTGTCCAAGGAACCCCTCTAGTGTGCCCAAGGTCACACCCATTAATGTGGTAGGATTAGTGGTGGATTCAAGTGCTAGTAGCAGTAATGTGGATCCTATACAGGCAATCACTAGGGCACAAGCCTTAAAACAAGATAAGCCAGCTGAACAATCAGAGTCGAGTGAATCAGGAGAGCCTAGTAAGAGGAAAACAAGAACATGGAAAGATACTAGAGAGAAGGCCAAATGAAAGTGGAATAAAAAGTTATCGGAACTAAAAGAAAGCCTCAAAGAAGCGAAAACAAAAATAGATGACATTGCATCTCAAAGTCCCTCGCATGCCGAAACTCCATCCACTCCACCTCATCCCATTTCACCACCCATTGTAAATAGACCACAACCAGGGTTTGTTCTTGCAGATCCAACCCCAGAAGGCTTGGACATGATGTTCAAGGCCTACCAGGCTCGACTTCAAGAAAGGCCAACAACTGCAAACCTGCACAAGAGTTACCCTAGAGCGGATTTAGAGATTGAACGGATGAAAATGTGCATGAAAATGGTAGAACAGTTGATAAGCAAACCACAAGTTTCTTTACCTCCACAGGCTCAACCAGTTATTGAGAGAGGAATCTCACCACCAATGGCAGCTTATGTTCCTAATTCCACGGATGTTGGAATACCTCCTTCAATTGATAAGCAAACCACAAGTTTCTTTACCTCCACAGGCTCAACCAGTTATTGAGAGCAGTTGATAAGCAAACCACAAGTTTCTTTACCTCCAGAGGCTCAACCAGTTATTGAGAGAGGAAGCTCACCACCAATGGCAGCTTATGTTCCTAATTCCACGGATGCTGGAATACCTCCTTCCATTCAACAGTACTCTCAAGAGTTCTTGTAGGAAATACAAGAAGAGAAATGGGCCAAGGAGAAGGGTAATTACCCTCCTATTCGTGAGATTGACGACCTTCATGATCAATTTCCCCAAGACATTCCATCTATTTACGGAGATGAAGCAGAACAACAAGAAGAACAAAGATTAGATTTTGAATCTAATACTTTAGAAGAGCTAGCACAATTCACAGGCCTATGGGAGTGTGAATCTCTCTAGATTAGAGCTCCCACAATACTGGTAAGAAACGACGACTCAATGGTTCCAAGGAACACCGATGTCAAGAACAACACTAAGGTTCAGTGTCATCTCACTATAGAAGAGCTGCTCAAAGAAAAACCTGAGCTATGGAATCATGTGAAGGATCAAGTCCCAGGACTTGATTCCAATATGCCAAAAGGAGGCTCTAAGTAGAAAGTACTAGAGATACTCCTAGACAAAATAGGGGACATGTGTGAGGGTGAAGAAGGTAATACTTATCTTCCAATCACCTACCAAGATTACACAACCAAAGCAATCATAGATTCTGGTGAGGGTGTTGCTATTGGGACCACCTCCTTGTGGAAGCCATGGGGCAAACCCGCATTAAGACCAACTAGAATGAAGCTTCAAATGGTAGATGGTCATTTTAAAAGACCTCTACGATTGCTAGAAGGGATAACTCTAACCACCTGTGGGGTAGAGTTCGAGCATACCTTTGCTATATGTGACTTTGAGAACAATAATGTCTATGAGATGATCCTAGGAAGACCCTTCCTATGAAGATTGCAAATATTAAAGGATTGGGGAGCCAACTCCTTGTACTTACAACACTTAGGGGGCACCACCAAGGTCAATTTGAAGGATTACACCTTCAAAGATGTACCACCCCTATAGTGGAATCCTATCCACAAAGCGAAAGAAGATTCTATCTCTGTGCATTCGGGAAGCTCACCTGATCCATCATGGTTGCATGAAGATACTCATTTCTGGATGTGCAAGGTCGTGGAGGAAGAGGAAAAACGTTTAAAGGCGAGAGAAGAAGGAACTTCACCACGAGATAGACCAGTTAGAGACCCAGCCCACACATCGATGATCTTTCGAGATGAGGAATTTGAGCCTCATGGCTGGCCAGAAATCTTAGCCACCATGGATATTGCTCTCAATGAAGAATAGTGGACACCTCATTGTGATGAGGAGAGTTATGATATCTCAGTGTTCATGTGTCAGCCATTGCTAGAAGAATGTGACCCTAGTGATATCATAGAAGAGGAAGAGGATGACGACGATCTAGAGTCCATTGTGATGGATAGTTGCTTTACCTCGGAAAATCACTATTTAGAAGATGTAGGAGTGTTTAAGTAGAAAGAAGAAGAACCTCTCACAAGCATTAAAACGGTAAATTCAAACGATGGAAGTGAGAGTAGTCAAAAGAAAAAGAAAAGAAAAGCAGTGAAACAAGCAGAGGAGGAATCATTGTTTCAAATACCAAAGAATTTCAAGAAATATGAAGTTGATGACCGCATTGTAGTGGTGCCCAAGAAGAATGGGAAGTTGCGAGTATGTATTAACCTTAAAAAAGTTAATACCGCTACGATCAGAGATAGTTATCCGCTTCCAATCACGGAACACCTTTTGGAGCGGGTGAGAGACCGCTAGTGGAGTATGCCACCCTTTATCAAGTGTCATTAATTCCTGATTGGAGTGCTCCATTGGTAGGGTTTATGAGATCGGGAACGTTACCCAAAGAGGCTAGTCTAGCAAGAAGACGAAGCATGGAGGAAGAGGCTCCGGATTATGCTTTCATTCGAGACAACTTATATCGAAGAGGCAAGGATGGTTATCTAAGATTGTGAGTTCACGAATCAGACTATTTGAAAGTCTTAGAAACTGCACACAGTGGTGTTGCAAGTGGACACTTTGGTCCTGATCGAGTAATCAAGACCATTCTATTCTCAGGACTTTGGTGGCCCACTCTTCATACGGATGCACATACCTATGTGAAGAAATGTGACACATGCCAACGTGCACAATATCCGGTTAGAAAAGACGAGATGCCTTTGAGACCAATGATGGGAGGACGTGCATTCTCGAAGTGGGGCATAGACTTTGTAGGTCCTATTAAACCCTCAGCTAGAAACTCCCATGCAGAATACATTATTGTAGCCACAGACTACCTTACAAAGTGGGCAGAAGTAAAATCCACAACAAAGAATGATGCTCAAACAAGAGCTAAATTCTTATTTGAGAATGTGTTCACAAGATATGGACTACCAATAGAGTTAGTAAGCGATTGAGGCACACACTTCTTGAATGAAGTCATTGAAAATCTTCTCCAAGAATTCTTGGTGATACATAAGAAGTCTGCCTCCTATCATCCACAAGCTAACGGACAAGCTGAGAGCACAAACAAGATCCTATGTAATGTCTTGACTAAACTAGTCAATAATAAATGCTCTGATTGGGACAAACAACTTCATCGTGCTATTTGGGCTTACCGAGTTGCCTACAAAACGGTACTCAATGCCACCCCATTTCAGATGGTCTTTGGCCAAAACATTGTGCTACGATTAGATTTCCTAATCCAAGCTTTAAAGGTAGCACAAGAGGATGAGTGGAATGGACATGAGTTGTCCTCCAAGATCTTTGATCTAGAATGTGTAGGTGAGACGAGGCTATGCGCGGCAACAGGCATCTATGCTGCAAAGAAAAGGCAAAAGGCATACTTCCATGCACACATCAAGTATAAGGGACTAAAAGAGGGAGACCTAGTGTTAGTTTATACACTAAAGCAGCATGCCCGCAAGTTAGAGAAATGAGGATATGGATGTCAACTCAAAAGCCCCAAAATATCACATGGATATGTGCCGAAAATTAGGCATAATTACTTCTCAAAGCATTGACCGACGTCCCTTTGTAACCATAGAGATAGGACAAGGAAAGAGTGCAAGAATTGTGAAAGCATTGATTGACTCAGGTGCAGCAACTAGTGCAGTTAAACTTTCCTACTGCCAAGACTTGCAGTTGAGCATCAATCCCATAGAAGCTTATCTCATAGGATTGGGAGGTGTGGAAATCCCTTGTTTGGGCGAGGTGGAACTTCCCATCTACCTTCAAGATGTTCCAATGAGAGTCAAAATGCTAGTGTGTCAAGATGAGCACCTTACAGAACCACTTGTCTTGGGTCAAGATTGGATTTATGACCATGCATTCAACCTGAACCTCAGAAGTCAACTTCTTCAGGTTTGGGTACATGAACAATGCATTACATTAGAATTAGAGAACTGCATGCTCACAGATCATGGCACCACACACTCTCTTAGTTCCTCTAAGGTGAATCTTCATGAGCAAGATGTTATATGTGTCAAAAGCTCTATGATCCAGAAGGACTCAATCATGGAAGGAGAGTCGCAAAGGCAAGCAAACCCTCCTTCTTTTTCGAAGAGTAAAGCATCCATAGTAGTTCAACCTCAGAAGCAAGCACACTGATTCAAGACATCTGCTATAGCAAATAGAAAGACACCCTTCAACAATAAAGAAGTTATGAGCATGAAGAAGATCTGGGTACGCAAAGGAGCGCAACCACCAGCCTTGCCCCCACAAATCCCATCCAGGCAAGCCAACCACGTGAGAAGACGAAGGAAGAAGCTCGGACAAGCTCAACCACAAGGTATGCGACAAGTTTGGGTGCCTAAGAAATCAGCTGCAGCTCAACAAGGGCAATTACAGATGTGGGTACCTAAGAAGCTCTTACATCCACAGCAACCTATGTTCTCCCACATGCGAAAGGTCTCAACAAAGAAGCCAAAAAGAGAAAATGGTAAGAACCATGTACAGAGATCGAAAGCAGATCAAATCACCTCTTCACCAATAGTAGGAAGACGTGCAAAAAGGGTATGGGTTTGGAAGCCAAAAGTACAAGTAGCCTCCACCGAACGAAAGCGCCACCCACACTCGATACCATAGTTCAGAGAACATCCAAAAATGAACACGCTTGAAGTGATCTCTACAGTGCCAAATGTTGTTCTAAAATGGACCCCAATATGGAGGATTCCATCATTTCAAGATCCAATGGATATCTCCACCAAAGCCGGCATCAACATCTACAAGTAACGTCAAAATCCTCGACGAGCGACAACCATGTGCTTCTTACACAACCTTGTCTTTTGCACCATTCAGGTCATGAACTTACAAAGTATGCATTAATATAGGGCCCTATTACATGGTCGTGCATAGACACATTTGAGAATCCCAGGCACAAGAGCACATTGACATATGTCAACTAGTTTTACTAATACTAACGTCTATCTTCTTGTTCTCTGATATTGTTCCCAAAAAAAAAAAAAGAGAAAGAACTTGTTCCCAGGTTTGGCTCATGAAACATGAATGAGTCATGCTTAGTTGAAGGTGGAACTTCTGATTACTAGGCATTTATCGGTTTTGATAGAAGTGTGTCTCGGCTAGCAGCTAATATTATTGCTACATTATCTGGTAGATGTCAAGCATTTGGCATGAACAGGCCATCCACAACTATGGTTCCCCCTTACCATGTTAGGAGTCAAGAGCTTGAAGGTCCGCAACTTGATAGATGCTTAACTACCATATGTACAAGAGCATCCAAGGAGATATGTGCAAGGGATAGTTTTGGTACCTTGCAAATCCTTGTATGTATACTAAGCTTGGTGTAGTTACCCAATGTTGTTTGTCAAGGAATATAAAGAAATTCAATTCTCAATATTTGACAAATGTTGTTTTGAAAAGAGGAGACATGACCATGCACTCAAAGATTTCATACGTGGACCATCAACACAGACATTCATCGACAATGTTCCATCACAAATGCCGGGTGTACAACAAGAAGAGATAACCATCCATCGACCCTTCAACATGGTAAGTATCTTTACTTTGGCAACATCATAATCATGACAGATTAGGAAACCTCTTCATTGGCATACCCTTGAGCACTTAGCTCAAGACCCCCAATTCTTGCACCATACTTCTTCCAATGCATTTTCCAAGTAAGCATGCATAGGGCTACATTACAAGGCCGTGCACAAGGCACATAATTTCCTCAACTCATGCATAAACACACATACCCATCCCTCATTATGGGTTATGAGTACTTGGCATGAGTTAAACATGAACATCATCTTTGGAAGATCTGGAGGACATCCATGGAGGCCCACAACGACACATTCATGCTGGAATCCAAGGAAAAAGCACATACCAAGGGACTACAACTTGCACAAGCTCGCAATGACAAATGAGGAACCAGACAACAAAACTTGCTACAATTGCAAGACAGATGGCTCTTAAGATGGACACTACCTCTCAAAGCACTACATGGAACAACCATTACAACAAGGGTCGGTCAAGGATGACAGACTCGAGAGGGGGGGAGTAATGAAGCTCAAGGTCAAGGACAAAGCATGGGAGCACATCAAAGAGGTGGACACACAAGAAAAGGGAGAAAGTAGGGAGCTCCAAGAAGTGTATGTCAAATTTTCAGAAGAAATCCCTATAAAATAGTGATTTTCCTCACTAAAAACCATTGTAAATATCATTTCACCTTTTTTTAACTCCATTTTGTGCAAGCCAAGGAGTCTTTCAGCTTGAGGAGCATTAGAAGTACAATCCTACCAATTTTCATAATTTTTAGACTCAGTTTGAGCCCTCAAATAAGCCCTAGAACCTAATTTTTAACTAGGACGGACACTAGGTCTGGACAGGGCCAAAACTAGTCAAAAGACTATAAAAAGACCTCTCTAGCTCTTTTTTGAGGTGAGCTTGTTAGAGAATAGAGCTTTTGAAAGAGATCTCTTTTGCAATCAAAACTTTCCATTGTTCCTCTCTTTGATCTTACCTTGTGCGCGCATGTGTGTGTATGTGTGTGCATGTTTGTGTGCTTTCACTCACACACTTGTGCCTTCACTTGCTCGTGGTCTTCATACCGGTCCTCACGTCTCCGCGGATTGACAAGTAAAGGAAGTAGTGCTTATGCTTGAGCTACAACTATCAACACCAATGTCTACATCTTTAATCCAAGTTACACCAAGGCATTTGATGGAAAGACTCCATAAGAATTCTATACTGGTAAAATGCCATCTATTTACCATTTCAAACTATTTGCAATAGAGTGATATGTAAATGTTCTAGATAGGGAGACAAACAAGCTTGAACTAAAAAGCATCAAATGTATCGTATTAGGATAAAGTGAAGATAGGAATACTCATAAGCTTTATGGGCTCAAGCTAAGAAGATCACGATGAGTCACAATATGGTATTTAAGGCGGAACAACCACATGCAGTCAGGGAATGATGGAGAGTGTTAATCTCCAAAAGAACAACCTACTCTTGAAGTTAGAACACCTCTATATCAAGAGTAAGTCAAAACTTTCACCAATTTTGAGGATCAATAACCAATTACCAAAAGTTTAGAAATTCTATGAAAAAGATGATCCTACAGAAAGTCTACTGCACATATCTTTCTCATTGACTTATCAAACGTGTAAAGTTTTTTATAAAACTTTGCAAAAGGTGTTGCCTCCTTTCACAACAAGTCTAGCTTTATACCTAGACACACTTCCATCTGCAAACCTCTTTGTCTTGTAGACCCACTTACATCCAACGATCTTCTGGCTATTTGGTTTAGGAACCTATTCCCAAGTCTGATTCTTCATCAATGCATCATATTCTTCCTGCATAGCTTTCTCCCAATTTTCCTTACCTTTTGCCTCTTCATATGTAGAAGGGTCTTCATCTGCCTTTATCATGTAAGCATAATCTTTGGTAGCCAAAAAAGAAGTGTCAAAGCTATACCTTGTAGGTTTCCACTTGTGTCTTGATGACCTTCTGAGTTCTCCACTTCTTGAGGTTTCTGGTTCTTCACACTCAGGATCAAATCTTGGCATTTCTTCAGCTTCAACCTGCACTTCATTATTCTCCTCTTCATCAAATATCTGAACCTTTGATTTACCTTTCCTTTGACTCACAACGTCTTCATCACCTATATTAATATTGATTGTACTTGCATACCAAGTACCTTGCTCATCAAATGTAACATCTTTTGATACAAGAAATTGTTTTGTGGATGGACTCCACAACCTATATCCCATCTGCTTATCATCATAACCAATAAATACATATTTTTTAGCTTTAGGCTCCAATTTATGCCTTAATTGTGATGGCACATATGCATATGCCAAACATCCAAATACTTTGCAATGATCTAAGGTAGGTCTCTTACCCCACCATGCCTCATATGGTGTCATACCCTGCAAGGCTTTACAAGGTAACCTATTGACCAGATAAGTAGCTGTATTTACAGCCTCAACCCACAAATAATCTGGGCAATTTTTCTCCTTCATCATGGATCTTGCAAACTCAACAAGAGTTCTAATCCTCCTTTCTGCTACACCATTTTGTTGAGGAGAGTACCTGCAAGTGATTTCCCTTTTTATACCTGCATTGCACAAGTAATCACTGAACTCATTAGAGAAATACTCTCCCTCTCCATCTGACCTTAGTCTCTTCAATTTATGACCTGTAATTCTTTCTGCATACACATGATAATGTTTGAATGTACTAAATACTTTTGACTTATCCTCGATCACATAGATAGTGATCCATCTGGTAGCATCATCAACATAAATCACATAGTACCTTGAACCATTGATACTGAAATCCTTTGATGGTCCCCACACATCTGTGTGTACCAACTCAAGCTTTTCTGAATACGTAAAACCATGCTTGGAATAAGATTGCTTATGAGCCTTACCTAATTGACATGCCTCACATCTGTATGTTATACGTTGACCTGCAACATTAGGCAATCCAAGCACTGAACCATTATTAATCATATCTTTGATACCTCTTTCATTGAAGTGTCCAAGCCTCTTATACCAAAGATCTAACTCAGAGATCTTATGTCCTCCATAAGTGAACAAGGCATGACCAACATTACCTTGAATTTTCAGTGTGAACAATCTTCCTTCTATCTTTCCTGAAACAATTTGTTTATACCCATTGCTAGGGTCTTCCACAAATACTCCTTCATTGGTGAAACTAACTTCATAACCTTCTTCAACAATTTGTCCTACACTTATCAGATTCTTAGGAATTGTAGGAACAAACAAGACCTTACTCAATAAGGTGCTACCATCCTTGGCCTTCAGTGATCCAATTGACTTCACATTGTGCTTTGTATTGTCACCTGTTTGAACAACATGACTAGATACCTTATTCTCCAAATCAGTCATCAATGCTATGTTACCACTTAGGTGATTGCTACACCCTGAGTCAATGTAGAAGACTCTTTGGTCTTCACTTTGCCTTTCACAAGTTGCATTCATTATCAATGTTGAATCCTCCTTCTGATCTGAAGCATAATTGTAGTAGGTATTATTGTATTGTTGACTTTGGAATACTCTACCTGCATTTCTTCCAAAGTAACCCCTACTACCTCTTCCTCTGAAGTTACCTCTTTGATTTCTGCCACCTCTTCCTCTTGAATTAAAGTTCTGATTATATCCACCATTACTCTGATTATTATGCCAACAATCATTAGCTAAGTGATTTGTCTTACCACAAATCCAGCAAGCTTTGACTCCATCTTTTTTATTCCTGCCTCTTCCTCTACCTTTGCCACCTCCTCTTCCTCTCAGGAAGTTAGCGTGACTAGTTGTGCCTTCATTTTCATTTGCTTGTTGTTTCCCTTTGTTATTTTTCTTCTTATCCTTTGAGTACATTGCATGACCTGTACTCTTGTCACCTTCACCTTTGACATCCTGCTCAAAGGTTAGCATATGACCTAGCAACTGATTTAAATGAGGCGTGAAATGATCAAGTGATAATTCTGTAGACAAAATGAATGGCTTCCATTTGTCATCACCTCTCAAACCTGTAAGAATTTGCCTTTCCAACTTATCCTCCTCAATGTCTTCATCCACAGCTCCTAATGCATCTGCAATGTCCTTCATCCTTGTTACATAATATGAGATGGATTGAGAGGCCTTCTTCTTGAAAGTGGTAAATTCTACCCACAAGGATGCCTTCCTTGACTTTGTGGTGTTTTGGAAATGCACTTTCAAGACCTCTAATATGAGGTAGCAAGTAATCATTGACTGCCATGTAGATAATGCTCCTAGCTTGAGCATCTCTCTTCATCCAATTCTTCAAATCTGATAATTCTTCCCTACTTGGAACACTAGGATCTCTGAATTGAGGTTTTTCTTCTTCACCTGTAATGTAAGCTATCAAGTCTTTGCTCATTAGATGAGCTTCCATCCTCATTGACCAGGCCTGATAGTTCTCTCTATCCAACTTCTCTATTTGAAGAGAATCTCCCATCCTTTCTTCACCTGTGTATTGAATTCTTCAAACTTTATGAGTAATAGATGTACCTTTACTTCGAATGATACTCCTTTTGTCTTCCTTGGTGTTTTATGACCTCCTTCTCAAGTTTTGCTCTCAATCTTTCACCTTTTGAACCTTTAGATGTTGAACTCTTTGCACCTGTAGCGGTCGGGATCCTCCTTCCTTCAATTCTCATGCTTCCTGCTCTGATACCACTGATGGAGAGTGTTAATCTCCAAAAGAACAACCTACTCTTGAAGTTAGAACACCTCTATATCAAGAGTAAGTCAAAACTTTCACCAATTTTGAGGATCAAAATGACCAATTACCAAAAGTTTAAAAATTCTGTGAAAAAGATGATCCTACAGAAAGTCTATTGCGCATATCTTTCTCATTAACTTATCAAATGTGTAAAGTTTTTGATAAAAATTTGTAGAACGTGTTGCCTAAAGATTGCGCACCTCCTCCAAATCGAACCACTCCAAAAGATTCAGTAGATTTTGAAAAATCAACTTGAAAATTCACCTATGTCTAAAACTATACTTCTGAGAAGTCGATTTAGACACCTATAACTTCTAAGACATGGTTCTCCAAGAATAGAACCCATTAAAGCAAATGCTTTTGGCTACAAGTAGCTTACCTTCCAACTTAAAGATTAAGTGCTTACTTGCTCAAAACTTTAAACTGTGGAAGGAGAACTCATCAAAACATTGACATCAAATTTTGCGCCTATTTCAGGAACCAGTCAACACTTCTTCACATGCAAATGTTCCTACACTCAATTCTCTCAGCCTTATCACAATTGGAAGCTGAAAATTTGTAGAGAGGTCAGTCACCTATATACTTAGACTTGTACAAAAGCATTTCACAAAATATGTAACACAGAAGGAGGAAACTCAAAAACATCGGGCGCAAAAACTTTCATTTCTGAAGGAGTTTACAACTGAGTGATGAGAGAGATTTCTTCTCACTTCTAAGATGTCTAATGATATATACAACTTCTCATTTCTCTATTCTCATACTCTGCATACTTTCCCCAACATTTTCCATAGTATTTATAGACAAATATTTACAAACTTATGACTAATCAAAAGTATAAGTGACCTATATCTGAACTAATGTACATATGTGTCCATTTCTTTCAACTCCTGAATATAAACTTCTTCTATGCTTCATAACTTGATCTTGTCTTCATTCTTTGAAATCCAAAACTTCAATTGTTGATTGCTCTACACCAACAGGGAAGAAAGGAGAGAATCAATTTTTTCATTCGGCAAAGGGGCAATCCACTATGAACGTGACCCAAGAGTTATCCCTTCTACACAAGAGGAGGAAGGATCATTTTTGGATGATGAGTTTCAGATTCACCAACAAGTCATCACCCAAGAAAAAAAGCCATTGCCATGTTGGGTGAGGTAGCTCTATGATGATCTAAATGCCATCCTAGAGTCCCTAAAATAGGTTGTAGATGGACCAATGGAATCATAGAGAATAAAGGAATCAAGATGGGAAAGCACCCATATTGTAACTTCAGCTCTCATGGTTGAGCTCGTTCAAAAACAAGTAAAGGAACCAATGAATGTGGAAGAGGCACTCCACAATCCAGATTGGAGGGCTTCCATGAAAATAGAATGCAAAAATATCATGCAAAATGGAGCTTAGGAGCTAGTATATCAACCCCCTAAGCATAAATTCATTGACACCAATTGGGTTGGGAAGCTAAAGTATAAGCTTGATGGTACTTTGGAAAAATCAAAACCAAGACTTGTGACTAAGGCTTCTCACAAGTTGAAAGCATTGAGTTTTGTGAAGCATTTGCCCCAACTCCAAGGATGATGACTATCGAAGTTGTACTAGTTGTGGTTTACTCATAAACAATGACCAATCTATTACATGGGTATCAAATTAGTTTTTTTGAATGGAGATCTCAAGAAGCACGTATATGTGTCATGCCACCAGGATTTAACGCTCCCCATTCAGAGAACAAGGTATGTAAGTTCAAGAATGTCACGAGGAAGGAGATAAGGAAGAGAGCTCACACACACACTCTCACTCTCAAGGAGAAGCACACACACACAGATTGAGGCAAGGAAGAATGATCTTCTCCTTCTTCTTCTATTACATGAAAGGAATGTACAAGAATGACCTAAAAACAAGAATACAACAAGTGCAATATATAAAGATCAGTATATAAGGAAAAACCTAATGTCCGCGAATGAGTGAGCTGGCAAGAAACAAATGTGCCATCAATCTTGGCAGATAAATCTAATAAAGCTCAATGAAGTATCCCTGACATGTATCGGCATGACCACTATACATGTCAGAGAAACAAAAAATTGGTACGTGTCATCCTGGATCATCACATGTTGAGCTTGATATCTCAACACTCCCCCCCATGTCCTGTAATCCAAGCATCTCCCGAAACTTCTTTAACTTCTCAGCTCCAAGTGCTTTGGTGAAAATATCAGCAACCTGCTCATCTGTTCTCTCATAAACAAGATCAATATCACCTGCTAATACTTTCTATCTGATGAAGTGATAATGTACCTCGATATGCTTTGTTCTAGCATGGAAAACAGGGTTTCGTGCTAACTGTATGCTACGAAGATTATCACAATAGATAGTGATAGGCTTTTGCACTTCCACACCTAAATCTGCAAGTAACATCTCTAGCCATGATGCCTCACATGCTGCCATTGCAGCACCTCTATACTTAGCCTCTGTACTCGACAAAGCAATAGTGGGTTGCTTCTTGCTGCTCCATGTAATAGCTACACCTCCAAGTGAGAAAAGAAAGCCACTAGTAGATCTTCTATCTGGAGTACTACCAGCCCAATCTGGATCGGTGTATCCATGAACCTGCAAATCTACACCAGCTTCAAAAAACAATGCATAATCCAAAGTAGCACTCACATAACGTAGAGTGCACCTCAAGGCATCCGAATGTGGCTTCCTGGGAACCTGCATAAACTGACTTTCAAGTCCAACAGTATAACTTAGATAAGGCCTTGTAATTGTGAGATATATAAGACTTCCCACAATTTTCCTGTACATAGTAGCATTTTCTAATGCTTCACCTAATGTAGTATCCAATTTCAAATTCTGATCCAATGGCATAGAAATTGGCTTACAATCAGCCATACCATACTTTTGTAGCATATTAAAGGCATGTAGCTCAGTGATGAGTAGCACCTCCGTTAATGTCAATCAGGGAAGACGTGAGGATGGTATGATGACCTCGAGCAAGTGAAGGCACAAGTGCATGAGTGCGAAGCACACTAACATGCACACACATACACACACACGCGCACACAAGGCAAGACAAAGAGTGAGAAGCAATGGAGTTCTTTAGATTACTTTCAAAAAGCTCATACAAGTCTAGATCAATTACAAGGTAACCTCAAAAATGAGCTCTCTAGCTCTATTTATAGTTTTTTACTAGGTTTTGGCCGTGTCCAGACCTAGTGTCCGGCCTAGTTAAAAATTAGGTTCTCTACCCTATTTGGAGGTTCAAACGAAGTCTAAAAAATGTGAAAACTGACAGGTAGGTACTTCTAAAGCTCCTCAAGCTCAAGGACTCCTTGGCTTGCACAAAATGGAGCTACAAAAATATGAAATGGTATTTACAATGGTTTTTAGTGATGAAAATCACTATTTTTGTAGGGGTTTCTAATAACATTTTGACATACATTTCCTGGAGCTCCCTACTTGCTCCTTCTCCTTGTGTGTCCACCTCTTTTATATGCGTTAGTGTCCTGAAAAAATATTGGCCTACTTGCGAGATTGTCGTTGACTGCTCTGTCTGCTTGTACTTTCTCTTCTCTCTGACTCCCTTCGTAAGCTTCCTTGCCTTGTGAGTCCTTCAGTTCCAACACCCCCCCTCTCTCACGTCTGTCGTCCCTGACAAACCCTTGTTGGGTGGGTCGTTGGATGTAGTACTCAACAACGTCTTGTGCTAAGTGATGTTCTGCAATCCGCAACCCTTTGGCCAAGTCCGTGAGTAGAGCATCCCAATCTACCGGCCTGGGAACCTCTGGATGTGGTATACGTAACTTTTCTGAATGGAGAGCTTCTTCCACTGCAAACAACTGCATTAAATGTGGTGGTTCTGGGTATGAATATCTCTGAATGATATTCCCAGAATCCCGTGACAAACATTTCTTCAAACGTCCGTTTGAAGCAGGCTGGTAGATACTTGATACGTGCGTGCTATGCATATACAACATTAATAGATGGTGTTGCGCTCATGTCGTAGACAAGGTCCTGATTACCTTCATTAAATCCAAGAGCTGACAGATGAGGTTCCTTGACATTCTTGAAGGTCCTGAAGGTGATCAACATAAGCTCAAAAATTTTAAGACACATTTGGGCCATGACATCAGGTACATTTTCGAACCGGACCCCCCAATGCCGAATCGTCGAGATCATATATCCTATGGTAGGTTGGCCTTTAGGTGGTGCTAAGTAGACATAATTGAGCCATTTATCGCATCCTTTGGCTGTCAGCACTGTTTTTGTGTATTCCGGCCATGACCTTCTTCAAAATACGGGGCAGTAGCATGGGTTGTATTTGATGTACAAAGGCATGTTATTCCATGTTCTTACCATCTTTGGGTAGGTTTCCAGTAGACGAATCCTCCACGTCGATTGATGTATATTGCCCTGCTTGGCACTTGTTGGGATGTCGTCTGGTGCAAACTGTGTAGCCGAGGTTGGTTCTTTTGAGGTGTGTTGCTTTATTTCAGCATTGTAATCTGCCATTAAGACACAGAAAGGAACATACAAATCGCCGGATGTGCCGATCCACCGATGATGGGAGAGGTTTCTAAAATAATCCGATTTTATGACTACCTCTTCCAAACGTGACATTGACGCTATCTGAACTGCCACTCTATCATCATGGGTTGTGGCCACTTTCTCTAACCTCTGCATCCATTCAGAATCCTCTATCTCGATGGTGTCCATGCCCTCTTCTGTTTTCTTGCCCCCTAGTGCAAGCATGGGAACATATGGGTCTTCAAAAGTCTCCTCTATTTCAATTGGCACTAAGTCTTTAGGCTCGGGCTCTACAAGAGGTGAAGGTTGACGCTCGTATTGCATGATTTTACTTCATAATTCTTCTAGTTCTACTCTGAGTTTTTTGACTTCTTCAGATGTGTCAACTGCGGTTGTGACTTTGCTTGGTGATTCATGCTGGGTTGCCAGCTGCTTTAATAGGTCATCTCTTTCTCTTTCTAATGCTGCATGGGCTTCCAGGAGGTCGGCATGGGTTTCTAACACAATTTGCATACTCTCTGAGGGAATGGCGTTGAATTTCTCTGGGTGGATTTCTTGTGGGGAACCCTCCATTGTTGCTTCCAAGTTTTCTTCATTCTGTTTCTGCAGCCGTTTATTCTCTTTGAGTGTTGTGGACATGTGTTTTTGTAGGAGGGCCAGGTTGCGTCTAAGCTTGAGATTCTCCGTTATCTGGGAGTGTAGCAAATCATCCATATGTTGCCTTTCTTCTGCATCTGACTGGGGTGGATTGGCTACTAACTGTTCATGTTGTTCCTGTAAAGTGGCATACTGTTGTTGTAGTAGCCGCTTTTCCTATTCGAGATCAATGAATCTTAGTTGAAGTTCTTCATGGCTTCGAAAGAGTCGCGTATGTTGATTATCAAGATGCTGGTAGTGTTGTAGTTGCGACATACGCCGATACATATTATTAAATACATTATTAATAGGGTTGGATGCGGGAAGGGTATTGAATGCAGAAGGGAAGGGAAAGGGGAAGGGGAATGGAAGTGTGGATGCGGTGCTGGAAAATGGTGAAGTGGGAGGTGGGGGAATGGGAGATGGTGGGTGTATGGGGGGAGGGAGAGGTGTGGAGGTGGGTGATATGTCCATAAGATCAATGGTGGATGCAGTAGTGGGAGTGATTGTGAATATTGGATTGTGGGTGTGGCGATAGTGGTGAAAGTGTAGAGTGGTGTGTGCAATTGTGAATACGAACTGCCCGGAAGTGTGATTGGGGGAATGAGATTTTCTGTGGCTGCAGTTAGAATTACTGTTTCAGTGGCCGTATAGACAAAAGAGGTGGAGATAGGGTGTGTGGGTTGTGTCGGTTGACTGACGGTTTGTGCTTCGGTATGGGTAGTGGACTCGGAGGCGGTGACAGTAGTGGTTACACTGGTAGTGGGAGGTGACTGTGGTGGAGTTGGAGGCAGGGGTGGCAAAGGGGGTGATGGAGGTGCACTTGATATATGGGTTTCCTCAGTATCATGAACGGTGTGTGCAGTGCCCGTGGTTGTGGATGTGCCTTGTGGTTCTGATACTAATACATTCATCTGCTTCCCTGATCGAGGGGGACGTCTGTCGTATCTTCGCTCCATTCTTCGTGCTTGTGCAAGGGCGGTATGCACCATCTCAGGTACTCCTAAAGCCTCAGATATCATGTCAAGAGTGGCGGGATATTGCTCGTCTACGCCTTCCTCCTCAAGGATTTGATTCATAAGGGCCTTGCCTGCTGCTCGGGACAGTCTATGTTGCTCTTGAACTCTGTTCATGGTATCATGGAGCTTTTTCAATGCCTTCGTATAAGCTGGAGCACCTTCAAGTACCTGCAGATCTTCCTAATCATATTCCTGTTCTTCTTCCTCGGATTGTCCATCATGTTCCTCCTCTTATTCTTCTTCTTCTTCACCCTCCACATCGACGACATCTGGTTGTCTGGGATGGGGTTGGTCTATAGCAGTTTGTTGTCCACTAGCTTGCTCTGCCTCGACTTCCGCATTAACAGCTTCGATTATTCTCGCTACCTCCTCTTCAGTTAGGTCTTCTAATGTGAATCCGTGAGGAAACTCTAGGTCGGTTGGTACGGGTGGGAACACCAGATTCGGTCCGTTAGTGTTGTGTATTGGTAATCTGATAGTGAAGGGTTGTACCCACCTTGGAAGTCGTGGAGTTGTCTCTGGTGTCAATGTCGCACCGGGGGGTTGTGCATAGGGCATCTGAACGGCGCCTCTCATTTTCTTGGAGGGTGGCCCTGCAGAGGATAATCTGCGTTGAAACTTCTGTACCCTGGTCCAATTTAATGCCCTCTGCACTGGCACATCATAAGCCAAACATCTATACACAATCTTGGTGAGGGCACAACATCCATAAAGTACAGACTTTTGTTTCTTATACCACCTTTGATGAGCCAAGTGGATTTGGTCGATAATCCAGTGGGGCATGTTCATTGTTAAATCAAAGGCATCAGCCAAGTATAGACTAAACCATATCTTCTTAGGTGGCATTGTGAACCTCTCTTGAGTGGGAAATCCAAAATGCTGCATGACAATTCGCAAGTGAATGGCAATTGTAGGTGTCATTGCCACCATGTCCTTTAATTTCGTCAGATTCTTGTTCTTCATATTGTCGGGGACCATAGTCTCTTTCTCCGTAGGAATGTGCATACCTTTCATGTCTAGAGCTTCCCTTACCAAATTGATAGTCAACCTGAAACGTTTCAGTTCATTGCCCCTTGTGAGAGATGGGAGGACAAAGGAGCTGTATCCCTTTTTGTCTTTGCTCAGAGTGAGGGTGCTAATTAAATAAGAGCACCTTAGGAAATCGGGCTTTGGCAATTGGAATTTGAAGTAATCATAGAGTCCGGCCTTCTTCCATATAGGTTTCAGTCCTTCATTATTCTGCAGTCTCTCAAATTCTCTGGTGAAAAAGTGATATCTGCCCCAGCGCCCATTGAATTCTATCTCGGCCTCCCACATGTAAGTGCCTTCACCTAGGGGTCCTGCCACATCAATGAACCAATGTGAGGTTTTGCTGACCAGCATTGTGTGCTCCTGTGGAGGATTCTAAATCAGTATGGCGTGTAATGCCCTCAATGCCAATGGGTGTTCCTTCAATTCCTCCTCAACGGGAAGACTTTCAATGTCCACGACTTGGGGGTTGGTGCCTGCCTGGGAGCTAGTTCCTGCCGTATCTGCCATGTTGCTTCTTGCCTCCTGACTTTGTGAGAATATAGAAACAAGTGTTAACATTGTAAAGGAGAAGATAGAACCGTTTTTGTCCCCATTACAACATTAACATGAGGTTCGGGAGAGATTAGGGGGTTATTAAGTGCTCGGTGCTTGTGCGTGTAGTTAGGAATTGGGTAGACCTAGAAGCTAAGTGGAATGATGTAGTGAGAGAGGGATGTAGTTAGTAGGTGGGCATGGATTTACAACTGGGGTCAGGGGGTTTATTACAAGTTTTAGGTTGCCAAATGTAGTGGATGGGCTTTGATCTTGATTTTGTGGAGACTCTGAAGAGTTTGATAGGGGTATCTACTTGAAAATGAGGCTTTTTAGGGACCCATTTACAAGTGATTCTACTTGTGCTCATGGAAGAGTGTGTGCCCGTGCGTGATGTATAAGCATGGGCAACTGATGTTCGAGTGAGTGAAACATGTTGTACCGGGTGTGGCCTCAGTGTAGCTATTTGAGCCCGCAAGCAAGCCTTAGGCACCCAGATTTGTCGTGATTGTGGGCTGGCCTTCATTGACTTCTTGGGTACCCAAATAGATTTTACTTTCGCAGAAGAATTTATGACAGACTTCTTATTAGTGTAGTGTTGTTGATTACTAATAAGAGGTTTCGACCGTGGGGTTGGCATGGTCGCAACAGGGTGTTCGCCTTTTCGCATCCGTACTTGTTTCAACTGCTCAAACAATATGCTTTGCTCCTTTTTTTGGCCTCCAGTATAAGTAGTGATCTGCTTCCTCTGTATTTGATCTGCCGTTGGTTGCTGCATCCTTCTAGCCTTTGGAAAAGAAGGGAGTGCCGTCTTATCCTTGACTTTGTTGTTGAAACAATCCTCTTTCTGCATCATATAATTTTGGACAAGAATAGCATTGTCAACGTCATGTGCGCCCCTGGAAGAACCAGGAGTTCGTGCCTTACCTAATTCCTTGAGTGCCTCATTTTCCAATTCAATTGTAATTCGACTATGATTTACCCATACCTGAAGAAGTCCACTCCTTAGGTTTAGGTTGACTGCATGATCATAGATCCAGTCCTGACCCAAGATAAGAGGCTCAGTGAGGTCCTCATCTTGACACACTAGTACTTTGACTATCATTGCTTCGTCTCGAATATAGAGGGGAAGCTCCACCTCGCCCATGCAAGGGGTTTCCACACCTCCCAATCCTATGAGATATGCTTCTATAGGATTGACAGTTAATTTCAACTCTTGACCATAAGACAATTTAATAGCAGTAGTGGCTGCACCTGAGTCAATCAAGGCTCTTACAGTCCTTGCACCCTTTCCTTGTCCTATATCTAAGGTTATAAAAGGACGCCAATCAATTATCCTATGGGAGCTGATATCTGAAACTTCACACATAGCCACGTGATATCCTTGATCTGCATATGCATCTGGCCTAGGTTGCTCTCTACCCTGCCTTCTCAACTTCATTCTTCGGATGCGTTCCAATGCTTCTGCTTGAGCTTCTTCGCGAATTCGTTTTTCTTCTTCTTTGCATTTCTTAGCAGTGTTGAGTCGACTTGGCATCTCTTCCGTCAGAGGTTCCTGATATAACTTGACTCTGCACCCACTTATATAGCTAGGGAGAACATCTCCTTCTAATGTGGCTAGTTGCACTACTCCACTTGTTGAGATTCTATTAATGATCATGGGTCCATAGCCTCTTTTCTCTAGTTTTCTTGCATGTTGTTTCAAAGTATATACTAGTACTAGGTCGCCTGCCTTCAAACCTTTATCCTTAACGTGGGCATCAAAGTATGCCTTCTGTCATTTCTTAGCTGCATATATCCTTGCAGTCGCCCTCAGTCTTGTTTCTCCTAATCATTCAAGGTCAAAAAGTCTAGAGGAGAGTTCATGACCCGTCCATTCATGCTCTTCTGCTACTTTCAATGTAGGTATTAAGAAGTCCAACGGTAGCACTGCGTTTTGGCCAAATACCATCTGAAAGGGGGTGGCTTGGAGTACCATTTTGTAGGCGACTCGGTATGCCCAAACAGCATGGTGTAGCTGTTTGTCCCAATCAGAGTGTTTATTATTCACTAATTTGGTCAACACATTGCATAGAATCTTGTTTGTGCTCTCCGCTTGCCCATTAGCTTGTGGGTGGTAGGGGGCAGACTTCTTATGAACTACCAAAAATTCTTGGAGCAGATTTTCAATCACTTCATTCAAGAAGTGAGTGCCCCTATCACTTACTAGCTCTATAGGTAGCCCGTACCTTGTGAACACATTCTCAAATAGGAACTTAGCAGTTGTATGAGCATTATTCTTTGTCGTAGCTTTTACCTCTACCCACTTTGTTAGATAGTCCATGGCAACGATGATATACTCAGCATGGGAGCCCTTGGCTGGGGGATTAATAGGACCTACAAAGTCTATTCCCCACTTAGAGAATGCACGTCCACCCATCATGGGTTTCAGTGGCATCTCATCCTTGCGTATAGGATACTGAGTTCTCTGACAAACATCACACCGTTTCACATAGGTATGTGCATCCATGTGAAGGGTCGGCCACCACATGCCTGCAAATAGAATCGCTTTAATCACTCGATCTGCTCCAAAATGTCCTCCTGCTACACCTTGGTGAGCAGTTTCCAAGATCTTGAGATATTCACTCTCATGGACACATAGTCTCAGGTAACCATCTTTACCACACTTGTATAGATTATCACCAATGAGTGAGTAATTCTAGGCCTCTTGTTCTAAACTCCTTTTCCTAGCCAGAGTCATGTCTGGAGGGAATGTTTTTGTCCTCAGGAAGGATACTAGTGGTTCACTCCATTCTGGCACTATGGACACTTGATAAAGAGTGGAATGTTCCACAGGTGGTTTAGTGCAACAAATTGGGCATTCCTTGCACAACTTTTGGACATCAGCCTCCATAGTAGGCCAATGCACTCCGAGTCTCCTTAGTGTCTATAGGGTTCGTTGCTTTCAGTAGTGTTGCTCTAATGCACCTACATGTGCTAATTGCAACCATTTAGCGTACTCATACTCTTCCACACAACAAGCCAAGATCCCTTGATCTGTGTGCTTGTACATACTACCTGCCATGATGTGATACTTTTGGGCTTTTACTACCTCTCTATCCTGTGTGTTTATTACTGGGTGGTTAGGCCCGTATGTCAATACTGGCACTAATGGCTTAGCCCACTGTGGCACCACTTCCAAATTAAACAAGTAAGCATCAGGAAGGTCATTTGACACTCCTTGTGGGGCTTCTCCAGATGTGAGCCTAGAAAGATGGTCTGCTCTCAAGTGAGTCTTCCCTTTTCTTACCACAACCTCAAAATCGTATTCCATTAGCAAGAGAAACCATCTTACTAATCTTCCTGTATTGCATGGCTTGTTCACGAGATATAGTAGTGCCTGATGGTCAGTAAAAAATTTAAACTTATTTGCAAGCAAGTAATGTCTAAACTTTTTAACCGCATATACCATGCTTAGTCCTTCTCTCTCAGTAGTGGTATAATTTCGTTCACCCGCATTCAACTGTCTACTAGCGTAGGCAATTGGAAGATCCATATTACCTTCACCGGTAGGCTGCGCGAGTACACACCCAATAGCATAATTGGATGCATCAACATGAACATGGAAAGGCTTACTCCAATCTGGTGTGGTCAAGATTGGTGCTGAACATAATCGTCGTTTAAGCTCATTGAAAGAATTCTCACATTCATTAGTCCACTCAAAGTTAGTCAAAAGTCCATACAGTGGCTTTGCTATGATGGCATACATGTGTATAAACCGTCGGTAATAACCACAATGCCCCATGAAAGCTTGTACTTCCTTGACATTCTTTGGCCTAGGTAACTCGGCTATGGCTCTCACTTTCTCTTCGTCAGTGGATATGCCATTCTTTGACACTATGTGTCCTAGAATCTTGGCTTGCCTGACCATAAAAACACATTTTTCTGGGTTCAAGCAGACTTGATATTCTCTACATTTGTCAAAGATTTGTCTGAGTTCAGGAATATGGGTTTGCCTCATGTTGGAATGAGCACAAAGATCATCAACATAGACGTCTAAGTTCTTCCTCAGGAACTCTTTAAATACATGGCACATTAGTCTCTGGAAGGTAGCGGGTGCATTGGTAAGCCCAAATGGCATTAGTCTAAAGGCAAAAATGCCCCATTCATTGGCAAAAGCCGTCTTATGCTGATCTTCTAGAGCTATGGCTACTTGATTGTAGCCCGAAAATCCATCAAGGAAGTTGTACACTTCCTTGCCTGCTTCTCTTTCTAAGAGATGCTCTGTGATAGGAAGTGGATAGTTATCTCGAATTGTGGATGCATTGACCTTCTTTAAGTTAATGCATACACACAGCTTTCCATTTTTCTTGGGCACCACTACGATGGGGGATACCCACTCAGTGTGCTCAATTTCATAGATGAATCTAGCTTCAACCAGTCTATCTATCTCCTCTTTGATCTTGGCAGCATAATTATCATTATATGTATATGGCTTTTTCTTAGAGGGTTTGGCATCTGAGGTCATGGGGATAGTGTGTGAGCATATGTCATAGTCCACTCCTTTCAAATCCTTGTAACTCCAAGCGAATACATCTCTATATTCTCTTAGCAAGGCTATCAATTCGTGCTCTTCGTCTTCCGTCAGGTCATGGCCTATGTATGTGCATCTCTCTTCTCCTTCTTCCACGGCTACCACTATTTTCTTGGTGGTTTCTTTGTTATCATAGGCCTACCCTGATTGCGCCTCTCGTTTAGGCATTCTGATCATGACTCTCATGTCATCTATCTCATACTTCTTAAAATTTTTCGGGACCTTAAACAAAGATTCTTCCTCTTCTAGTGTGACTTCTCTCTTCTTTCTTTTCTTTCCTTCTTCCTTTGGGGTCACATGTGTGGCTAGTCTTACATCATTTGTAAACTCTCCATCCCTCTGGGGTTGAATTTCTACTTCATAGAAGTATTCTTCATCTGATGCAAAAGGTGGGTCCATAATGATTGACTCTAGATCGGAGTCACTTGCATCCTCAAATGCATCCGGGCTAGGTTCACACTCTTCTAACACTACCTCTCCCATGATCGGCTCTATGGAGAAGACTGAAATGTCATAGCCATCTTCATCACAGTGAGGTGTCCATTGTTCTTCATTGATGGCTACATCCATTGTTGCTAGGATTTCTGCCCAGCCGTGGGGTTCAAATTCTTCATCAGGAAAGACTACAGGTGCATAGGTTGGGTCTTGAATTGATCTATGTGTTTCTTTTGCACCTATCTCTCTGGCTTTTTCTCTCTTCTCTTCTTGTACTACTACTTTGCACATCTATAAGTGGGTGTCTTCATGCATCCATGAGGATCCTGATCCTATGGAATGCACCGATTTTGTATCATCTTTGGCTCTATGGACGGGATTCCATTGGATGGGGGGTACATCTCTATGAGAGTAATCTTTGAGATTGACTTTGGTCGTAACACCTAAATGTTGCAAGTACAAGGAATTGGTTCCCCAATCCTGTACTACTTGCAACTGTCGCATGAATGGTCTTCCCAAAATCATCTCATAGGCATGATTTTTGCTAAAGTCACATATAGCAAATGTGTGCTCAAACTCTACATCACAAGTAGTGAGAGTTATTCCTTCAAGTAGTCCTAAAGGTCGCTCTATGTGACCATCGGCCATTTGCAATTTCATCCTCGTGGGCCTGAGTGCTGGCTTGCCCCAACGCTTCCATAGGGAAGTGGTAGCAATTGCAACTCCTGCACCTGAGTCTAGAATGGCCTTGGTGGTGTATCCTTGATGGGTGATAGGAAGATATGTGTTTCCCTCTTCGCCCTCACTCATGTCTCCTATCTTGTTCAATGGTATTTCTGGCACTGTTCTTTGGGATCCTACCTGGGAACGAGGTTTTGCTATCTCTGGTGCTTGTTTGGCTACATGTTTCCATAGCTCTGGCCTTACTTTGAGTAGCTCTTCTAAGGTGAGGTTGCACTGTACTTTGGTGTTTTTCACTACCTCTGTGTTCCTAGGTACGACTGAGTCCTCATTTCGTACCATTACCGTGGGTGCTCTCATACAAGTAGACTTAGCTTCCCATGGGCATGTGAAGTGGGGTAATTCTTGTAGAGAGTTAGACTCAAAGTCTAATCTTTCGTGAGATTGGGTGCTCTCCTGCTCCTCATAAATGGATGGGATGTCTTGTGGAAATTGTTCATGTGCATCATCCACAAGTTCAATGGGAGGAGGGACTTCACTTTCTTTATCCCATTTGTCTTCTTGAATCTCTCGTAGGAATTCTGGTGTGAACTGATTCATTGAAGATGATGTGTCTGGCTCCGTAGAGTTAGGCACATACGCTTCCTGGGCAGGAACACCTGTCCTTTCACTTGCCTTGTCCTTGTGTTGAGAGACGGGTTCCTTTTCTCATTGTGCAATTAGCTTCTCTATTCTTTCTAACAGTCCATCAAAGCGCAACTGTGTCTTCGCTGAACTAGAGATGTTAAATAGGCGACTGGCTTCAAACATGGTTTGAGCCAACTCCACCATCTTAGCACAAATTTTAGTTCGTTCAAGCTCTAATTCTGCTCTAGGGTAGCACTTTCCATGATCTCTTACGTTTGGCCCATCTTGGATTCTGGCCTGATATGCTTTAAGCATCATGTTTAGGTCCTCGGGAGTGGGATCTGCTAGGACTAATCCTACTCTAGGGGGTGGTGGGATTAGGTGAGGCGGGTTGGAAGGTGGCGGGTCAGATGGAGTTGGGAATGGTGGAGGTGGGGTAGTGTGAGAGGGAGTTTGAGATGTGAGTTCGGTTATCCTGGCTCTTGTTTCTCTTAGGCTTTCCTCAAGTTCACTCATTTTCCTTGCCCATTGTCTTTTCATTCTTTCACGACTATCTCTCCAGGCTCTAGTCCTTTTCTTTGTCATGATCTCTGTTTCACTAACATCTGGGCTCTTTTCCTGGCCTACACTTGGGTTCTGTTGTAAGGCTTGGGCTCTAGTGACCACTTCTATCGGTGCAGTGGAAGTAACACTTCCTGTGGAATCTACCACTAACCCAATAACGTTAATGGGAGTGATTTTTGGCATATTGCTGGGATTCTTTGGACAATCTCGTAAGAGATGCTCCTTTCCACATTCTTGGTAAAAGCCCTGGATCGTCACTGATTGGGGTTGTGTAGGTGGAGGCAAGGGACAATCACGAATGAGATGATCTCCCTGACATCTGTAGCATGGTCCTCTAGGGAATGGGGGTCTTACTTGCCTAGGTTGAGGTCTAGGGTTGGGGTTTGCATACATGACGTTTGTGTAATCTGACTCCCAACTAGGTTCATTTGGCTCTTCACTATAGTAGGACTCACCATGTTCAGGAGACTGCATGTAGTAGGCCTGGGGGCTGTCAATATGCATCAAATCAAAGCTATGGTCACTCCGGTCACTTTCAGAAAGCAATGGTGTTACAGGGACTATGGCTCTATTCAGGTTCTCTTCTACAGCTGCATATTTTACTGGGATCACATTGGATGAAGCTGGAGGTTGTTGGGCTAACATAGGCTGAGGCCTTTGCTAGGCCTGATATTGTGGTTGGTATGTTTGTTGGGGCCTAGCATACTGCTGTGGTGGATATTGGTTCTGATATTTGCCTTGTTGGTATGGCTGAGGGTAGGTTTGCCTAACCGCTTGCTTATTGTATGGGCAGTCTTGTGTTGTGTGATTTGTGTATCTTCGTTCTATGTGCAGTACTGGCTACTAGGATTTACTTGGGGTTGAGCCATAATAGGACATACATTTGCAATATGGTCACCACCGCAAGTATAGCACCTCTTTACTAGGGCAAACCTTGGGATTTGTTTGCTAGAGACACCTAGTTTTTGAGCTACTTTCTCAACGAGTTCCTCAATTGATGTGGATTGCATGGAAGAGAGGCTAGAGGCACTTTTGGAATCTTTGTAGATTTTTGAAAGCTCTAGTTCCTCCCCTAGGTTATCCTCTATGTCAATACACATGCATACACACTCTTCTATGGTCCTAGGGTCCTTTAAGTACACATATGATCTCAATTTGGTACTTAGCAATCCATCCAATAATAAAGCCACTTGCTTAGCTGGTGTGGGTAACTCAGGGACAGGGCATCTCTCCAAATATTGTCTAAATCTTCTTCCAGCAAGTCTCACGGTTTCTTGAGGGGTTTGCTTGAAGCTGTGAATCAATGAGGAAGTGTTATGTCTTATGACACTTTTAGAGAATTCAATAATGAATGCCTCTAGAAGTTGGTCTATGCTCATGAACTGTCTCTCATTCAATGGTTGAAACCACGTAAGGGTTGTGTTCCTAAGGGTTAGACCAAAGGCATTGTACTGCATGAATAGATCCTCCACTTGTTCAGCTCTCAAGACTTGTCTGAACTCAGCCACATGATCATATGGATCTCCAGTGCCATCAAAGTAGTTCTTCATGGACTTAACTAGCTGAGTCGATCTCAAGGTCCTTGTGTGCTCTCTAGGTCGTGGTAGAGGGAACTCATCCGCATTTCTTTGATTCTTGGGAGCTCTAAGTACCTCAGGTTCTACTCTATTTGTTTCCGTCCTCGTTCTTTCTCTGCCCCCTGGGTTGGCAAAGCTCACTTCTGGCCTATCTCTACTTCTGTCTCTCTGAGTTCCATGAGCTTGGGATGTTCCAGCTCCAGGGTGACCATAGGACACGTTCGATCTTTGTTGGGGGAAAACGAATTCACCCTTCCAAGTATAAGCATGCCTATCATGTTCTGTAACCACAAAGATCCTCTCTGAAGCGTGATCTAGGTAGGTCACTCTGCCTGGGCTATCTGGATCTTTAAACTCATAGATCATTATTGTTCCTATATCATTTGGCCGATCAGATTTATACCTCCAAAAGGCTTCGTTAGTTTCTCCGTTCAGAAGCAGATCTATACTCTTGTTGTCCTGGAGAACCCACTCGGGGTTGAGGATTCTAGTAAGAACAAATTTCCCTCGAGGGGTCTTGGTTTCTGCACCCATGTTTCCTTGCTCTAGGTCACCTAAATCCGCTTCTGAGATCACATTCCCAAATTCATCTCTCCTATCTGGGTGACTGGTGACTACATATAGTATCCCTTCCTTGTCTAGGTATGCTCCGTTTTCAAACTTGACAGCTGGGTGCTCTAGTCCAATGTATTGGTTAGGGTTTTTAATCTGGACCACGGATCTTCCTAGGCCGTCATCATAGATGCTAGCACCTAGTCGGTTGGTCCTAAGGTATTCCAATTGCATCTTGTAGGGGCCTTCCACCCTATACAGATATGGCACTCTTGAACTTCCTGTAGGTCTGTCCATGCCTTGAGACATCTCTGATTCACTTGTCTCAGAGCTAGGGTAATGTGAGTGGTGGCTCAACTGGTGGGCCCAAGACCTAGCAGTATGATTAACGCTAGCCTCTAAAGACCTAAGACTTTGTCTATCTCTCCCTAGATGTCGCCCTGGTCTAAGGTTCATAAGCTTAATTGATTAGCCCAAATTTGCCCAAGTAACCTCGTTGTTGAGTTGTTTTGTATCAGTTACTTGATTCTTTTTTTGTTGATTACCGTGTTTATGGTCTTTTCTGATATCACGTCGTTAGGTATACTTGAGTGTATTTCCGCACTTGAAGTTGATCGTTCCACGTTACGTTCTTTTTCCTTTCAAGTTCTTAACCATACAAAGTTTATGTCGTTAGCTTGAACTTGAGTATTTAGGTGGTCTTCAACTTGATAAATTCCTATCGCCACCCTGGCCTACTCCTATCACTAGTCGTTCTTAGCCTAAGCTAGGAATGGATAGAGGGAGTTGAGAGTTTCCAACCTTTTGTTTCCTTCTTGGTTGCCCTTGAGTGCCTATGAAGCGTGTTCCTAAGCTCGCACTTATTCTTGCTTAGAATGCCCTTTGATGCTCTCAATAGATCTGTAAGAGTTCCAAAGTTAGCTCAAGACTTAAATTCCAAAGACAGAACCAATTACTTTCATTCATGTGTTAAACGTTAATCGCTACTTCTGACTTCAGGCTCAAAGTACTTCAAGTTCAGCCGGTTTCGAATCTTTCCTAACCGTAAATTACCTCTTAGCCGCGTGGGTCCCTTGGGAGTGGTAGGGGTCTGTTAGACAGAGGCCCTGTACTATTTTCCCAACTCATCACACAATCATAGATGTTATCCCGTTCTTAGCTCAGTGTCCAACTCTAAACAACTGAAGACTGTTCAGTGTACTGGAATTAGAACTTTAGAACTGATTCTACTGTAGTTATCTGGGCAGCAGTCCGGTTACTTATTTTTCTGAGTAAAATATACTTCAGTAACGAAGGTCACCTAATACGTACTTCTTCAGCGCAGACAGGTATACCAACCACACATTATACCTTGAAGTTATGAGGACTCATCGTATGCTAAACTCGAACAACCAATCTTCTAATAACAAACGACTAACCATAGACTTAACGGTGTACTACTCACATCCAGACCATTACAGATACTAGTCTTCTTGTGATCGGAATCAACAGTGACTATAGACTACGGTATCGAATTCGATCACTTACAGAAAATGCTAAAAGACAAATAGTTTGGGACTACTTTTCATGTTCCCTTACTCCGCCGCAGAAGTGACAAACAACACACTACACTTGATAACACTCAGAGACACACTTCAACCATTACCGAACAGATTCGTAATGCAATACAACTGATTCGTAACTCTGTATTAATGTGCGAATAAACGGCTAGCCGGAGCACAGAACAGAACAGAACAGAGCAGGGACTGATCTTCTCAACAACATGCACACTCACACAATACGTTTACAACCCCCAAAACGGGGCTTACTCAAACAATATACTGCAATTCCCAAACAGGGGGCGCCCGGCCATTCTTTTCTCATTGCCTTATATAGAGGATTTTTTTACAAGAGTGTGCAAATCTTTAGTTACCTGCGCATTTCTTGAAAGGTTCTTTTACATTTAAGATACCTGTCCTAGTACTTTTGTCCTTGTTCGGCGGTCGTCTAACACTTTTACATTTAAGACACCTATCCTAGTACATTTGTCCTTGTTCGGCGGCCGTCTAACACTGGCACGCACGGTGGACTCGAACCCGCAAGTGCATTATCGTCTTCGACATTCTTTTGTTTTGCCTGAAGGCTTGTTCCAGGGTTCTGCTCCCGAATCATTTCTGGCTTTTCCTGTATAGTCTTTTGTAATAGCTCCTCTTGCAATCTTTTAATATTCTGCTTGTATTCTTCAAGCTGCTTTTCTTGCTTCTGAATTACAGTAATCAAATGACTTTCATGGTCTGACACAAAACAGGACCGCATTTGTTCAAGTGGAGGAACAAGTATAGCAAGCCATCTTCTACGAAAAAGTGTCCAAATATTTTGGATACGACTATCCAATTGTTGTTTTAATAATTCTATATCCACATTCGTCATTAATGTGGCATTCAATTCTACTCCTTCATCTTTTAATATCTGACTTTCCAATTCCTGCAAAACCTGTATTCTTGAATGCAAAACTTCATTTTCTGCTTGCAGGTTGGCATTCATGATAGAAAAGCTCATCATTTTGTCTTGTATCCGTTTTTGTATATTTTTCTGCCACTGGCAAAATTCTTGAAAAAACTTTTTAGCGTTAATCAATTCCGCTATTAATTGTCGTTGGTTACTCTGTAACTCCTTCAGTCAGCCTTCTTTGTCATCCAGTTCCTTTTGCATCTGTGTCATCTTTTCTAATAATGAATTGGAATTATTCATATTAGCGAATAATATTTCTTTTTCCTGCTGAATCATTTGTTCTTGTTGACGCAAATAATCAGAAACTTCTTGTAATTTATTTTGCAACCCTGTCACATAAGTTGGTGGGAGATTGTCATTCGGTAACTTCCTTGGACTGACAGTTTGTAAGTGGTCTTCCATTCTTCGTTTAATCGACAGCCTAAAAGGCGTTCCTACTGTCTTGTTCTGTTCTCTATTACCTGTGTGAAATGAATTTTCAGACGATGTAGAAATTTGTTCTGCTTCCTCTTGCTCTGCACTGTGTGGGGGTCCTGTGTCTATCATGTTCTGATCACAGGAATTAATATCTTGGGACCAGTTCAGCTTCTGCTCTTTCACTGACTGTACAAATTTGAATATAGCAGCTAAATATACTGCTAGTCTACTACTGGTTTGGGATCTTCGCTTATCCCCGACAAAGATTTGTGTATAGAGATGGTTATATAGCCAGTGTGTCCAGCTAACTCTACCTCCTCCTTCGGCATGTACTAATGGTGAGAAATTTTCTCTAGACATCAAATCAAATTTAACTAAGAAACATAGTTTCTCCAAATACCACTTGAATTGTTCACGGCGATTATATGTGGCATTTTTCATCATGTAATATCTTCTGCGGCCTTCGCAGTTTCCAAATTCTTTTCTCAGATCATCAGTTGGACATTTAGGAAAACGTGCATCATCATACAGCGGCAATTTAAATATGGCTGAAACTAACTGTGGTGAAAATTGTACCTGGTTTAAAATGAGGCCTTTTGTTCGTCGCATGCTGTGTAACTGATTCTCTGCATCTTCATTTCCTGTCCACTGCTCCCATGGTAACTGAGCAAACTGGAGGAGTCCGATCCTCCGTAGCCAGTTCTCATTCCTCCTAGAATGGATGTCGAGCTCTATTTTAAATTCTGTGGAAAATAATATGTTGTTATGCTGAACTTTTAATGTTGCAGAAGTCATTGAGTCATCTTCATCATCCTGTAATGTAGTGTTTGTTGTAGTCACAACACGGTTCTGTGCATTTGCGCGCTTCCTGAGTCGCCATCTTAGTATATCGGATTCAGACATGGTTGTAAGAGTTGCCGAAAATAATATGCTGGAAGTTTGTTAACTAGCACCCAAGCTTGAAGAATACTATACTGAAGAATACTATGCTAGGCATACGCATTTTATAAGCACCAGAGCTTGAACTGCCATTCGCTGGAATGATTATATTTCATTCGGACATGACACTTCATTCCCCTTACCAAAATTGTAGCATGAGTAAAAATCATCATTCTGCATTTTATGCCGTAGATCGATGCTGGACTTAGCAAGTTTTACATGTGCGAAAAGTATCATGAAACAAAACCTTGGTATCATACTCAATTCGAACTCATCGTCACATTATGAATTCGCATGATCGAATTTTACTATTCTTCTATGAGGCCTTCGAGGTACATATTCTTGGCTAATCTAAATGTACGAGCTATTTTTTTCTTAAGGGTTTCCAATAATTGCTTCAGAGTGTCGGGTTCTAAAATCTGCGCATCTATTCTGACGGAACTTAGTGCGATTGCTTCAGTAAGCAAGATTTTGGCCTGGGTTTGCAAAAAGGCCTCCTGTAAATAAAAATCATTGGATAATGCAGCGTCCCGGGATGTCTTCATTTCGATGACTTTCTGCTGCATCTCCGTGACTCGATCCTTCTGATTTCGCAGTTGGTTATCGAGTTGCTCGAATTGCTGGTTCTAAAATTCAATCGTTTTGGAATATGCATCTCGTTCTCTTCGAGCATCTGCCAGATCTTTTTGGTATTTTGCTTCCCTGGTTAATTGGCGTCTCAGCATTCTGTTTACCTCGTCTAAACATTCCTGGGCTCTTCGTAGCTCGTCTTGGACTTGTGCTGCTTCTCGCTGTTGGTCTTGATTCTTCTGGATGGTTTCCTGCAACTGGGCCTTCGTTTCTTCGACCAATTCTTCTAGGGATGAGCTGATGTCTTCTTTTTCTTGGAGTGCGGTCTTTAATTCCCGGATTTCTTCGTGTGCTTCGTGTAATAGCTGGTCTTTGGCGGCAAGCTGCTCTAGTGCTGCATCCCTTTGCTGTTTCAAGGTCTGTTGTTCCAAAAACTGTGCTTGGAGGTCTGCTAATTGTGTCTGTAATTGATGATTTTCTGCTTTTACGGCGTCGACTTCTTCTTGTAGTGGGGTGATGTCGGCTTCCAGGAGGTCGACTTTATGTTGTAGGTCGTGCCGAATGGTATTCGCGACCTCACTCATCTGTACCGGAAGTTGTTGTGAGAGGGTAATGAGCAGTTGGCCCATGTCAGCCAGTTCAGAAAAGATTGGAACAGAGGGAAGGGGGAGTGGGTGTTGTGGTGGTGTAGAGGTTTGGGTATGGATTTGGGGGGATGTCGGGGGTGAATAATTGGGGGAGGATGAAGAGGATTCGGAAATTGGTGGCGGGAAAGGGTTGACTGGTGGGGATTGAGGACCAGGGGATGTAGGGTGAGTTACTTGATGGAGGGGTTCGTGTTCACCTGTAATGTGGGCGATGGTGGATTCTACGGCCTTCAGTAGGGTGTTGAGTGCGCTGTCGATCACTTGCTGTTCATCTTCTCGTCGTGCTGATGCTTCTTCGGTTGAGACTGGTTCTGTTTCTGTGTGATTCTACTAGTCGTGGTGGTCGGCCGATGATTCGTTGTGTATGGAAGTGGCTGTGTCGTGGAAGGTCTCTTCTTGTTCGGCGTTTCGGGTGTCCTGATTCTTTCCGGTGGATCCTTGTGCTTCGCTTTCTGAGGAGCTGATCCGAATTCTCTTGTTGCGGAAGAGTTGGTTGATCTCCTCATCTTCTTCTTCCTCGTCGTCGAGTGGTTGAACTGATTCTTCAAGTCTAAGTACGGGACCTTGGGGTGGTGGTTGTGCGGCAAGGATGGCTGGGAAAAGGAATGAGATGATATGGGGAAGGCGAGAGCGCGGGGTGGTACCCTTTTGGAGTTGCTTCACTATAGCGACACATTCTTTATGGATTCTAAGGAAAAAGTATGATGCGAAGTTGACGGGTTCTTGGGCAGCTAATTCTAAAGCGGAATGAAATGGTTGTGAGATGCCGTAGGTGCGCTTCTGCAGGTTGAGTATGGCGACTAAGAATTGTAGGGCGGATCATTCAGGTTCGGGTCGGTAGAGAATGGCGTATTCGTTGGACGAAGAGCGGGGGAATAGTTCATTCATGCGGGCGATGGGAATACTAGGACCATGTTCACGGCCTTGCGGGTTGAGGCGATAGGCTTTAGCGAAGGCTTGGAAGGTGATGACTGTTCGCGAAGGGAGCGAGAGGAAGACCCATTGGTGTTCGGTGGCGGGGGACTAAGCAATGGCGGTGATGATTTGCGTGAAGAAAGGATGGGCTTCCACCGAGTGCCAAGGCAACTCAGCGAAGTTGGCCAACCCTCTGCAACGCAGGTATTCACCTACCTCGGTAGGGATACCATCGTGGAAGGCAACATAGTTGGCTATCGCTTCCATGGCGTTTACTGAGACAGACAATGAACACGGATGCAGAATGCACGAGGGCTCAGAATACTAACATACAACACAATAGCTTTTTTTGGCGTTGTCGATAGAGTTTAAGTAGAAACAATACGGTGGGGAGGAAAAGGGGGTTGGATATCATTGTGCAGTGTGGGAATAATGCTGGTTTTCATGCAAGCGTGCGTACTCGAGTGACTGTTAAGGGGGCGGCTGGTCACATCAAGATTGTACAAAACACGGCTATTTATAAAAAGTAGAAAGAAGAAGAAAAAACAGAAAAGATTAAACAAAACGTGGTCCATCGTCGAAAAACTTAATGCGGGCTAGTGGTGTGATGATATGGCCGCAGCTTCGACCCATTAATTACTTTTGGGAGTGGATTTCCAGTCAACATAGTCAACCGAAAAGTTGTCGGACCGACTTGTTCTGAGATCTTAAAAGGGCCGAACCATCGTAATTTGAACTTTCCTACGGCTCTATCGGATTTTGCATTATAGAAGAGTACAAGCTCACCTACCGAAAAGATTGGAGTCTTCAAATATCGATCGTGTGTCTTGGCTTGCCTTAGTTGTACTTCGCGCATGGTTAAAAAGTTGAGCCATCGGTGCTCATCAAGTTCCCTGAGTGCGTCCATTCGTGCTGTCAGCGAATCTTCCGGTAGCATTTTCTGAGTGATTGCTACACGCAGACTTGGGATAACTATTTCCATGGGGGCTATTGCTTCTAAGCCATAAGCTAGTTTGAAAGGTGTCAATCCTGTTGTTACCTTATATGTAGTTCGGTATGCCCATAATACTGCAGGTAGTAGTTGATCCCATCTTTCCGGTGCTTCCATGATCAGTTTCCGAAGGATATTCAATAATGATTTGTTTGTACTTTCAACCAAACCATTGGCGCGAGGGTAATATGGAGAGCTGAGTTTATGTGTCACCTGGAATGATTGGGTGAGTACCTTCATTAATTGATTTACGAAGTGAGTACCTTGATCTGTCACCAATTCGAGTGGTAAGCCAAATCGTGGGAAGACATCATTTAGCAGACATTTTGCTACTACAACTGTTGTAGCAGACCGTAAAGCCCAAGCTTGTGCCCACCTCGTTGCATAGTCTGTACAGGTTAGTATGTATCTGTTGTTACTGAAGACTGCTGGAGGTGTGATTGGACCGATAAAATCTAATCCCCATTTTTGAAATGGTTCGAGTGGCATAATTGGCTGCAAGGGAAAGAAGTGTCGTTGCAGTGGTTGTCCAGACCTTTGACAGTTATCGCAGTTTCTGACGAATTGGGCCACATCTCGGTACATAGTTGGCCACCAGAGACCTCCTTGCAGAATTTTCCGGTGAGTTAAATCTGTGGCAAAGTGACCACCAGTAGGGGTTGAATGAGCCATTGTGATGACCGAGTTAATTTCATGCGGAGGAACACATCGAAGTAAGATTCCGGTGCGATCTACATAATATAGTTCTCCTGCAACTAACCGGAATCGGCGGCTAAAGACTGCCATTTTCCTTCGAACTGCCTTGGCAGTCTCAGATGGAAAGCATCCTTCGGTGAGAAAAGTTAGAATCTGATCATAGTATGTAGGTGTTGCTTGTAATTTGGCAGGCTCATCGGTCAGTGGCTCAGAACTATAAATTGCTGGAGTCGTGTCATCTATGCCTATCGGAGCTTCACCAGAATCTAGGCGAGATAAGAAATCTGCTAAGGCATGTGCATTTCCGGGTCGGTGAATGACTTCATAATCAAATTCCTGCAAGAGTAGCACCCATCGTGCTAATGGTCCGCCTAAATGTTGCTGTCTTACTAGATAGACGAGGGCAGCATGATCCACATGAAAGGTGAATTTCCGGCCTAATAGATAATGTCTGAACTTTTTGATGGAGTAAATTAATCCTAGACATTCTCTTTCGGTGGTAGAATAGTTCTTTTCTGCCGGTGCAAGCCTTCTGCTGGCGTAATAGACAGGGCGAAACCATTTATGTGTTTGCTGCATCAAAATACTGCCGATCGCAATATCTGAAGCATCGATAAAAACATGGAATGGATTGTCCCAGTCTGGTGGTTGCAAGATTGGGGCCTGCGTCAATAGATACTTGAGTCGATCAAATGTAGTTTGGCATTCTTGAGTCCATTCGAACTGTTGGGGAGTTTTGGTGATTAGTCTGTTCAGTGGTACAGCCAGATGAGCAAGCCACCGTAAGTGTCTGCCATGCCACCGTACTTGACCCATAAAACGCATTACTTCTTCTGGAGTGGCGGGTACTGAGGCTTCTAAAATTGCCGAAATCTTATCTGGGTCTACTCGGATACCTTGGGCAGATATAATATGACCAAGTAGTTTGCCACATGAAACGACAAACACAGATTTGCTTGGGTTAAGGCAGAGTCTGTAGTCTCGACACTTTTGGAAACAGCACCGTAGATGAAGCAAATGTGCCATCATCTTTCCAAAAATCGAGAAGTCATCGAGATATACTTGCATAAAGGAATTGAGATAAGGAGAGAAAATCTCCTGCATACATCGCTGAAAGGTGCTTGGTGCATTTCTTAACCCAAACCACATTACTGTACAAGCAAAGACACCCCAATTGGTAATGAAGGCAGTTTTTGGTATATCTGCTTCAGCCATTCTAACCTGATTGTAACCACTGTATCCGTCTAAGAATGAATACATTTCGTGGCCTGCTACCCTATCAAGCATGATATCCAGAAAGGGGATCGGGAAAGGATCCGGTACTGTTGCTGTGTTTAATTTCCGGTAGTCTACATAGATTCGTAGTTGCTTATTTTTCTTTGGCACGATCACAATTGGTGAAATCCATTCAGCATGTTCTACTGGTACGATGAATCCAACTTTTAATAATCTATCAAGTTCGGCTTTTACCTGTGATGCATAATTGGGATTCATCCGGTAGCTGGGCTGCTTATTCGGTTTAGCTTCAGGTTTCAACATAACTCTGTGCTGATAGATGCGCGGATCTAGTCCTTTCATATCTTTGTAGTCCCATGCAAAGACGTCTGAGAATTCGCGAAGTAGTCGAATCAAATCAGCTTTAAATGTTTCCGGTAAGTTTTGCCTTATCTTTACAGGTCGTGGATGATCTTCGTCTCCTAAGTTGTACGAGGTCAACTGGTCTTTGGAGACATAAAACTGTTGCGGTTTCTCTATACCGTCTGTTGACCGGAATAGTGATTGTAATTCATCGTCACGTGTTGAAACATATCTTCCTGCTTAGTTTTTTTGGTGATTGGTGCAACTGTACAAACTGAAGTACTCCAGTTATCTATCACGAACTGTAGATCAACAGTCCCTAAGGTCATTAAATCAGCGTTATTCTTCAGAAATTCCTCTTCTTCATCATCTGATAGTCCATCTAACATGTGGACTGGTTCAGCAAAATATGGTCTGGCGTGAAGTTCGCAAGGTTGTATAGCATCTAATTTGACCACATATCTACGGTTGGCATCTTTGAACGTAAGCTCTTGTGCGGACCAGTCCTGTATTACCTTTGCATGCTTCAGCCAAGGTCGACCGAAAAGAAGGTTGTAATCCAAAGTGGATTCCGGCAGATCTAGTATAACAAAATTCATTTTGAAGGTCGTACCTTGTAAATTAATGGGTACATTTCACACAAGTCCTACAGGATGGACTCTAGATTGGTCTGCCATTCTGACAAAAAATTGAACTGGTTCGATTTCGGTCCATCCTAACCTATTGCATAAGGCTATAGTTGCAATGTTAACACGAGAGCCTCCATCAATCAATACCTGTGTAATTTTATGATTCTTATACCATACTGTAATCAAGGGAACTTAATGATCAACCGTAGAATCAGGTTCCGGTTGAACTACTGCTGTCGTCGGAATACAAGAAGGTACCGGACTGAACTGTTGCTGGAACTGTTGTCGAACCCCAGGTACTAATGCCAGTAGTTGGCCGAGAGGCAGAGTAATAGATGCCTTGGATAAAATTTCCCAGGCCTGCTGAGATTGGTTATCCTGCTCTTTTGAACTTAAGGTCTCTACTGATGCAGAAGTATCTGTTGTTATGTCTACTGCTGATGATGGCTCCGCTGCTGCTTCCTTTTGTTGTGTTCCTTCCTTTGTCGACGAGGTCTGAGTCACCGGAATAGGTTCTGGGAACACTGGTGGTTCTGTTGCGGTCCAGTGGCTAGCCTTGTTATACATCCTATGTTGTTCTCATATCCCCGGTTCGAATATTTCTGCTGCTGACTGCAGCTGTTTACCTGATCGGGTCTGGACTGTAGCTGTTTGTGTTTCTACCGGTGTAATTTGTACCATGTTGGCCATTGGGTTTTGCCGCTCCTTCTTCCTTTGATCATACTCAGCTGCATCCTTGCAAAATCTTCTAATGTGTCCGAATTCACCACAAAAATGACAGTGTGGCGATGGTAAATTGGGATTTTCCGGTGGTGGTTCGTTCTGCCAGCGGTTTGCATTATAGTTATTGTTTCTCTGTCCTCGGTAGTTTCGATATCCTTGCGGTTGATTGTTTCTCAGTTGCGGAGGTACATAGTGATTCGCTGCCTGTCCATGTTCTTGAATAACAGCATTGACTGTTGCTGTTCCCTGTATTCTGGCATTGTAGACACAATTTCCGGTGGTGTGTCCGGCAGTGTTGCAGATAGCGCAGAACGTTTGATTTAGCGCACAATTGGCACTAGTATGACCTGAATTTTTGCATGTGATACAGTACACTTGTCTGGTTATATCTTCAGTCATAGTTTTGTTCGTTTTTAACCACTCTAGATCTTCTGTAAATCCACCGACTTTGGATTCCAGTTGTAGAGCCATGGCAATGACTGCATCCAACGTCATTGCTCCGACACATCTTATGATCATGATCTGCTTCGATTGCGGGGTTAAACCATTGATAAACCACTGCGTGATGACATCATCCGGTAAGTTAACATGGGCCTGTGGTATCTGTCGCAAGTGTGTTCTAAAAAGTGTAGCATATTCCTGGACAGTCTGATTCGCCTTCTGTCGGTTGTTCTGTAAATAATCAAAGATTTCGGAAGGATTCTTCTTTAACCTGAATCGTTGCAGAAAAGCATCTCGTACTGCATCATAGGTACCGAAATGATTAATGTCGTATTCCGTAAGCCATCTAGCCGCTTCATTGACCAGTGTAGATTGAAAAACAATGGCCTTGTATGCCTGATCCGGTGGATGGTTAAGGACTGCATAACTGATCTCGAAAGTGCGTACATGAGCATCCGGGTCATCTCCTAGGAATCCACCAAATTTCGTGTATGTTACTCCTGTTGGAGGCGGCCTTGGTTGACATAACTGTTGTTGCTGTTGTTGTCCGTTCATTGTGAGTGTATTCGGCCCTTCTTCTGTATCTTGAGGTTGATTGGTTGAACTATCAGAAGTTGAATCGCCGGATGGCGTGCCTTCCGGTGTGCTGTTTTTGCGTAGGATACTTCGGATCTCTGCTTCGAACAGCTTTCCTTCCTTCTAGATGTCCAATATCCGAAATCTTTCTTCCAAGCACGCGGGTCGGGCTGAGGATTCCGCAAAAAATGCTAATCCTTGGCCGCCAGTTGGTGTTTCTATCACCGGAATATCACCAGAGTGAACTGAAAGTGTACCAGACTGCAGTGTTTTTCCGCTTTTACCGATTTCTTTTCCTAGAGTATTTCTGATCGTGGATAACTCTGAATCTTTATCCAAGATTGTTAAACTGGTTTCCAGCGGTGTCTTGGTAGATTCTGGAATTACTGTATTTTCGATAGGCTGGGTCGAAGTGACACCAGAATGTACCAAAGGCGTTGATCGTTCCACCGGAATATGACCGGAATTAATTCTAACGTCCTTAACTTGCTTGACCACTGGGTCAGGCCGCGTTATACCTTCTTCTCCTAGGGTTGTCTTTAGCACTTTTCGTATTCCAGTCGTATGGTTCCTAGGATACGTTTCGCCAGACCGAGTAACCGGCATGTATCATTGCGTAGAAGCACTATCTGAGCAATTGGCAACAATCTGGCTCTGTTGCTACCGTCAGTCAATCGAACGATAAACGTAATATTTGATTCTGAAAAACAGCTGGCACGCTACTGCCACTTTTCACAGCTAACTGGCAACCTGATGCCACTTTCCCACAGACGGCGCCAAATGTTAAACGTTAATCGCTACTTCCGACTTCAGGCTCAAAGTACTTCAAGTTCAGCCGGTTTTGAATCTTTCCTAACCGTAAATTACCTCTTAGCCGCGTGGGTCCTTGGGAGTGGTAGGGGTCTATTAGACAGAGGCCCTGTACTATTTTCCCAACTCATCACACAATCATAAATGTTATCCCGTTCTTAGCTCAGTGTCCAACTCTGAACAACTGAAGACTGTTCAGTGTACTGGAATTAGAACTTCAGAACTGATTCTACTGTAGTTATCTGGGCAGCAGTCCGGTTACTTATTTTTCTGAGTAAAATATACTTCAGTAACGAAGGTCACCTAATACGTACTTCTTCAGCGCAAACAGGTATACCAACCAGACATTATACCTTGAAGTTATGAGGACTCATCGTATGCTAAACTCGAACAACCAATCTTCTAATAACAAACGACTAACCATAGACTTAACGGTGTACTACTCACATCCAGACCATTACAGATACTAGTCTTCCTGTGATCGGAATCAACAGTGACTGTAGACTACGGTATCAAATTCGGTCACTTACAGAAAACGCTAACAGACAAATAGTTCGGGACTACTTTTCATGTTCCCTTACTCCACCGCAGAACTGACAAACAACACACTACACTTGATAACACTCAGAGACACACTTCAACCATTACCGAACAGATTCGTAACGCAATACAACTGATTCGTAACTCTGTATTAATGTGCGAATAAACGGCTAGCCGGAGCACAGAACAGAACAGAACAGAGCAGGACTGATCTTCTCAACAACATGCACACTCACACAATACGTTTACAACCCCCAAAACGGGGCTTACTCAAACAATACACTGCAATTCCCAAACAGGGGGCGCCCGGCCACTCTTTTCTCATTGCCTTATATAGAGGAGTTTTTTACAAGAGTGCGCAAATCTTTAGTTACCTGCGCGTTTCCTGAAAGGTTCTTTTACATTTAAGATACCTGTCCTAGTACTTTTGTCCTTGTTCAGCGGTCGTCTAACACTTTTACATTTAAGACACCTGTCCTAGTACATTTGTCCTTGTTCGGCGGCCGTCTAACACATGTAACACAAACACCAATTGACACTTTGAATTTTTTTTTTTTTTTTTTTGGAAAACAATTCTAGAGATCCCTGAATTTTGTTCCCCCTAGGTATGGTCAACTTCAAAATACCCTATCTAATAATCCTGGTTTTGGTTGTACTCCCCACGAGCTTTCCAACAAGACAAGAATCAGAGCAATTGGATTTCGTATGAGAAAGTTATGTCAGTTCAGGGTTCTGGTGCTAAAACAGGGTTCAAACAGGTTGACAGTTCACAAGATTTCTTTTTTTTTAGAACACACTTCTAGGAACCTCACAAATCATTAATGACTCTCTAATTATGCCTAAAATTCCCCAAGGACTTGGAAAAATTAACCCTAAAATTTTGGCCGAAAAGCGTGTCAATCGCGATCGATAGGTCTGTCAATCGCGATTGACAGAGGTGTCCGTCGGGGCCTCTCGGTCGCGATCGACACGTCAATCACGATCGACTGTGTCAATCGCGATCGACAGAGTCGGTCATGAGTCATGTCAATCGCGATCGATGGTGTCGATCACGATCGACATGTTTTCTGGGATTTCCGCCGTAATTTCAATCAATCGGGGCTGTGTCCGTCGCGATGGACACGTGGCAACGCGTAAAATTCAGTCAATCGCCAAAATTCAGTCGATCGCGATCGACGATGTCAATCGTGATCGACGATGTCAATCGCGACTGATAGACGTGTCGGTCGTGGCTGTCGATCGCGATCGACGGTGTCAATCGTGATTGACAGGGTCCTACATGGCAGTCAGTCGGTCGTGGGGTCTGTCGGTCACGATCGACAGGTCTGTTGGTCGCGATTGATAGGGTCTATCGGTCGCGATTGACAGATGTTGTCGATCGTGGCTGTCGATCGCGATCGATGGTGTCGATCGCGATTGACAGAGAAACTCGGAATTTTTTAACTGTTTTTAGTGATTTAGAATGTGCTTATCATGTAGATTATGGTGGTGCACTTTGTTTTACCAAATGGGCGATTTTTCTGTCGATCGCGATCGACAGAGGTCTGCGACACAGAGATAGTTTCGTGATGTTTTGTACCTGTGTGGAGTGCTGGAGATGATGATGCAGCAAGTACCTGCAAGAAAGCTCAAGAAACATGCAAAAACAACACACACAATATCGCTCTCTCACTCTCTCTCACAAGTGGAATGAGGGAAATGAGGTGGAGAAGGTGATATGATCAAAAAACTGAATTTTTTTCGCGATGATGGAGATGGAGGTGGGAGATGGTGATGATGATGATGGTGATGATGGTAGTGAGGTAAGAAAGAGAAAAATAAGAAGAGTGAAGAAATTACCTACAATGCCAACGTCTCAAATCTACGTCTTACCCTCACACGCTCGTCCTCAAAGCTCGATCCCCGGCAACGGCGCCAAATTTGGTGTAGCTCAGTGATGAGTAGCACCTCGTTTAATGTCAATCCGGGAAGATGTGAGGATGGTATGATGACCTCGAGCAAGTGAAGGCACAAGTGCGTGAGTGCGAAGCACACTAACATGCACACACATACACACACACGCGCACACAAGGCAAGACAAAGAGTGAGAAGCAATGGAGTTCTTTAGATTAATTTCAAAAAGCTCATACAAGTCTAGATCAATTACAAGATAACCTCAAAAATGAGCTCTCTAGCTCTATTTATAGTTTTTGACTAGGTTTTGGCCGTGTCCAGACCTAGTGTCCGACCTAGTTAAAAATTAGGTTCTCTACCCTATTTGGAGGTTCAAACGAAGTCTAAAAAATGTGAAAATTGACAGGTAGGTACTTCTAAAGCTCCTCAAGCTCAAGGACTCCTTGGCTTGCACAAAATGGAGCTACAAAAATATGAAATGGTATTTACAATGGTTTTTAGTGATGAAAATCATTATTTTTGTAGGGGTTTCTAATAACATTTTGACATACATTTCCTGGAGCTCCCTACTTGCTCCTTCTCCTTGTGTGTCCACCTCTTTTATATGTGTTAGTGTCCTGAAAAAATATTGGCCTACTTGCCAGATCATCGTTGACTGCTCTGTCTGCTTGTACTTTCTCTTCTCTCTGACTCCCTTCGTAAGCTTCCTTGCCTTGTGAGTCCTTCACTTCCAACAAGGCATATTGCCTTTGTGACATCCATATACCTATTTCTGTATGTATAAACTCAATGCCTAAGAAATAGCGCAGCGCACCAAGATCTTTCATGTCGAATTCCTGCATAAGAAGTTTCTTTACCTCTTTGATGCTTTCCTCATTATCACCACCTACAATCAGGTCATCAACATAAATAGCCACAATAGTGATGCCATCATCAGCCTTCCTTACATATAGCGAGTGATCTGCATCACACATAGAGAACCCAATGCTGGTTAAGTAATCAGCAATCCTCGCATGCCATGCACGAGGGGCTTGCTTCAGCCCATACAAAGCCTTTTGCAACTTGCAAACATATTCTGGATGCTTTGAATCTTCATATCCTTGTGGTTGGCCCATATATACTTCTTCTTGTAACTCATCATGTAGGAAAGCATTCTTCACATCCATCTGATGCAAAGTCCATCCTTTTGCTGTAGCCAATGCAACAATTGTTCGGACAGTAGACATCTTAGCTATAGGGCTGAATGTTTCCTCATATTCAATGTCATATGTCTCTGCATAACCTTTAGCTACCAATCATGCTTTATACCTGCTTATGCTACCATCAGCATTATGCTTTACCTTGTAAACCCATTTGCAGCCTATGGGTTTCTTTCCTTGTGGCAATGGAACCAGCTTCCATGTATCATTTCCATAAAGTATAACCATCTCCTCATCCATAGCTTTTTCCCAATCTGCATTACCAATTGCATCTTCAAAACAAGAAGGTTCAGCATCTTGTATTACCTTTGTCATGTAGGCACAATGGCGAGCCATGTAACTATCATATGTCAATCATTGCACTGAATTACGCATCCTCACAGATCTTCTTGGTCCTGGGCCACTTCTTCTTGTATCATCAGCATGTGCCCTTCTCAATCCTGGAGTCTTCACAGAGGGCAATCCAAGTTCCTCATCAAGACTCTTTGCTGAACTACTTGAATCTCCATCAACATCTTCAAAATCTGCACCTGTTTTACTACCAGTAGAAAGCTTTTCTTTACCTTTCTTGGACGTATTTGATGAATTTTCTGGACTGAAATTTCCACGCAATCTTCCACTCCATGGGTTTGAGTTGGAACTATTGCTTGGTGATGCATCCGGTCCACTCAAAACTTGAGATTATGCACTTGTTTTTTCATCAATTTCTTTGTCATTTGGTTCAAGATTAAGTACTTCTTTGGCATTTGCATAGAAGCTTGAAATTTCATCAATAACCACATTTCTGCTCACCTTCACTTGTCGTGTGAGTTGGTTATAACATTTGTACCCCTTTTGCTCAAGGGAGTATCCAATGAAGACACATTTTTCTGCTTTTGGATTAAGCTTCGTCCTCAACTCATCTGGAACATGTACATATGCAATACAACCAAAAACTTTTAGATGTGATAAGTTTGGCTTTTTACCTGTAAACTTCTCTTCAGGTGTAACTTGATGTGCAGCAGCAGTCGGAGTTCTGTTCATGATGTATACAGTAGTATGAACAACTTCTGCCCAATAACAATGAGGCATATTCTTCTCAACCATCAAAGCTCTTCCTATTTCTACAATATGTCTAATTTTGCGTTCAGCCATTCTGTTGTGGTGTGTACTTGCATGAAAACTGATGCCGAATTCCATGATTTTTTAGAAAATTGTTGAACTCATTTGACATGTATTCACCTCCTCCATCAGATCTTAATGTCTGAATGTAATTCCCTGTCTGCTTTTTCACCATAGCTTTAAAACTCTGGAAGTGAGTGAACACCTCGCTCTTCTCTTTCATGAAATATACCCATACTTTGTGTGTATGGTCATCAATGAAAGTAACATAAAACCTGCAACCACCCATAGATGTGGTCTTTGCTGGACCCCAAACATCTGTATGTACTACTTCTAGTACATTCTCACTAACATGCTTGTCATGTGGAAATGATGCTCTTGACTGTTTACCAAATTGAAATGCTGCACATACCTTTTGCATTTCTGCAACTTTGAAATTTGGTAGTCCAAGGACAATCTCCTTTGACTGCATCAGTTTCAGCCTTTGCAAGTTTGCATGTCCAATCCGTTTGTGCCATATCTCTATATCTGCAATAACTCCTACACCTTTTGCAAACATGGCTGCATTCATTTCAGGAATCTTCACATTTAAGGTGAACATCCTACCCACTTTGTTTCTTTTGGCAACCAATCGTCCATCCTGCTTGTACTCTTCTACATATAATCCATCAGCATTGAACCTGACTTGTAATCCCTGGTCAACCATTTATCCAACAGAAACTAGATTCTTTGTTATATTTGGAACATGCAACACATCAGCAAGATGTTTTACCTTCCCGTCCTCCATAGACAATGCTATGTTTCCTGTATGCTCAATAGGATGTGATGTATCATCACCTATTTCAACATATCCAGGAATTGGCATTTTCTGCAAACTTCTAAACCATTCTGCGTGACTGGTCATGTGATTTGAAGCACCTGAATCAACATACCAAACATTATCATTCGATTTTGAAGCACTAGTAGACATCGTATTCATCATGTGATGTTGAACCATAAACAGCTTCTCAGAATCATCTGCACTTGTGGATGCATAGTTGTTTTGCTGCCTTCTATTATTTTGATTCTTCAACCTGTAATCACGTTCAAAGTGTCAAGGTTTACCACAATTCCAGCATCCTTTACTATCATTACCTGAATCATTTCTTTGGAAATTTCTGTGACCTCTTTGGCTCGCCCTGCCTCGAAAGTTTCCTCTTCGTCCTGCATGATTCTGTTGTTGACCTTGGTCTTGGTTACTGTTTCCTCTTCCACTTCCAAAACCTCTACCTCTGCCTCTTCCTCTACCAGAGTAGAATAACTGCTCAGAACTGGGCTTTCCTTGGGAGTTTGAATGCTCACCAAAATTCTTTTCTTCAATAATCAACATAGATACCATATCAGCAAAATTCGGAATATTTTCCCTGGTCTGTATGGAAGTTCTGAACTGCTTATATGCAGCTCCTAAACCATGAAGGCACACTTCCACCTTATCATCATCATCTACATTCACACCAATAGATGCAAGTGACTCACATATGCTTTTGATTTTTAGAGTGTAGTCACTTACGGACATGCTCTTCTTTTCCAATGTATGCAGCTCGTTCTTGAGTTGCAATTTCTGTGCCTTTGTATTAGTCTCATACAAAGTTACCAAACTATTCCAAGCCTCTTTTGCAGTCTTGGCATCCTATATGTGTCCAATCATGCTATCCTGTATGCTAACAAATAGCCAATACATTACCTTTCGTGCTCCTTGATTCCATTCCTCATATGCTCTTAACTGGTCTGCAGTCGGATTCCTTTCTGGTAACTGCGGAGCATTTTCATTCTCTCCTTCGATGTACTTCCAATAGCCTTTTCTCATCAGGAAATTCGTCATTCTGAATCTCCAAGCATGGAAGTTGTTCTTGTCTAGCTTATCGCTCATAAGCTGACTCATTCCATCTGTGTTTGCCATGTCTGCAACAATTCACAACACTGCAAAACACTACAAGCAGCACTTCTGCTTGAACACTGTCGCACTATGAGGTCACTGTTTGATCTCAAAAAAACACAGTGTTGGTGTATCAACAGTACATGTAATCGCTTGAAATTTTGGATCTCGAATATATGAGTGTCGCCGAACACAACGCAAGTTACAATTTCTGAAACTGACCTGGTTTTTCTGTGGGTCCCACCTTGTGGGCTCGAAACGAAGGTCAAGATGGCTCCGAAACTTCGATCTAACAAACAGAGATGGCTCCGAAAATATTTTGAGGTCTTCTACCTTCACACCGATTTTCGTAGCAAACGGAGGCCGTTAATGAAATCGCGTCTTCTCCACGCCTTCCCACACAGTCTTCACCATCCCCTTCTCCACGAGTTCTCTACAGCCACGCTGGCTCTGATACCATGTCACGAGGAAGGAGATAAGGAAGAGAGCTCATACACACACTCTCACTCTCAAGGAGAAGCACACACACACACACATGTTGGTGCAGATCAATCACCAATTGAATATGTGAAGCAAAGAAGGTGGAGACATTCACAAGAGTGAAGGACATGTACACATATGTACATTAGTTATGACATAGGTTACATATACTTATGCTTTGATAGAAGCTTGTACATAATTGCCTATAAATATCTTTGGAAAATGTCGGGGCATAGAGAGTGAGAAAAGAGAAGACAATGAGAGACTATGTATGAGCATAGGAATAGAGAAATAAGAGATTGTAAATGTCAGTAGATACATGAGAAGTGAAGGGAAGTCTCTCTCTCATTTTCAGTTGTAGTCTTCTCCAGAAATGAAAGAAATCTTGCGCCCGATCTTTTCGAGTCTGCTCCTTCTGTGGTAAATCATTTGTGAAATCCTTTTGAGGATATCTAAGTTGATAGTTGATGAGTCTTTGATCAAAGTCTTAGAGTCTAATTGTAAACAGGTTAGGAGAATTATCTGTAGGAACATTCATATGTGTTGAGTGTTCACAGTCTCCTAAAACAGGCGCAGTTTTCGAGTCCAAAGAAATGAGTAGTGCTCAGTGCACAGTGTAAAGTTTTACACATGTGATAGCTCAAAATCTAAGTTGAGAGATAAGCTATCTACAGCCAAAAGGATTTGGCAAAACGGGTTCGACATTGTGAGAACCAAAGTTAAGAAGTTAGGGGTGTCAAATCGACTTCTCAGAAGTACAAATTTGGACATAGGTAACTTGTGAAGGTGATTTCTCAAGTTATACTAAACCTTTTGAAGAACTTTAACTTGAAGGAGGTGCGCAATCTCTAGGCAACACTCCATACAAAATTTCATAGAAAACTTTAAAGATTTGATAAGTCAATGAGAAGAAATTGTGCAGCAGACTTTCTATGTTTCATCTTCTTCACAAAATTTTTCAAGTTTTGATAAATTGGAGATTGGACCTCTAATTTGGTAAAGGTTTTGACTTACTCTTGATATAGAGGTGTTCTAAATTCAAGAGTAGGTTGTTCTTTTGGAGATTAACACTCTCCATCAGTGGTATCAGAGCAGGAGACATCAAAATCAAGAAAAGGAGGATCCCGACTGGTGCAGATTCAAGAATTTCAACAATTGAAGAGCTAGAAGGTGAAAGTTTGAAGGCAAAGCTTGAAGAGGAGACCATACAACATCAAGAAGGACAAAAGGAGTCTAATTCGAAGTAAAGGTACACATATTGTTCATAAAGGTTGAAGTTTTCAATACACAGGAGGACACAAGATGGGAGATTCTCTTCAGATAGAGAAATTGGATAGGGAAAACTATCCTGCATGGTCAATGAGGATGGAAGCTCATCTTATGAGCAAAGATTTAATAGCTTACATCACAGGTGAAGAGGAGAAGCCAAGTTTCAGAGATCCTAGTGTTCCAACTAGGGAAGAGTTAGCAGATTTGAAAAATTGGATGAAGAAAGATGCTCAAGCTAGGAGCATTATATATATGGCTGTCAATGATTACTTGTTGCCTCATATTCGAGGTCTTGAAAGTGCAACTGATATTTGGAATGCTTTGGAGGAGCATTTCCAGAATACTACAAAGTCAAGGAAGACATCCTTATGGGCAGAGTTTACAACCTTCAAGAAGAAGGCTTCTCAATCTATTTCAGACTATGTAACAAGGATGAAAGACATTGCAGATGCATTAGGAGCTGTTGATGAAGACATTGAGGAGGACAAATTGGTAAGGAAAATTCTTACAGGCTTAAGAGGTGATGACAAATGGAAGCCATTCATTTTGTCTACAGAGTTATCACTTGATCATTTCACTCCTGATTTAAATCAGTTGCTAGGTCATATGCTAACATTTGAGCAGGATGTTAAAGGAGATAGTGATAAGAGTGCAGGTCATGCAATGTACTCAAAGGACAAGAAGAAGAATAGCAAAGGAAAGCAACAAACAAATGAAGATGAAGGCACAACTAGTCAAGCCAACTTCCTAAGAGGTAGAGGAGGTGGCAAAGGTAGAGGAAGAGGCAGGAATAACAAAGATGGAGGCAAAGCTTGCTGGATTTGTGGTAAGACAAATCACTTAGCTAATGATTGTTGGCATAATACTCAGAATAATAATGGATATAATCAGAACTATAACTCTAGAGGAAGAGGAGGCAGAAATCAAAGAGGTAATTTCAGAGGCAGAGGTGGTAGGAGTTACTTTGGAAGAAATGCAGGTAGAGGATTCCAAAGTCAACAATACAACAACACCTACTACAATTATGCTTCAGATCAAAAGGAGGATTCAACATTAATAATGAATGCTACTTGTGAAAGTCAGAGTGAAGATCAGAGAGTCTTCTACATTGACTCAGGGTGTAGCAACCACCTGAGTGGTAATATATCTTTGATGACTGATTTGGAGAATAAGGTGTTTAATCATGTTGTTCAAACAGGTGACAACACAAAGCACAATGTGAAGTCAATTGGATCAGTGAAGGCCAAGGATGGTAGTACCTTATTGAGTAAGGTCTTGTATGTTCCTACAATTCCTAAGAATTTGATAAGTGTAGGACAAATTGTGGAAAAAGGTTATGAAGTAAGGTTCACTAATGATGGAGTATATGTGGAAGACCCTAGTCAAGGGTATAAACAGATTGTTTCAGGGAAGAAAGAAGGAACACTATTTACATTGAAGATTCAAGGCAATATTGGTCATGCTATGTTCACATATGGAGGACATAAGATCTCTGAGTTAGATCTTTGGCATAAGAGGCTTGGACATTTCAATGAAAGAGGTATTAAAGACATGATTAACAATGGTTCAGTGCTTGGTTTGCCTAATGTTGCAGGTCAACATATGACATACAGATGTGAGGCATGTCAATTAGGTAAGGCTCATAAGTCTTCCTACTCCAAGCATGGTTTTATGTACTCAGAGAAGCTTGAGTTGGTACACACAGATGTGTGGGGACCATCAAAGGATTACAGTATAAATGGTTCAAGGTATTATGTGGTTTATGTTGATGATGCTACTAGATGGATCACTATTTATGTGATCAAAGATAAGTCAGAAGTGTTTAACACATTTAAACACTATCATGCATATGCAGAAAGAATTACAAGACACAAATTGAAAAGACTAAGGTCAGATGGAGGGGGAGAGTATTTCTCTAATGAGTTCAGTGATTATTTGTGGAATGCAGGTATAAAAAGGGAAGTTACTTGCAGGTACTCTCCTCAACAAAATGGTGTAGCAGAAAGGAGAAATAGAACACTTGTTGAGTTTGCAAGGTCCATGATGAAGGAGAAAAATTGCCCTAATTATTTGTGGGTTGAGGCTGTGAATACAGCTACTTATTTGGTTAATAGATTACCATGTAAAGCCTTGCAGGGTATGACACCATATGAGGCTTGGTGGGGTAAGAGACCTACCTTGGATCATTGCAGAGTTTTTGGATGTGTGGCATATGCTTATGTGCCATCACAATTAAGGCACAAGTTAGAGCCTAAAGCTGAAAAATATGTTTTCATTGGTTATGATGATAAGCAGATGGGCTATAGATTGTGGAGTCCATCCACAAAACAATTCATGGTTTCTAAAGATGTGACATTTGATGAGCAAAGCACTTGGTATGCAGGTATAATTAATATCAATACAGGTAATGAAGAAGAAGTGAGCCAAAGGAAAGGTAAATCAAAGGTTCAGATATTTGATGAACAAGAGAATAATGAAGTGCAGATTGAAGTGGAAGAAATACCAAGATTTGATCCTGAATATGAAGAACCAGAAACCTCAAGAAGTGGAGAACTTAGGAGGTCTACAAGGAACAGATGGCAACCTACAAGGTATAGCTATGATACTTCATTTTTGGCCACAAAAGATTATGCTTATATGATGAATACAGATGAAGACCCTTCTACATATGAAGAGGCAAGAGGTAAGGAAAAATGGGAGAAAGCTATGCAGGAAGAATATGATGCATTGATGGAGAATCAAACATGGGATTTGGTTCCAAAACCAAATAGTCAGAAAATTATTGGATGCAAATGGGTTTACAAAACCAAGAGGTTTGCAGATGGAAGTGTGTCTAGATACAAAGCTAGACTTGTTGTCAAAGGGTTTGCTCAGACTTATGGTGTTGACTATGATGAGACTTATAGTCCTGTGGCAAAGATGACAACCATCAGAACACTTATAGCTATTGCTGCATGTAAAGGTTGGAAGTTATGTCAACTTGATGTGAAAAATGCTTTTCTGAATGGTTATATTTCAGATGATGTGTTCATGGAGCAACCTCAAGGGTTCAAAGACAAAAGGTATCCAGATCATGTGTGCAAGCTCAAGAGAGCTTTGTATGGCTTGAAGCAGGCCCCAAGGGCATGGAACTATAGACTTGTAAAGTTCTTGAAAGAACTTGGATTTCAGGTGTCTAAGGCAGATAGTAGCTTGCTTATCAAAGCAAGTGATAATGGTTTCATATACATGTGCATATATGTTGATGATATAATCCTTACAGGTACAGATGAAGAAGGAATACAAAGACTCAAGAAGCAGATGGAAAAGGAATTCAAAATAAGTGACTTGGGAGACTTGTCATATTTCTTGGGCATGGAGATTACATATACTCAACATGGAGTATTTGTGACCCAAGAAAGGTATTTGAAGAACTTGTTAATATGGATGATTGCAGGGTAGCACCTACACCAATGGAGGTGAATCACAAATTGAGTAAGTTTGGAGGTGAAGAGTTCAAGGACATGAGACAATATCAGAGTTTGGTTGGTAGTCTTATCTATGCTACTTTAACTAGACCTGATTTATCATATGCAGTTGGAGTCTTGTCTCAATTTATGCATTGTCCTAGGAAAGAGCATTGGATTGCAGGTCAAAGAGTGTTGAGGTACATTAAGGGTACACTCACTGAAGGTTTGTATTATGGGTTTACCTCAGATACAAATATCAAAATCTATAGTGATGCAGATTGGGCAGGTAATCCAGATGATAGAAGATCTACTTTTGGGTACATGTGTTATGTGGGAGATAAACTTATCTCATGGTGTTCCAAGAAGCAACATACAGTTGCTTTGTCTTCTACAGAAGCAGAATACAAAGGCATGGTTGAAGCTGCAAAGGAAGTGATTTGGCTCAAGACCTTAATGAAGAGTCTTGATATTGTGCATGGGATACCAATTTTATTTGGAGATAACATGAGTTCATTGTACTTAGCTGCTAATCCTGTTTTCCATGCCAGGACCAAACACATTGAGATTCAGTATCACTTTCTAAGAGAGAAAGTGATGGACAAGGAGATTGAAGTCATACATACTTCAACAAAAGATCAGATAGCTGATATGCTTACAAAGAGCTTGGATGGACCAAAGCTACAGAAGTTTAAAGATATGGCAGGTATAAAGAAGAAAGGAGAAACCTCAATTGATGATTGAGGGGGAGCTGTTGGTGCAGATCAATCACCAATTGAATATGTGAAGCAAAGAAGGTGGAGACATTCACAAGAGTGAAGGACATGTACACATATGTACATTAGTTATGACATAGGTTACATATACTTATGCTTTGATAGAAGCTTGTACATAATTTCCTATAAATATCTTTGGAAAATGTCGGGGCATAGAGAGTGAGAAAAGAGAAGACAATGAGAGACTATGTATGAGCATAGGAATAGAGAAATAAGAGATTGTAAATGTCAGTAGATACATGAGAAGTGAAGGGAAGTCTCTCTCTCATTTTCAGTTGTAGTCTTCTCCAGAAATGAAAGAAATCTTGCGCCCGATCTTTTCGAGTCTGCTCCTTCTGTGGTAAATCATTTGTGAAATCCTTTTGAGGATATCTAAGTTGATAGTTGATGAGTCTTTGATCAAAGTCTTAGAGTCTAATTGTAAACAGGTTAGGAGAATTATCTGTAGGAACATTCATATGTGTTGAGTGTTCATAGTCTCCTAAAACAGGCGCAGTTTTCGAGTCCAAAGAAATGAGTAGTGCTCAGTGCACAGTGTAAAGTTTTACACATGTGATAGCTCAAAATCTAAGTTGAGAGATAAGCTATCTACAGCCAAAAGGATTTGGCAAAACGGGTTCGACATTGTGAGAACCAAAGTTAAGAAGTTAGGGGTGTCAAATCGACTTCTCAGAAGTACAGATTTGGACATAGGTAACTTGTGAAGGTGATTTCTCAAGTTATACTAAACCTTTTGAATAACTTTAACTTGGAGGAGGTGCGCAATCTCTAGGCGACACTCCATACAAAATTTCATAGAAAACTTTAAAGATTTGATAAGTCAATGAGAAGAAATTGTGCAGCAGACTTTCTGTGTTTCATCTTCTTCACAGAATTTTTCAAGTTTTGATAAATTGGAGATTGGACCTCTAATTTGGTAAAGGTTTTGACTTACTCTTGATATAGAGGTGTTCTAAATTCGAGTAGGTTGTTCTTTTGGAGATTAACACTCTCCATCAACACACACAGATTGAGGCAAGGAAGAATGATCTTCTTCTTCTTCTTCTATTACATAAAAGGAATGTACAAGAATGACCTAAAAACAAGAATACAACAAGTGCAATATATAAAGATCAGTACATAAGGAAAAACCTAATGTTTGCGAATGAGTGAGCTGGCAAGAAACAAATGTGCCATCACTCTTGGTAGATAAATCTAATAAAGCTCAATGAAGTATCCCTGACATATATAGGCATGACCACTATACATGTCAGAGAAACGAAAAACTGGTACGTGTCATCCTGGATCATCACATGCTGAGCTTGATATCTCAAGAAAGAAGGCATCATATGGCTTGAAACAAGCCCCTAGAGCATGATACCAGTGGATGGAAAAGTATCGCTCGGATTTAATTCTCAAAAGATGTGCTTTCGATGCAAACTTGTAAGTTCTAAAGAGAGGAGGGAAGATAATTGTGCATGTACTCTATGCAGATAGCCTTGTGATTATAGGAAATGATGATGCTCCTCTTCAACAAACAAAAGACACCTTGTTTGTCATACTTTGGAGTTGTCTTCTCCTAGAAGTATACTAAGATTGAAACATCTTCTTCATCAATGAACTCCAACTTTAGTAATCACAAGATTAGTTGCATGAAAGGTTTCACAAAATGAATAATTTCTATGATTTCTTGTAGATTGATCTACGAATAGACTTTTTCAATGATTTTTGTGCTTAAAGTGTGTTATTTTTTATAATGAAGACATTTGTAACATCAAAATTGAATTTTAGTATGTGCATCTTAGTGACAATACGATTGCGATTCTGAAAAAACTACACCATCAAGTTGAAACAGTACTTTGGAAGGCTATGCAAACTTAGAATATTAAAATGGACTTATGATAACATGAAACAATCAAAGAACTACTAATCACAAAGACAAATCCATGATAGAAACTCAAAAAATCAACTTGAAATCACCATGAAATTTTAATGATGAGATTTTAAGAAAGAAAGGGCTCTGAAGTACTCATTAATCCTCAAGAATACAAATCATCAACATCAAGATCTACCTCTTACAAATGATCCATAATTGACTTAAATACCTTTTCAAGTGTCAACATTCACACTTGAAATGAGTGCTCTAAATTTCTATTATAATCACATGAAAGGTCTAAAAATTCTACAAAAAAATATATAACTTACATACCAACATGAGGAAGACTCTTCCTCATTCTTAGATCAAACCGAATAGTGTACACTACTATATTACAAGATTTTCCCTTGTCTGTTTTTAGAAAAAATGATTTTCCAACATGCTTTGTGTTTAGATTCTGAAATTATAGACTTGGGATTAATGCATTATTGCAAATACACATGAATTTTGGTGAGAAAAAGGGAAGATTTTCATCTCCCAAGAAAAGTGTACAACAATAATTCAGAAGGTATTCAACATGAAATAATGCAAAGAAATTTCTATACCTATAGAGCTCAACACAAAATTATCTATTGAAGAAACTTCACCTCTCATGGGTATAGGCAGATTGTTGGAGTTAGACGTCTGCGGAAGCACGCGAACAGCACAAGGAAGAAGAAGAAGCTTGGAGCACAACACACAAGACTGAATGTATTACTAGAGAATGTACAAAGATAAGTAGCCCATTAGGGCAATAGGCGTATATACAAGCCGGGGGAAAAAAACCTCCTAAAGAGGGAAAAAAGTGCCCCGGCGGTCCTAGAGTGTTCACACACATCACTATCTAAATATATCAACAAATCCCCCCTGGGAGTGATGCGGTGAACAAGGAGCTGGCACTCATGTATAAGGAAGTGCCGAGCTATGTGGAAATCACTCCACAAAAGGAAGTAAGCCCAAAGCTTTGCGGAAAGCTTCAAACTTCTCCCTAGGCAGAGCCTTCGTGAAAAGGTATGCAATGTTCTCCTGCGTGGGCACATATGCCAAGCTGATCTCCCCAGCAGAGAACCTCTCCCTGACATAGTGATAATGCACCTCAATGTGCTTAGTGCGAGCATGGAACACAGGGTTCCTCGCAACTGCCAATGCGCTCTGACTGTCAGTGAAGATGGTGGTGGCAGAAGACTGGCCAACACCCAAATCAGCCATAAGGCGTCTGAGCCACACACACTCAACAGTCGCTGTGAAAGCTGCCCTATACTCAGCCTCACAACTGGAAGTGGCCACAGTAGGCCGCTTCTTGCTCAACCAAGATATACATGAGCTACCAAGCATGAAGCAAAAACCACTGGTGGACACACGAGTGTCATAGCAACCAGCCCAATCTGAGTCAGAAAAAGCATGCAAATCTGGCGGTAGTGATCCCCCCTTGGGATAAAACAACCCAAGTAGCCGAGTACCACTCAAGTAGCGAAAGATGCGCTTAACCGCTTTCCAATGCGTGACTCTTGGGCAATGCATAAACCTGCTCATCTGTGAGACAGCAAACTGAATATCTGGCTGAGTAATGCATAAGTAAATCAAGCATCCAACAGCCTGCTGATAGAGAACAGCATCAAATGCATCTCCAGCATCATGAAGACTCAATCGTAAACCTGTCTCCATAGGAGTGGCAATAGGCTTACAGTCTTCAAGGCCAAAACGCTGCAATAATGTGTCAATATATTTCGTTTGACACAAAGCCATTCCACCATCAACTTGCATAAACTGAATGCCCAAATAGTGATGCAAATGCCCCAAATCAGACATCTCAAATGAGGCATGCAAATCAGCCTTGAAATCAGCAATATGCTTCTCAAGAGGACCAGTGAGCAGCATGTCGTCTACATAGACAACAATGATCAGAAGCACATCATTAGCACGCTTAACATATAAGGTGCTTTCAGTTGGACTGTTCTCAAAACCATGTGCAATTAGATAGGCATGTATTTTCTCATACCAAGCACGTGGTGCTTGCTTTAAACCATATAACGCCTTCTTTAACCTGCACACCTGTTTTTCATGCCCTTTCTGCACAAAGCCACGGGGCTGAAAGACATACACTTCGTCATGCAAGTCACCATTCAGAAATGCTGTTTTAATGTCCAACTGATGTACATTCCAACCATGATGGGCTGCAAGTGCACAAATGCTCCGAACAGTAGTCATACGGCATGTAGGTGCAAAGGTCTCATCAAAATCAATGCCTCTTTCCTGCGCATAACCCTTTGCAACAAGCCTAGCCTTATACCTGTCAACTGTACCATCAGGTTTACGCTTCAGCTTGTATACCCACTTAGTGCCAATGGCCTTCTTGCCAGGAGGCAAGTCACATAAAGACCATGTACCATTCTTCATTATAGCATCATATTCATATTGCATAGCAGCCATCCAATTTTCTGAATTTTGTGCTTCATCAAAAGAAACAGGCTCATTCTCATCACAGAGACTAGATGCAGCCATAGCATAGCAATCTGATGCAAAGGAGGTACTATGAGAGCCTGAACGAGTACGATATGACAAAGGTGCATCTAATTTGCTGTCACGCAAAGTCTGCACCAGCCATTTTGGCATAGTTTTTGCCTGTTCAATATCAGCTCTCTCATCAACAAGTGCATCATGTAAATCTGCATCAGAAACGGAATGATCTGCATCATCATATGAAACCTGCAAAGGCTGAGAAGTTGCCTCATTAGGACCAGCGTTAGCCTGTCCACCTGTAAAAAGAGGCATCAAAGTATCATACATGTCTTTGGAGCTAACAGATGTCTCCTTAGTACATGAAAGCAATGGCTGAATAGCATCTTCCACAAAGACAACATCACGGCTAACCAGAATGCGTTTAGTCTGTGGATGATACAGACGATAGCCTTTACTTTCAGAACTGTACCCAACAAAAATACATTTTACTACCTTATCATCCAATTTTCTGCGATGTTGTTCAGGCACTAATGCATATGCCAAACAACCAAAAACACGCAGATGAGCAACAGATGGCTTGCGGTCATGCCAAGCCTCATATGGAGTGATAGACTGCAACGCTTTGGTGGGACACCTGTTCAGTACATATGCTGCACACATGACAACCTCAAGCCAGAAACTATGTGGTAAAGCCTAACTTTTGACCATGCACCTCGCCATCTCCATGAGTGACCTGTTCTTTCGTTTAGCAACTCCATTCTGTTGAGGTGTATACGGCACTGTACACTGGTGTTTTATCCCACGTTCAGCCAAAAATGCATTAAAATCTGAAGACATATATTCCCCCCCTCGATCAGAACGGAGGGTGCCCATTTTACATGCTGACAGATTTTCAGCCAAAACCAAAAACTGCTTGAAGCACATGAACACTTCGGACTTTGCTTTGAGTGGATATACCCATGCATGCCTGGAAAAATCATCAATGAAAGTCACGAAGTAAAGGTAATTTCCAAAAGAGGGTGTCTGCATAGGACCACAGACATCACTATGTAGAAGCTGCAATTTCTGCATAGCCCGAACTGAACCATCTTTTGGAAAGGAAGAACGCTGCATTTTGCCCAAAATACAGCCTTCACAAACATGTTTTCCAGGTGCCTCAAGTTTGGGCAAAGAGGACACGATTTCAGATTTCTGCAGGCGTAACAAACTAGCAAAATTCAGATGACCAAAGCGTGCATGCCAAAGCTTTGCATCTGACATAGCCTGAGAATCATGAACTGCACATGCCGAATCATTCATAGATCTTTCATAGTCTATGAGCTTATACAGCCCACGACATAAAATGCCAGAAGCAATAATCACATCGCCATTTGAGAGATCATGGACTGTACACCTGTCATCAACAAATTTCACAACCAAGCCAATCTTGGCTAATGCAGAAACTGATAACAGGTTCTTTTTGATCCCTGGCACAAATAAAGCATCTGACAAAGTGAAAGAACTACCATCAACAGTAGTCAGAATGATCTTACCAACTCCCATAACAGGATAAGAGGAGTTATTGGCGCATGTGACAGTATTCCCTGTAGGGGCAGGCTCGAGTGAAGAGAAGAAACTGCGCTGCGAGGTAATATGTTTGGTCGCCCCACTGTCAAAGTACCAAACATCTGAGTCTACTGCAGACATGCACTGATCATGAGAAGATGGGTCAAAACTGCAGACAGTAGTAAACGCCCATTCTTCTTCCTGCACAAGATTTGCAGACTCTGTTTTTGGTGTAGAGGCCTCTGCAACAACCATTCCAGCCTCTTTCTTCTTTGCCTCTTTAGCAGCCAGTTTTGGACAGTTCTTTATAATATGATCATTTCCTTTACAGTACTTGCAGAACAATTTCTGCTTTTCTGATTTCTTCTCATCTTTATCCTGGTTCTTCGATTGTGCAGCATTTGCAGATTTTTGCTTACTAGTAGAAGAGCTCCATTTTCCTTTGCCCTTCTGACTAGCCAGGAAAGCTTGATCTGCAACACGCATAATGGACTTGTTCTGCCTGGACTGATCTTCCTGCAACAGAACAGAGACTAATTCCTCAAATGACAAGGCATTCGGATTGCCTTTCATCATAAATCGAAGAGTAGAGGCAAAACTCTGATATGAATCAGGAAGGCCATTCAGAACGGTCTGCACAAGTGAGCTATCTGGTATAACCTCATCAGCAGAAATCAATTGTTCCTTCAGGTCTTTGATCTTTATAAGAAAACTGTCCATCGAATCACCTTCATTCATGTGCTCACTCTCCAACTGTTTTCGGAGGTAAGCAACACGAGCCTCATTCCTAGCCTGGTATAAAGTGGTAAGTGTATCCCAAGCATCCTTTGCTGTTCTGCAAGAGCGAATGTGAGGAATAATGGCACGTTTGACAGACAAAGCTATCAATGCATGTGCCTGGGCATCTCTGCCATCCCAACGAATCTGCTCTGCAGTAGGTGCAATAGAAACAGCAGCATGAATAGGAATCTGCGGAATATCATCTTCGACACCATCTTCATCAGCTCCAACACCTGTATTTGCAGTACCTGTCGTTACAGGTGTAACAGGACGTCTTTCAACACCCTACACAATGTTCCACAATCCTTTTGCAACCAGTACATGTCGCATCATATAAGCCCATAATGGGTAGTTGGTACCATCCAACTTATCCTCAACAGCCAACATACGGAATACATCACTGCTTTCAGCCATGGCCGGTGACTAAAATACCTTGATGCAGAAAATTGACTGTATCTCAAAAAGTTGAACATAACTGCCCAGACGAGTTCTGCTAGACCTGTAGCAGACTTCGAGACGCTTAAACTGGCGAACAGAAACTGGTATATACCTTTGGCACAAAAGGACGAAATAGCCTGCACAAGCACTGCGATAGTGCGTTCGGAGGCCGAAACGAGTATGCTCACCAATTTTGTGCGAATCTGAGACTGCAAACGGAGGAGTGTCGACGGCGCCCTAGAAGAAGCAACGGCCTGCTCTGATACCAATTGTTGGAGTTAGACGTCTGCGGAAGCACGCGAACAGCACAAGGAAGAAGAAGAAGCTTGGAGCACAACACACAAGACTGAATGTATTACTAGAGAATGTACAAAGATAAGTAGCCCATTAGGGCAATAGGCGTATATACAAGCCGGGGGAAAAAAACCTCCTAAAGAGGGAAAAAAGTGCCCCGGCGGTCCTAGAGTGTTCACACACATCACTACCTAAATATATCAACACAGATATGGTAAATTTTGGTGCAATTAAGCCCAAGCCTACATACTTGATAAACTCACATAAGCTTGATGTATTAGCATATCACTTGGAAAGCTTCATATGCACAACCTCTTGTAACTTTGCTTCATAATTACCATTGTAAAAGGTCAATAAACCCACAAGGAGTTAGGAAGCATCTAATCTCAAATCATTTGGTAGTTGAAGTCAAGAGAGAATCAATTGTATACTTTAGGATTACTTTTCGGCGTAGATTTGAATTTGAATTCAAATACTTGGCTCCTACAAATACCTATAAAAGAGGATACGAAATGCCTGCGTGCATCTAGAGGTTCAGATATCATTTTCACGTACTTTAATTGCGAGGAGGATCTAACCTCATAGCTCACTCATTTCTCAATCATTGAGCAATGACTTATTGCCAATGACAATGTACTTTTACATGATTTAATACATACATGCTCATTACATCCTACATTCATATCTCTGTCATACTCCATCCGAATAGTGAACTTGTTTGAGCTTGTTCTCACTATACAATTGATCATTTACTAAGATTCAAAGCATGATATCTCAAGCATACTATCTATTTTAATCCTACAAAGTCTCATTGACATTGGTTCTCGCAAGCATTAGATATCAATCAGTTAGTACTCATTGATCTGTGACTGTTAAGGCTCGTAAAAGTCGGGATAGATGCTTAACTTGCTAAACATATTTCTCTGCATATTGTGTATCATTTTAGATCATTTTACTCTTGATTGGTAGCTTGTTAAGCGAATTGAAGTTACCCAAAAGGAATTCTATCAGTTGCTATGGTACTCAGAGAATGGTGCAGAACTCTGAGTAGGTGTCTCAACTAAAATAGCAAGTTTTAGACCTTGGATCATTTGCCTACCTATTTGTTTTGATCCTATCATTATTGCATCATCTTCCAAGAAACATATGTGATCATTTATGCTTATTAGCTAGCTAAAGAGGCCCACAACACTCTCCAACCATCACTTGTAGCCGGCGTGATGCAACGTCTAGCTACACCAACTCATCTCTTGTGATTATCCACCATCTCCTCCAATAGTGGTATGAGAGCAAGTTCAATCAAGATGGGAGATGGTTTTCCATCCTTCATTGAAAAATTGGACAGGAACAACTACTCAGCATGGTCCCTAAGGATGCAAGCATACGTTCAAGGGAGAAGCTTTTATGGATACATCTCAGGAGATGAAGATATGCCAATCTTCAGGAACAAGAATCAACCAACAAGGGAAGATTAAGAGAGGCTAACCACATGGTGTGCAAAGGATGGCGTTGCGAGGTCATATCTATTAAACTCAATCTCTAATTTCTTGTTACCACATGGTAGAAATTGTAAAACCTGCCAAGAGACTTGGGAAGTGCTTTCATCATACTTCTCCTCCAACACAAGAGTTGGGAAGAAATAGTTGTGGATGGAATTCATCTCTCAAGAAACAACCAAAGCAAGGAGTGGCCCATTGTGTAACCAAAATGAAAGATGTTGTAGACAAGCTTGCAAGTGTTCGAGAAGTGATAGAGGAAGAGCACATAGTGAGTAAAAGCATCAATGGAATTAAGGTTGATGACAAGTGGGAATGCTTCACCACAACAATGGATCTCTACATGGATATGCAGGTACCTAATCTCAACACCTTGATGCGACAACTCTTCACCCATGGGACTAAGATCAACAGAAATGGTGAAAACTTAAGAAGTAACCAATCTTTTTCCCTTTATACAGATAAGAATAAAGCTAAGGAGAAAGGTAAAAGTAAGAAACAACATCAAGAGGCTAGTATCTCTCAAGCTAATTATGCAAGAAGAGGGAGAGGTACTAGAGGTAGGGGTAGAGGACGTAAGCAAGGTAGGGGGAGACCCTAGAACAACTCACCATGCAACATATGTGGTCTCAACAACCACACTACAAAAGAATTCTACAACAATACAAGGAACCAAAGTGGAAGAGGCTTTCATAGAGGAAGCTATGGACAAACTAGAGGTAGGTATAATAATGGTGGATGCAATTACAACCATAAGTTCAATCAAGGCTACAACAAAAACAACTATCAAGGAGGCTTTAGAGGAAGAAGGGACTTCAACAACTATACTGAAGATCAACAAGACTCTCTGCTCATCATGAAGATGACATCCAAGGAAAGTAAAGATGATGAGAATCTTTTTTACATTGACTCAGGTTATTCCAATCATATAGCAAGAAATGTAGCTTTATTATCTGACCCTAAAGAACCCAAGGGTGAGCATGAAGTACAAACAAGTGATGAAACTAAACAATAAGTCAAGAAAATTGGAAATGTCAAGACATCTGATGGCATTATGAACCTTTTGAGCAAACTTCTGTATGTACCTACTATAACAAAAAATCTAATTAGTGCTGGGCAGATTGTAGAGAAAGGTCTACACGTCAGATTCACTAATCATGGAGCATATACGGAAGACCCTTAACAAGGATTCAAAGGGATTGCCAAAGGTGCGAAGTCAAGTATATTGTTTACTTTTGAAATTGAAGACACAAGGAACATAGCACTATTGAGTTATGGAGACCAAACCCTATCTAAGTTGGAAATATGGCACAAAACACTAGGGCACATAGGAGAGAGAACTCTGAAGCAAATTTTCAAGGATCAAAGTGTGCTTGGCATTCCCAATGTGACCAAGTAGCACATGATTTACAAATGTGGAGCTTGCCAATTGGCAAAGCACATAGGCAACCATTCAACAGAAAAGGATACATCCATGAAGATTACTTGGAGCTTGTACACACTAATGTGTGGGGTCCCAACAAAGATCCATCCATCTCATGTTCAAGGCACTATGTCTCTTTTATCGATTACTATAGTAGGTGGATAATCCTCTATTTCATGAAGCATAAGGATGATGTGTTTACATGTTCTAAGAAGTATTTGGTACTAGTTGAAAACCAAACAGGAAGGAGCATGAAGAGATCAGGTCTGGTGGAGGTGGTGAGTACTTTTCACATGTGTTTGATCTATTTCTAAATGATAGAGGCATAAAGAGGAAAATAACAATAGGTATACTCCTGAATTGACAAGAGTGGCATAGAAAAGGAATAGGTTAATTGTTGAGGCAGCTAGGTCTATGTTAAATGAGAAAAAATTATCTAATTATTTATGGGTAGAGGTTGTTTCTACAGCTACAGATTTGGTCAATAGTCTTCCATCCAAATCCTTGGATGGTATGACACCATATGAAGCATGGAATGGAAGGAGACCCTCATTCGATCATTGCAAAATATTTGGGTGCATTGCCATCCCGTGCATCACAAATCAGAGGGAAGATTGATCCTAAGGCTGCGAAATGTATACTTTTTGGGTATGATCATAATCAAAAGGGACATAGACTATGCAATCCCACTAAGAGGGCATTCATAGTTAGTAGGGATGTAGTATTTGATGAGAATAATTCATGGTTTCAAGATGATTGCAGGAAAGTGAAATTACATATGATTTGGAAAATGATTTTCCAACCCTACCTCAAGAAGACCAACACCAAGCAGAGGACAACAACTCAGAAGATGAGAAGCAGATTGATTACAAATCTTGGAAGTCAAGAGGCCCATTCAAATACATGCAATTAGAGGATCTACCCAAGTCTTCCATTCAAGCCTTAAGGAGATCACAAAGAGAAATTAAGAAGCCCATAAGGTATGGATATGATACATCCTTAGTCACAAAACACTCTGTGTACATCACTAAAGACTCAATGGAAAAGGAGCCTTCTTCATTTGAAGAGGCTAAGAAGAAGAAAGAGTGGAGAGAAGCCATGTAGGAAGAAGTGGAAGCTAGATATGAAGGTGATTGGTTCAAGATGGATATACAAAATTAAAAAGAAGTGTAATGGTTCTATACATTGCAACATATGAGGGGCATATAGACGCTGCCTATACCGAAGATCACTCCCGACATCGGTATAAACATTGAAAAAGTCTACTTAAAGATACCGAGGGTCAAGTGATCATCCGTATGACCGTTTAAAATGAATCATCAAGATGTCTCGCGACCGCCAATATGCACATCAATATGAGCATCAGTATATCCGTCGGTATAAGTCTCGGTAATTTACTAGAAATTACTAACGCTCAAACCGACACTTATACGGATGGATATACCGAGCCGTGTCTTAAACATACCAAGAACCTGAGAGCGAAATTGAACATTTTGCGTGTGTTTGAGTACTGGTTGTCTTCTGTCGGACTTGCACGTGCGAACCGAATTGTGACCTGCATTGTCTTGTGCACACACACACACATAGAGATCTCTCTCTCGACACACACACACACACAAACACTCTCTCTCTGTTTAGATCTCACATCTTGGTAAGTGGTGCACATACTCTTAGCCTTTGCCTTTCTTTATGCTTTAGGTCTTATAATTTCTCTTCTCTTTGATTTTTGTTGAAGTTCTTAGGCATCGATTCTTTGGAATTCGAGGATAGAGGACATACATTATGCTTTGACGACAACGATCCAAAAGAGGGACATACTTGTAAGTGATTTTTTTATTCTCTAATGGTAGAGAGAGAAATAGAGAGAAAGAGAGAGAGAGAGAGATCGAGAGAGATCGAGAGAGATCGAGAGAGAGAGAGAGAGAGAGAGAGAGAGAGAGAGAGAGAGAGAGAGAGAGAGAGAGAGAGAGATCAGAGAATAAGAGAGATAGAGATAGAGAGATAAAGAGAGAGAGAGAGTGAGAGATAAAGAGAGATGAAAGAGAGGAAGATAGAGATAGGAAGATATAGCATACATTTACACACACATACACACACACACATCTACATATCTACACATGCATACATACACACATACATGTACACACATGCATGCATACACACATATACACACATGCATGCATACATACACACACATATACACACATGCATGCATACATAGGCATACACATACACACATATATACACACATACATACACACACATACATACATACACACATACACACATGAATGCATACATACACACACATACACATATACACACATGCATCCATACACACACATGCATACATACACACATATTGTTGACATTCAAGGTCACACACAAGCAAAAGTGCATCAATGAAGTGGACACACAAGAAGAAGGAGCATGTAGGGATCTCCAAGAAGCACATGTCAAATTTTCAAAAGGAATCCCTATAAGTATAGTGATTTTTATCACTAAAAACCATTGTAAATACCATTTTCTATTTTTATAACTCCATTTTGTTCAAGCCAAGGAGTCCTTGGGCTTGAGGAGTATTAGAAGTATCATTCTACCAGTTTTCATAATTTTTAGATTCTGTTTGAGTCTCCAAATAAGCCTTGGAACCTAATTTTTAACTAGGCCGGACACTAGGTCTGGATAGGGCCAAAACCACTCAAAAACTTATAAAAAAGGCTGGAGAGCTCATTTTAGGGGCTAGCTTGTTGTAGATTTTTTCTTTGCAAGAGAGTTCATTTGTAATCGGAGATCTTCCATTGTTCCACTCTTTTCTCTTACTTTGTGCGCGTGTGTGGGTATGTGTGTGCATGTTTGTATGCTTTCACTCACGCACTTGTGCACTTTACTTGTTCTTGGTCTTCATATCCATCCTCACGTCTCCGCGGATTGACATTTATGAGGTGAAGCTCCTCATGTTGGTTCTTGCCATTGTGCTAGAGTGACACCAAATTTGGCACCGTTGCCGGGGAGAGAGCTTGGAGGACGAGCGTGTGATGGTAAGACGTAGAGTAATGACATTGGAAGGTAAAAAAATGACCATTTTCAGTTCAATTTCTGAGTTTTGCGTCTTCTTCATCTTCATCATCATCACCATCTCCTCCCGTCTTCACATTCTCTGTTTTTTTTTCCATTTTTGGTTGTACATTCACCTCATTTTTCACCTTTGGCTATGAGCAAGAAGCACAGAGTCCATTCAAAACTAAAACGCTGAAGAAATAGTCTTGACATCCACATAAAACATCAAAAATCTGAGCAGCAGTATCGCGGAGTGACAAGGACTGCATCTGGGTATCGCCAGTTTGGGGATAGATTTTGCATCTACAGGCACATAGGAGTGACAAGGAGAACCTAAGGTACACATATCTACAAAAAGTTTTGAATTTGGGCTTAAAAATCTCCAAGTATCGTGTTCGGTTGAGTTTTGGTATCACGATACCGAAATTCCCGAATATTGCAATACTTGTCGAGGTATTGTATCGTGCACACCCACTTGAGGTATTGTGATACCATTCTGGTATCATATCACCAAGTGCTGGTATCGCCATCACGATTGCCTTGGTGGTATCGTATCGTGGTGGTCACGGTATCGTATCGTCGACCGAGTGGTTTCGTATTGCCAACTCAGTATCGTATCACCTCCTGTTTTGGTATCGTATCATTGATCAAGAGGTATTGTATCGCATGCCTATTCTAATGATGTATCGTGCAAAGAAGTGGTATCGTATCGTCCATAGAATTAGTATCGTATCATGTAAATTTCAGTATCGTAACGTGCAAATTTTTGGTATGGTATTGCCTGCCTCCTTGGTATTGTAATGTTAGCAATCTGGTATCGTATCATCCACTAACTTGGTATCGTATCATCGAGTGCTGAGGTATCGTATCGTGTGACTTATGGTATCATATCGTGCAAATTAGAGGTATCGTATCGTGACCATTTCTAGTATGGTATCGTGTGAAAAGCAGTATCGTATAGTGGAAGTTGGTATCACCTTGGTAGTATCGTATCGTGAAAATTTGGTATCATATCGCCTGTCCTGAGGTACTCCCAGAGAGATCATGTTTCCTTGTTTTAACCCCCAGAAACCTGAAGTGGCATAACTTTCTCATAGGAAATCCATTCAGAGTGATTTTTGGCTCATTGGAAAGCTCATGAGGATTATTAGATAAGGTATTTTGAAGTTGACCCTCAGGTTGGACTAGGAAGCAAGGGGTTCCACAAGATTTTGAGCAATTCAAAGGATAATTTTGGACTTGTAGACAAGGCTTATCAAATTAAGATCAAGTAGACACTTAGGAAGAGATAAATAAAGTACCAAATCATCAGAGGCTAGTGTCGACCACACAACCAAGTCAGGGACTCACAACTCAGTGGTTAGCACTACATGGTGAGTTCATAGATGAGTGAGTCAGAAATGTCATTTAACTGGGAAAGACTCTTGGATTCCGAAGACATGCATAGTTCAATACCTAGGGAAGGTTTTATGTCTATAGTGGAAGGGAAATATTGGATGTCTCTTCAATACATATCCACTAATTCGCAAGGAATACCCATCTTCCTCGATGGTCTACATACGTCAGTAGCAAGAATGATAAACACCACAAAGTTTGAAATAGTTCCAAGACCAGCTGTTAAGTATGAAGGTGGATTTTACATGGACAAGATGGGCTAGATGTACATGATAACTGAAAACCCTGATCAGATTAATGAAAGAGGAAAGTTAGAGGGACAAGGAACTTCCACAAAATCTAACCAAGAAGAACTGGTGACTACCCCAAGGGGCAAGCATATGGTGACTCAAGTCTTGAGAGGGGATTTGATACTTCAAGATGATTACCTGTTGGACATATACCTAATCCATGGGTCTGACCTACTCCTACAAATTGACTCATTGACACTAGGTGAAAGCATCCGTCCAACAACTATATACGAGTTAAGGGATCTGAAAAATCCATCTAGAGCTACATACCTAGACCAAAATCAAAGGAGATATTGGCCTGTCGATGAAGTTGAGAGGTCTAGATTAAAGTACATGGATCTGCCTATATTTTCTCCTCGAGATCAAGCAACTACTTCACAAAACCCATTCCGGACCCAACAAAGAACGGGAAATGCAATGTCAGAACAAACGAGCCAACGTAGTATGCGGAATAGACCACATGAGCAATTCACCATGCCAGGAATTAAATCCCATGGCCACACTTGCTAGGGAATGGGAAATAGGAATAGAACTACCTTTAGGACAGAACCACCCCAAGGTGTAGGAGCTGGATTACACCCAGTCAAACCCGATTTTCCCATCATAATTCAGTCCCCAGAGCCAAGCAGAAGACTGAGGCCAATCCAATTGGCCAAATGCATGTGAGATCGTTACGATGGCATAGGAGAGCCATATGACCACATAGCGGAATTCAAGCATGTGTTGCGAGCAGAGCAAGTGGATGACTTTTTCATGCAATATGAATCCTTTGGGCTAACTCTCACGGGGATAGCCTTAACTTGGTTTCAATCCTTGGATCCAAATTCCTTTGGCAACATCAAAGAATTCTTCCAAGAATTTATTTGGGAATTCACCAAGCAAGGGATTAAGCACAATTCTTCATCCTTAATACATATTTTCAAACAAGCTCCTAATGAGACAATAAAAAATGCAGCACGAATATTTAATCAATACATGACCCGATGCCCTGTGACAGAGAGACCTTCTCAGCAGAAAATGATATCCCTATTTTTAGAAGGTCTAACCAATGGAACAATGAGAATGTTAGTGTACGTAAAACGATTGCAAACTCTAGGTGAATGTCTTCAAGAGTGCATAAATTTGGAGGACAACTTAGCTGAGGATGTCAAAAACTCACAAGATCCTACCAAATCAGAGGATACAAGGAGCAATGAGACTTCTAGTTCGAGTTATGTGGAGGAAGTGGCAGAGTTAGTGGCCAAGAAATTAGGGGTACAAGGACAAAGGAACTACCAGAGCTCCTCCTTGAGAGTGCCAATGTTAGCGAGTTGCACACTTTGTGGTGGAGATCATCCATCTCGTGTCTGCTCTAGAGAAGGACTAGGGTTATCACAACCTTACCCTTATGATAGACAACCAACTCAGGAGCCTAACATGTACTCTTATAGTGAGTAGAAGTATGTCAACTACAACACCAGAACTATCCAATGAATAGACAACCATGACCATTTGTGCCACCCCAATGTAGACCATATGGGTACCCTCCTAGAGAACACAACAGAGAAGTTCCTAGGTATAACCCATGTCTAGGACCACGAGGAGGAACTAAACTATATGAACATGAAGGATATCACCAACCTCAACCTATACCAAGACAACAATCACCCCACCCACTAGCTCCGACACAAGGGTAGAACATCACAAAACAAGTTGTTTGTCTTGAGTGTGGCAAAGAATAGCTCTTGAGAGATTGTCCTGGACATCCCTCTAGTGCACCAAAGGTTACACACGTTAATGTAATAGGCCTAGTAGGGGGGATTCAAGCTCTACTAGTGATATTGTGGCTCCTATACATGCAGTTACTAGGTCACAAGCCTTACAACAGGCTAAACCAACCGAGGAATCAGAGCCAAGTGAGTTAGGAGAGCCTACTAAGAGAAAAACAAGAAGGCCAATCATAAGTGGACCAAAAAGTTATCGGACCCAGAAGAAAGCCTGGAAGGATACTAGATAGAAGGCCAATCGTAAGTGGACCAAAAAGTTATCCGAACTAGAAGAAAGCCTGAAAGATGCAAAAACAAAAATAGAAGATATTGCCTCTCAAAATCTCACACATGCCAAAACTCCATCCACACCACCTCATCCCCACCCACCGACCACTGTAAATAAACCACAACTAGGATCTATTCTTGCAGATCTAACCCGAGAAGGCTTGGACATGATATTCAAGGCATACCAGGCTCGACTTCAAGAAGGGCCAACACCTGCAAACCTAGACAAGAGCTACCCTAGAGTAGATTTAGAGATTGAACAAACATAAATGTGCATAAAAATGGTGAAACTAGCTCAAGCTATGTTCGAGGCCAATCAATCGTTCAATCACACAAATGCAGTTACACCATGTTTGCACTTCTAAGGCTTACTAGATAAATTAGAGTAGTTGGTAAATAAACCGCAAGTTTCTTTACCTCCACAGGCTCAACCTATTGAAAGAGAAAGCTCATCACCAAAGAAAGTCTATGTTCCTAACTCCATATATGAGGGAGAACCCCTTTCAATTCAACAACACTCTCAAAAGTTCTTAGGGGAAAGACAAGAAGAGAAATGGGCCAAGGAGATGGATAAACCCCCTCCTATTCTTGAGATTGATGATCTTCATGATCAATTTCCACAAGACATTCCATCCATATATGGAGACCAAGTAGTAACAAGAGGAAGGAAGTTCAGGGTTTGAATCCAATTCTTTACAAGCGTTGCCATAGTTCACAGGCCCATGGGAATCTGAATCTCTCAAGATCAGAGCTCCCACAATATTGATCAGAAATGAAGACTCGGTGGTTCCAAGAAACACAGATGTCATGAACAACATTAAGGTTTAGTGTCATCTCAGTGTAGAAGAGCTGCTCAAAGCAAAGCCGAAGCTATGGAATCATGTGAAAGATCATGTTCCAAACCTTGATTCCAATATGCCAAAAGCAGACTCTAAGTAGAAAGTTCCATAGATACCTTTAGACAAAATAGGGGACATGAGTGAAGGTGAGGAAGGTAACGCTTATCTTTTGATCACCTACCACGGTTACACAACCAAAGCGATCATAGATTCTGGTGCTGGTGTTGCTATTGGGACCACTTCCCTGTGGAAGCAATGGAGTAAACCCGCATTAAAACCAACTAGAATGAAGCTTTAGATGGCTGACGGCCATGTGGAAAGACCTCTAGGATTGCTAAAAGGGATAACTCTAACCACTTGCGGTGTAGAGTTTGAGCACACCTTTGCTATATGTGACTTTGGTAAAACTAATACCTATGAAATGATCCTAGGAAGGCCCTTCCTACGAGAACAACAAGTTGTACAAGATTGGGGAACCAATTCCTTATACTTGCAATGCTTAGGGGGCACAACTAAGGTCAATTTGAAGGATTACACCTTCAGAGATGTACCACCACTACAGTGGAATCCTATCCACAAGGAGCAAGAAGATTCAATCTCTCTGCATTATAAAAGTTCATTTGATACATCCTGGATGCATGAAGATACTCATTAGAGACCCAGACTATATGCCGATGATCTTTCCAAATGAGGAATTTGAGCCTCATGGTTGGGCAGAAATCTTGGCCACCATGGACATTGCTGCCAATGAAGAATAATGGACATCTCATTGTGATGAGGAGGGTTATGACATTTCAGTGTTCATGTGTCAGCCCTTGCTAGAAGAATGTGACCCTAGTGACTTAGTAAAAGAAGAAGAGAATGATGATGATCTAGAGTCCATTGTGATGGATAGTTGCTTTATTTCAGAGGAGCACTATCTAGAAGACATAGGAGTATTTACAAAAAAAGAAGAAGAAGCTCTCACAAGCATTAAAATGGTAAATTCAAAGGATGGAAGTGAAGGAGGTCAAAAGAAAAAGAAGAGAAGCTATGAAAGAAGAAGAGGAGGAATCATTGTTCGAAGTACCAAAAAATTTCAAGAAATATGAAGTTGAGGACCGAAAAATTTTGGTACGAATGCCTAAGAAAGAGGACACAACAGGAGAAGCATATGATAACAAAGAAAAGAACAAAAAAATTGTAGTCACCATTGAAGATAACGAAGAGAGATGTACGTACATAGGAGATGACTTAAGTAAAGAAGAGGAAGCAGAGTTGGTAGCTTTGTTAAGGGAATATAGGGACGTGTTTGCATGGCACTATAGAGACTTGAAGGGAGTAGATCCTAAAGTTTGTTCTCATACAATCCCCATGATAGCAAATGCCAAGGCCACCAACCAGAAGCCCTACACATATAATGACACCTATGCAGCCAAAATAAAAGAGGAAATTGAGAGATTGATTGAAGCCGGATTCATCTATGAGATTGAGCATACTAAATGGGTGTCCCCCGTTGTAGTGGTGCCCAAGAAGAACATGAAGTTGTGTGTGTGTATTAACCTTAAAAAAGTTAATGCCACCATGGTAAGAGATAGTTATCCACTTCCAATCACTGATCATTTATTGGAGCGTGTTGCAGGCAAGGAAGTTTATAGCTTCCTTGATGGATTTTTCAGGTTACAACCAAGTAGCCATTGCCCAAGAAGATCAACACAAAACAGCTTTTGCAACAGAGTGGGGAGTCTTTGCATTATGTGTGATGCCATTTGGGCTCACCAATGCACCTGCAACATTCCAAAGACTCATGTTTCATGTCTTCAAAGAGTTCTGTGAAAAAGCTTAGAAGTATATGTGGATGATTTGTGTGCTCATTCCCAAGAAAGGAAATGTCACATTCCTAAGCTCAGACAGATCTTCAACAAGTGTAGAGAATATCGAGTGTGTCTGAACCCTGAAAAGTGTGTGTCCATAGTATGACAAGGTAAAATTGTAGGTCATATTGTGTCTAAGAATGGAATGTGAACAAATTAGGATAAAGTAAATGCCATAGCAGAGTTGCCAAGGCCAAGGAATGTTAAAGAGGTACAAGCCTTTATGGGCCATTGTGGATATTACCGTAGGTTTATTCACATGTATGAAATTATAGATAAGCCTCTTTATGCCTTGTTGAAAAAATTTGTGTGGAATGACGAATGCGAGAAGTCCTTCAATGAGCTAAAGAGACGCTTGTGCACAACACCAATATTGGCCACTCCTGATTGGAATAAGCCATTCCATGTACAGGTGGATGCATCCAATTATGCAATAGGATGTGTGATGTCACAACCAACAGGTGAAGGGAATTTAGATCTGCCTATAGAATATGCTAGTAGGCAATTGAACGCTGCTCAACGAAACTACACCACAACCGAAAGAGAAGGTTTAGGCATGGTATATGCTGTGAAGAAGTTTAGACACTATCTATTGGCCAACAAGTTCACATTTTTCATTGATCATTAAGCTTTACTATACTTGGTTAATAAACCTTGCAATATAGGATGCTTAGTAAGATGGTTCCTCTTGCTAATGCAATATGACTTTGAAGTGGTTGTTAGGAAAGGTAAGACCCACCTCAGAGCAGATCACCTTTCTCGCATCACCTCAGACGAGTCACCGCAAGGGGTGTCTGATGAATTGCCCGACACTTATTTGTTCAATCTAGAAGTTGTTCCTAAATGGGCAACTAAGTTGGTACCAATCCTAACCTTAGGACCTGCAAACAAGAAGGTGAAACCAAACAAAGATGAAATTGTAAAATCACAAAATATCAAATATTGGCAGGCAGCATGTACAAACAATATACAGAAGGCGTATTAGCTTGTTGTGTCGAGGACAATAAACATACTAGTTGGTTGCAACAAGCCCATGAGGGACTGCTAGGAAATCACTACTCTAAACAACAAACATTGCAAAATCTAAAATGTTTAGGTGTGTATCGGCCTAGTATGGATAAAGAAATTCATGAGTGGATCAAGAATTGTCCAATGTGCCCGGAGAGACCCCCAGTGGAGCATGCTACCCTTTACCATGTGTCATTAACACCAGATTGGAGTGCTCCATTGGTAGAATTCATGAGATCCGGAACATTATCCAATGCGGCTAGTCTAGCAAGGAAACAAAGCATAGAGCAAGAAGCTCAAGACTACGCCCTCATAGGAGATAACCTATACCGAAGAGGCAAAGATGGTTACTCAAGATTGTGCATTCACGAATCAGCCTATTTGAAAATCTTAGAAACTTCCCATAGTAGTGTTGCAGGTGGACATTTTGGTCCTGACCAAGTAATTAAGACTATTCTATTCTCAAGACTTTGGTGGCCCACTCTTCATATGGATGCACATACCTATGTGAAGAAATGTGACACATGCCAACGTGCCCTGTACCCAATTAGAAAAGATGAGATGCCGTTGAGGCCAATGATGGGAGGACATGCATTTTCGAAATGGGGTATAGACTTTGTAGGTCCTATCAACCCTCCAGCTAGAAACTCCCATGCCGAATACATTATTGTAGCCACAGATTACCTTATAAAGTGGGTAGAAGTCAAAGCCACAACAAAGAATGATGCTCAAACAACGGCTAAGTTCTTATTTGAAAATGTGTTCACCAAATATGGGTTACCAATAGAGTTAGTGAGTGATAGAGGCACACACTTCTTGGATGAAGTCATTGAAAATCTTCTCCAAGAATTCTTGGTGATGCATAAGAATTCTACCCCCTATCATCCACAGGCTAACGAACAAGCTGAGAGCACAAACAAGATCCTATGTAATGTATTCACAAACTGGTAAATAATAAGCGCTCTGATTGGGATAAACAACTTCATCATGTTGTTTCGGCTTACCGAGTTGCCTAAAAGATGGTACTCAATGCCACCCCATTTCAGATGGTCTTCCGACAAAATGCGGTGCTACCTTTGGACTTCCTAATCCCAACCTTAAAAGTAGCACAAGGGCATGATCCGAATGGACACGAGTTATCCTCTAGGATCTTTGATCTAGAACGTTTAGGTGAGACAAGGCTACGAGCGGCTGCAGGAATCTATGCTGCAAGGCTTGAAAGAGGGAGACCTAGTGTTGGTTTATACACTAAAGCAACATGCCCGTAAATTGGAAAAAAGAGGATACGGACCCATGATCATTAATAGAATTTCCACTAGCGGTGTTGTTCAATTGGCCATACTAGAAGGCGATGTCTTGCCGAGCTATATTAGTGGTTGTCAAGTCAAGCTATATCAAGAACCTCTTACAAAGGATATGCTAAAGAGACTCAACATTGCTAAGAAGCAAAAAGAAGAAGAGTTAAGGGTTAGGGAAGAAGCACAAGCAGAGGCTAGAGAGCACATTAGGAGAAATACGTTAAGACGCCTAGGCCTAGATATCAATCTTGAGGCCCCAAGATACCACATGGCCATGTGTCAAACATCAAGTGCAATTGTGTCTCAAATAATTGATCGACATCCATTTGTGACCATAACTGTAGGACAAGGGAAGAATGTAAGGACTGTGAGAACATTAATTGACTCAGGTGCAACAACTAGTGCAGTTAGAATTTCGTACTGCCAAGACCTGAAATTGGACATCAAGTCCATAGAAGCCTATCTCATAGGATGGGGAGGCATGGAAACCCCTTGTTTTGGTGAGGTGGAATTTCCCATCTACCTTCAAGATGTTCCATTGAAAGTCAAAATGCTAGTGTCTCATGATGAGGACCTTACCAAGCCACTTGTCTTGGGTCAAGATTGGATTTTTGACCATGCACTCAACTTAAATCTCAGAAGCCGACTTCTTCAAGTTATGGTGCATGAATTACATTAGAATTAGACAATTGCATGCTCACAAATCTAGAGGTCACTCATTCTCTTAGTTCTTCTTCTAGGACTAGTCTTAGCAAAAAAGATGGTGTATGTGTCAAAGGCTCTATGTTCCTGAAGCACTCAATCATGGAGGAACAGACTCAAAGGCAAGCTGACTCCTCTTGTATAAAGACTAATGCCGTCACAACCACCCAACCAACAAGGCAAGTGAAACCGTACATGACAACCGCTCTATCAAATAGACAACGAGAATTCAAGAAGAAAGTAGCTCAGGGCACGAAGCAAATTTGGGTACGAAAAGGAGAGCAACCACCAATGTTGTCCCAACCATTACCATTGCGGCAAGCCCACCACACTAACAGAAGAACCAAGAAACATAGACAAACACAATCACAAGGTCTCTGACAAATCTGGGTACAGAAGCAATTGATGAAGGCCCAAGATAATCATGTACAAATTTGGGTGCCAAAGAAATTAGTTGCAGCTCAACAAGAACAATTACACATGTGGGTACCCAAGGCACTCTTACATGCTAAAACACCACTGATTTCCCTCACAAGCAAAATCTCAACAAAGAAGCCAAGGAGAGGCAACCGTAAAAAACAAGCATAGAGACCAAAAGAAGATCAAATCACCACTTCCAAATGAGTAGGAAGAAGTGCAAAAAGGGTATGGGTTTGGAAGCCAAAAGTACCAGTAACTTCTAGAATCCCAAGAGCAAACCATGCTGAATACCAAAATTCAGAATCCACCCAAAGATAAAGAGGACAGAGCTTATGTCTATAGGGCCAAATACTATCCTGAATGGATCCCTATAAGAAGGATTACATCATTTCAAGGTCCACTGGCTACCTCCAACAAAGACTACATCAACACCCACCAACAACATTGAAAGCCTCGACGTGCAACAACCATGTGCCTTTGGCACAACCTTTTGGCAAGATAAAAGGGCCCTTTACCTATCCTTAGATTTGCCTTGGCTGGTGTAGTGCAAAGTTTTTGTAGCACCACTTCATCTTCTCCAAGTTCAAATCCATCTCTTCATAGTGGTATCAGAGCAAGGTTGGACAACATGCCAGATGGATTTCCTTCATCAATTGACAAATTGGATAGAGATAACTACTTAGTCTAGTCATTACGGATGGAAGCGTATCTTCAAGGAAGGAATTTATATGGTTATATATCTGGAGATGAAGTTATGCCAAATTTCAGGAACAAAGATGAACCTACACAAGAAGAGCAAGAAAGATTGGGAACATGGTGCTCCAAGGATGAACTTGCAAGGTCTTATCTCCTCAAATCTATCTTACATTTTTTGTTGCCTGACATTTGAAGTTGTAAAAGAGCTCAAGAAGTGTGGAATGCACTTGAAGCCTTCTTCTCTTCAAGTACAAAGGCTAGGAAGCATCAACTATGGATAGACTTTACAACTCTCAAGAAAGCTCCCAAACAAAATGTGTCTGATTTTGTCACAAAGCTCAAGGACATAGTAGATCAGTTGGGAAGCATTGGAGAAGTGATAGATGAAGGACAAATTGTAAGGCAAGTCATCAATGGCTTGAAGGCAGATGACAAGTGGAAAGCATTCACCACAACTATGGATCTATACATGGATATGCATGTACCAGATTTCAATACACTCATAGGAAAACTACTTACTCAAGAGGCTATGCTTATCAAAAATGGAGAAAGCTACAAAGGTAATCAATGTTTTTCTTTGTATACTGATAAAAGAAAATCCAAAGACAACAAAGGGAAAGGAAAGATTTTGGATCATGAAGCAGGTGCACATCAAGCTAACCATGCAGGTAGAGGTAGAGGCAGAGGAGGAAGGCATCCAAGGGGGAGATCCCAAGACTCTTATTCATGCTCTATTTGTGGATTAACTAATCATACAACTAAAAATTGCTTTACGAATTCCAGGAATCAAAAGAGGCAGAGGATACAATCAAGGAAGTTATGGCTACTCAAGAGGAAGGTTCAACAATTACCATGGCAACCACAATAATTACAACCATTCAAATTATCAAGGAGGCAATAGGGGAAGAAGAGACTTCAATAACTACACACAAGACTCAAATCAAGAGGACTCATTGCTAATCATGAATATGGGCATGCCACAAAGGTAAATTTGATGAACATGTTTTCTACAAAGATTCAGGTTGCTCCAATCATGTGGCAAGAAATGTGGCACTCCTATCAAGTTTAGAAGATCGAAGGAACAAGCATGAAGTGCAGATAGGTGATGATACAAGGCACTTGGTGGAAAAGATAGAAAATGTGAAAACACCCTAATGGAAATATCAACCTACATAGCAAGGTACTCTATGTCTCTACCATCACAAAGAATTTGATAAGTGTAGGACAGATTGTGGAGAAAGGCTTACAAGTTAGGTTCACAAAAGCAGAAGCATTTGTTGAAGATCCAAATCAAGCATTTAGGAGAATTGAAAAAGGTGAAAAGACAGGTATATTGTTCACATTTGGATTACAAGACACTAGGAACATTGCTCTCTTTAATTATGGTAGTCAAACACTCACAGAATTGGGAGTATGGCACAAAAGGCTAGCACATATTGGTGAAAGATGATTAAAGCAAATTTGTAGGGACCAAAGTGTACTTGGAATCCCTAACTTATCAAAACAACATATGATTTATAAGTGTAGTGCATGTCAATTTGGAAAGTCTCACAGGTTACCATTCATGAAGAAAGGATATATGCATGGAGATCTCTTGGATTTGGTTCATACAGATGTATGGGCACCTAGGAAGGATGCTTCAATATCTGGATCAAGGTATCATGTCTCCTTCATTGATGATTGTAGTAAGTAAACTATCTTATATTTTATGAAACACAAAGATGAAGTCTTTTCATGCTTCAAAATATATTTGGCTCTTATGGAGAATCAAACAGGTATGACATAAAAAAAGCTAAGGTCAGATGGAGTGGGAGAGTACTTCTCCCATGAATTTGACTCCTTTCTTTAAGAAAAAGGAATCAAAAGAGAGATCACTACCAGGTACACTCCTGAGCAAAATGGAGTGGTAGAAAGAAGGAATAGGACAATTGTTGAAGCTGCAAGGTCTATGCTAAATGAAAAGCACTTTCCTAATTACTTATGGGATAAAGTTGTATCCATAGCCACTTATTTGATTAATAGGTTACCATCAAAATTGCTTGATGGCACGACACCATATGAGGCTTGGAATGGAAGAAAACCAAGCTTGGATCATTGTAAGATTTTTGGATCTATTGCTTATGCTCATGTTCCTTCACAGGTTAGAGGCAAGATGGATCCCAAAGCAGAAAGGTTTGTATTCATTGGATATGAAAACAATCAAAATGGCTACATATTATACAACCCAACAACCAAAGGATTCTTGGTGCGTAGATATTTAGTATTTGATGATAATAGTTATTGGTATGAAGATTCATGTAGAAAGGTCAACTTACCTTATGATCTTGAAGAAGCTTTTCCAAAACATGTTAAGGATAATCCTCCTAAAATTGAAGAGCAGGATACCTCAGAAGATGATGAAGCAACTCAGTATGAAAAACTCAAAATGTGGAAGTCTAAAGCTAAAGCAAAAATGCAAGAACTTGGACAAGAGGTAGAATCATCACATCATGGCCTACCAATGTCCATGAGGGAGAGAAGAAAACCAAAAAGGTATGGGTTTGATACTTGTCTAGTCACTAAACATTCAATCTATCTAGCACAAGACATAAATCAAGAGGAACCTTCAACATTTGATGAAGCAAAGAAGAAATCAGATTGGAGGCATGCAATGGAAGAAGAAATTGAAGCTCTTGAGGAGAATAACACTTGGGAATTGGTTCCCAAGTCTCCATCCATGAAAGTGATAGGCTCAAGATGGATCTACAAATTGAAGATGAACTCCGATGGCTGCATTAACAGGTATAAGGCAAGGCTTGTGGCAAAAGGCTTTGCACAAAATCAAGGAATTGATTATGAGGAGACCTTCTCTCCTACGGCAAATATGCCTACAATTAGGGTACTTCTTAGTATTGCCTTTTCCAAGAATTGGAAGATAATTCAATTGGATGTAAAAAATGCAATTCATAATGGATGGATAATAGAAGAGGTATGCATGGCACAATCACCTTGTTTTGAGAGTCACATATATCCAGATTATGTGTGTAAACTTAACAAAGCTTTATATGAACTCAAACAAGCCCCAAGGGCTTGGAATCATAGGCTTGTCTCATTCTTGGAGGACAAAAGATTTCAACCTAGCAAGGCAGATCCATCACTATTCATAAAAAGGAGTTATTCTAAAGTCATCTATTTGTGTGTGTATGTGGATGATATTATACCAACAAGAAATGATGCACATGGAATCAAGAAAGTCAAAGAGCAGATGAAAGAAGAGTTTAAGATGAGTGACTTAGGGTCACTCACATACTTCCTAGGATTGGAAGTGGTTTAGAAGGATCATGGTCTATATCTTACTCAAAGAAAGTACATTAAAGACTTGTTGACAAAGTTCAAAATGCAAAATTGCAAGATTGCAGATACTCCAGTGGAGGTTAATCATAAATTGAGCTCACATGAAGATGAACTCATAGAAGATGTGATAGGTTATCAAAGCCTTGTGGGTAGCTTGAACTATGTCACATTGACAAGGATAGATATATGTTATAGTGTGAGTGTGCTATAGTTATAGTGTGAGTGTGCTATAGTGTGAGTGTGCTGAGTCAATTTATGCACACACCCAGGAAACCTCACATGGAAGCTGCCAAGAGGATAATCAGATATCTCAAAGGGACCATGGATGAAGGGTTATACTACCATTATGTATCTTATTTAAGTTTGAAATTTTCCTCTAATGCATATTGGGATAGCTCAAAGGAAGAAAAAAGAAGCACCTCAGGATATCTTGCCTTTGCACGTTCAAAACTTGGCTCACGGTCATCCAAGAAGCAACCCATAGTTGCTCTCTCTTCTACTGAATCATAATATAGAGGTCTTGCCATAGCTACTCAAGAAGCAATGTGGATGAAGACAATATTCATAGATCTTGGGTTGGAGATTAGAACTCTAAATATTTTTGGTGGCAACATGAGCTCCATTCACTTAGTTGCCAATCCAATTTTTCATGCAAGGACTGAACATATTGAAGTAGATTATCACTATGTAATAAAGAATATTGTGAGCAAGGAAATTTAGTTAACTTATGTGTCAACCCATCAACAATGTGCAGATATCTTAACCAAGGCACTAGATGGAACCAAACTCAACAAATTTAAAGGTATGATTGGATTGTAGGTAATCTTGGAGGATTAGAGACCTCAAGATCACTTGACTTGAGGAGGAGCTCTTGGATCAAGTCCATGGAAAGTTTAAGTAGTGGCTTGTGTCATCCAAAGACATAGAAATTTAAAGGAAATGTCAATCCTTTGTAGAGTTCACTTGTGAACTTACTCTTGTAAATTTTGAGTACTTACTTGATGTAAAGGAATCTAAGTGGTTGAGTCCACTTAATGAGTAGGAAGGAGAAAAGCCACAATTTTGTGATTGAGCGAGTCAGAGATTCAATCACTAAAAGATTGGAGAGTGGTTTTAGGAGAGATTCAAATTCAAAATTAGGCTCCAAATATCACTATATATACATGACCTTTTTGTTGTGGTTTTTGTACCTCCATGATGAGGGCTTCATGCCCATTTAGAGTGTGGTCCCAACACACACATACATATCAGTAAGTCCATTGTACTTTACAATCAATATACACTCATTTCCATGATCATTTGTGTCCATATCTTCATGCTTTTATGAGCGTACTATTCATTGCCATATCTCTCATTTTTTGAGTAAGTTTGCAGAGATGATTTCTGTGAGCATGATTCATCATTGTGAGTGATTCAACTTGGTTAAGTTAGCTCTCTAAGTCTAATACATACTCACAAATGGTCATTTCATTTGGAGTTCATAATTTTGAGTTATGTTCATTCGAAGTCACCTATCTCTCTTCATACTCTACTTCTCTGTTAGTACTCTATCAAAATAGTGCTATTTTCAAGGCTTGTTCTCAGTGCGTAGTTAGTCCTTTTCCATGCGTTAAGTGCTTTTAGATTCAACATACGATCTATTATACGCCCACAAAGTTTCATAAGCATTGCATCTTGGAATCTCGAGATATTAATAGATCTTTGCTCACTAGTCTGAGTACTGCTATAGCCTGTGAAAATGGAGAGGGTGCTATGACTTGCTAAGCTCTTTTCTTTTCACGTAGTCCATCTTGTGGCCAGAGAATTGTTCAAAACACTTACCACGTGTATGAATTGCAATAGAAACTTTGTAACCCTTGGTTCAACTCCTACCTATCTATTTTGCTTTATCTTTTTGAGAGTGATCTTCTGAGGTGTATAGTGTGTCTAATACATCCTTTGGCAAGATAAAAGAACCCACTACATATCCCTAGAGTTTATTTGGCTGGTTTAGTGCAAAGTTCTTGTAGCACCACTTCATCTTCTCCAAGTTCAAATCCATCTCTTCACAAAAATCAGCAAGAAGTGGGATTCAAATCAAATGTTGAGAGAGTGTCAAGAAATCATAATAGCACTGCATCAGATATGAAATTTTAAGGATGATGTGTTGTCTCAGTACTTTCACCAGATGATTGCTACCATCAAACTTCATGCGCTCTTCTTCAGCAAATACTTCACCTCTTGTGATGATTGTTGTGCCTTTTATAGTCCATACTCGTCCAAATTTGGTCATGTTGTTCCCTCTTTTTTTTAGCTTTCCTTTTCGTGAATTATTGTCTTGCGATCGTTCGAATGTGAGTGCTAAAAATACCAGAGCATAGGTTTTTCTTTATCCTTTTTCTTTTTGACGTTGTTTAATTTGTTTTTGTTTTGTTTTCATTTTTTATTAATCTTTTATTATTTTAATGAATAAGTCTTTTGCTTTTGAATTAATGATTTCACACACAATTTATAGTTCGCATGCACATATTTGAAAACACGCACATGAACATTTATTCAACCCTATATGTATACACAGGGAACACATATGCAGATGGGTAGGATTACGCTCTTGATAACACATTTACAACTTTTTTATCACATTTAACCTTAGGATGAGAGTTCATGTATTCTAATGAATGTAAACACCTCACGCATGGGTTAAACATCATTCTACCTTTGTACTCATATATGTGGGTTCATAGTTTCCTATGTTGCAACATGTATAAGTATGTACGTAGGTAAAAAAAATTCGAGAAATTAAGCCAAACATACTTTCAAGATGATAAAAAACATACATGCCCTTTGATCAAAACCATTGCTCCACCTTGAATGTTTTTAATGTTCGGTGGATGGAAACATATAATATTTAACTTAATAGAAAATTCTTTCCAAAGGAATCTTGAATAGAATGAAATTGATTAATAATTTGACATCAAATCTACTTCTACCCTCGTTTCTATTAATCACTTTTACGGAAAGAGGATCTCTCCGACAACGTTGCCCTACAAACCATCACCCCCCATGTGTGGGAAGGTTATTGAAGGAATGTGGCAAGGAACACTTACTTTGCGATTGTCCTAAGAACCCCAATAGAGTCTTTTCTACTGCTCAGATCAATTTGATTGAAGTGATTGAATCATTTAGAAGCAACAAAGAGTATACAATGCCTCTGAAGGCTATAACTCGAACAAAAGCCAAAGAGAATTTGGAAAACGAAGCACTCTATTAGCTTGAGCTTGAGGTAAAACTAACACCTAAAGTTCAACTAGTTGAGGACTCAGAAGAACTAGAGGACATCGACAAAACGAGAAAGATTCAAAGATGAAAAGCAAGGAAAGAAAAAAATAAAAACAAATGGAAGATGGAGGAAGAAGAGAAAACCTTGAAAAATAAAATAAATAGAAGATGGAGGAAGAAGAGAAAACCTTGAAAGAAACAACCAAAAGCAGTAATCAAGAAACGCACAAGAAATCTCATCATGCAACCGAAGAAGCTAAGCCTATGTTGGCAAGATCAATTCTAGCAAATCCCATGCCTGAAGACCTGAATATGTGGTTGAAAGCCTATCATTCTAGAATAGAGATAGGGCCTATCATAGAGCAACATGAAAGAAGCTATTCAAGAGGATATTCGGAGAAGGAAATATTGGAAATATGCAAAACACTCATCAAGATAGCTCAAGCCATGCTCAAACATGCTATTCCGACCCTCTCCGAGAATAGGATACTAGAAAACCAATCCCAAGAATGTGTAGAAGCTATCAATCAAGAACATGAAAAAAGACAGCAAGATGAGGAAAGAAAGGAAAATATCTCCATTAACAGGGAAGAACAACGTTTGGTAATCTTAGAAATAAGGGCAACATCACTTGGTCGCCTTTGGGCCAGAGTCCAACAAGATCGATGGAAGAAAATTGGGAATGCACCACCACGTTTAGAAGAGTTGGACACCAATGAGAATCTACCTACACTAGGAACAAAGGAAATATATGAAAAACTTTCAATTTTGGATCAAAACAGAAAGAAAGCAAACAACATATTGACACTTCCCAATTACATGGGTGAATATGAAAGGAAGTTGGAGTTCTTTCATGCTCCTACAATTAGGGACAAAGAAAGAAAGTGGCATATTAAAACATCTAACACATTATCAAAAATCAAGAAAACCAAAGTATGTTGGAGGTATGCATCTGCGGAAGCACGCGAACAACATAAGGAAGCAGAAGAAGCTTGGAGCACAACACACAATACTGAATGTATTACTAGAGAATGTACAAATGTAAGTAGCCCATTAGGGCAATAGGCGTATCTACAAGCCGAGGGTAAAAAACCTCCTAAAGAGGGAAAAAAGTGCCCGGGTGGTCCTAGTGTGTTCACACACATCACTACCTAAATATGTCAACAAATTCCCCCTGGGAGTGATGCGATGAACAAGAAGCTAGCACTCATGTATAAGGAAGTGCCAAGCTATGTGGAAATCACTCCACAAAAGGAAGTAAGCCCAAAGCTTTGCGGAAAGCTTCAAACTTCTCCCTAGGTAGAGCCTTCGTGAAAAGGTCTACAATGTTCTCTTGCATGGGCACATATGCTAAGCTGATCTCCCTAGCAGAGAACCTCTTCATGACATACTGATAATGCGCCTCAATGTGCTTAGTGTGAGCATGGAAGACAGGGTTTCTCGCAACTGCCAATGTGCTCTAACTATTAGTGAAGATGGTGGTGAGAGCAGACTCCCCAACACCCAAATCAGCCATGAAGCTTCTGAGCCACACACACTCAAAATTCGTTGTGAAAGGTGCCCTATACTCAGCATTACAATTAGAAGTGGCCATAGTGGGCTGCTTCTTGCTCAACCAAGATATACATGAGCTGCCAAGCATGAAGCAAAAGCCACTAGTGGACACAGGAGTGTCATAGCAACCAACCCAATCAGAGTCAGAAAAAACATGCAAATCTGGCAGTAGTGATCGCCCCTTGGGATAAAACAACCCAAGTAGCCGAGTACCACTGAACTAACAAAAGATGCGCTTAACCGCTTGCTAATGTTTGACTCATAGGCAATGCATAAATCTGCTCATCTGTGAGATAACAAAGTGAATATCTGGCCGAGTAATGCATAAGTAAATCAAGCATCCAACAGCCTACTGATAGAGAACAACATCAAATGCATCTCTAGCATCATGAAGACTCAATTGTAAACCTGTCTCCATAGGAGTGGCAATAGGCTTACAATCTTCAAGGCCCAAACGCTGCAATAATGTGTCAATATATTTCGTTTGATGCAAGCCATTCCACCATGAACTTGCATAAACTGAATGAATGATAAAAATGCCCCAAATCAGACATCTCAAATGAGGCATGCAAATCACCCTTAAAACCAACAATATGCCTCTCATGAGGACCACTGACAACATGTCATCAACATAAACCACAAGGATCAGAAGTACATCATTAGCACACTTAACATATAAGGTGCTTTTAGTTGGATTGTTCTCAAAACCATGTGCAATCAGATAGGCATGTATCTTCTCATACCAAGCATATGGTGCTTGATTTAAAGCATATAATGCCTTTCTTAACCTACACAACTAGTTTTCATGCCCTTTCTACACAAAGCAACTGGGGTGAAAAACATACACCTCTTCATGCAAGTCATCATTTAACAATGTTGTTTTAATGTCCAACTGATGTACATTCCAACTATGATGAGCTGCAAGTTCACAGATGGTACTAATAGTGGTCATTTGCAAGTAGGTGCAAATATCTCATCAAAATCAATGCCTCTTTCTTGCGCATAACCCTTTGCAACAAGTCTAACCTTATACTTGTCAAGTGTACCATCAGGCTTATGCCTCAGCTTGTATACCCACTTAGTCCCAATTACCTTCCTGCTAGGAGGCAAGTCACATAAAGACCAAATACCATTCGTCAGTATAGCATCATATTCAGATTGCATAGCATCCATCCAATTTTCTAAATTTTGTGCTTCATCAAACGAAAACAGGATCATTCTCATCACAAAGACTATATGCAACCATAACATAGAAATATGATGCAAAAGAGGCACTATGAGAGCCTAGAGGAGTATGATATGACAGAGGTGCATCTAATTTGCTGTCACGCAAAGTTTGCACCAACCATTTTGGCATAGATTTTGCCTTCTCAATATTAGCTCTCTCATCAACTAGTGCATTATGTAAATCTGCATAAAAAATGGAATGATCTGCATCACCACATGAAACCTGCAAAGGCTAAGATGTTGTGTCAGACATTGGTCTACAGAGACCATTCCATGTGTGTGTGGGACGAGGGCTAGTTAGCCAAGGTCCTAAGCTCGGGGGTATATCCTAAGGTATTTGATGGTTAGTGGGGATGAGTGTTGCATGTTGACCACATGGCGACGCTAGAACATTCCAGATCACTATTATTTTAGATACAAGAGGATATAAATGGATGGGAGGAGAGTGGCACACACATCATTCACAAGTTTCTCTGAGGAAAGCCTCACACTTGGTATCGGAGCTGCTTGCAAATGATGACGCTCGGGAGAAGGTCAACCAAATTTTAGAGGATATGTTGAGGGCATATGTGTCTGAGAGACAGACAGATTGGGATAGTTATTTGCCACTAGTAGAGTTTGCTTATAACAATAGACCTCACAAGGTGACTGGGATGTCTCCTTTTGAGATGAACTATGGCATGAATCCCACTGCTCCCAGTACCATAGGACTGCCTAAGAAATGTCCTAGTGCTTCTGAGTTCTTAGCGAATCTCCAAGAAAACCTTGAAATAGCTAAAGCCAAGATGCAGCAAGCAGCTGATAGAGCTAAAGAGTATGCTGATAGGAAAAGATCTCCTAGATCCTTTGAGGAAGGAGACCGAGTCTTCCTTCAGGTACCAGCTAGATCTACTTCATTGTCCACAGGGAAGTGTAGTAAGCTATCACCAAGGTATTATGGACCTTTGAAGATAGTCAAGAAGTTGAGTGATGTTGCATACCGATTAGAGCTTCCTCTAGATTGCAGAGTCCATCCAGTGTTTCATGTCAGTAAACTAAGAAAGTATATATCTAGGGAAGATAATCTAATAGAGGGTATTGTTTCTTTGCACAAAACTGATAGAGAAGATCATTCTCTAGATAGAATACTAGATAGGAGACAGAAACGGTTAAGGAATCGTGTCATCCAAGAGTATCTGGTTCGCAAGTACTTTCCCTCATTGATCATTGAGGACAATGATCTTTAGAAGGGGGAGAGAGTGTCAAACATTGGTCTACAGAGATCATTCCATGTGTGTGTGGGATGAGGGCTAGTCCTAAGCTCAGGGGTATATCCTAAGGTATTTGATGGTTAGTGGGGATGAGTGTTGCATGCTGGCCACATGGCGATGCTAGAACATTCTAGATCACTACTATTTTAGATACAAGAGGATATAAATGGATGGTAGGAGAGTGGCACACACATCATTCACAAGTTTCTTTGAGGAAAGCCTCACATGTTGCCTCATTAGGACTAACACTACACTGTCCACCTGTAAAAAGAGGTAGCAAAGTATCATACATGTCTTTGGAGCTAACGAATGTCTCCTTAGTACATGAAAGCAATGTGTGAATAACATCTTCGAAAAAAAAACATCATGGCTAACCAAAATGTGTTTAGTCTGTGGATGATACAAATGATAGCCTTTACTTTCATAACTATACCCAACAAAAATACATTTTACTAATTTATCATCCAATTTTCTGCGATGTTGTTCGGACACTAATGCATATGCGAAACAACCAAAAACACGCAGATGTGCAATAGATGGCTTGCGATCATGCCAAGCCTCATATGGAGTGATAGATTGCAGTGCTTTAGTGGGACACCTATTAAGTATATATGATGCACACATGAAGACCTCAAGCCAGAAACTATGTGGTAAAGCGTGACTCTTGACCATACACCTCGGCATCTCCAGGAGTGACCTGCTCTTTCGTTCAACAACTCCATTCCGTTGAGGTGTATATGGCACTGTACACTGGTGTTTTATCCCACGTTCAGCCATAAATGGATTTAAATCAGAAGACATATATCCCCTCCTCAATCTGAACGGAGGGTGCCCATTTTACATGCTGATAGAGTTTCTGCCAAAACCAAAACTGTTTGAAGAACATGAACACTTCGAACTTTGCCGTCAATGGATATACCTATGCATGCCTGGAAAAATCATCGATGGAAGTCATGAATTAAAAGATAATTTTTAAAAGAGCATGTCTGCAAAGGACCACAAACATCACTATCTACAAGCTCCAATTTTTTAGTAGCCCAAATTGAACCATCTTTTGGAAAGCAGTAATGCTTAGTGCGAGCATGGAAGATAGGGTTTCTCGCAATTGCCAATGTGCTCTAACTATCAATGAAGATGGTGGTGAGAGCAGACTCCCCAACACCCAAATCAGCCATGAATCTTATGAGCCATACACACTCAAAATCGTTGTGAAAGGTGCCCTATACTCAGCCTTACAACTAGAAGTGGCCATAGTGGGCTACTTCTTGCTCAACCAAGATATACATGAGCTTCCAAGCATGAAGCAAAAGCCACTAGTGGACACAGGAGTGTCATAGCAACCAACCCAATCAGAGTCAAAAAAAGCATGCAAATCTCGCAGTAGTGATCGCCCCTTGGGATAAAACAACCCAAGTAGCCGAGTACCACTCAACTAACAAAAGATGCGCTTAACCGCTTGCTAATGTTTGACTCATAGGCAATGCATAAATCTGCTCATCTGTGAGATAACAAACTGAATATCTGGCCGAGTAATGCATAAGTAAATCAAGCATCCAACAGCCTACTGATAGAGAACAACATCAAATGCATCTCTAGCATCATGAAGACTCAATTGTAAACCTGTCTCCATAGGAGCGGCAATAGGCTTACAATCTTCAAGGCCCAAACGCTGCAATAATGTGTCAATATATTTCATTTGACACAAGCCATTCCACCATGAACTTGCATAAACTGAATGCCCAAATAGTGATACAAATGCCCCAAATTAGACATCTCAAATGAGGCATGCAAATCACCCTTAAAATCAGCAATATGCCTCTCATGAGGACCAGGGACAGCATGTCATCAACATAAACCACAAGGACCAGAAGTACATCATTAGCACACTTATTATATAAGGTGCTTTCAATTGGATTGTTCTCAAAAGCATGTGCAATCAGATAGGCATGTATCTTCTCATACCAAGCATGTGGTGCTTGCTTTAAACCATATAATTCCTTTCTTAACCTGCACAGCTGGTTTTCATGCCCTTTCTACACAAAGCAACTGGGCTGAAAAACATACACTTCTTCATGCAAGTCATCATTCAACAATGTTGTTTTAATGTACAGCTGATGTACATTCCAACCATGATGAGCTGCAAGTTCACAGATGCTACGAATAGTGGTCATTCGGCAAGTAGGTGAAAAGATCTCATTAAAATCAATGCCTCTTTCTTGCGCATAACCCTTTGCAACAAGTCTAACCTTATACTTGTCAACTGTACCATCAGGCTTATGCGTTAGCTTGTATACCCACTTAATCCCAATTACCTTCTTTCTAGGAGGCAAGTCACATAAAGACCAAGTACCATTCTTTAGTATGGCATCATATTCAGATTGCATAGCATCCATCCAATTTTCTGAATTTTGTGCTTCATCAAACGAAAACAGGCTCATTGTCATTACAAAGAGTAGATGCAGCCATAACATAGAAATCTGATGCAAAAGAGGCATTATAAGAGCCTAGAGGAGTATGATATGATAGAGGTGCATCTAATTTGTTGTCACGCAAAGTCTACACCAGCTATTTTGGCATAGTTTTTGCCTTCTCAATATCAGCCTTCTCATCAACTAGTGCATCATGTAAATCTGCAAGGAATGATCTGCATCATCACATGAAACCTGCAAAGGCTGAGATGTTGCCTCATTAGGACTAGCACTAGACTATCCACCTGTAAAAAGAGGTAGCAAAGTATCATACATGTCTTTGGAGCTAACGAATGTCTCCTTGGTTCATGAAAGCAATGTCTGAATAGCATCTTCGACAAAAAAAACATCATGGCTAACCAAAATGTGTTTAGTCTGTGGATGATACAAATGATAGCCTTTACTTTCAGAACTATACCCAACAAAAATACATTTTACTACTTTATCATCCAATTTTCTGTGATGTTGTTCAGGCACTAATGCATATGCCAAACAACCAACAACATGCAGATGTGCAATAGATGGCTTGCGATCATGCCAAGCCTCATATGGAGTGGTAGATTGCAGTGCTTTAGTGGGACACCTATTAAGTATATATGCTGCACACATGAAGACCTCAAGCCAGAAATGATGTGGTAAAGCATGACTCTTGACCATACACCTCGCCATCTCCATGAGTGACCTACTCTTTCGTTCAGCAACTCCATTCCGTTGAGGTGTATATGGCACTGTACACTGGTGTTTTATCCCACGTTCAGCCATAAATGGATTTAAATCAAAAGACATATATCCTCTCCTCAATCTGAACGGAGGGTGCCCATTTAACATGCTGATAGAGTTTCAGCCAAAACCAAAACTGTTTGAAGAACATGAATACTTTGAACTTTGCCTTCAATGGATATACCCATGCATGCCTGGAAAAATCATCGTTGAAAGTCACGAAGTAAAGATAATTTTGAAAAGAACATGTCTGCATAGGACCACAAACATCACTATCTACAAACTGTAATTTTTTAGTAGCCGGAAATGAACCATCTATTGGAAAGGAGGAATGCTGCATTTTGCCCAAAATACGGCCTTCACAAACATGTTTTTCCAATGCCTCAAGTTATTGAAAAATTGGACAAGAATAATTATCCAACATGGTCCTTGAGGATGAAGACCTATCTACAAGGAAGAAGTCTCTATGGATACATATCAGGAGATGAGGACATTCCCACATTTAGAAGCAAAGATCAACCTACAAGAGAGGGGCAAGAAAGACTCAACTCATGGTGTGCCAAAGATGCTTTGAGCCAGGTCATATCTACTTAACTCTATCTTTGACTTCCTTCTTCCTCATATTAGGATTTGCAAAACTTCCCAAGAGACTTGGGATACTTTATCTTCATACTTTTCTTCCAATACAAGAGCTAGAAAAAATCAATTGTGGATGGAGTTTACTACTCAAAAGAAGCAACCTAAGCAGAATGTTTCATATTTTGTGACTAAGGTGAAGGATGTAGCTGATCTGTTTGCAAGCATAGGAGAGGAGATTGAAGAGGAGCAAATAGTGAGACAGATAATCAATGCAAGGCAAATGATAAGTGGGAATTTTTCACAATTGCAATGGATCTTTATATGGACATGCAAATCCCTCATCTCACCACTCTCAAGGGGCAAATCTTCACCCATGAGGCCAAGCTCAACAAAAATGGTGAATCATCAAGAGGTAACAATTCTTTTTCCCTCTATACAGATAAAGGAAAGTCTAAGCTTAAAGGAAAGAGTAAAAAGGTTGAAGTGAAGGTGCTACTTGTCACTCTAGCACAATGGTGAGTACCAACGTGGGGAGATTCACCTCATAAATGTCAATTCGTGGAGACGTGAGGACTGGTATGAAGACTGTGAGCAACTGATGGCACAAGTGTGTGAGTGAAAGCATGCAAGTATGCACACACATACACACACGCATGCACAAAGTAAGAGCAAAGAGTGGAACAATGGAAGATCTTCGATTACAAAAGAACTCTCTGAGGAAGCTCAAATCTACAACAAGCTAACCTCAAAAATGATCTCTCTAGCCCTTTTTATAGTCTTTTGAGTGGTTTTGGCCATGTCCAGACCTAGTGTCTGGCCTAATTAAAAATTAGGTTCCAGGGCTTATTTGGGGGCTCAAATGGAGTCTAAAAATTATGAAAATTGGTAGGATGATAGTTCTAATGCTCGTCAAGCTCAAGGACTCCTCGGCTTGAACAAAATGGAGTTGCAAAAATGAAAAGTGGTATTTACAATGGTTTTTAGTGATAAAAATCACTATTTTTATAGGGATCTTGTAGCTCAGTGATGAGTAGCACCTCCTTTAATGTCAATCCGGGAAGACGTGAGGATGGTATGAAGACCTCGAGCAAGTGGAGGCACAAGTGCGTGAGTGAGAAGCACACAAACATGCACACACATACACACACACGCGCACACACGGCAAGACAAAGAGTGAGAAGCAATGGAGTTCTTAGATTACTTTCAAAAAGCTCTTACAAGTTCGTTTCAATTACAATCTAACCCCAAAAATGAGCTCTCTAGCTCTTTTTATAGTTTTTGACTAGGTTTTGGCCCTGTCCAGACCTAGTGTCCGGCCTAGTTAAAAATTAGGTTCCAGGGCCAATTTGAGGGCTTAAACGGAGTCTAAAAAATACGAAAATTGATATGTAGGTGCTTCTAAGGCTCCTCAAGCTCAAGGACTCCTTGGCTTGCACAAAATGGAGCTACAAAAATATTAAATGGTGTTTACAATGATTGTTAGTGATAAGAATCACTGTTATAAAGATGTTGATTTGGAAAAATTTGAAGGGCCTATCTGCCAGATTTGCGTCGACTGCTTTGTCTACTTACTCCTTCACCTCGCTCTATCTCTCTCCGTTGGCTTCCTTGTCTAGTCAGTCCTTGGGTGCCCATACTGCTCTCAACACCCCCCCCCTCTCTCTCGTCTGTCGTCCCTGACAGACCCTTGTTGCTGGGAGTGTTGGATGTAATATTCCACAACCTGAGTGGCAAGCTGATGTTCTTGTATGCGTAGTCCTCTGGCCAAGTCTGTCATCATACGATCCTAATCAATTGGTCCTGGAATGTCCGGGTGTGGCAGACGTAACTGATCTGCATGGATCGCTTGTTCTACTGCGAATAGATGTAGCAAATGTGTGGGTCTGGGAATGAAAATTTCCGAATGGTATTCCCAGAATCCCGTAGAGAACATTTCCTCAAATGTCTGCTTGAAGCATGCGGGTAAGTACTTTATTCGTGCATGCCAGGCAAAGATTATAGTGACCGAGGGAGTCTGGCTCATGTCGTAGACTAAATCCTTGTTACCTTGAGAGAATCCAGGGGCAGAGATGTATGGAGCTTGTACATTCTGAAAGGTTTTGAAGACAATGGTCATGAGCTCGAATATCTTCATACACATTTTTGCTGCTATGTCGGGTACATTATTTAGACGTGTAGACCAGTGCCAAATTGTTGATATCATGTAGGCTACGGTTGGGGTCCCTCGAGGTGGAGCAAAATATGGATAGTTAACCCAAGCCGAGCATTCTTTATTGTTGTGTACCTTGATTGCAAATGCTTGCCAGGATCTGCGACGTACCACTGGGCAATAGCATGGATTATACTTGATATATAGTGGCATGGTTGCCCAGGTGCTCATCATCTCTGGGTAATCGGTTAGTAGACGTGCACGCCAATTAGGTTGGAAGATCGAGCCAGCACGTGCATCTGTCGGTAAATCCCCTATCTCAAATTGAGTGGCGAATGTGGGCTCCTTCCCTGTATGTCTTTTGACTTCTGCATTATAATCATGTAGTAAGACAAAATAAGGCATGTATTGTGACTCTGATGTTGTGATTAACCGTTGATGGGATAAGTTTTGAAAGTAGGAAGACCGAAGGACAGTTTCTTCCAGATTTGTGAGAGATTGCATTTGCACGGCCACACGATCATCATGTGTCTTACCCACTTTCTCGACCCTTTTGACCCAATCTGGAACTTGAATTTCTAAAGTGTCTTGTCCTTCTTCTGTAGTTCGACCACCGGGTGTCGGCATAGGTTCGTATGGCTCTTCATAGTTGTCATCGACGGGAATTTCCACTACTGTTTCAGTTTCTGGTTCTTCAATGGGCGAGGGTGGCCTTTCATATGGTAAGAGGCGTGCTTGGAGTTCTGCCACCTGTTTCGGGAGGGTCTCTACTTCTTCTGTAGAGTGTTGCAAGATTGTCGGCTCCTGTTGGGCTGTGGGGACACTGGATATCTGTTTCTTTAGATCTGCACATTCAGTCTCTAACTTTTCATATGACTCCAAGAAATTTGCATGCTCCTCAAGTAAGATGCGGATGTCTTCCGATGGGACTGCTCTATATCTGGTAGGGCTAATGGTTGCTCCTACAGTTCCTTCCATAGCCGCTTCAAAGTTGTCTTGGTTTTGTTGTTGAAGTCTCTTGTTCTCTTCTAGTGCTGCTGCCATATGCTTCCTTAATAGCCCAATGTTACGTCTGAGTGTAGCATTAGATATCATTTGCGCTTGAAGTACTGTTTCTAGTTCCTTGACTGCTTGGTCATCCACTGTTGATGTCTTTGATTCCAGTTCGGAGTGAGCCTGCTGTAAGGTGGTATGCTCAGTTAAGAGCGTTTGGTAGTCAGCTTCAAGAGTGGTGACCCTAGCTTGCAGACATTGAGATTTTGCCTAGAGGGCCGTAGTGCGTTCTTCCAATTGATGGTATTCTTGTTGTAGTTGATGTGCACACTGAAGTAAGGTGTTGAACGTGCTATTTACATTATGAGATGCAAGGGGAAAAGTTTGAAGTGCAGGGGAGGTGGGATTGGGTAGGGGGGTAGTGAATGCTGTGTGTGCCAATGATGTGAGTGGTGAGGTGGGGGGTAAGGGAGGGGGAGATGGTGGAATCGTGGGGAGAGGTGCTGTGGTTGGTGAAATGTCCATTGGGTCAGACAAAGTGGTGTGTACAGGGGCTACCATGTAGGTGGGTATGGTAGGTGAAGAGAGTGTGGTGTTCGTGTAAATTGATGTCGTTGGGAACATCGGAGAAATGTGCCTCTGAAACATTGGAGAGCGGATGAACTGCTCCACAAAGGACGGGTATGGGGTTGGTACGGTCAGGTTGAAAGAGGTGTAGGGGCCAGATGGAAAGTGAGGATCATGGAATGGAGGTACCCGTATTGGGGGATAGGAAGGGAAACACAGGGTGCCTTCGGTGGGTGCCAGGTTTCCAACCACACTTGGAATTATGGGATGGCCAGTTATGGGTTCGGAGGATGGAAGGGTTGAGGTGTACAAGGGATTGGTGACGAATGAGAAGAGGGTTTCTTGTGAGGTGGGTTCTCGAAATGAGGATGATGTGAATGAGGATGGGTTGTAAGTGGAGGTAGAGGTGATGGCTGTCGTTTCTTCCATGGTGGGAGGTGGTGGTGGGGGTGGAGAAGGTGGTGATGGAGGATGCTGGGGTGAGATGGGTGATGTCTGAACGAAGGTTTCGGCAGAGAGGTCAGTGGTGGTTGTGGGGGTAGCTGTTGTTTCAATGGGTACTTCTTGTTCTGTGACGGGTATCCTGATAGTCTTACCTGCTCGTGGTAACGTGTCAATTCTGTGTTTGTCATACCTTACGGACTGGCGGACTACAGTGTGGACAGCCTCCGGAACTCCTAAAGATTCTGACACTAATTTGAGGGTGTCAATGAAAGGTTGGTCCACCCCTTCATCTAATAGCATTTCTTGCATCAAAGCTTGACCGGATACAAGAGAGAGTTGATGCCTTTCTTGTACTGCTTTGATTGTGTCGTATAACCTTCGTAGTTGAGCTGTATATGCTGGTGCACCTACAAGTTCTGGCACTTCTTGTTGCTCCTCTTGATGCTCTTGATCATAATCCTCCTCATCTTCCTCCTGTTCTTCATCTCCGTCATCCTCTTCATCCACTTCAACTGGTGTGACAGGTGCTTGGGAGGTTGTGGCTTGCGTTTGCACGTTTTCCGCTTGTTGAGCCTCTTCTGCCTCCAGCTCTACATCTTGTAATAATTGTTCGAAATCTTCATTAGTGAGTTCTTCCAAAGGTGCACCACTGGGAAATTCAAGATCGGTTGGGATAGGAGGGAATATCAAGGTGGAACCATCGGTGCTGCGTCTTGGAAGTCGGAGTGTGAATGGTCGGACTCTTCGGGGTGGAGGGGTGACGTCTGGTGTTAGGGTGGCTCCACGTGGTTGAGCACATGGGACTTGGACAGTGCCTCTCATTTTCTTAGAAGGGGGTCCTGTGGATGTCCTGCCTCTAAACTGCTCTACACGATCCACATTAAGGCCCGTTGAATAGGGATGTCCTAAGACAAACACCTATAAATGATTCTCGTCAAAGCACAGCAACCATATAAAACCTGTTTCCGCGGCCATCGTTTGTGAGCTAGGTGTATCTGATCAATTATCCAGTGGGGTAAGTTGATGGTGAGGCTCTGTGTCTCTGCTAGATACAAACTAAACCAAATCTTTTTGGGCGGCATGGTGAATCTATCTTGTGCCGGGAAAGCAAAGTGTTGCATGCACATGCGAAGGTGTATTGCAATATTAGGCGTCATGGACACCATGTCCTTGAGTTTGGTGAGACTTCGATTCTTCATGTAATCCGGTACTAGGGTTTCCTTCTCTGTAGGAATATGCATTCCGCGCATATCTAGAGCCTCTCTCACCAAGTTGTTTGATAGCCTGAACCTCTTGAGCTCATTCCCCTTTGTCAGAGATGGAATCACAAATGAGCTTGCACCTTTTGGGTTCTGGTTTGGAGTCAAGGTGTTGATGAGATAGTAGCATCGCATGAAGTCGGGCTTTGGGAGCCGTGCACTGAAATATGCATTCAATCCTGCCTTTTCCCATATCGAACGTAGACCTTCTGCATTTTGTAACTTCTCAATTTCTCTTGTAAAGAAATGGTATCTGCCTTGCTTCCCATTGAAGTCCAACTCTAATTCCCATAGGTACGTTCCTTCACCCAAGGGTCCTGCCACCTTGGTAAACCAGTGGGAAGTCTTTCCTACGGGCATGGTGTGGCCACGCGGAGGGTCCGCAATAGGTATGATTTTGACGGCCTGCAATTCTTCTGGTCTTTCATTTGTCTCAGGCAAAACGGGTAAACTGTCTAAGTCCACTACTTGCGGGCTTGTTTTTGTGTGAGAGCTAGTTCCTGCTGCCTCAGCTATGTTGAAAACTTCGCAGCTGGTTCTGTGAGAATATATGAATAAATGTTAACATTGCAATGGACACAAAAATGACACGGTGTCCCCTGTTACAACATTAACTTAAAGTTCGGGAGTGGTTAGGGGTTAATAAGTGCTCGGTGCTAGTGTGTGTAGTTAGGAATTGGGTAGACCTACGAGCTAAGCGGAATGATGTGAAGTGAGAGTGAAGCGGTTAGTAGGTGGTCGTGGATTTACAATTGGGTCCGGGGGTTTGTTACAAGTCTTGGGCTGCCAAATGCAGTGGATGGGTTTTGCTCTTGGTTCCATAGAGACTCTCGAGAGCTTTATAGGTGTGTCAGCTTGAAAATGAGGCCTTTTAGGGACCCATTTACAAGTGGCTCTGTTCGTGCTCATGGGCCTTGGTGTGTTCCTGAGTGTTGAAAACGAGTGGATGCCGGCTGTGCGAGTGAATGGATCATGTTGTGTAGGGTGTGTTCTTGGTGTAGCTATTTGAGCCCGCAAACAAGCCTTAGGCACCCAAATTTGTCTTGATTGTGGGCTGGGCTTCATCGACTTCTTGGGCACCCAAATAGACTTCACGTTAGCAGATGAGCTTCTGAAAGACTTCTTATTAGTATTGTGTTGTTGGTTACTAATAAGAGGCTTTGCCCGTGTGGTTGGCTTGAGTGCAACCGGGTGTTTGCCTTTCCGCACCCACACTTGTTTCACTTGCTGAGACATTTTGTTGCGTAGGTACTTTTGATCTCCGACATAGGTATTACTCTGCTTCTTCTGTCTTTGATCCACCTTCGGTTGCCGCCTCCCTCTGGCCTTTGGAAAAGAAGGGAGTTCCGTTGCATCCTTGACTCCTTTTTTGCAACCATCATTCCTCTACAAGAACAGCATGGTCATCTTCATGTGTACTCCTGGAAGGACCAGGAGTGTGTGCCTTTCCTAGTTCCTTGAGTGCTCCATTATCTAACTCTACTGTAATTCGACTATGATTGACCCATACCTGAAGAAGTCCACTTCTTAGGTTTAAGTTGACTGCTTGGTCATAGATCCAGTCTTGACCCAAGACAAGAGGTTCAGTGAGGTCCTCATCTTGACACACTAGTACCTTAACTGTCATTGCCTCATCATGAATGTAGAGGGTAAGTTCCACCTCGCCCATGCAAGGGGTTTCCACGCCTCCCAATCCTATAAGATATGCTTCCACAGGATTGACAGTTAATTGCAACTCTTGACAGTAAGACAATTTAACAACACTAGTGGCTGCGCCTGAGTCAATCAAGGCTCTTACAATCCTTGCACTCTTTCCTTGCCCTATATCTAAAGTTATGAAAGGACGTCGATCAGTTATCCTATGTGAGCTAACACCTGAAACTTCACACATAGCCACGGGATATCCTGGATCTGCATATGCATCTGGCACAGGTTGCTCTCTGCCTTGTCTTCTTAATTTCATTCTCCGTATGCGCTCTAGGGCTTCTGCTTGAGCTTCTTCTCGAATTCGTTTTTCCTCCTCTTTACGTTGCTTAGCAGTATTGAGTCGACTTAGCATTTCCTCCGTGAGGGGTTCCTGATACAACTTGACTCTGCATCCGCTAATATAGTTTGGGAGAACATCACCCTCTAAAGTAGCTAGTTGTACTGCTCCACTCGTGGAGATCCTATTGATGATCATAGGTCCGTAGCCTCTCTTCTCTAGCTTCCTTGCATGTTGTTTCAAAGTGTAGACGAGCACTAGGTCTCCTGCTTTCAACCCTTTATCCTTAACGTGGGCATCAAAGTAGGTCTTCTGTCGTTTCTTAGCTGCATATATCCCTGTAGCTGCTCTCAGTCTTGTTTCTCCTAATCGTTCAAGGTCAAAATGTCTAGAGGAGAGTTCATGACCCATCCATTCGTGCTCTTGTGCTACTTTCAACGTAGGTATTAAGAAGTCCAAGGGTAGCACCGCGTTTTGGCCAAATACCATCTGAAAGGGGGTGGCTTGGAGTACCGTTTTGTAGGCGACTCGGTATGCCCAAACAGCATGGTGTCGCTATTTGTCCCAATCAGAGCGTTTAGTGTTCACTAATTTTGTCAGTACATTGCATAAGATCTTGTTGGTGCTCTCAGCCTGGCCATTTGCTTGAGGGTGATAGGGGGCAGACTTCTTATGTATTACCAAGAATTCTTGGAGCAGATTTTCAATCACTTCATTCAAGAAGTGAGTGCCTCTATCACTAACTAGCTTTATGGGTAGCCCGTATCTAGTGAACACATTCTCAAATAAAAACTTAGCTGTTGTTTGAGCATCGTTCTTCATTGTGGCTTTTACCTCTACCCACTTAGTTAGATAGTCTGTTGCAACAATGATATATTCTGCATGGGAATTCTTAGCTGGGGGATTAATAGGACCTACGAAGTCTATTCCCCACTTGGAGAATGCACGTCCACCCATCATAGGTTTTAGTGGCATCTCATCTTTTCGTATAGGATACTGAGTTCTCTGAGAGACATCACATCGTTTCGCATAGGTATGTGCATCCATGTGAAGGGTTGGCCACCAGAAGCCCGCAAATAGTATTGCCTTGATCACCCGATCTGGTCCAAAGTGTCCTCCTGCTACACCTTGGTGAGCAGTTTCCAAGATCTTGAGATATTCACTTTCATGGACACATAGCCTTAGGTACCCATCTTTACCACGCTTATATAGATTATCACCAATGAGTGAGTAATCCTGGGCTTCTTGTTCTAAACTCCTTTTCCTAGCCAGAGTCATGTCTGGAGGGAATGTTTTCGTCCTCAGGAAGGATACTAGTGGTTCACTCCAATCTGGCACTATGGACACTTGATAAAGAGTGGCATGTTCCACAGGTTGTTTGGTGCAGTAGATTGGGCATTCCTTGCACAACCTTTGGACATCAGCTTCCATAGTTGGCCAATGTACTCCGAGTCTCCTTAGTGTCTGTAAGGTTCGTTGCTTTGAGTAGTGTTGCTCTAACGCACCTACATGTGCTAAATGCAACCATTTATTGTACTCGTCCTCTTCCACACAACAAGCCAAGATTCTTTGATCCGTGTGCTTGTACATGCTTCCTGCCATGATGTGGTACTTTTGGGCTTTCACAACCTCTCTATTCCGTGTGTTTACTACTGGATGGTTAGGCCCGTATGTCAATACTGGTACCAATGGCTTAGCCCACTGCGGTACCACTTCCAAGTTAAACAAGTAAGCATCAGGAAGATCATCTGACACTCCTTGTGGGGCTTCTCCCGATGTGAGCCTAGAAAGGTGATCAGCTCTCAAATGAGTCCTACCTTTCCTTACCACAACCTCAAAATCATATTCCATTAGCAAGAGAAACCATCTTACAAATCTTCCTGTATTGCATGGCTTATTTACGAGATATAACAATGCTTGATGGTCAGTAAAAAATTTAAACTTATTTGCAAGCAAATAATGTCTAAACTTTTTAACCGCATACACCATGCCTAAGCCTTCTCTCTCAGTAGTGGTGTAATTTCGCTCAGCAGCATTCAATTGTCTACTGGCATAGGCAATTGGAAGATCCATATTACCTTCACCAGTAGGTTGAGCAAGCACACACCCAATAGCATAATTGGATGCATCCACGTGAACATGGAATGGCTTATTCCAATCCGGTGTGGTTAAGATTGGTGCTGAACATAATCGCCGTTTAAGCTCATTGAAGGAATTCTCACATTCCTCAATCCATTCAAAGTGAGTCAGAAGTCCGTACATGGGCTTTGCAATGACAGCATACATGTGAATGAATCGGCGGTAGTAACCACAATGTCCCATGAAAGCTTGTACTTCCTTGACATTCTTTGGCCTAGGTAGCTCTACTATGGCTCTCACTTTCTCTTCATCAGTGGATATGCCATTTTTTGACACTATGTGTCCTAGAATCTTGTCTTGCCTGACCATAAAAACGCACTTTTCTGGGTTCAGGCAGACTTGATATTCTCTACATTTGTCAAAGATTTGTCTGAGTTCAGGAATATGGGTTTGTCTAATGTTGGAATGAGCACAAAGATCATCAACATAGACTTCTAAATTCTTTCTCAGGAACTCCTTAAATACATGGCACATTAGTCTCTGGAAGGTGGCTGGTGCATTGGTAAGCCCAAATGGCATTACACGAAAGGCAAATATACCCCACTCTGTGGCAAAAGCCGTCTTATGCTGATCTTCTGGCGCTATGGCTACTTGATTGTAGCCCGAAAATCCATCAAGGAAGCTATACACTTCCTTGCCTGCCACTCTTTCTAAGAGATGTTCTGTGATGGGAAGTGGATAGTTATCTCGGATTGTGGCTGCATTGACCTTCTTTAAGTTAATGCATACACGCAGCTTGCCATTCTTCTTGGGCACCACTACGATGGGGGATACCCACTCAGTGTGCTCAATTTCATACATAAATCCAGCTTCAACCAGTCTATCTAGCTCCTCTTTGATCTTGGCAGCGTAATTATCGTTATATGTATAGGGCTTTTGCTTAGAAGGTTTGGCATCTGAAGTCATGGGGATGGTGTGTGAGCATATGTCAGGGTCAACACCTTTCAAATCCTTGTAACTCCAAGCGAATACATCTTTGTATTCTCTTAGCAAGGCAGTTATCGCATGCTCTTCTTCCTCTGTTAGGTCATGGCCTATGTATGTGCATCTTTCCTCTCCTTCTTCTAGGGCCACTACTATTTTCTTGGTGGTTTCTTTGTTATCATAGGCCTCCCCTGATTGTGACTCTCGTTTCGGCATTCTGATCATGACTCTCCTGTCATCTATCTCATACTTCTTAAAATTTTCTGGGACCTCAAACAAAGATTCTTCCTCTTCTGGTGAGACTTCTCTCTTCTTTCGTTTCTTCCCTTCTTCCTTCGGGGTCACATGTGTTGCTAATCTTACATCATTTGTAAGCTCTCCATGCCTCTGGGGTTGAAATTCTACTTCATGGAAGTATTCTTCATCTGATGCAAATGGTGGGTCCATAATGATTGACTCTAGATCGGAGTCACTTGCATCCTCAAATGCATCAGGGCTAGGTTCGCATTCTTCTAGAACTGCCTCTCCCATGATTGGCTCTATGGAGAAGACTGAAATGTCATAGCCATCCTCATCACAGTGAGGTGTCCATTGTTCCTCGTTGATGGCCACATCCATTGTTGCTAGGATTTCTGCCTAGCCGTGAGGTTCAAATTCCTCGTCTGGAAAAACTACAGGTGTATAGGCTGGGTCTTGGAATGATCTATGGGTTTCTTTTGCACCTACCTCTCTGGCTTTTTCTCTCTTCTCTTCGTCTACTGCTACTTTGCACATCCATAAGTGGGTGTCTTCATGCATCCAAGAGGATCCTGACCCTATGGAATGCACCGATTCCGTATCATCTTTGGCTCTATGGATGGGATTCCATTGGATAGGAGGGACATCTCTATGAGAGTAATCTTTGAGATTCACTTTGGTTGTAACACCTAAGTGTTGCAAATACAAGGAGTTGGTTCCCCAGTCCTGTACCACTTGCAGCTGTCGCATAAAAGGTCGTCCCAAGATCATTTCATAGGCATGGTTCTTGCTAAAATCACATATAGCAAATGTATGCTCAAACTCGACACCACAAGTGGTGAGAGTTATTCCTTCTAGCAATCCTAAGGGTCTCTCAATATGACCATCGGCCATCTGCAGTTTCATTCTCGTTGGCCTGAGTGCTGGCTTGCCCCAACGCTTCCATAGGGAAGTGGTGGCAATTGTAACTCCTGCACCTGAGTCCAAAATTGCCTTGGTGGTGTACTCTTGGTAGGTAATGGGAAGATAGGTGTTCCCTTCTTCACCTTCACACATATCTCCTATCTTATCCAAGGGTATCTCTGGCACTGTTCTATGTCATCCTACCTGGGAACGAGGTTTTGCTATCTCGGGCACTTGATTGGCTACATGTTTCCATAATTCAGGTCTAACCTTGAGTAGCTCTTCTAACTTGAGATTGCACTGCACTTTAGTGTTTTTCACTACTTCTGTGTTCCTAGGTAAGACTGAGTCCTCATTTTGTACCATGACCGTGGGTGCTCTCATACAAGTAGACTTAGCTTCCCATGGGCCTGTGAAGTGGGGTAATTCTTGTAGAGAGTTAGACTCAAAGTCTAATCTTTCTTGAGATTGGGTACTCTCCTGCTCCCCATATATGGATGGGATGTCTTGTGGGAATTGGTTGCGTGCATCATCCACAAGTTCAATAGGAGGAGGGACTTCACTCTCTTTAGCCCATTTGTCTTCTTGAATCTGGCGTAGGAATTCTGGTGTGAACCGATTCATAGAAGATGATGTGTCTGGCTCCGTAGTGTTAGGCACATAGGCTTCCTGAGCAGGAATGCTTAATCTTTCACTTGCCTTGTCCTTGTGTTGAGAGGCGGGTTCCTTTTCTGATTGTGCAATCAGCTTCTCTATTCGTTCTAACAGTCCATCAAAGTGCAACTGTGTCTTCGCTGAACTAGAGATGTTAAATAGGCGACTGGCCTCAAACATGGTCTGAGCCAATTCCACCATCTTAGCACAAATTTTGGTTCGTTCTAACTCTAGTTCTGCTCTAGGGTAACACTTTTCATGATCAGTCACGTTTGGCCCTTCTTGGATTCTGGCCTGATATGCTTTAAGCATCATATTAAGGTCTTCGGGAGTGGGATCAGCTAATACTGATCCTGCTTGGGGTGGTGGGTGGGTTACGTGGGGTGTATTAGCGGGTGGAGGGATGGAGGGTGATGGGGATGGTAGCGGTGGGAATGTGTGAGAGTGCGGTTGAGATGTGATCTCTATGATTTTGGCCTTGGTTTCTCGTAGACTTTCCTCAAGTTCACTCATCTTCTTTGCCCATTGCCTTTTCATACGTTCACGGCTATCTCTCCAAGCTCTTGTCCTCTTCTTTTTCATGCTCTCTGTTTCACTAACATCTGGGCTCTTCTCCTGGTCTACACCTTAGTTTTGCTGCAATGCTTGAGCTCTAGTGATCACTTGCACGGGTGTAGTGGAAGTGACACTTCCTGTGGAATCTACCACTAACCCAATAACGTTAATAGGAGTAATTTTTGGCATATTACTAGGATTCCTAGGGCGGTCTCGTAAGAGATGTTCCTTTCCACAGTCTTGGCAAAAACCCTGGATCGTTACTGACTGGGGTTGTGTCGGTGGAGGCACAGGACAATCACGAATGAGGTGATCCCCCTGACATCTGTAGCATGGTCCTCTAGGGAATGGGGGTCTTACCTGCCTAGATTGAGGCCTAGGATTGGGGTTTGTATACATGAGTTTTGTGTGATCTGACTGCCAACTAGGTTCATTCGGTTCTTCACTATAGTAGGACTCACCATGTTCAGGAGATTGCATGTAGTAAGCCTGGGGACTATCAACGTGTGTAGAATCAAAGCTATGGTCACTGGGATCACTTTCTGAAAGCACTGGTGTTACAGGGACTATAGCTCTATTCAGGTTTTCTTCTGCAACAGCATACTTTACCGGAATCACATTAGCTGGAGCTGGGGGTTGTTGTGCTAGCACAGGCTGAGGCCTTTGTTGGTTTTGATAGGGTTGGTAGGTTTGTTGAGGCCTAGCATACTGCTGAGGTGGGTACTGGTTCTGGTATCTTCCTTGTTGAGGGTATGGCTGTGGGTACGTCTGCCTAACGGTTTGCTTATTGTAGGGGCAATCTTGCGCGGTGTGATTGGTGTACCTTCGTTCTATAGTGCAGTACTGGCTACTAGGATTAACTTGGGGTTGGGCCATAATGGGACATACATTCGCCATGTGGTCGCCACCACAAGTATAGCACCTTTTCACAGGGGCAAACCTTGGGATTTGTTTGCTAGTTACACCTAATTTCTGAGCTACTTTCTCTGCAAGTTCCTCAATTGATGTGGATTGCGTGGAAGAGAGGTTAGTGCCACTCTTAGAGAATTCAATAATGAAGGCCTCTAGGAGTTGGTCTATGCTCCTGAACTGTCTCTCATTCAGTGGTTGAAACCACGTAAGGGCCGTGTTCCTAAGGGTTAGACCAAAGGCATTATACTGCGTGAATAAATCCTCCACTTGTTTGGCTCTCAGGACTTGCCTAAACTCAGCCACATGATCGTATGGACCTCGAGTGCCATCGAAGTAGTTCTTCATGGACTTAAATAGCTGAGTCGGTCTCAAAGTCCTTGTGTGCTCTCTAGGTCGTGGTAGAGGGAACTCATCCGCATTTCTTTGATTCCTGTGAGCTCTAAGTATCTCAGGTTCTACTCTATTTGTTTCCGTCCTCGTTCTTTCTCTGCCCACTAGGTTGGCAAAGCTTACTTCTGGTCTATCTCTACTTCTGTCTCGTTGCATTCCATGAGCTTGGGATGTTCCAACTCCAGGGTGACCATAGGATACATTCGATCTTGGTTGGGGAAAAATGAATTCACCCTTCCAAGTGTAAGCATGCCTATCATTTTCTGTCACCACAAAGATCCTCTCCGAAGCGTGATCTAAGTAGGTCACTCTACCTGGGCTATCAGGATCCTTAAACTCATAGATCATGATTGTTCCTATATCAATTGGCCGATCAGGTTTGTACCTCCAAAAGGCTTCGTCAGTCTCTCGATTGAGGAGCAAATCTATGCTCTTATTATCCTGGGGAATCCACTCCGGTGTGATAATCCTAGTGAGAACCGATTTACCTCGAGGGGTTCTAGGTTCTGCACCCATGTTTCCTTGCTCCAGGTCACCTAAGTCCGCTTTTGGGATCACATTTCCAAATTCGTCCGTCCTATCTGGGTGACTGGTGACTACGCATATGGTTCCTTCTTTGTCCAAGTATGCTCCATTTTCAAACTTGACAGCTGGGTGCTCTAATCCAATGGATTGATCAGGATTCTTAATCTGTACCACAGATCTTCCTAGGCCGTCCTCATAGATGCTAGCACCTAATCGGTTGGTCCTAAGGTATTCCAACTGCGTTTTGTAAGGGCCTTCTACCCTGTGCAGGTATGGCACTCCTGAACTGCCTGTAGGTCTCTCCATACCTTGAGACATCTCGGATTCACTAGTCTCAGAGCTAGGGTAGTATCAGTGGTGACTCAACTGCTGGGCCCAAGACCTAGCAGTGTGGTTGACACTAGCCTCTGAAGACCTAAGGCTTTGTCTATCCCTTACTAGATGTCGCCCTGATCTAAGGTTCATAAGCCTAGCTGAATAGCCCAATTTTGCCCAAGTACAACCTCGTTGCAGAGTCCTTTTGTATCAGTTACTTGATTCTTTTTAGTTGATTCCCGTGTTAAAATTCTTGTCTGATATCACGTCGTAAGGTATAATTGAGTGTAGTTCCGCACTTAAAGTTGCTCGTTCCACGTTAAGTTCTTTTCCTTTAAAGTTCTCGACAGTACAAAGATTATGTTCTTAGCTTGAACTTGAAAGTTTAGGTCTGCTTCAACTTGATAATTGCCTATCGTCGCCCTGACTTACTCCTACCTCTAGTCGTTCTTAGCCTAAGCTAGGAATTGACAGAGGGGGTTGAAAGTTTCTAACCTTTTGTTTCCTGCTTGGTTGCCCTTGAATGCCCAGGAAGTGCGTTCCAAAGCTCGCACTTACACTTGCTTAGAACGCCTTTCGATGCTCTCAATAGATGTGTAGAGTTCCAAAGTTAGCTTTAATATTTAAATTCCAAAGACAGAACCAATGATTCTCATTCCTGTAGCACAAATACTAATTTGCATAGTGAATTTTAGGAAAACAATTCTTAAGACCCCTGACTTTGATCCCCCAAGATATGGTCAACTTCAAAATACCCTAGCTAAAAATCAACGCATTATCTTTATAAAAAAACAGTTGAGGGCGTGTAGTATATGCCACGAGCTTTCCAACAAACCCTAGAGCTCAAAAAATGGATTTCGTATGAAAAAGTTATGACCGTTCAGGGTTCTAGGGTTAAGACCAGGTTCAAACAGGATCACTGTGCAACAGGTTTTCCCCAAGTTGTTTTCCTAAGGCCTCCTTATGTGCTCTAGAGTAAAATGTTTATGCCCAAAATTAGCCCAACTCTTCAATTAACAAACCCTAAAAAATTTGGCTAAAATTGGATGTCAATCGCGATGGACAGGGCTGTCAATCGCGATGGACAGAGTATCAATCGCAATGGACAGAGTATCAATCGCGATGGACAGGGTATCAATCGTGATGGATAGAGTATCAATCGCGATGGACAGAGTATCAATCGCGATGGACAGGGTATCAATCGCGATGGACAGGCAATCAATCGCGATGGACAGGCAGTCAGTCGCGATGGACAGGGGTCAGTCAATCGCGATGGACAGGCAGTCAATCACGATAGACAGGCAGTCAGTCGCGATGGACAGGCAGTCAATCGCGATGGACAGGGGTCAGTCAATCGCGATGGACAGGCAGTCAGTCGCGATGGACAGGCAGTCAGTCGCGATGGATAGAGCTGTCAATCGTGATGGACAGAGCTGTCAATCGCGATGGACTGAAATTTTGCAAGATTTTCAAAAATTTTGGTGGAAATGTGGTGTGCAGGGTCTCTAGTCCACTGTGGTGCACTCAGATTTACCAAAAGGTGAAAATTTCTGTCAATCGCGATCGACAGGAGTCGGCGACTGCGAGACAGTTCTGCACATTTCCGTACCTGCACGACGTGCTGGAGGGGATGATGATGCTGAAACCTGCAAGAAACTCCAAAAGCATGCAGAAAATAGCACACAACAGTTCGCTCTCTCGCTCTCTCTCACAAGTGAAATGAGGGAAATGAGGTGGAGAAGGTGATATAATCAAAAAACTAAAATTTTCGTGATGATGGAAGTGGAGGTGGAAGATGGTGATGATGACGATGGTGATGATGGTGGTAAGGTAAGAAAGAGAAAAATAGGAAAAGTAAAGAAATTACCTACAACGCCAACGTCTCCAATCTACGTCTTACCATCACACGCTCGTCCTCAAAGCTCGATCCCCGGCAACGGCGCCAAAATTTGGTGTAGCTCAGTGATGAGTAGCACCTCCTTTAATGTCAATCCGGGAAGACGTGAGGATGGTATGAAGACCTCGAGCAAGTGGAGGCACAAGTGCGTGAGTGAGAAGCACACAAACATGCACACACATACACACACACGCGCACACACGGCAAGACAAAGAGTGAGAAGCAATGGAGTTCTTATATTACTTTCAAAAAGCTCTTACAAGTTCGTTTCAATTACAATCTAACCCCAAAAATGAGCTCTCTAGCTCTTTTTATAGTTTTTGACTAGGTTTTGGCCCTGTCCAGACCTAGTGTCCGGCCTAGTTAAAAAGTAGGTTCCAGGGCCCATTTGAGGGCTTAAACGGAGTCTAAAAAATACGAAAATTGATATGTAGGTGCTTCTAAGGCTCCTCAAGCTCAAGGACTCCTTGGCTTGCACAAAATGGAGCTACAAAAATATGAAATGGTGTTTACAATGATTGTTAGTGATAAGAATCACTATTATAAAGATGTTGATTTGGAAAAATTTGAAGGGCCTATCTGCCAGATTTGCGTCGACTGCTTTGTCTACTTACTCCTTCACCTCGCTCTGACTCTCTCTGCTGGCTTCCTTGTCTAGTCAGTCCTTGGGTGCCCATACTGCTCTCAACAGATCTTTTCAAGAAAATTGACATGTGCTTCTTGGAGCTCCCTACATGCTCCGTCTTCTTAAATGTACACTATCTTGATGTACTTCTATGCTTGTGCTTGACCTTGATTGTCAACACTCCCCCCCTCTTTAGTCTGTCGTCCCTGACAGACCCTTGTTGTAGTGGTTTTTCCATGTACTACTTTGAGAGGTAGAGTTCCGTGAGTCTCTACCAGAACGGTGTGTCTTTCACCTCTCGCGGGGTTGCTGGTCCCATCCTTCATGTTTAGTCCCTCTATATAGACTTGTTCCTTGATTCCAGCATGAGAGTGTATTGTTGAGCTTTCATGAAATTCTGAGCTACTCCAAATAGGTTGTCATAGTTGATTGTGAGTAGCTCTCCACGGTGGATTGCTTCCTTGCTCTTGTTGTTGTCATCTTGATGTCCTCTGGTTGTCAAAGATGGCTTCCCTATTTTTCATGCCAAGTACCCATGGCCCATAATGAAGGATGGGTCAATGTAGTAGTGCATGGGTTGAAAACATTATGTGCCTTGTGCACTGCCTTGTAATGTGGCCCTATGTATGTGTACTTGGAAAATGCATGGAAAGAAGTATGGTGCAAGAAATTGGGTCTTGAGCAAAATGCTCAAGGGTATGCTGATGAAGGGGTTTCCTAAATTATCATGGTTGTAATGTTGCCAAAGTACGGGATCCTTACAATGGTGAAAGGTCGGTTGATGTTTATCGCTTCATGTTGTGCTCCCATCACGGTGACTGATCATTAGCTTGTCGTTCTTGTTGATAGATGTCCTCAGTGATGGTTCCCTAACGAGAGTCTTTGCGCGCTTGGTCTTGTTTCTTCTACCTTCCTTTTTTTGGTGGAACAATGGCATACAACAAGAAGAAAGGTGTTAGTATCAATAAAATATTTTACATATGTCAGATGTGTCACATGCCTAGGATTCCCAATTGTCTCTATGCACGGTTGTGTAAGGTGGCCCCATATTAATGCATACTTCGGAAATGCATGACCAGAATGGTGCAAAAGACAAGGTTATGCCAAAGGCACATGGTTGTTGCACGTCGAGGTTTCAATGTTGCCAATGGATATTCTGTAGTCTTTGTTGGAGGTAGCCTATAAATCTTCAAATGATGTGATCAGTTGATGGTGAAATGACAACTTACCATTCCTCCCTTTAGGGATCCATTTGAGAATAGTGTTTGGTTGTGTAAAGATCAACTTGGGATTCTTCATATGTGGATGGTTGCTTGAAGTTTTTATCCCTCCTGGTTGACGATTCATTTTTGTGGGTGCTACTGGTGCTTTTGGCTTCCAATCCCATATCCTTGTTATTGGCCTTCATACTATTTTCAAAGAGTTGAGCATATCTTCTTGTGGTCTTTCTGCTCAGTTCTTACCCTTTTCTCTCCTTGGATTCTTTTTTGAGACCTTTTGCATGGTGGAGAGCATAGGGCTTGGTGCATGTAAAAGTTTCTTGGGTACCCACATGTGTGAATTCCCTTGTTGAGCTGCAATTAATTTCTTAGGCACCCAAATTTGTCGGAGACCTCTCGTCGAGCTTGTCGTGGTGGCTTGGTCCTTGTCTTCCCATGGTTGGCTTGCATGGGTGTGAATCGTGTTGGCAAGGTTAGTGGTTGCTTTCCTATTGGTACCCAGATCTGCATCATGCCTAGTGTCTATTTGATATGGTGATTGTCTTGTACTGTTTTGCTTGCCTTTGTGGTTGAGTGGTTGTGGTGGCATTAGTCTTTGCACAACAGGAGGAGTTAGCGTGCCTTTGAGCTTGTCCTTCCATGATTGAGTTCTTCTGGAACATAGAGCCTTTGACACATACAACATCTTGTTTGCTAAGATTAGTCCTAGAAGAACTAAGAGAATGTGTGACATCTGGATTTGTGAGCATGCAATTCTCTAATTGTAATACAATGCATTGCTCTTGTACCCAAGCTTGAAGAAGTTGACTTCTTTGGTTCAAGTTGATTGCATGGTCGTAAATCCAATCTTGACCCAAGACTACTGGCTTTGTAAGGTCCTCATCGTGACACACTAGCATTTTGACTTTCATTGGAACATCTTGAAGGTAGATGGGAAGTTCCACCTTGCCCAAGCAAGGGGTTTCGACACCTCCCAAACCTATGAGATAGTCTTCTATGGACTTGATGTTCAATTGTTGTTCTTGGCAATATGAAAGTCTAACTGCACTACTTGTTGCACGTGAGTCAACCAAGGCTCTCACACTCCTTACACTCTTTCCTCGTCCTACTTCTACAGTCACAAAGGGGCATCGATCGATTATGCGAGAAGTAATCATGCACGATTTTTGGCACATGTCCATGTGATATTTTGGGGCTTTTGGGTTGACATCTTAGCCTAGTCATCTTAACTTATTTCACCTAATGTGCTCTCTAGCCTATGCATGTGCTTCTTCTCTGACCCTCAATTCTTCTTCTTTTCGCTTTTTAGCAGTGTTGAGTCTCATTAACATATCCTCTCTAAGAGGTTTTTGATATAACTCTGTTCGAAGACCATCTGAAATGGGGTGGCATTGAGTATCATTTTGTAGCCAACTCGGTAAGCCCAAACAACATGATGAAGCTGTTTGTCCCAATCAGAGCATTTATTATTTACCAGTTTTGTCAACACATTACATAGGACCTTATTCGTGATCTCGGCTTGTCCGTTGGCTTGTGGATGATAAGGGGTAGAATTCTTATGTATCACCATGAATTCTTGAAGGATATTTTCAATGACCTCATTCAAGAAGTGTGTACCTCTATCACTAACCAACTCTATTGGTAACCCATATCTGGTGAACACGTTCTCAAATAAAAACTTAGTCATTGTTTGAGCATCATTATTTGTTGTGGCTGTTACTTCTACCCACTTTGTAAGGTAATCAGTGGCTACAATAATGTATTATGCATGGGAGTTTCTAGCTAGGGGGTTAATAGGACCAACAAAATCTATAACCCACGTCGAAAATGCACGTCCTCCCATCATTGGTCTCAATTGCATCTCATCTTTTCTGATTGGATATTGTGCACATTGACATGTGTCACATTTCTTCACATAGGTATGTTGCATCCATATGAAGAGTGGGCCACCAAATTCTTGAGAATAGAATCGTCTTGATTACTTGGTCAGGCCCAAAGTGTCCACGTGCAACCCCACTATATGCAGTTTCTAAGACTTTCAAATAATCTGATTCATGAATGCACAACCTTAAATAACCATCTTTGCCTCTTCGATATAGGTTGTCTCCTACTAAGGCATAGTCTTGAGCCTCTTATTCCAAGCTCCGTTTCCTTGCTAGACTAGCCTCCTTGGGTAATGTTCCCGATCTTATCAATTCTACCAATGGAGCACTCCAATCTGGTGTCGTCGAGATTTTCTCTCCTCTCTCACTTGTGAAGGCCTACAAAAAACATATTTGGTGAAGGTAGCCGGAATTCCTCGAGAAGTCCAGGATACATCAAGGATGTCAAAGGAAGCTCACATACAAAGTTTCAAAGAAATCAAGAAAGTCCATGGTAGCAGTCAAAGCTGCTCAAAGTTGGTCAAAGTTGGGAAATTAGGGCAAAAATTTCATTGTCACCAAATTAGATGAAAATTCATATACTTGTAAAGATTTTCAAAGGCAGTCTATAGCCCAAGTTTTAGCAGAAAATGGATTTTGTAGCACATTGATATGCTATGTTCATTTTGTAAAAAATGTAATTTTTCTAGTTTGACCCTACAAATTCTTGTATAGAAATTTATGTTACCCATATGGTTTGGCATGTATAAAGATCATATGTGGCTACATATTTGTACAAATTTTCAAGTCTATCAGAGCTTCCTAGACACCTTCATGCCACCTTGCAAGCTTCCAAATGTAGTCAAACTTCTACAAGGGAGATTCATATGGGAGTTTTTTCTGCATATTCTTGAAGGAGATCTTTGGAAACATAGTCCTACAAAGTTTCATCTTCATCAAAGCCTATTTGGAGGGTCAAAGAGTACAAAGTCTAGTTTTCAGGATCACCGCAGTTTTCTAGCTTAAGCAAATTGAAGGGTTGAAGGGCCACCATATGGCGAACGCTGATTGAGCCATGTTGTACGATCAAGATGAGCTCATATTCAAGGGTGGAGATGCACTTATGCTTAAAGCAAGGAGGATCCACGAGTTTTACCTTAAAAGAAGATTTTTTTGACAATCAAAGATTAATAATGCAGCTTTTCTCCAAAAATAGTGGCTTATCTTATCCAAATTGATGTCAGCACTGATCTGACGGTCCAGATCATCCCCAGATCCAATGGTGGAGAATGAAGGTGCCTAAATTTCACTCCTTTACACTAGATTTGATAGAAAGAACAATTCCAAGCCATTGATTTGATTAATCAAATGGTTGTAATCGAAAGTAGTGATCCTAGAGTTGAGAGTTGATTTCTCTAGATCCAAGGGCCCAAATTCATTCAAAAAACTATATAAACCCCCCTCCAAACTCCTAGAGCATCATTGTTAGGCATCCATAGGGCTCTTGCTAGCTTACGGTTTCCTTGAGACGATCACCCTTGGTTGAGCGAGTGAGAATCCAAGGTGGGCTAGTATGAGTATAGTACCTAGTTTCAAATTTAGGTTAGAACTCCAATCTAGGATAGGCTCTTGAAATCAGAATCTCTATCTTGACTCACCCTCGGTGGAGCGTGTGAGTGAGTAAGAGCTGGTTTTAATGAGTCTTAGACTTCTTTAGTTAGACGTTACCAGCCTAGACATACATAGGGTCACTGAAGTGGAACTCACTTTCTTACGTGTGACATTCGGTTGAACTATCATGGTTTGAGGGTCAGAACCACCTTTGATCAGTAGACTGCCTAGCTTGACGTACCATGACGATCTCATACATGTATCTTAATTCAAATCCTTTTAATTCATGTCACTTGTCACTTGTCTCTTGTCTCCTCTCTCAGTCTCTTAAGTATTTTTACATGTCTTCTATTTCTTCTATGTGTAAGAAGGCTCCGCAGTATTGCGTTGAACCAGTGAGGATGTTTCTTTGAGCTTGTGAGTAAACTCTATCATCATAATTCACTTGCATGCATATAATCCATACATACCCATACATATTGATTAGTTTCTGAAAGTGTATAAGAAGCTCCAATATTGGACCATTCTTCCTTTCGAAACTGGTTTATGTGTAAGGATTCCATCTATTCATGTCATGCATACATATCATCCAAAGAAGACTATGCATATGGATTAGAATTAGGAAGTGTTTAAGAAGCTCCTTCAATGGACCATTCTTCCTTCCAAATTTGATTCATGTGTATGGTTCTCTTTCATTCTTATCATTCCTGTTCATAAATCTAACTTGCACTCCTTCATTCCCATTCCCATAATCATTTCAACATCTCTCTTTTCTCCATACTCAACATTAATTTCACTTTCATGTCCTTAAACCATCCAACATTCATTAGCTTCATACACCCTGTGTGTGCCACGACCAGAACTGATCCACCCGGATTGCGATCACCTCCACATTTGAACCCGACGTGAAACGCTTCATGGCATTTGCTTCTGATCTTGTTGGGAGGTTGTGATCCATATCCTTTGTTTCATATTTTTCATCCTCATCATATCATCATCATCAGTCTTGAGTGTTGCACTAGATTTCGTATAATATTGTGCACATCTTCGTCGTGAAGTAAACACATTTGTGAGAGATCTAGAGCATCGTGCATCACTTGCTTATTCACATAAGATGGAGGAAGGATTCAAATCCCTTATTGTTGAGAAACAAGGCCAAAGAATAGTCTCTTCTATGTTGAGAGAGAAGGGAAAATTCAATGGCATCAACATCACAAGCTACTTAGATTTGTTTGAAGAGCAAGCTATGATTTTTGGTCTTCCTGAAGATCTTTTGATATCATTCTTTGAACGAATTGTTGATAGCTCTATCATAAACCATGTCACTCAATATGATAGTCTTCCTTGGAGTGATTTTAGAAAGGAAATGCTCAAAGAATTCTATCTTGAAGATTATAGCCAACATGATCAGGATGGATTCTTACGATGGGTCAATTCTCCAAAGCCTAGTAGCTCTATTACTCACTTACAAAATGAGTATATTAGACGCTATGAACAACTTCCTGATGAGGATAAGATAACTTTGGAGCCTGATCTTGTGATCAATTTTCTTAAGCTTCTTCATCCTGAAACTCGTAGGGAAGTTGAACGGCGATTAGAAGAACCAGATAAGCGTTATGGTCTTACTGACAATTGGCAAAAAGTGCGTAAAGTAGTAGAGGTTGTAGCCCATAGACATCAAAGACAATCCATGCTTTATGAGCAAACTAGTCTTCCTCAAGCTAGCCTTCCACAAACTAAGGAGCAAGTTAGAGAACAATCCCATGCTATGCTTTTTTACTCTACTCCTATTTCTCAAATGATGGAGCCTACTCAAGGTTTTAAAGTAGAGCCAAATAAAAGTGTAGTTGAAGAATCTCAAGTGGAAATTCTCACTAAGCAAATGGAAAGTCTTATTGCTACACAATCCAATTTGGCCAAGACAATAGATGCTTTACAATCTAATTACACTAAAACTTTCCAAAATCAAATGAGCCCAATGTCTTTTCAAGAGCCTAATCAACATGTTATAGCTACCAATCAAAATCCACAAGTAGCTCCTACTCAAGCATATCAAGTTCCTCCAATGCATAATCCTTCAATGCAAAATCCTCATCCTCATGTGCAAAATCCTCAAATGTATCAAAACATGTATCCTCAAGCTTCACAAATAGCTTTTCAAAATCCTCAAAATCAAAATTTTCAAAATCATCAACCGTATAATATGGAAGCTCCTCTTGCACCTCAAGTACCACATGTTGCCCCCCAAGCTCCTCAAATACATCAATTGCCTTTTCAAAATCCTAATTATCATGTTCAAGCAATACCTTATCAACAAAATCCTCAATTTCAAAATTTCCCACCACAAGTTAATCAAAATCCTCAAAATCAAAATGCTTTTGTGCGTGGCCCTCGTAGGTGTCCTTGGTGTGATTCGTTAGAGCACTTTTTGAGAGATTGTGAACTATTGAAGGTTGCTAAGGAGCAACGACTAGTAATAGACATAGACAAGAAAATTTGTGACTATCGATCTAGGCTACCTTTGCAAGGAAATTATGGTAAGGGAGGAATGAAAAAACACTATGAAAATATAACCATAACGGATGTAGGAACTAGAGGAGTGAAACTAAAAGCTCTTGATGAACAACAATTAGAATCAAGTAAACCCACAAAGGAAGTTGACTTTTCCATAGAGGCTTTAGTAAGAGCACGAGATGAGATAAGGAGAATAACGGCTTGGAAGTCACCGATAGAAGATCAATCTCTTATTTCTCACATATCCAATGTAGAACAAAAACGAAAAAGAGATGAAGCTGAGCCTAGTGAAAGAAGAGTGACTCGAAAACAAACCTCAGAGGGAATAGAAACAATCATAGAGCAAGGAGAAACATCACACTCCAAAGATAAAAAACAAGAATCGGAACCCAATGAACAAAAAGAAGAGGAGAAACAAAAAGGGAAGAACACAAAGCAAAGAAAAACAGAACCAAAGCCTTTAGATAAACAAGAACAATCAAAACAAACTGAAGACCAAACACGAGAACATGAACAAAAACAAGACCCTGAGCAAAAACAAAAGAAACCAAAGAGAAAACCTAAAGCCATCTTGATTTCAGAAATTGAGAGAAAAATAGATCCTATGGAGATTTTAGATGACATTTTGCTTAAGAGTCAAGTGACTATGTCTTTAGAACAAGTTTTCTCTATTGCAAAGCCTATTTTTAAAGATAACTTTATCGGCCTAATTAAAAGGAAGAGGTTTCTGCTTAATCTAGATACTGAGATGCAAGATTCTCTAGATCAAGATCAAGCTATGAATGAAGCCTTAAACTTTGATGAATCTGATGAAGAGGACTTTGATGATGATGAAGTAAATGTTAATAAAAATTTCTTAGGACCTATTCAACCTGACCATGACAATCATGAAAACAATCCTGAAAGTCACTTTAAAAGAACGTTTTGGTCTAGAGGTACATCAGAGATGCATGTTAAAATAGGAAATGATAAGAACACTATCACTGTAAATGCATTAGTAGATTTCGGCTCTGAAATCAATGTGATTTCAAGAGAAGTCTATGATAAGTTTAGATGGCCCATAGATAAAGATTGTGGATGGCGTATGAGAACTGCAGATAATGGTGTAGGTACCCTGTATGGAGCTTGTGCTAGTGTGCCCATATCCATAGGAGGAATGACATAAGAGTTTCACTTTTTTATTCAAGATAATTGCTCCTATGAAGTTCTCTTAGGTCAACCCTTTATTTGTGAGAGTCGTATGGAAACTAAAGCCATGGATGATGGGTCCACCTATGCTAGATTCAAGTCTAAGGATGGAATGCAATCACTTCAAGTCATGACAGTAGGAGTGAATCATCCTAGGAATCGATTGTCAATTAGAAAGAAACCTATTGTTACTCATGGTCATGAGCATGCTTGTAGTGATTGTGCACCTCAATTCATGTTTGGAGCTACATATGATCGAAATTTCGGATAGAACCCATTGTTGAGTGGGAAAACAGTGGATATTGGTTTGACGCATCCAACCAACATGTACAATAGTTTCTCACTTTGTTTTCCACATTCTAGATTAGATTTTCTTAATAAGAGTCAATTGTCCAAGTCTTTTATCCAAAAAACCCAAAAAAAAATATAAAAACAACAAAATCATGGAACATGATGAGAACATTGAGCATGTGATTGAAACATCTCATTGTTTCTCTACTCTTGAGGAGTTAGAGTTATGTCTTCAACAAAATTTCTAATTCCCATATTATTCTTCTTTCTTCCCTTGATGATTATGCTCTAATCCAAGAGTATGCTCTCAATGTTGACAAGTGCTCAAAATTTAACCAAACACATGATGCCTTAGTTGAAACAAAGTACAAAACTGTAGACAAAAAAATCAAACCCATAGCTCAACCATTACCTCAAGGAAGTAATGAAAAAATTGTTGATGTGAAAAATGATCCAATTCTTCGGGATAAGAAAAACATAGGACATACATTCACGGATGAGACAATCAAACAAGTGAAAAGTGGTAGAGATGATGACTTTCTTTTGCCAGTAGAGAGAGATAAATTTGAGAGAGTTATACGGAGCCATGGAAAAGCCTTTACTATGTATCCTCATGAGATTGGTTGTGTAGATCCTAAGCTAGTTTCACCCATGATAATCTTTACTATTCCACATATTCCATGGAATCTTCGCCCTATACCAGTTCCAAAGGCTCACTTACCTGAGCTAATGAAACTACTTAAGGGGAAGATAAACATGAGAATTTTAGAGCCATCTTTTGCACCTTACTCAAATCGATGGTTCACTGTGCCTAAAAAGAATGGGAAACTACGTTTTATTCAAGATCTCCAACCCATCAATAAAGTCACCATAAGGAATGTAGGAACAAGAACCATTGTAGATGAGTTTGCTGAATCATTTTCAGGACATTCTATCTATTCAATGGGTGATTTATATTCTGGATATGACCAATTCCAATTAGCAATTGATAGTCGTGACATAACCACAATGAAAACTCCTTTAGGCTTAGTGGGAATGTGTACTTTACCTCAAGGAGCAACTAATTCTGTGGCTCATATGATGAATGCTATGAATATGGTCTTACATGATTTTATTCCTCGTATAACTATGCCATTCATTGATGACATTCATATTAAAGGGAGTGAGGAACGTGTAAAGGATATTAATTTAGATTCATCCGGATGTCGTAAATTTGTTCTTGACCATATCTCTGATTATGAAAGAATATTTCAACGATTCAAAGAGGTAGGTCTCACATTTTCCATAGAAAAATCTGTTTTTGGTGTCAACGAGGTTCTTATTGTTGGACATTTACGTGGCCATTATGGTCAAAAGCCATACCCACAAAAAGTTGATGCCATTAGCAAGATTTCTGAAACATGTAACAACGTGAGTGAGATACGTAGATTTCTTGGTGCTTGCATCTTTTATGTTATTTGGATCCCACACTTTGCTCATGTTGCTGATTGTCTTTATGACTTGTTGAGGAAGAAACAAAAATTTATTTGGACTGACAAACACACTCAAACTATGCGTAAATTGAAGAAATTATTGCTTGAAGCTCCCATCCTTAAGCGTGTAGACTATTCTGCTAACAAACCTATTATATTGACTGTTGATACTAGTACTAGTGGTATAGGTTGGGTCATAAGTTAAGACGATAGTGAAGGAAATAGATATGCAATTAGGTTTGGTGCCAAAATTCTACATGAAACACAACGAAAATATCCACAGATCAAACGAGAACTATGGGATATGGTAACAACTTTGAAAACAGACAAAGAATATTTCATTGGTGCAAATGTCAAAGTTGAAACTGATTGTTTGCCTCTCATTGGAATGATAGCCAATTGTTCATCTCCTGATATAGCCATGCTTAGATGGATCTCATATATTAAGTTCATAAATCCTGAGTTAGTTCATATTTCAGGTAAGTCAAACTCAGTTGATGATATGTTATCGAGAGCTAGATTTGATGATGATCTTGAAAGTGATCTAATAAAGAATGTGAACTTAATTGACTATGTTCCACATATATATGAGTATGAGCAATTTCATGAGTCTGAGTACAAAAATGAATGGAGAGACATAGGAAAGTATCTGAGTACACTACAACCATTACCTAACTGCACTACGAATAGATTCCGTAACATTAGGAAACAAGCTTATAACTTTTTCCTATGTAATGGTTATCTTTGGAGACATGCTAAGGGTAAGGTTAAGAATCCACAACGAGTCCTAGGAAAACGAGTTCTTCAATTGCAAGTAATGAAGGAAATGCATGAGACATTATGGGCCGGTCATAAAGGATTTTTTGGAACATATGAAAAAATTAGAAGTACCTATTATTGGCCTAGGATGTATGTTGACATTAGTAGCTATGTTTCTACATGTTCTACTTTTCAACTTCATTCATCAGTCAAACATAGAGATCCGTTGCATCCGACTTATCCACCTTGTATTCACTACAAGTGGGTAGTAGATCTTGTAACTATGCCTAAAGGTATTGACAAAATGCGTTACATTGTACTTGCAAGAGAAGACTTAACTAATCATGTAGAGGGACGTGCACTACGATCTAAGACCACTTACAATGTTTGCAATTTCTTGCTTGAAGATGTCATAAGTCGCTTTGGGTACATAGAGAAAGTAGTTGCCGATCGTGGAGAGTTAAATGTGAGAGAAGCTAAAGAGTTCTTTGAGCGTCACGGTATTCGTTTGTCTCTCACTAGTGCATATAACCCAGAGGCCAATGGTAAAATAGAGAGAGGGCATCCACCTATTGTGAAAGCCATATCTAAAGCATGTAACGATGACATCAAACAATGGCCTAGATTCTTACCTTTTGCACTTTGGGCAGATAGAATGACGTGCACACGCACTACTGGGTATATGCCTGCTGAACTCATGTACTGTCAAAAACCATTGTTTCCAATTTAGTCTCATATTTCTGCATGGTCAAATTTGCCTTGGTCTGAAAACATGTCTACTGATGATTTTTTGAGTTTGCGCATTAAACAGTTAGAACAAGGTAAATTAAGACTTGATGATGCCGTTGAAAAATTAAGAGAATCTAGAATGAAGAACAAGCATTATTTTGATAAAACTCATCGATTACGTCCTAAGCCGATTGAAGTAGGGGATTGGGTGCTCATTTATGATAGTACATTTGACTCTCAATATGATGCACGCAAAAAGCTCACTCAACGGTGGTTTGGGCCATACATTGTATCAAAAGTCAACAACAATGGTACGTATGCTCTTTGTGAATTAAATGGTGTTGCACTAAAAACTTTGATTGCAGGTAAAAGGATAAAGCTATTCAAGAAATGTGATAATGATGAGTACATTTTGGATGAGGACATTGAAGAAGATGAAAACAATGAGGCCGATTCATGAACAAGAGTATCCATGTTATAAAAATAAAAATTAAAAAAAATATGTAAAAAAAAGGAAGAATATATATATATATATATATATATATATATATATATATATATATATATATATATATATATATATATATATATATATATATAAACATATAAAAATATCATTTCAAGCTCATGTTGCTTTGGTTTTTTTCAAGTTCATTCTACTTTTTTTCCATTCTTGTTTCATGCATGTTTGTTTTCAGTCTTTGCATTGCATTGCATATCCACATTACTTGAGTCAAAAAAAAAAGGGCAAATGATGATTTCTCTACTTGTGTAAAATTGTATCTTAAGTAGTAATTTATCTACTAAGAAATTGATTATAATGTAGGATTGTGGAAAGATAGGGCATGTAGATTTGGAGGTTTATTCTGGTGACATGACTTTCATATATAAACATGCATATGTATCCTGTATCGAAAGCATAATTGTTGAAATCCTAGCTCCTGCTATCGCATGTTTCTACATCCTTAGTCCATCTCACAACACTTGTATCCGAGTTTAAACGACTGTTCTCCGTCATAAAAAATGGTTGTACCTTGTATCGGGGTTTAATTTTTCCTCGTCAAAAAAAAAAAAAAGCTACATGTTACCAAGAAGTTTACACTTTCTTCCACCCCAAAAAAGTGATCGTAACCATAAAGTTGCCGAATCATCATCATCATCAAAAAAAAAAAAGAGCAAGCCAAAGGAGGATAAAGAGGCATAGTAGAATAAATCATAGGCTATATAGGCAGATTTATGCATTAGTGGAGTTTAGTTAGATTTCCTTGCATGTTATTAGAGAAAGAGCATATTCATATTTATGTAGTATGTCCAAGTGTTGGACATACAAGGGTTCACTACACATTTCTGTTGCACATAGGAGAACACATTCTCTGATGGAGAGTGTTAATCTCCAGAAGAACAAGTTATCCTTGACTTTAGATCACCTCTATATCAAGAACAACTTCAGACTCCACTTAATTTTAAAGAACAATCACCAACTTATCAAGAAATTGATTAACTGTAGAAAAATCAATTCTCAGAAAAGTCTGCTGCAGATTAATCACTGATTCACTAATCATTTGTGTAAAGTTTTTGATAAAACGTTGTAGAATGTGTCGCCTTAAGGTTGCGCACCTTCTTCAAGTTAAATCTCTTCAAATGATTGAGTATACTGTGAGAAATGACTGAAATACTTTACCTATGTCTAAAACTACTTCTCTGCAATAGCGACTTTGACACCTGTAACTTCTAAGCTATGGTTCTCCCAAACTATAGCCCGTTTAGTCAAATGATTTTAGCCATAGATGGCTTACCTCTCAACTTAAATTTTGAGTCCTTATTTGTGTAAAACTTTACACTGTGCAGTGAGCACTGTCCATTTCTTTGAACACGAAATTTGCGCCTGTTTCAGAAGATACTTAGAGCTTTCCACATACAAATGTTCCTATTCAAAATTCTCTCAGCCTGTTTGCAATTAGACTCTTAAACTTTAGCCATAGATTGATTAACTATGGACTTAGATATGTACAAAAGGATTTCTCATAAGATTAAGCACAGAAGGAGAATAGGAGGAAAAATCGACGCGCAAATTTCTGCAACATTTTCCTTCTCATAACTTCTCATACATATGATTGATGATACATACAATGTTCATCTTCTATTCACCTATTGTCTTCTCTATCTCATCTATATCTCTCTCTCTCATATGAGTACGTATCTATAGATATATATACGAGTCTAACTCGTCATCCTTTCAAATACATTGAACTATTTACAAGAATAATATACAAAAGAAAAGTTTCTGATTCTATTCTCTTCCTTTGAAACTAATCTTCAACCTTCCACATATCTTTTCATTTCTGGACTTCATGTAATCACTTATTGATGATTGCTCTGCTCCAACAGCTCCCCCTCAATCATCAATTGTGATTACCTGCATCTTCTTTATTCCTGCCATATCTTTGAACCTCTGCAACTTAGGTCCATCCAAACTTTTTGTCATCATATCTGCAAGTTGATCTTTTGTGGGAGTATGCATTACTTCAATTTCTTTATCAATGACCTTCTCTCTCAAAAAATGATACTGAATTTCAATATGTTTAGTTCTAGCATGAAACACAGGATTTGCTGCCAAATATAAAGAACTCATATTGTCTCCACAAATGATAGGAGTACTCTGAATCACATCAAAACTCTTCATAAGTGTCTTTAGCCAAATTACTTCCTTTGCAGCTTCCACCATGCCTTTGTATTCTGCTTCTATAGATGATAAAGCAACTGTATGTTGCCTCTTAGAACACCATGATATTAGTTTGTCTCCCACATAGCACAAATATCCATGTGTTGATCTTCTATCATCCATATTACCTGCCCAATCTGCATCACTATATATTTTGACTCTTGTATCTGAGGTAAACCCATAGTACAACCCTTCTTTGAGTGTACCCTTGATGTACCTAAGTACTCTTTGTCCTGCAATCCAATGTTCCTTTCTAGGACAATGCATGAATTGAGGTAGAACTCCAACTGCATATGACAAATCTGGTCTTGTTAATGTAGCATAAATCAGGCTACCCACCAAACTCTGATAAGGCTTCATATCTCTGAATTCTTCTCCTCCATATTTAGGAAAATTTTTAAGATACCTTTCTTGGGTTACATATACTCCATGTTGAGTATATGAAATCTCCATTCCCAAGAAGAATGACAAATTTCCCAAGTCACTGGTTTTGAACTCTTTCTCCATCTGCTTCTTAATCATTTGTATACCTTTATCATCTGTTCCTGTAAGTATTATGTCATCAACATAAATACAAACATAAATGAATCCATCTTCACTTGCTTTGACTAGCAAGCTACTATCTGCCTTTGATGCTTGAAATCCAAGATCCTTTAAGAACTTTACAAGCCATAATTCCATGCTCTTGGGGCCTGCTTCAAACCATATAAAGCTCTCTTGAGCTTACACACATATGAATACACTTGATCTTTGAACCCTTTTGGTTGCTCCATGTAAACTTCATCTGAAATGTAACCATTCAAACAAGCATTTTCAACATCTAATTGAGATAATTTCCAACCTTTGCAAGCAGCAATTGCTATAAGTGTTCGATAGTTGTCATTTTTGCCATAGGACTATAAGTCTCATCATAGTCCACTCCATATGTCTGTGCATATCCCTTCACAACAAGTTTGGCTTTGTACCTAGACACACTTCCATCTGCAAACCTTTTTGTTTTATAAACCCACTTACATCCAATGATTTTCTGGCTATTAGGTCTAGGAACCAAATCCCATGTCTGATTTTCCATCAATGCATCATACTCCTCTTGCATAGCTTCTTCCCAATTCTTCTTTCCTTTGGCTTCATCATATGTAGATGGATCTTCATCTACTTTTATCATGTAAGCATAATCCTTAGTAGTCAAGAATGAAGTATCATAACTATACCTTGTAGGTTGCCATTTGTGCCTTGTAGACCTCCTAAGTTCTCCACTTCTTGAGGTTTCTGGTTCATCACACTCTGGATCAAACCTTGGAACTTCCTCACCTTCAACCTGTATTTCATTTTTCTCTTCTTCATCAAATATCTGAACCTTTGGTTTGCCTTTCTTCTGATTCATAATTTCTTCAACTTCTGCATACACATTAGATGTACCTGCATACCAAGTACTTTGCTCATCAAATGTAACATCCTTGGACACAAGGAATTGTTTTGTGGATGGACTCCACAACCTATAACCCATCTGCTTGTCATCATAACCAATGAATACATACTTCTCTGCTTTAGGCTCCAACTTATGCCTCAATTGAGATGGCACATATGCATATGCCAAGCATCCAAATATTTTACAGTGATCCAAGGTAGGTCTTTTACCCCACCAAGCTTCATATGGTGTCATACCCTGCAAAGCTTTACAAGGCAATCTATTAACCAAATATGTGGCTGTGTTTACAGCCTCAGCCCACAAATAATTTGGGCAATTCTTCTCTTTCATCATGGATCTTGCAAATTCAACAAGTTTCCTGTTTCTTCTTTCTGCTACCCCATTTTGTTGAGGAGAGTACCTACAAGTAACTTCTCTCTTTATACCTGCATTCCATAAGTAATCACTGAACTCATTTGAGAAATACTCTCCCCCTCCATCTGACCTTAGTCTCTTCAGCTTATGGCCTGTAATTCTTTCTGCATATGCATGATAGTGTTTAAATGTATTAAACACTTCTGATATCACATAGATTGTGATCCACCTGGTAGCATCATCAACATATATGACATAATATCTTGAACCATTTATACTAAAGTCCTTTGAAGGACCCCACACATCTATATGTACCAATTCAAGTCTTTCTGAATACATAAAACCATGCTTATTGTATGATTGCTTATGAGCCTTCCCTAACTGACATGCTTCACATCTATATGTCATATGTTGACCTGCAATGTTAGGCAATCCAAATACTGAACCTTTGTTTATCATTTCTTTGATACCTTTCTCATTAAAATGTCCAAGTCTTTTGTGCCAAAGATCCAATTCAGATACCTTCTACTCTCCATATGTAAACATAGCATGTCCAATATTCCCTTGTACCTTTAATGTGAAGAGTCTTCCTTCCTTTTTCCCTATAACAATCTGTTTATACCCTTGATTAGGGTCTTCAACATAAACTCCATCATTAGTAAACCTTACCTCATATCCTTTCTCCACAATTTGACCTACACTGATCAAATTCTTTGGAATTGTAGGAACATAAAGAACCTTGCTCAAAAGAGTGCTCCCATCTTTGGCTTTGACTGAACCAATTGACTTTACCTTATGCTTTGTATTATCACCTGTTTGAACTATATGATTAATTGCATTATGATCTAGATCAGTCATCAAAGCAATGTTTCCACTCAGATGATTGCTACAACCTAAGTCAATATAAAATACTCTCATATCTTCATGTGAGGCTTCACATGTTGCATTCATAATAAGAGTCGAATCTTCTTTTTGATCTGATGCATAATTATAGTAGGTGTTGTTATAGGATTGATTTTGGAAGCTTCTTCCTCCACCTCTTCCAAAGGAATTCCTACCACCTCTACCTCTGAAGTTTCCTCTCTGAAATCTACCACCTCTTGCTCTTTGATTAAAGTTCTGATTAAAATTATCATTGCTTTGATTATTATGCCAACAATCATGAGATAGATGATTGGTCTTACCACATATCCAACAAGCTCTGACATTATCTTTGTTATTTCTGCCTCTTCCTCTACTTCTGCCATTTCCTCTTCCTCTTAGGAAATTTGCTTGGCTTGAAGTACCTTCTTCTTCACCTGATTGTTGCTTTCCTTTATTAGCTTTCTTCTTTTCTTTAGAGTACATTGCATGACCTGCACTCTTGCCAACATCTCCTTTGATATCATTCTCAAAAGTTAGCATATGTCCTAACAATTGATTCAAATCAGGAGTGAAATGGTCTAATCAAAGTTCTGTAGACAAAATAAACGGCTTCCACTTCTCATCTCCTCTTAGCCCTGTGAGAATTTGTCTTACCAATTTGTCTTCTTCAATATCCTCATCCACTGCACCTAAAGAATCTGCAATGTCCTTCATCTTTGTCACATAATCTGATATTGATTGTGAAGCCTTCTTCTTGAAAGTAGTAAACTCTGCCCATAATGAAGCCTTCCTTGATTTAGTTGTGTTCTGAAAATGCTCTTACAAAGCACTCGAAATATCACTTGCACTTTCAAGACCTCTTATGTGAGGTAGCAAGTAGTCATTGGCTGCCATATAGATAATGCTCCTAGCTTGAGCATCTCTCTTCATCCAATTCTTCAAATTTGACAATTCCTCCCTAGTTGGAACACTAGGATCTCTGAATTGAGGCTTTTCTTCTTCTCCTGTAATGTAAGCTATCAAGTCTTTGCTCATAAGATGAGCTTCCATCCTCATTGACCATGCAAGATAGTTCTCTCTATCCAATTTCTCAATTTGGAGACTATCTCCCATCCTTTCTTCACCTGTACTATCAAATATTTAATCCTTATGAGAAATAAATGTACCTTGGCTTCGAATATTACTCCTTCTGATCCTTTTGACAACTTCAATGTGTCTTCCTTCAAGCTTTCTTCACACTTTATCCTTTTGATCCTTCGAGATGTAAAGGTTGTATGTCTACAGCAGTCGGAGTCTCCCTTTCCTCAATTTTGATACAACCTGCTCTGATACCACTGATGGAGAGTGTTAATCTCCAAAAGAACAAGTTATCCTTGACTTTAGATCACCTCTATATCAAGAACAACTTCAGACTCCACTTAATTTTAAAGAACAATCACCAACTTATCAGGAAATTGATTAACTATAGAAAAATCAATTCTCAGAAAAGTCTGTTGCAGATTAATCACTGATTGACTAATCATTTGTGTAAAGTTTTTTATAAAACTTTGTAGAATGTGTCGCCTTGAGGTTGCACACCTTCTACAAGTTAAATCTCTTCAAATGATTAAGTATACTGTGAGAAATGACTGAAATACTTTACCTATGATTGAAACCACTTCTCTGCAATAGCGACTTTGACACCTATAACTTCTAAGCTATGGTTCTCCCAAACTATAGCCCGTTTAGTCAAATGCTTTTAGCCATAGATGTCTTACCTCTCAACTTAATTTTTGAGTCCTTATTTGTGTAAAACTTTACACTGTGCACTAAGCACTGTCCATTTCTTTGAACACGAAATCTGTGCCTGTTTCAGAAGACACTCAGAGCTTTCCACATACAAATGTTCCTATTCAAAATTCTCTTAGCCTGTTTGCAATTAGACTCTCAAACTTTAGCCATAGATTGATTAACTATGCACTTAGATATGTACAAAAGGATTTCTCATAAGATTAAGCACAGAAGGAGAATAGGAGGAAAAATCGACGCGCAAATTTCTGCAACATTTTCCTTCTCATCACTTCTCATACATCTGATTGATGATACATACAATGTTCATCTTCTATTCACCTATTGTCTTCTCTATCTCATCTATATCTCTCTCTCTCTCATATGAGTACGTATCTATAGATATATATATACGAGTCTAACTCGTCATCCTTTCAAATACATTGAACTATTTACAAGAATAATATACAAAAGAAAAGTTTCTGATTCTATTCTCTTCCTTTGAAACTAATCTTCAACCTTCCACATATCTTTTCATTTCTGGACTTCATGTAATCACTTATTGATTGCTCTGCTCCAACATTCTCCACAATTGGTATCAGAGAAAAATTGGTGGTGAAGCTTCATCTACAGAGTTGGGGATAAAGCAAAGCAAAAGAGGAGCTATAAAACAAGGAGGAGCTTCACAACGCAATAGCAGAGAACAATATAACTATTCGAGGTAACTCTCAAAGTCTTTGATACTCTTCAATGGCTGACTTTGGTCAACAAGTAGAGAAGTTGGATAAGGTTAACTATCCGGTGTGGAAGTTTAGAATGACCAACTACCTACCGGGCAAAGGTTTATGGGGTATTGTGAGCGGCGATGATGCTCAACCTCAAATCAATCAACCTATGGCCACCGAAGTCCAAAGGAGGAAAGCAAAAGAATAGGAAGAGAGGAATAGGAGAGTCATGTTCCTCATTTCGCAAGTCATTACTAATGCCATGGTAGGGCATATTCAACATCTAGAGAAAGCTAAGCATGCTTGGAAAGCTCTTGAAAGGATGTATTCAACAAATACCAAAGCTAGGAAACTTCAACTCAAGAATGAGTTGAACACAATCAAGAAAAGTTCGAGTCAATCCATAGGTGAACATACTTTGAAGATTAAAGAGCTAAGCGATGCTTTAGCTTCTATTGGCACAACGGTTGAAGACGAAGATCTTGTGTGTTATACACTCAATGGATTGAGAGAAGATGAACGATGGAAGCCTTTTATAACTTCCATTAACTTGAAAGATGAATATCTAGGTTTTGAAGAACTAATCTCTCATCTTTCCACAGAAGAGCTTAGCCTTGGCGGCCCCAACAAAAATGATAGCCATAACCAAATGTTATATGCAGGTCGAGGTAAACTCAAGAGGAGGCTCAGGAAGAGGTCACAACCACTCCAACTACAATCAAAGCAATTCAGAAGACAACAAGGATTCATAAAATGCCAACACACAAGGAAGAGGTCAAGGTTCACTAATCTATAGGTACCAAGTGGAAAAGGATATGTTGAAATAGGTGATGATAATAAACACATGATTGAAAATATTGGAGATACAAGTAGAGCAAAGGTACAAGTAGAACAAATGCTTGGAGATACAAGTAGAGAAAAGGTACAAGTAGAACAAATGCTTGGAGATACAAGTAGAGCAAAGGTACCATCTAATGTTCTTTATGGTCCTACAATTTCAAAGAACTTGATTTCAGTAGGACAAATGGTAGAGAAGGGTTATCATGTCATATTCAATGAGAATGGGTGCTTCATAAAGAATCCAAAGGAAGGCTTCAAGGTCATTTCTCGAGGTAGAAGACAAGGAAGAATGTTCACTTTGGACGTCCAACATCTACATGGAAAGGTCATGTACATTCAATGTGGGAACAAGAAGATTTCAGAGCTGGACTTATGGCACAAAAGAATAGGAAACATCAACATTCTGAAGCTAAAGGACATAAGCAAACATGAAGTGGTAAGAGGTCTTCCAAAATTTAATAGCATTGGACTACATGAGTTATGTGAAGCTTGTCAACTAGGAAAGCAAACGAGGCATCCATTCAAGAGGAGCAATTATGTGGCCCCAAATGTCTTGGACTTGATACATACGGATGTATGGGGACCAACCCAAGAGGCATCAATGGCTGGTAATAGATTTTTTGTCACCTTCATTGATGATCACTCAAGAAAGGTATGGTTGTTTTGTATGAAGCAAAAATCGGAGGTATTTTCTATATTCAAAAGATTCAAAGTTGAAGTTGAAGAAGAAATGGGAAGCTCTATCAAAACCTTAAGGTCCGATGGTGGAGGAGAATACTTCTCCAAAGAATTTTTAGATTTTCTACAAGGGAATGGGATCAAAAGGAAATTTACTTGTAGGTATACACCACAACAAAATGGAGTAGCCGAGAGGAAAAATAGGAAAACTGGTGAAATTGCAAGATGCATGCTCAACGAGATGAAGGTACCATTGTACTATTGGGCTGAAGCTACCACAATGGCCATTTACTTGATGAATAGGTTCACAACATCTGGAATACATCACTTGACTCCAGAAGAGGTATATTCCGATAAGAAACCTAATCTTACATACCTCAAAGTGTTTGGATGTGTTTGCTTTGTTCACATTCCACAAGAAGTTAGAACAAAGATGGAACCAAGGTCAGAAAAATGCATTTTCATTGGCTACTCGATGGAGCAAAAAGGATACAAGTGTTACAACCCTAGAACAAAGGAATTAAGAGTCTCACGAGATGTGGTCTTTGATGAACTAAGACCATGATATGAAGATAAAGGAAAGGAAAAGGATTCTTGAAGAAGATTGTGATGATCATGCAGGAACAAATCAAAGAGAAGTTCAACAATCAATCACAAAGGTTTCAGGTCCAGAGGCATCTTCATCAAATGAAGAATGTTCAACATGGAGGGGGAGTCATTTTATGTCTCCAAATTCAGCTTATAGTAGAATCCAAGAAGCAAGTGCTACTCGAAATAGTGAGATAGATGAAAGTGAAGAAGAATATGAAGAGGTAATCACTCCGATGGTAAAGCTAAATAGGTTAGAGAAGCAAATTTCTAAAGATAATGAAAGAAGATCTTCAAGGACAAGGTATCCAACTCAAAGGTTGAGTTATGATAGTTTTATGGCGACACATTTTTGCATACCAGGTGTTGGCAGCAGTCAGGGAACCGAAGGAGCCACACGACGAAGAGAGTCAGAGCGAAGGGACAGCACAAGCAGACATGGCAGTCAAAGAAGATCTGGCAAGTAGGCCATCTAATTTTTCAAGACATCAAGGAGTTGAGCACACAAGAAGAAAGAGCAAGTAGGGAGCTCAAAGAGGTGTATGACAAATCAATAGAGAAAACCCTACACAAATAGTGATTTTCATCACTAAAAACCATTGTAAATATCATTTCGTATTTTTGTAGCTCCATTTTGTGCAAGCCAAGGAGTCCTTGAGCTTGAGGAGCTTTAGAAGTATCTACCTGCCAATTTTCATATTTTTTAGACTCCGTTTAAGCCCTCAAATTGGCCCTGGAACCTAATTTTTAACTAGGCCGGACACTAGGTCTGAACTGGGCCAAAGTTAGTCAAAAACTATAAAAGGAGCTAGAGAGCTCATTTTTGGGGTTAGATTGTAATTGAAACAAACTTGTAAGAGCTTTTGAAAGTAATCTAAGAACTCCATTGCTCCTCACTCTTTGTCTTGCCGTGTGTGCGCGTGTGCGTGTATGTGTGTGCATGTTGGTGTGCTTCTCACTCACGCATTTGTGCTTCCACTTGCTCGAGGTCTTCATACCATCCTCACGTCTTCCCGGATTGACATTAAAGGAGGTGCTACTCATCACTGAGCTACACCAAATTTTGGCGCCGTTGCCGGGGATCGAGCTTTGAGGACGAGCGTGTGATGGTAAGACGTAGAGTTGACGTGTTGGAGTTGTAGGTATTTTCTTCACTCTCATCGATTTTCTTTTACTTTCTTCACCATCTTCATCACCATCATCATTATCACCATCTCCCACCTTCATCTCCATCATCGCGAAAAATTCTGTTTTTTGATCATATCACCATCTCCACCTCATTTCCCTCATTTCACTTGTGAGAGAGAGCAAGAGAGCGAAATTGTGTGTGCTGTTTTTGCATGTTTTCTGAGTTGTATTGCAGGTACAGGCTGTATCACCATCCCCAGCTCGCTGCGCAGGTACGGAATTCGAAGTAACTATCTGTGTGTCGCCGGGTTCTGTCAATCGCGACCGACAGAAAAGTTGGTCTATTTGCTAAACAAAGTGCATATCCATGACCTACAGGCCTAGAGCTTCCCAAAAATGTGTTTAGTTTTTTGAAATTCCACAGATTTCTGTCAATCGCGATCGACACGTCAATCGCGATCGACAAACCACGACGGACAGACCTGTCAATCGCGACGGATACCTCAATCGCGACCGACAGGGTCAACGACCGACACAGTCAACGATCGACACGGTCAACGACCGATTGACCACGACCGACTGAGCTTACGCGTGACACGTGTCAATCGCGATCGAGTCATCAATCGCGATCGACCAGTCAATCGCGACTGACAGCCCACGACGGCTCTGTCAATCACGACCGACACAGTCAACGACAGTTTGACCACGACCGACAGACTTCACGACCGACCTGTCAATCGCGATCGACACATCAATCGCGACTGACAGAGTCAACGACGGTTTGACCACGACCGACAGACTTCACGACCGACCTGTCAATCGCGATCGACACATCAATCGCGACTGACAGAGTCAACGACGGTTTGACCACGACCGACAGACTTCACGACCGACCTGTCAATCGTGATCGATCGCGACTGACAGCCACGACGGACCTGTCAATCGCGATCGACACGTCAATCGCGACTGACCTGTCAATCGCGACCGACAGACTTTGCGAACATGTTAGAAGGGCAAATTAGGTCAAATTTTTTTGGGAAAAAATAGTGGTCTCAATTTTGCCTAAGTGTGGGGCAAACATTAGGGTATAGTATTGCATCACGAGGCTGTGCCACAAGCAACTCGAGAGTTCCTGTTTACCTGTTAGCCTGTTTTGAATCCTGTTTTAACTCCAAAACCCTGAACGGTCATAACTTTTTCATACGAAATCCATTTTTTGAGCTCTAGGGGGAACAAAATTCAGGGATCCCTAGAATTAGTTTCCAAAAAGTCATAGTGTAAATTGGTGAAGTGTCACATGAATGAAAGTGATTGGTTCTGTCTTTTGAACTTAAGTCTTGAGCTAATCTTGGGCCTTTTACAGGTCCTCTGAGAGCAGCAGAGGGTACGCAAAGCAAGAGTAAGTGTAGGCTTGGGAACACGCGTCCGGGGCACACCAGGGCAACAACTCAAGGAAAGGAACTCAAGGTTGGAAAACCCGCAACACACTCTGTCAATTCTTAGTTTAGGCTAAGTGCGGGTAGTGTTAGAAGTAATTCCAGGCAACTATAGGCACGAGATACATCAAAGACTATCTAAGAAATCAAGTTCAATTCAAGAGATAACCTGTGTGTGTAAACGGCAACCATAAAGAAAAGAATCTAACGTGGAACGATCAACCTAAAAGTACGAAAAACATTCAAGTATTCCTGACGACGTAATATCAGACAAGACCTTAAACACGATAAATAACTAAAAAGAATCAAGTGACGGATACCAATTAATCGGCAACGAGGCTGTACTCTGGGCGAAAATCGGGCTGCTTAACTAAGCATATGAACCTTAGATCAGGACGACATCTAGTGAGGGAGAGACAAAGCCTTAGGTCTTCAGAGGCTAGTGTTAATCACACTGCTAGGTCTTGGGCCCAGCAGTTTGTTGGTGCATGACAATCATAAATTGAAGGATTAAGAAGAAATGAAGTCAAGGAGTCAAGAGAAGAATAAGTTCAGAAGGTTGAAGGAAGGACATATTCAGAAATCCAAAGATGTGTACACATATGTACATTAGCTGACTTATACTTTTGTTTTAGTCATACACTTGTATATATTCATCTATAAATATGTTGGAAATGTCGGGGCAAATAGAGCAGAAGAAGAATAGAGAATAGGGAGAGAGAAATCAGTTGTAAGAAGTGTCATTAGACACATGAAGAGTGAGTGATTTGTTCATCCTCACTTAGATGTAATTTTTCTGAGAAATCGAAAAATCTTGCGCCCGATATTTTGCTGTCTGCTCCTTCTATGTCTAATCTTTTGAGAAATCCTTTTGCACATATCTAAGTCCATATCTAATCTATCTATGGCTAGAATTTGAGAGGTTAATTGTAATCAGGCTGAGAGAATTTTGTTTAGGAACATTCATATGTGAGAATGTTGTAAGAGTCGTGAAAGTTGGCGCAGATTTCATCTTCAAAGAAATGGTCATTGCTCAGTCCATAGTGTAAAGTTTTACACAAGTGAGGGCTCAAAATTTAAGTTGGAAGATAAGCCATCTATGGCTAAAAGATCTTGATCAAACGGGATTTACTTTGGGAGAACCAGAGTTAAGAAGTTGCAGGTGTCAAAGTCGCCATTGCAGAGAAGCTATTTCAGACATAGGTAAAGTGTTTCACACATTTCTCAGTGTGTACTCAATCATTTTGAGAAATTTAACTTGGTAAAGTTGCGCAATCTCAAGGCGAAGCATTGTACAAAGTTTTGTCAAAAACTTTACAGGATTGATTAGTCAATGAGTGATTAATCTGCAGCAGACTATTCTGAGAAGTTGAATTTTTTCAGAATAATCAGGTTTTTGATAATTTGGTGAATCATATATAAAATTGGTGGAGTCTAAGGTTAATCTTGATATAGAGGTGATCTAAATTCAAGGTTAACTTGTTCTTTTGGAGATAAACACTCTCCATCAGTGGTATCAGAGCAGGTTGTGTCAAAATTGAAGAGAAGAAGACTCCGACTACTGCAGAAATACAAACCTTTACATCTTGAAGGTGCAGAAGGATAAAGGTTGAAGAAAACTTGAAGGTAGACACATTGAAGCTATCAAAAGGATCAGAAGAAGTAAGGTTCGAAGTAAAGGTACACTTATTTCCTGTAAAGGTTAAAGTTTTGAGACTACAGGTGAAGCAAGGATGGGAGATAGTCTCCAAATTGAAAAGTTGGATAGAGAGAACTATCCAGCTTGGTCTATGAGAATGGAAGCTCATCTTATGAGCAAAGATCTAATAGGATACATCACAGGAGATGAAGAAAAGCCAGAATTCAGAGATCCTAGTATTCCAACTAGAGAGGAGCTTGCAGACTTGAAGATTTGGATGAAGAAGGATGCTCAAGCAAGGAGCATAATTTACATGGCAGTTAATGACTACCTGCTTCCTCATATTAGAGGACTTGAAAGTGCATGTGACATTTGGAATGCTTTGGAGGAGCATTTCCAAAACACAACCAAATCAAGGAAGGCTTCATTATGGGCAGAATTTACTACCTTTAAGAAGAAGGCCTCACAATCAATTTCTGATTATGTGACAAAGATGAAGGACATTGCAGATTCTCTAGGAGCAGTGGATGAAGATATTGAAGAAGACAAATTGGTAAGACAAATACTCACAGGGCTAAGAGGAGATGAGAAGTGGAAGCCTTTCATTTTATCTACAGAACTTTCACTAGATCACTTTACTCCTGATTTGAATCAATTGTTAGGTCATATGCTAACTTTTGAGAATGATGTCAAAGGAGATGGTGATAAGAGTGCAGGTCATGCAATGTATTCTAAAGATAAGAAGAAAGCTAACAAAGGAAAGCAACAATCAGGTGAAGAAGAAGGTACTTCAAACCAAGCAAATTTCATGAGAGGCAAAGGGAATGGCAGAAGTAGAGGAAGAGGCAGAAACAACAAGGACAACACAAGAGCTTGTTGGATATGTGGTAAGACCAATCATCTCTCTCATGATTGTTGGCATAATAATCAGAACAATGGCAATTATCAAAACTTTAATCAAAGAGCAAGAGGTGGTAGATTTCAGAGAGGAAATTTCAGAGGTAGAGGTGGTAGGAACTCTTTTGGAAGAGGTGGAGGAAGAAGTTTCCAAAACCAATCCTACAATAACACCTATTACAACTATGCATCAGATCAGAAGGAGGATTCGACTCTCATTATGAATACATGTGAAACATCACATGAGGATATGAGAGTATTCTATATTGATTCAGGATGTAGTAATCATTTGAGTGGAAATATTGCTTTGATGACTGACTTAGATCATAATGCAATTAATCATACAGTTCAGACAGGTGATAATACAAAGCATAAGGTAAAGTCAATTGGTTCAGTCAAAGCTAAGGATGGGAGCACTCTTCTGAGTAAGGTACTTTATGTTCCCACAATTCCAAAGAATTTGATCAGTGTAGGTCAAATTGTGGAAAAAGGATATGAGGTAAGGTTTACAAATGATGGAGTTTATGTTGAAGACCCTAGTCAAGGGTATAAACAGGTTGTTACAGGAAAGAAAGAAGGAAGGCTCTTCACATTGAAGGTACAAGGAAATGTTGGACATGCTATGTTCACATATGGAGAGCAGAAGGTGTCAGAATTGGATCTTTGGCACAAAAGACTTGGACACATTAATGAAAGAGGTATCAAAGATATGATCAATAATGATTCAGTGCTTGGATTGCCTAACATTGCAGGTCAACACATGACATACAGATGTGAGGCATGTCAATTAGGTAAGGCTCACAAGCAATCCTATTCCAAGCATGGGTTTATGTATTCAGAAAGACTTGAATTGGTGCATACAGATGTGTGGGGTCCTTCAAAGGACTTTAGTATAAATGGTTCAAGATATTATGTCATTTATGTTGATGATGCTACCAGATGGATCACAATTTATGTGATTAAGGAAAAGTCAGAAGTGTTTAATACATTTAAACACTATCATGCTTATGCAGAAAGGATTACAGGTCAAAGATTGAAGAGACTAAGGTCAGATGGAGGGGGAGAGTATTTTTCAAATGAATTTAATGATTACTTGTGGAATGCAGGAATAAAGAGAGAATTTACTTGCAGATACTCCCCTCAACAAAATGGGGTAGCAGAAAGAAGAAATAGGACTCTTGTTGAGTTTGCAAGGTCCATGATGAAAGAGAAGAATTGCCCAAATTATTTGTGGGCAGAGGCTGTTAATACAGCTACTTATTTGGTCAATAGATTGCCTTGTAAAGCTTTGCAGGGTATGACACCATATGAAGCTTGGTGGGGTAAGAAACCTACCTTGGATCATTGCAGAATATTTGGATGTTTGGCATATGCATATGTCCCATCTCAATTGAGACATAAGTTGGAGCCTAAGGCAGATAAGTATGTATTCATTGGTTATGATGATAAACAAATGGGATACAGGTTGTGGAGTCCATCCACAAAGCAATTCATTGTGTCTAAGGATGTTACATTTGATGAGCAAAGTACTTGGTATGCAGGTAAATATAATATACATGAAGATGATGAAGAAGTAGTGAATCAAAGAAAAGGTAAAGCAAAGATTCAATTACTTGATGAAAGTGAGAACAATGAAGTACAGGTTGAAGTTGAAGAAAGGCCAAGGTTTGATCCAGAGTGTGATGAACCAGAGACTTCAAGAAATGCAGAAGTTAGGAGGTCAACTAGGCACAAATGGCAACCTACAAGGTATAGCTATGACACCTCATTCTTGACTACTAAAGATTATGCTTATTTGGTAAAAGCAGATGAAGATCCATCTACATATGATGAAGCCAAAGGCAAGAGAAATTGGGAAGAAGCCATGCAAGAGGAGTATGATGCTTTGATAGAGAATCAGACTTGGGATCTGGTTCCTAAACCTAATAGTCAGAAAATTATTGGATGTAAGTGGGTTTATAAAACCAAAAGATTTGCAGATGGAAATGTGTCTAGATACAAAGCTAGACTTGTTGTGAAAGGATATGCACAGACATATGGAGTGGACTATGATGAGACCTATAGTCCTGTGGCAAAGATGACAACCATCAGAACCCTCATAGCAATTGCTGCTTGCAAAGGTTGGAAGTTGTCTCAACTAGATGTTAAAAATGCTTTTTTGAATGGTTATATTTCAGATGAAGTGTACATGGAGCAACCAGATGGGTTCAAAGATCAAGTGAGTCCAAATTATGTGTGTAAGCTCAAGAGAGCTTTGTATGGACTTAAGCAAGCCCCAAGGGCATGGAATTATAGGCTTGTAAAATTCTTGAATGATCTTGGATTTCAAGCATCAAAGGCAGATAGTAGCTTGCTAGTCAAAGCAAGTGAAGATGGATTCATTTATGTGTGTATTTATGTTGATGACATAATACTTACAGGAACAGATGATAAAGGGATACAAATGATCAAGAAGCAGATGGAGAAAGAGTTCAAAATCAGTGATTTGGGGAATCTATCATTCTTTTTGGGAATGGAGATTACTTATACTCAACATGGAGTATTTGTGACCCAAGAAAGGTATCTTAAGAATTTGCTAACCAAGTTTAAAATGGAAGATTGCAGAGTTGCACCTACACCTTTGGAAGTGAATCATAAATTGTCTAGGTTTGGAGGAGAAGAGTTCAGAGATATGAAACTTTATCAAAGTTTAGTTGGTAGCTTAATTTATGCTACATTGACAAGGCCTGATTTGTCATATGCAGTTGGTGTGCTTTCACAATTTATGCATTGTCCTAGAAAGGAACATTGGATTGCAGGACAAAGAGTACTTAGGTACATCAAGGGTACACTCAGAGAAGGGTTGTACTATGGATTTACTTCTGATACAAGAGTGAAGATATATAGTGATGCAGATTGGGCAGGTAATGTGGATGATAGAAGATCAACACATGGATACTTGTGCTATGTAGGAGACAAATTGATTTCATGGTGTTCTAAGAAGCAACATACAGTTGCATTATCATCTACAGAGGCAGAATATAAAGGTATGGTGGAAGCTGCAAAGGAGGTAATATGGCTAAAGACACTCATGAAGGTGTTTGATGTGAATCAAAGTACTCCCATTGTTTGTGGAGATAATATGAGTTCTTTATATTTGGCAGCTAACCCTGTGTTTCATGCTAGAACTAAGCATATTGAAATACAGTATCATTTCCTAAGAGAGAAGGTCATTGAGAAGGAGATTGAAGTCATACACACTCCCACAAAAGATCAACTTGCAGATATGATGACAAAAAGTCTAGATGGACCAAAGCTACAAAGATTCAAGGATATGGCAGGAATCAAGAATATAGAGAAGAACCTCAATTAATGATTGAGGGGGAGCTGTTGGTGCATGACAATCATAAATTGAAGGATTAAGAAGAAATGAAGTCAAGGAGTCAAGAGAAGAATAAGTTCAGAAGGTTGAAGGAAGGACATATTCAGAAATCCAAAGATGTGTACACATATGTACATTAGCTGACTTATACTTTTGTTTTAGTCATACACTTGTATATATTCATCTATAAATATGTTGGAAATGTCAGGGCAAATAGAGCAGAAGAAGAATAGAGAATAGGGAGAGAGAAATCAGTTGTAAGAAGTGTCATTAGACACATGAAGAGTGAGTGATTTGTTCATCCTCACTTAGATGTAATTTTTCTGAGAAATCGGAAAATCTTGCGCCCGATATTTTGCTGTCTGCTCCTTCTGTGTCTAATCTTTTGAGAAATCCTTTTGCACATATCTAAGTCCATAGCTAATCTATCTATGGCTAGAATTTGAGAGGTTAATTGTAATCAGGCTGAGAGAATTTTGTTTAGGAACATTCATATGTGAGAATGTTGTAAGAGTCGTGAAAGTTGGCGCAGATTTCATCTTCAAAGAAATGGTCATTGCTCAGTCCATAGTGTAAAGTTTTACACAAGTGAGGTCTCAAAATTTAAGTTGGAAGATAAGCCATCTATGGCTAAAAGATCTTGATCAAACGGGATTTACTTTGGGAGAACCAGAGTTAAGAAGTTGCAGGTGTCAAAGTCGCCATTGCAGAGAAGCTATTTCAGACATAGGTAAAGTGTTTCACACATTTCTCAGTGTGTACTCAATCATTTTGAGAAATTTAACTTGGTAAAGTTGCGCAATCTCAAGGCGAAGCATTGTACAAAGTTTTGTCAAAAACTTTACAGGATTGATTAGTCAATGAGTGATTAATCTGCAGCAGACTTTTCTGAGAAGTTGAATTTTTTCAGAATAATCAGGTTTTTGATAATTTGGTGAATCATATATAAAATTGGTGGAGTCTAAGGTTAATCTTGATATAGAGGTGATCTAAATTCAAGGTTAACTTGTTCTTTTGGAGATTAACACTCTCCATCACAGTTGAGTCACCACTTGCATTACCCTAGCTCTGATACCAGTGAATCAGAGATGTCTCAAGGTATGGAGAGACCTACAGGAAGTTCAGGAGTGCCATACTTGCACAGGGTAGAAGGCCCTTACAAAACGCAATTGGAATACCTTAGGACCAACCGATTAGGTGCCACCATCTATGAGGACGGCCTAGGAAGATCTGTGGTCCAGATTAAGAATCCTGATCAATCCATTGGATTAGAGCACCCAGCTGTCAAGTTTGAAAACGGAGCATACTTGGACAAAGAAGGAACCATATACGTAGTCACCAGTCACCCAGATAGGACGGACGAATTTGGAAATGTGATCCCCGAAGCAGACTTAGGTGACCTGGAGCAAGGAAACATGGGTGCAGAACCTAGAACCCCTCGAGGCAAATCGGTTCTCAATAGAATTATCACACCAGAGTGGATTCCCCAGGATAATAAGAGCATAGAGTTGCTCCTCAATCGAGAGACTGAAGAAGCCTTTTGGAGATATAAATCTGATCGGCCATTTGATATAGGAACAATCATGATCTATGAGTTTAAGGATCCTGATAGCCCAGGCAGAGTGACTTACTTAGATCACGCTTCGGAGAGGATCTTTGTGGTGACAGAGAATGATAGGCATGCTTACACTTGGAAGGGTGAATTCATTTTTCCCCAACCAAGATCGAATGTATCCTATGGTCACCCTGGAGCTGGAACATCCCAAGCTCATGGAATGCAAAGAGATAGAAGCAGAGATAGACCAGAAGTAAGCTTTGCCAACCCAGTGGGCAGAGAAAGAACGAGGACGGAAACAAATATAGTAGAACCTGAGATACTTAGAGCTCACAGGAATCAGAGAAATGTGGATGGATTCCCTCTGCCGAGACCTAGAGAGCACACAAGAACTCTGAGACCAACCCAGCTAGTTAAGTCCATGAAGAATTACTTTGATGGCACAGGAGATCCCTATGATCATGTGGCAGAGTTCAAGCAAGTCTTGAGAGCGGAGCAAGTGGAGGATCTATTCACGCAGTACAATGCCTTCGGTCTAACCCTTAGGAACACAGCACTTACATGGTTTCAGCCATTGGATGAGCGACAGTTCAGGAGCATAGACCAACTCCTAGAGGCTTTCATTATTGAGTTCTCTAAGAGTGGCATCAGACATAATACCTCCTCGCTGATTCATAGCTTCAAGCAAACCCCTCAAGAGACCGTGAGACTTGCAGGACGAAGATTTAGGCAATATCTTGAAAGATGCCCTGTCCCTGAGCTACCTACACCAGCTAAACAAGTAGCCTTATTCTTGGATGGATTGCTGAGTACAAAATTGAGATCCTATGTGTATCTGAAGGACCCTAGGACTATAGAAGAGTGTGTACGCATGTGCATTGACATTGAGGATAACCTAGGGGAGGAGTTAGAGCTTTCCAAAATCTACAAAGATTCTGATGGTGCCTCTAGCCTCTCTTCCACGCAATCCACATCAATTGAGGAACTTGCAGAGAAAGTGGCTCAGAAATTAGGTGTCTCTAGCAAACAAATTCCGAGATTTACCCCTGTGAAGAGATGCTACACTTGTGGTGGCGACCACATGGCGAATGTATGTCCCATTATGGCTCAACCCCAAGTGAACCCTAGTAGCCAGTACTGCACTATAGAACGAAGATACACAAATCACACAGCACAAGACTGCCCATACAACAAGCAAGCAGTTAGGCAAGCCTACCCTCAGCCATACCCTCAACAAGCAAGCAGTTAGGCAAGCCTACCCTCAGCCATACCCTCAACAAGGCAGATACCAAAACCAATACCAACCACAACAGTATGCGAGGCCTCAACAAACATACCAACCACAATACCAAGCCCAGCAAGACCTTAGCCTATGTTAGCCCAACTACCCCCAGCTCCATCCAACTTAATCCCTGTAAAGTATGCAGCTGCAGAAGAAAACCTAAACAGAGCTATAGTCCCCATAACACCGTTGCTTTCAGAAAGTGATCCCAGTGACCATAGCTTCGATTCTACGCATGTGGAGAGTCCCCAGGCTTACTTCATGCAGTCTCCTGAACATGGTGAGTCTTACTATAGTGAAGAGCCAAATGAACCTAGTTGGGAATCAGATTACACAAATGTCATGTACGCAAACCCCAACCCTAGACCCCAACCTAGGCAGGTAAGACCCCCATTCCCTAGAGGACCATGTTACAGATGTCAAGGAGATCATCTCATTCGGGATTGTCCCTTGCCTCCACCTACACAACCCCAGTTAGTAACGATCCAAGGCTATTGTCAAGAGTGCGGAAAGGAGCATCTCTTACGGGATTGTCCTAAGAATCCCAACAATATGCCAAAAATCACTCCTATAAACGTTATTGGGTTAGTTGTAGACTCCACAGGGAGTGTGACTTCCACTGCACCGGTGCAAGTGGTCACAAGAGCTCAAGCATTGCAGCAAAACCAAGCTGTAGATCAAGGAAAGAGCCCAGAAGTTAGTGAAACGGAGAGCATAACCAAGAAGAGAACTAGAGCCTGGAGAGATAGTCGGGAAAGAATGAAAAGACAATGGGCTAAAAAGATGAGTGAACTTGAGGAAAGCATAAGAGAAACCAAAGCCAAGATAACTGAACTCACATCTCAAACTCCCTCTCACACTACCCCACCACCACCATTCCCATCGCCATCCGACCCGCCACCTTCCAACCCACCTCATACAATTCCACCACCCCCTAGAGCAGGATCAGTATTAGCTGATCCCACTCCTGAAGATATAGACATGATGCTTAAAGCATATCAGGCCAGAATCCAAGAAGGGCCAAACGTAACGGATCATGACAAGTGCTACCCTAGAGCTGATCTAGAGATAGAAAGAACCAAACTTTGCGCGAAAATGGTCGCATTGGCTCAGACTATGTTTGAAGCTAGTCGCCTATTCAATTACTCGGGCTCAGCCAAGACGCAACTACACCTGGATGGACTTCTAGAGAAGTTAGAGGGCATAATTGCAAGATCTGCTAAGGAAGAAAAAAATCAAGAAAGAGATAAAGCAAGCAAAATCATGACCCATTCCCCACCGGAAGCTTATGTGCCCAATTCCACTGAACCAGACTACCCCCCTTCACTGGAAAGAATAGAGAGGCTAATTGCACAATCAGAAAAGGAACCTGCCCCTCAAAGAAAGGAAAGGGCAAGAGAACGGATAAGCCAGCCTCTTCAGGAAGCCCATGTGCCTCCTCAAGAAGCTTATCTCTCCCCCCAAAAGGCAGATAAGCCTCCCTCGAAAGCTCACGTACCTCCACAGGTTGCCTACATTCCTTCTCAGGGAGCATATGGGCCTGTCCGGAAAAGTCATAGAATAAGTAATCCTCCCCAGGAAGCTTGTGCTCCAAACATCTGTGAGAGCGAGGAAAGAGCCAACGATAGAATAAGCCCTCCTTCCCAGGTTGCATATGTGCCTAATTCTACGGAGCCAGACACTTCTTCTTCTATGAATCGGTTTGCACCAGACTTCCTACGAGAAATTCAAGAAGATAAATGGGATAACGAAAGTGAAGTCGCCCCTCCCTTTGAACTTGTGGATGATGCACACGACCAATTCCCACAAGACATCCCATCTATTTACGGGGAGCATGAGAGTACTCAGTCTCACGAGAGATTGGACTTTGAATCCAATTCCATACAAGAGCTACCCCATTTCACAGGCCCATGGGAAGCCAAGTCTACTTGTGTGAGAACCCCCACAGTCATGGTAAGAAACGAAGATTCAGTCATACCTAGGAACACAGAGGTAGTGAAAAAGACTAAAGTGCAGTGCAATCTCAAGTTAGAAGAGCTACTCAAGGTTAGACCTGAATTATGGAAACATGTAGCCAAACAAGTACCAGAGATAGCAAAACCTCGTTCCCAGGAAGGATCACATAGGACAGTGCCAGAAATACCCTTGGATAAGATAGGAGATATGTGTGAAGGTGAAGAAGGGAACACCTATCTCCCCATTACCTACTAGGAGTGTTGGAACATCAAGCTTACACTATGCTTGAGGTGGATTTGATCTACATCAAAGGCTATCGCGTCGAAAGAATATCCGTTGGAGAGTTCTTTTTCATATGCTCATTTATTGTATTTTTTGAGAATATTTTGATGGCTCATTTACCGTTGTAAAAGCCTTGAGTTGTACACATGTAAAGGTACAAATATAGGGCCAAAATCCCACGAAATTTTGGTGGTTGAAGTTGCATTCAATCAAGCAATCAATCACCTAAAAGTAGATCAATCAAGATCTTCACTTTTCCTAGATTGTAGGGAAGTGAATTGATTCCCTCCAACAACCATTCCCACCTTCATTTGAATTCAAATTCAAGTTGTAAAAGTCGTGGAACACTCCTAGAGGCTATATAAGGAGTTGAAATCACTTGTATTATACATGGAAGCAATATACATACACTTGTGACCATCTTTGTCTTGCTCCTTCAATTTTCTGCATCATCTTCTTCGCCAACAGTAATCTTGCAGAGGCTGCTGCTCTCTCCTCAGAGCTCTAAATTGAGTGCAAGAGGACTCATTGGAAAGGTATCAGTGTCTAGTTTATGCCTGTAAATGTTCAAAGCATTTGGTTCAGCAGATTTGGAGAAATCTCAGTTTTTCTGCCTCGGGGTCAATCTCTACGTATTCCTGAAAAATAGGAAGTACCACCGGTGAATGTCGCATTCATTCCTATAGCATATTTTGCTTATTCCTTATACTTTTGTGCATTCCATACACTCAACCCTATGTGTATCACTCCCATAAAAGGATTTTTTCTACTTGTAATCACGTTGGTCGCTATGGGCATTTGAAGTTCATTGTCTCTTCCATAGATAGTAAGTTTTTTGAGCTAGTCGACCTGCGAACCTATCTGTTTTGTATCGACTCATTCTCCTTGATGCTCCAAGGTACATAGTGTGTTTCTTTGCACTTATAGCATGCCTATAAGGTCTATTTGAGTCTCCAAAAGCTCAAGGGCTGGTCTTGTGCCGGTTGGCTTGACCAAACTTCATCGCTTTGAAACGCACCTTTCTACCTTCGACAAGCTTCTCCAAGTTCTTTCAGTGGTATCAGAGCTAGTTCAAGATGGGTGACGGCTTTCCCTCAATGATCGAGAAGCTTGATCGACACAACTACGCGGCTTGGCAAATCAGAATGGAGGCCTATTTGCAAGGTAGAAATCTTTATGGAATTGTAGCAGGTGATGAAGCTATGCCTATTCCAAGATCCAAAGGAGGACCTACACAGGAGGAGACAGATAAGCTCACACTTTGGTGCGCAAGGGATGCTCAAGCAAGGTCGTACATACTAAACTCTATCTCTGACTTTCTATTACCACATATTAGAGGATGCAAGACATCTCAAGAGACTTGGGATGCCCTGGAGACTTTCTTTTCTGCTAGTACCAAAGCAAGAAAGAATCATCTTTGGAACGAGTTCAACCAAATGAAGAAGACACCTAAACAAACGATCACAGAGTTTGTTACCAAGGTCAAAGAGGTTGCGGATCAGTTAGCATCCATTGGAGAGCTGATTGAAGAAGAGGTCATCATGAGGCAAATTCTCAACGGCATTCGAAGTGATAAGCAATGGCAATCCTTCACGACGGCCTATGATCTCATCATGGATGTGCAGACTCCAGACTTCAACATCTTTCTTGGACAACTCTTCAATCAAGAAGCCAATAATAGCATAAAGGAAGGTAACTCTTATCATGGTAATTCAACTAGTGCTCTATATGCAGATAAAAAGGATAAGAAGCAGAAAGGCAAGAAGAAGGAAGAAGATGAAGAAGAGACTTCCCAAGCCAACTTCGCAAGCAAGAGCAAGTGGAAAGGGAAGAAGAAAGGACCAAAGCAAGACAAAGCCAAAGGTCAGAATGTTCAACCTTGTGCCATATGCGATAAGACCAACCACACCACTCAGAATTGCTGGTTCAATGGGAAGACCCAGAAAGGAAGTGGAAGAGGTGGATATGGCGGCAATAGAGGCAGAGGTGGACACAACTTCAACAACAACAATAGAAGCTATAATAGAAGGGACTACAACAATTATTCAGAAGATCAACCACATGAAGACTCATTACTTCTTATGAACCTAAGCCACAAAGAAGGTAAAGAAGATGATCATTTGTTCTACATAGATTCAGGATGCTCGAATCATGTTGCAGGCAACGTTGCTCTTCTATCTGACTTGGAAAGTCCAAAGCATAGACATGAAGTGCAAACAGGGGATGACACAAAGCACAATGTGGAGAATATTGGTAATGTAAAAGCTTCCAATGGCAGGACAAACATTCTGAGTAAGGTTCTCTATGTACCCACTATCACTAAAAACCTAATCAGTGTAGGCCAAATAGTTGAAAAAGGCTTGCAAGTTAGGTTCACCCAACATGGAGCTTTTGTGGAAGATCCATGTCAAGGCTTCAAGAAGATAGCCCGAGGTGAGAATCATGGTAGGCTCTTTACTTTTGAAGTAGGAGATACCAGGAACATAGCTCTATTCAACTTTGGGTCTCAAACCCTAAGTGAGCTTGAAGTGTGGCATAAGAGACTTGCTCATGTGAATGAAAGAACCTTGAAGGATATATGCAGGGATCAAAGTGTTCTAGGACTGCCGAACATATCAAAGCAACACATGATCAACAGGTGTGATGCATGTCAGATTGGGAAGGCACAAAGACAACCATTCAACCACAAAGGCTACATCCACAACAACTTATTGGACTTAGTACACACAGATGTATGGGGACCAAGTCAAGAACCTTCATTGGCAGGATCAAGGTATTATGTCTCATTTATTGACGACCATAGTAGATGGACTGTTCTATACTTTATCAAGAGTAAGAATGAAGTATTTGATTGCTTCAAGAAGTATCTTGCACATGTGGAGAATCATACAGGTAGATCACTAAAGAAGCTCAGATCTGATGGAGGGGGAGAATACTTCTCCAAAGAGTTTGATGAATTCTTGCAGGACAAAGGTATCAAAAGGGAAGTGACTACTAGGTACTCTCCTCAACTAAATGGAATTGCAGAGAGGAGAAACAAGACATTGGTTGGATCAGCCCGAACAATGCTTGAAGAGAAGAAGTTGCCACATTATCTTTGGGCAGAAGCTATTTCAACTGCAGTGTACCTTGTCAATCGACTACCATCCAAATCACTTCAAGGTATGACTCCTTATGAAGCATGGCATGGAAGAAAACCTAGTCTTGGACATTGCAAGGTTTTTGGTTGTTTAGCTTATGTTCATGTACCATCACAAATAAGAGGTAAGCTAGATGAAAGGGCAACAAAGGCAGTGTTTATTGGATATGATTCAACTCAGATGGGTTACAGGTTCTTCAATCCTTCAACCAAGCAATTCACTACAAGTAGAGATGTTGTGTTTGAAGAACACAGGTCTTGGTATGATGAAGACAAACAAAAGGTAACACTACCATATGATCTTGATTATGACTCTCATCAATTAGGAAGCAAGCATGATACACAGGTCCAGGATCCAAGAAGTGATACAGACGATGACCAAGATGAAAGAGAAAGGGATTACAAGCTATGGAAGTCAAGAGGCAAAGCAAAGATGCAAGAGGTTGGAGAATGCTCCAAACAAGCACCTAGAAGATCAGCAAGAGAGAAGAAACAACCAGAAAGGTATGGATATGATTCCACATTTGTTACAAAGCATTCAATCTACTTGGCAAAAGACTCTATTTCAGAGGAACCCTCAACCTATGAAGAGGCAAAGGGAAACCCTAATTGGGAAAAGGCCATGAACGAAGAGATAGATGCATTGAAGGAAATGGACACTTGGGATTTGGTTCCGATGTCACCGAATCAAAAGGTAATTGGTTGCAGATGGGTATATAAAGTTAAAAGAAATTCAGATGGATCAGTTTGCAGGTACAAGGCAAGATTAGTTGCCAAAGGATGCTCACAAACTCATGGTATATACTATGAGGAAACATTCTCACCGGTCGCAAAGATGACTACAATCAGGACATTGATAAGTGTAGCTGCTGCAAGGAATTGGAGACTCCTCCAACTTGATGTGAAAAATGCATTCTTAAATGGTTGGATAAGTGAAGAGGTATACATGTCACAACCACCAGGTTTTGAAAACCCTAATCATCCATCTTATGTTTGCAGACTTAAGAAAGCATTGTATGGATTGAAACAAGCTCCAAGAGCTTGGAATTACAGGTTGGTTACATATCTTCAAGACCAAGGGTTCAAAGCTAGGAGCTCCGATCCTTCTCTATTCATCAAAAGGGATCACAATGAGGTTATCTATCTATGTGTATATATAGATGATATTATTGTGACAGGTGATGATCTAAATGGCATTCAAAGGATCAAGAGACACATGCAAGAGGAGTTCAAAATCAGTGACCTAGGTGAGCTCACATATTTCCTAGGTATGCAGGTGATATACACAGATGAAGGAATGTATTTGACTCAAAGAAGATACATTCAGGATCTTCTTCTCAAGTTCAAAATGGAGAACACTAAACCTGCAGGTACACCTTTGGAGATGAATCATAAACTTAGTGTTTATGAAGGTGAGAAAATCGAAGACATTAAAGAGTATCAAAGCTTGGTAGGTAGCTTGATATATGCTACTCACATAAGGGCAGACATCTCATATAGTGTGGGAGTGCTTAGTCAGTTCATGCACTCACCAAGAAGACCACACATGGATGCGGCTAAGAGAGTACTTAAGTATCTCAAAGGTACAATCAACGAAGGTATATTCTATCCTTACTCTTCAGATTTGGATATCAAAATCTACTCAGATGCAGATTGGGCAGGAGCTAAGGATGATAGAAAAAGTACATCTGGTTACTTAGCATTTGCAGGTTCGAAGCTAGTGTCATGGAGTTCCAAGAAGCAACCAACAGTTGCTTTATCTTCAACTGAAGCAGAGTACAGAGGCTTGACCATAGCAACTCAAGAGGCAATATGGTTAAAAGCATTGTATACAGATTTGGGACTTGTGAGTTCCAAACCTCACATATTTGGAGATAATGTAAGTTCCATGCATCTAGCGGCAAATCCTATTTTTCATGCGAGAACCAAGCACATAGAAGTCCATTACCACTTCATCAGGGAGAAGCTCATGGCAAAGGAGATCGACATTTCTTTTGTTCCGACTGAAAAGCAAGTAGCAGATATGATGACGAAGGCACTTGATGGAATAAAGCTTTGTAGATTCAAAGCTATGGCAGGTATTCAACCTATCAGAGAATGAAGACTCAAGCATACTTTAGCTTGAGGGGGAGCTGTTGGAACATCAAGCTTACACTATGCTTGAGGTGGATTTGATCTACATCAAAGGCTATCGCGTCGAAAGAATATCCGTTGGAGAGTTCTTTTTCATATGCTCATTTATTGTATTTTTTGAGAATATTTTGATGGCTCATTTACCGTTGTAAAAGCCTTGAGTTGTACACATGTAAAGGTACAAATATAGGGCCAAAATCCCACGAAATTTTGGTGGTTGAAGTTGCATTCAATCAAGCAATCAATCACCTAAAAGTAGATCAATCAAGATCTTCACTTTTCCTAGATTGTAGGGAAGTGAATTGATTCCCTCCAACAACCATTCCCACCTTCATTTGAATTCAAATTCAAGTTGTAAAAGTCGTGGAACACTCCTAGAGGCTATATAAGGAGTTGAAATCACTTGTATTATACATGGAAGCAATATACATACACTTGTGACCATCATTGTCTTGCTCCTTCCATTTTCTGCATCATCTTCTTCGCCAACAGTAATCTTGCAGAGGCTGCTGCTCTCTCCTCAGAGCTCCAAATTGAGTGCAAGAGGACTCATTGAAAAGGTATCAGTGTCTAGTTTATGCCTGTAAATTTGCAAAGCATTTGGTTCAGCAGATTTGGAGAAATCTCAGTTTTTCTGCCTCGGGGTCAATCTCTGCGTATTCCTGAAAAATAGGAAGTACCACCGGTGAATGTCGCATTCATTCCTATAGCATATTTTGCTTATTCCTTATACTTTTGTGCATTCCATCCACTCAACCCTATGTGTATCAGTCCCATAAAAGGATTTTTTCTAATTGTAATCACGCTGGTCGCTATGGGCATTTGAAGTTCATTGTCTCTTCCATAGATAGTAAGTTTTTTGAGCTAGTCGACCTGCGAACCTATCTGTTTTGTATCGACTCATTCTCCTTGATGCTCCAAGGTACATAGTGTGTTTCTTTGCACTTATAGCATGCCTATAAGGTCTATTTGAGTCTCCAAAAGCTCAAGGGCTGGTCTTGTGCCGGTTGGCTTGACCAAACTTCATCGCTTCGAAATGCACCTTTCTACCTTCGACAAGCTTCTCCAAGTTCTTTCAAGGAGTACACCACCAAGGCAATTTTGGACTCAGGCGCAGGAGTTGCAATTGCCACCACTTCCCTATGGAAGCGTTGGGGCAAGCCAGCACTCAAGCCAACGAGAATGAAATTGCAGATGGCCGATGGTCATATTGAGAGACCCTTAGGATTGCTAGAAGGAATAACTCTCACCACCTGTGGTGTCGAGTTCGAGCATACCTTTGCCATATGTGACTTTAGCAAGAACCATGCCTATGAAATGATCTTGGGACGACCCTTTATGCAACAAATGCAAGTGGTACAGGATTGGGGAACCAATTCTTTGTACCTGCAACACTTGGGTGTTACGACCAAAGTGAATCTCAAAGATTACTCTCATAGGGATGTTCCCCCTATCCAATGGAATCCCATCCATAGAGCCAAGGATGATACGGAATCTGTGCGTTCCATAGGATCAGGATCCTCATGGATGCATGAAGACACCCACTTATGGATGTGCAAGGTAGCAGTAGAAGAAGAGAAGAGAGAGAAGGCCAGAGATATAGGTGCAAACGAAACACATAGATCAATTCACGACCCAGCCTACGCACCTGTAGTATTTTCTGACGAAGAATTCGAACCCCACGGCTGGGCAGAAATCCTAGCAACAATGGATGTAGCCATCAATGAGGAACAATGGACGCCTCACTGTGATGAGGATGGCTATGACATCTCAGTCTTCTCCATAGAGCCAATGATGGGAGAGGCAGTTCTAGAAGAATGCGAGCCTAGCCCTAATGCATTTGAGGATGCAAGTGACTCCGATCTAGAGTCAATCATTATGGACCCACCATTTGCATCAGATGAAGAATACTTCCATGAAGTAGAATTTCAACCCCAGAGGCATGGATAGCTTACAAATGATGTAAGATTAGCCACACATGTGACCCCAAAGGAAGAAGGAAAGAAACGGAAGAAGAGAGAAGTCTCACCAGAAGAGGAAGAATCTTTGTTTGAGGTCCCAGAAAACTTTAAGAAATATGAGATAGATGACAGGAGAGTCATGATAAGAATGCCTAAACGAGAGGCACAAGTAGGAGAGGCCTATGATAACAAAGAAACCACCAAGAAAATAGTTGTGGCCCTAGAGGAAGGGGAGGAGAGATGCACGTACATAGGCCATGACCTGACAGAAGAGGAAGAACAGGCGCTAATAGCCTTGCTAAGGGAATACAGAGATGTGTTCGCTTGGAGTTACAAGGATTTGAAAGGTGTTGACCCTGACATATGTTCACACACTATCCCCATGACCTCAGATGCTAAACCCTCTAAGCAAAAGCCTTATACATATAACGATAACTACGCTGCCAAGATCAAGGAAGAGATAGATAGACTAGTTGAAGCTGGATTTATCTATGAAATTGAGCACACTGAATGGGTATCCCCCATCGTAGTGGTGCCCAAGAAGAATGGCAAACTGCGTGTGTGCATTAACTTGAAAAAGGTTAATGCAGCCACGATTCGAGATAACTATCCGCTTCCCATCACAGAACATCTCCTAGAACGAGTAGCAGGAAAGGAAGTGTACAGCTTCCTCGATGGATTTTCGGGCTACAACCAAGTAGCCATAGCTCCAGAAGATCAGCATAAAACGGCTTTTGCCACAGAGTGGGGCATATTTGCCTTTAGAGTAATGCCATTTGGGCTTACCAATGCGCCAGCAACCTTCCAGAGGCTGATGTGCCATGTATTTAAAGAGTTCCTGAGGAAGAATTTAGAAGTCTATGTTGATGATCTTTGTGCTCATTCAAATATTAGACAAACCCATATTCCTGAACTCAGACAAATCTTTGACAAATGTAGAGAATATCAGGTCTGCCTGAACCCAGAAAAATGCGTTTTTATGGTCAGGCAGGGCAAGATTCTAGGACATATTGTGTCAAAGAATGGCATATCTACTGACGAAGAGAAAGTGAGAGCCATAGCAGAGCTACCCAGGCCAAAGAATGTCAAGGAAGTACAAGCTTTCATGGGGCATTGTGGCTACTACCGCCGGTTCATTCACATGTATGCCGTCATTGCAAAGCCCATGTATGGACTTCTGACTAACTTTGAGTGGACGGATGAATGTGAGAATTCCTTTCAGGAGCTTAAACGACGATTATGTTCAGCACCAATCTTGACCACACCAGATTGGAATAAGCCATTCCATGTTCATGTGGATGCATCCAATTATGCTATTGGGTGTGTACTCACACAACCTACGGGCGAAGGTAATATGGATCTTCCCATTGCCTACGCTAGTAGACAATTGAACGCAGCTGAACGAAATTATACCACTACAGAGAGAGAAGGTTTAGGCATGGTATATGCAGTCAAGAAATTTAGACACTATTTGCTTGCAAATAAGTTCAAATTTTTTACTGATCACCAAGCATTGTTATATCTCGTGAACAAGCCATGCAATACAGGAAGATTAGTAAGATGGTTTCTCTTACTAATGGAATACGACTTTGAGGTTGTGGTAAGGAAAGGTAGGACTCATTTGAGAGCAGATCATCTCTCTAGGCTCACCTCTGGAGAAGCCCCACAGGGAGTATCAGATGATCTTCCTGATGCTTACTTGTTCAATTTAGAAGTGGTGCCACAGTGGGCTAAGTCATTGGTACCAGTATTGACGTACGGACCTAACCATCCAGTAGTAAACACACGGAATAGAGAGGTTGTGAAAGCCCAAAAGTACCACATCATGGCAGGAAGCATGTACAAGCACACAGATCAAGGGATCTTGGCTTGTTGTGTGGAAGAGGATGAGTATGCTAAATGGTTGCAACTAGCACACGTAGGTGCATTAGAGCAACACTATTCAAAACAACGAACTTTACAGACTCTAAAGAGACTCGGAGTACATTGGCCAACTATGGAAGCGGATGTCCAAATGTTGTGCAAGGAATGCCCAATCTGTTGCACTAAACCACCTGTGGAACACGCTACTCTTTATCAAGTATCCATTGTGCCAGATTGGAGCGAACCTCTAGTATCCTTCCTGAGGACAAACACATTCCCTCCAGACATGACCTTGGCTAGAAAAAGGAGTTTAGAACAAGAAGCCCAGGATTACTCACTCATTGGGGATAATCTATATAAGCATGGTAAAGATGGGTACCTGAGACTGTGTGTCCATGAAAGTGAATATCTTAAGATCTTGGAAACTGCTCACCAAGGTGTAGCAGGAGGACACTTTGGACCAGATCGGGTGATCAAGGCAGTACTATTTGCGGGCTTCTGGTGGCCTACCCTTCACATGGATGCACATACCTATGTGAAACGGTGTGATGTCTGTCAGAGAACTCAGTATCCTATACGAAAAGATGAGATGCCATTGAAACCTATGATGGGTGGACGTGCGTTCTCTAAGTGGGGAATAGACTTCGTAGGTCCTATTAATCCCCCAGCTAAGGGTTCTCATGCAGAATACATCATTGTTGCGACAGACTATCTAACTAAGTGGGTAGAGGTCAAGGCTACGACAAAGAACGATGCTCAAACAACTGCTAAATTCTTGTTTGAGAATGTGTTCACAAGATATGGGCTACCTATAGAGCTTGTAAGTGATAGAGGCACTCACTTCTTAAATGAAGTTATCGAAAATCTGCTCCAAGAATTCTTGGTAATACATAAGAAGTCTGCCCCCTATCACCCTCAAGCTAATGGACAAGCCGAAAGCACCAACAAGATCTTATGCAATGTACTGATAAAATTAGTGAACACTAAACGCTCTGATTGGGACAAACAGCTACACCATGCTGTTTGGGCATACCGAGTCGCCTATAAAACGGTACTCCAAGCCACCCCCTTTCAGATGGTATTTGGCCAAAACGCGGTGCTACCTTTAGACTTTTTGATACCTATATTGACAGTAGCACAAGAGCACGAATGGACAAGTCATGAACTCTCCTCTAGACTTCTTGACCTTGAACGATTAGGAGAAACAAGACTGAGAGCAGCTGCAGGAATCTATGCAGCTAAGAAGAGGCAGAAGGCATACTTTGATGCCCATGTGAAGGATAAGGGCTTGAAAGCAGGAGATCTAGTTTTAGTCTACACACTGAAGCAACACGTGAGGAAGCTAGAAAAGAGAGGCTACGGACCTATGATCATCAATAGGATCTCCACGAGTGGAGCAGTACAACTAGCCACGTTAGAGGGTGATGTTCTCCCAAACTATATTAGCGGTTGCAGAGTCAAGTTGTATCAGGAACCCCTCATGGAGGAAATGCTCAGCCGACTCAACACTGCTAAGAAACGCAAAGAGGAAGAAAAGCGAATTCGAGAAGAAGCTCAAGCAGAAGCGATAGAACGCATCAGAAGGATGAAATTACGAAGGCAAGGTAGAGATCAGCCTAGAACAAATGACTGTGCTGATCAAGGATATCATATGGCAATGTGTGAAGTCGCAGGAACAAGCTCACAGAGGATAACTGATCGACGTCCTTTTGTAACCTTAGATATAGGACAAGGAAAGAGTGCAAGGACCGTAAGAGCCTTGATTGACTCAGGCGCAGCCACTAGTGCTGTTAGAGTGTCTTACTGTCAAGAGTTGCAGTTAACTGTCAATCCTGTGGAAGCATATCTCATAGGATTGGGAGGCGTGGAAACCCCTTGCATGGGCGAGGTGGAACTTCCCCTCTACATTCATGATGAGGCAATGACAATTAAAGTACTAGTGTGTCAAGACGAGGATCTCACTGAACCTCTTGTCTTAGGTCAAGACTGGATCTATGACCAAGCAGTCAACTTAAACCTAAGAAGTGGACTTCTTCAGGTATGGGTCAATCATAGTCGAATCACAGTAGAGTTAGATAATGGAGCACTCAAAGAACTAGGAAAGGCACAGACTCCTGGTCCCTCCAGGGGTACACATGAAGATGACCATGTTGTTCTTGTCCAAAACTATGTGTTGCAGAGGAATGATATTCTCAAAAAAGGAGTCAGGGATGAAACGGAACTCCCTTCTTTTCCAAAGGCCAGAAGGAGGCAGCAACCAAAGGTGGATCAAAGGCAGAAGAAGCAGAGTACTACCCATGCCGGAAATCAAAAGTACCTGCGCAGCAAAATATCTCAGTAAGTAAACCAAGTATGGGTGCGGAAAGGCGAACACCCGGTAGCACTCAAGCCAACCACACGGGCAAAACCTCTTATTAGTAACCAACAACACGTCACTAATAAGACGTCTTTCGGAAATTCTTCTGCTAACGTGAAATCTATTTGGGTGCCCAAGAAGTCGATGAAGGCTAGCCCACAGTCAAGACAAATTTGGGTGCCTAAGGCTTGCTTGCGGGCGCAAATAGCTACGCCTAAGCCACGACCTATACAGCGTAACCCATGCACTCGCACGGCCAACATTCACTTGTCTTCAACACTCAAGAACATACCAAGGCCTATGAGCACGAACATACTCGCTTGTAAATGGGTCCCTAAAAGGCCTCATTATCAAGCCGATACAACTATAAAGTTCTCTAGAGCCTCTACGACACCAAGAAAAAGACCCATCCACTGCATTTGGCAGCCTAAGGCCTGTAATAAACCCCCCGACCCAAATTTGTAATTTCATCCTCACTTACTAACTGCATTAGTCTCCTAGGACTACCCACGAACTAACTACACACACTGTCTTCGTGCACTTACTAACCACTAACTCACCATCTACCTCATGTTAATGTTGCAACGGGGACCACAACGGATTTATTCTGTCCATTACGATGTTAACACGTGGTTCTATATTCTCACAGAACCAACCAGCAAACAGGGCCATGGCAGAAGCAGGTGCAATATCTCAAGCCGGATCCGGTGCCCAGATTGTGGACATAGAAACACTCCTCCTCGAGCCACATCTCACCGCAAGGCCGCAAGAACTTCAAGCCGTGCATGTGCTCCCCATTCAGGATCCTCCTCAAGGGCACACTTCTCAAGTAGGTAAGCATGCGCATTGGTTCAGTGATGTCGCTGGACCATTGGGCGATGGAACCTACTTCTGGGAAGCAGAATTGGAATTTAATGGCAAATGGGGTCGATACCACTTTTTCACGCGCGAGTTTGAAAGCTATCAAAACGCCGAAGTCATGCGATCAGTTTGGATCAAAGCGGGTGTGGACAGTTATTTCAGGGCCCACTTACCAAAGCCGGATTTCTTACGATGTTCATATCTGATCAGTACCATCACGCCAAGCAGGGCCAAGGGAGGCGACAGCACCTTTGTGTTGCCATCACTGCTGCCGGGTCATGAGCTTAAAAGATTCAAGTTGACCCTCAATCTGGTAAGAGAAGCATTGGGTATGTATGGCATGCACATCCCCACAGAAAAGGAGACAATGGTGCCAAGTCGAATGAAACACAAAGATCTTAATAAGCTGAAGGATATGGTAGCGATGACACCTACCATTGCGCTTCACCTGCGGACCATCATGCAACATTTTGCTTTCCCCGCACAGGAAAGATTCACAATGCCCCCAAAGAAAATTTGGTTCAGTTTGTATCTAGCAGAGACAGAAAGCCTTCCCATCAATGTGCCACACTGGATCATCGATCAGATCCACCTAGCCCATCAGAGGTGGAACAAGAAGCAAAAAAATGTGCTTCATGGATGTTGCGCTCTCACAAAAATAATCTACCGATGTCTGGCCTATGATGTGCCTATTCAGCGGGCACTCATCTGGCCCCGTGCTCAGGAATTCCAAAGCAGACTATCAGCAACAGGTCCCCCATCAAAGAAGATGAGGGGGGGAGTACAACTCCCATGTGCACAACCAAGGGGAGCCACCACTACACCAGAAATTACCCCTCCCCAGACACGACACGTTAGGCCATTCACAATCCGGCTACCAAGACCGAGCATAGATGGGCCTAATTTGGTATTCCCACCCGTCCCATCAGATCTGGAATTCCCACAGGGTTTTACTCTAAATGACCTCACGGATGAAGAAGTAGCCCGATTGATCTATGATTCTAATCTCGAGACGGAAACAGAACATACTCAGGAACCACAACCCCACACAACCACAGCAGCCCCCACCCGACCCGAAGAGGTAGAAGTCGATGAAGAGGAACAAGAGGCCGAACAAGAGGAAGAAGCCTACGAAGAACAAGAATATGACGAGCTTTCAGAGCTGGCAAGTGCCCCTGCGTACTCGGCACAAATCAAAAGACTATATCGAACCATGCAACTGGTTCAAGAACAGCACAAGATGTCACTGGAATCGGGCAAGAAGCTCATGAACCAGTTACTAGCTGAGGAAGGCGTGGACGAGTTGTTCATTGAGTCCATAAACCTTCATGCCGATGCAGTAGGAGTGGATGAGGCCATCCATGAGGCAATGGCTTACATTCACAGATTTGAGAAGAGGGTTCCCGTTCGTCCCAGGAGGTCTGGGAAACAAATTCACATCAATGTATCAGCACCAGGAGAGACAACGCAAGCAGACGAACATCAGGAAGCACCACGGTCACCACCATCCCCATCTCGCACTACACGCTTCACTCCACCACATGACACTAGCACCACCTCGTCCACTACCACCACCATTGTCATGGGTATCCCACTCTCTCCGGGGATCCAAGTCGGGGGAGTCACCATGCCCACTTTCACCACTCTGTTCACTGACGTCACATCCACTCCACCCACGATCCCCATCTACACTGTCACTCAAACAATTGACACTATGGAAACATCACCTGCCACAGCACCGCTCCCTCCCCCCATGCCATCTTCATCTCCCATACCCCCTCCACCCACATCTCCACTTGCATCCACATCATCCACAACTCCCTTTCCCGCCCCCATTTCCCCTGCATCTTCACCCCTCCCAGCATTATTTAATGTAAATAGCATATTTTTAGCATTAAATCAATGTGTATATCAGCTCCAGAATGAGTACAGAGCTCTGGACGGCCGGTACCAACAACTGACAACACACCACCAGCACTTACAAAGGCAATTTCACATCCTACAAGAGGAAAACGCAGAGGTGAATCAACGCTATACAACGCTTGAGCAGGCTCACCAAACACTATTGGAGACACCACAACCATCGACAGAATCAGGTGTAAAACAACTAGAAGCTTTGCTCGAAGTATACCAGGCCGATAACCTACGAGTCAGACGCAACTTGGCACTACTACGAAAACATATGGCCACAACACTGGAGGAGAACAAAAGACTGCAAAAACAAAATGAAGAGAATCTAGAAGCGGCCATGGAAGGCTCCCCTCACGAGATAGATCCAGAGCAATTTAAAGCAATTCCCACGGAGACGATGAAAACCATTCTGGAAAGCTATGCAGATCTCCTGGAAGCCCATGATGACTTGGAAAGAGAGCGTGACACACTTCAGAGCAGGCTGAAGGAACAGGAAGAACAACCGAAGAGTGTCCCATCAACCTCCACCTCAGACGAAGTAAAGGCCTTAACCGAGCAGGTAGCAGAATTACAAAAGAGGTTACTGACATACGAGAGGCAGCCATCCCCTGTGGTAGAACCAGAGCAAGAAGAGCTAGTCCCTATTGAGGTAGATGAGTCTTACGAGGAACCGTATGTTCCTATGCCAATGCCAGGCGGGCGACGAACCTCAGAGGGACTAGACACATTGGAAGTGGAAGCACCCGAGTGGCTTCAGACACTAGAAAGGACAGCGAACACTCACGAAGAACGGGTGGCAATTCAGATCCAATCACTAGCGAACTTAGAAGAGACTGTCATAAAGTCTGAATACTTCAAAAGCATGTCTCACCATAGATGGATAGGCACCAATAATGACCAGTATGTGCCATTCTGTATACTTTTGGCCGATTACAACGCGGAGATTCAACGACAATGTGGCAAACCTCCCACCTTTGCTACACAATTTGGTCCAGATGATATACCGGAAAGTGCTCAGCGTGGGTCCATCCACCAACCCACCTGGAGAATCAGGCTTTTGGAAACGTATCCAGAAATGGTCCGAACCTGGAATAATATGCCGTTGTTTATTAAGTACAACCCTTGTTACATTCCAGTTCTACGACGACGCACCTGGCCTGAATTCACTATAGCTGTCAAAGACATCAAAGCCTGTGCAAAATGGTTGAATTATGTTTATCTAGCACCTCCACGAGGACCTCCCACAGTCAATTACATGATTTCTACAATCCGTCACTGGAGTACTAGGCTACGCAATAATCCTGATGTGATGGCCCAGATATGCATGAAAATATTTGAATTAATGCTGATCACTTTCAGGACGTTTAAAAACATTAAGGACCCTCACTTCTCAGGTGCAGGCTTTATGACAGGAAACCAAGATCTAGTGTATGATATGAGTACCACCCGGTCAATTGAAGTAATATATGCCTGGCACACCAGAATCAAGTACCTCCCAGCCTGCTTTAAACAGACATTTGAGGAGATGTTCATCACAGGATTCTGGGAATATCACTCCGAAATCTTTATACCCAGACCATCACATCTCCTCCAATTATTTGCTGTGGAGAGAACTATTTACTCAGAACAATTGAGGGTGCCTCATCCAGATGTTCCCGGACCTGTGAATTGGGATGAATTGCTCACAGATCTAGCACGTGGCTTGCGACTCGAAGAACACCACCTAGCCTCCGATGTCGTCCAATATTATGTTCAAAAATCCTCTAGACAAGGGTCTGTCAGGGGCGACAGATGCGAGAGTGGGGGGGGGGTGTTGGCAGCAGTCAGGGAACCGAAGGAGCCACACGACGAAGAGAGTTAGAGCGAAGGGACAGCACAAGCAGACATGGCAGTCAAAGAAGATCTGGCAAGTAGGCCATCTAATTTTTCAAGACATCAAGGAGTTGAGCACACAAGAAGAAAGAGCAAGTAGGGAGCTCAAAGAGGTGTATGACAAATCAATAGAGAAAACCCTACACAAATAGTGATTTTCATCACTAAAAACCATTGTAAATATCATTTCGTATTTTTGTAGCTCCATTTTGTGCAAGCCAAGGAGTCCTTGAGCTTGAGGAGCTTTAGAAGTATCTACCTGCCAATTTTCATATTTTTTAGACTCCGTTTAAGCCCTCAAATTGGCCCTGGAACCTAATTTTTAACTAGGCCGGACACTAGGTCTGAACAGGGCCAAAGCTAGTCAAAAACTATAAAAGGAGCTAGAGAGCTCATTTTTGGGGTTAGATTGTAATTGAAACAAACTTGTAAGAGCTTTTGAAAGTAATCTAAGAACTCCATTGCTCCTCACTCTTTGTCTTGCCGTGTGTGCGCGTGTGCGTGTATGTGTGTGCATGTTGGTGTGCTTCTCACTCACGCATTTGTGCTTCCACTTGCTCGAGGTCTTCATACCATCCTCACGTCTTCCCGGATTGACATTAAAGGAGGTGCTACTCATCACTGAGCTACATACCAGGTTATCAAAAACAAAGAGCCTAAGAGATATGAAGAAGCTTGCACACAAAAGGAATGGACTCAAGCTATGAAAGAGGAGATCAAAGCTCTCAAAGATAATCACACATGGGAGCTAGTGCCAAAGAAAGAAGGTATGAAGATTGTTCCAAACAAATGGGTGTTTAAAGTAAAGAGGAATGCTGATGGTTCACTAGCTAGATATAAAGCTAGATTAGTTGCCAAAGCATTTAAAAAAACACAAGGCATAGATTATGATGAAGTTTTCAGCCCTATTGCAATAATGGGAACTATCAAAACATTAATCGCAATTGGTGCTTCAAGGATATGGCCATTATATCAACTCGACATCAAGAATGCTTTTCTTAATGGAGAACTACAAGAAGAGATATACATGAGTCAACCGGTTCGATTTGAAGATGAAAACCATCTAGATTTTGTTTGCATGTTGAAGAAGGAACTTTCTGGCTTTAAGCAAGCACTAAGAGCATGGAATCAGAGATTGGTAGAATATCTAACTAAGTGTGGATACAACCCAAGTAGTGTAGATCCTTCATTGGACATGAAGAAGGAAGAAAATAGAGAGGTATATATTTGCATATATGTCGATGACCTCATCATAACAGGAATTGATGTTAGAGGGATTAAGGATATCAAAAGGAAGCTTGGTAAGGAGTTTAAAATTTCAGATCTGGGAGAGCTAAAATATTTTTTAGGAATTGAAGTTGTTTATGGAAAGCGTGGCATCTACTTGATGCAAAGGAAGTACTTGTTGGATGTTCCTTTCAGATTTCGAATGAGTGGATGCAAACCACTCACTCAACCCATGGACACAAAAACAAAGATTTGCTCAAATGATGGAGAACCATTGGAAGATGTAACAACACACAAAAGCATTGTAGGATCATTAATCTATGCAAACATTACAAGACCTGATTTATCTTATGTTGTTGGTGTACTTTCTTAGTTTATGCGAGCCCCGACAAGTGAACACTTAAATTCAGCCAAGAGAGTGTTGAGATACATAAAGCATACAACTAATCATGCTTTGTTTTACAAGTTTGATGAAGAATTTCAGGTTAAATGCTTTAGCAATGCTGATTGTCCAGGTTCAAAGGAAGATAGGAGATCAACCTTAGGTGATGTGTTCATGATAGGAAGCAAACCTATCACATGGAGCTCAAAGAAACAACCTACTATTGCACTTTCATCCATGGAGGCTGAATATAGAGCATTAGCATTTGCCACATGTGAAGCAATGTGGATTAAAAAGATTTTGGTTGATCTTGGAGTGCAAGTTGGAACCATCCCTATATACGGTGATATCATGTAAAGTATTTACTTGGCAAGAAATCCTATGTTTCATGCAAGAAGCAAGCACATAGGGGTCCACTACCATTATGTAAGGGAGAAGGTATTGAGAAAAGACGTGAAGATAAAGTTCATCAGAACCAAAGAGCAAGTTGCTGATATGTTTACAAAGTTCTTAGATGCGTATAAACTCAAAGGCTTCAAGGATGTGATAAATTTGCAGGACCTGGTTGAAGATAACTCCCAAATGAGCTTGAGGGGGAGTGTTGAAGATAAATGTACAAGCTCATTTTCATATGAGCTATGCTTGGATAAAGTTACCAAATATAAAGATAAAGGAAAACAAGAGAAAAAGAAAAAAAGAAAAGTAAAAATTCTAGTCAAAATTCATGATGAGTAAGAGATACAATATCTTGCCTTGTAGTAAGCGGCATGTAGTGGGCAAAAGTGGTGAGTTAAGAAGCAGACACAAACTTCTTTACATGATCATTGGTTATAAAAGTGAAGTGGGAGCACATTCAAAACAAGGAGAGAAAGAGGCAAGAGCTCCCAGTAGTCGGATCTAGCCATTTTGTCATTTTGTCTTCCCTTAGACTCCTTCCAGCTGCACGTCAGTTTGTATAGAGCTTTGTTGGGAAGCTCATATCTTATTGTATATGTAACCATTTCTTGTGTTTAAACACTCATCACAAATCTTATCTTGTGTACTTTTGTATCTCAAATATCGCCTTCAAAGCTTACACATTTTGTGAGATATCAGTGAAAGAGTGAACTCCAATTTTTCAGTATACCTGTGTAGACAAGTGTTCTATTTTGGTCAGTTCAATTTCCCGACCAAAACATATCCTCATTGCTTTATTTTTATCCTCTTGGAAATCTATTGGAATGCGATTTCTGTACCCCAAATATCGCATTTTGAAGATTTATATTTTGTGAGATATCTATTAGAGAGTAAAGTCCAATTTTATAGTGTACTTATGTGTGCATGTGGTCTGTTTTGGTCAGTTGAATTGCCTGATCAAAACTCATCCAAATTACTTGTTTTTTAGCTTTTTGGAAATCTATTTGTGTCTATTTTTTCTATAGTAAATATCTTTCTCAAAGAATATATATTCAGAGAGTTATCAGTCTGAGAGTGAAGTTCCATTCTTCAGCATACTTATGTGGACAGGTAGTCCATCTTTGTCACTTGTGTTTCCTAATAAAAAATTGTCCAAATTGAGTTATTTATAGCTTGTTAGAAAGCTCGCTTCATCTATTTTGATTGACTAAAGGCACAAGTCCATTTGAGTTTTGTATTAAGAGCATGAAGCTATCTAAGGTGCAGCTATATGTCCAAGTGTTGGACATACAAGGGTTCACTACACATTTCCGTTGCACATAGGAGAACTCATTCTCCACATCACTCTTCAACTGTTTTTGGACGTAAGCAACATGCACCTCATTCCTAGCTTAGTACAATGTGGTAAGTGTATCCCAAGCATCCTTAGCTATTCTGCAAGAGCGAATGTGAAGAATAATGGTAGGTTTGACAGAGAAAGCTATCAATGCATGTGCCTGAGCATCTCTGCCATCCCAACGAATCTGCTCTGCAGTAGGTGCAACAGAAACCCGAGCACGAATAGGAATATGCAGAATATCATCATCTTGGACACCTTCTACATGAGCTTCAATACCTACAGTTGTAACAATTGCAGGTGTGATATGATGTTTTTCGACATCCTGCACAATGTTTCACAGTCCTTTTGAAACCAATACATGTCGCATCATATAAGCCTAGAACCGGGAGTTGGTACCATCCAACTTATCCTCAACAACCAACATATGAAATACATCACTCCTTTCAGCCATGGTCGGTGACTAAAATGTCTTGATGCAAGAAATTGGCTGTATCTCAAAATGTTGAATAGAACTGCCCATACAAATTCTGCTAGACCTGTAGTAGACTTTGAGACTCGCGAAGTGAAACTGGTATATACCTTTGGCACAAAAAGATAAAATAGCCTACACAAGCACTATGATAGTGCATTCAGAGGCCGAAATGAGCTCAGATCATGATTTCGGTTGAGTCTGCTCACCAAAATTTGTACGATTCTGAGAGTGAAGCCAGAGAGGTGTTGACAATGCCCTAGATGAAGCGGAAACCTTCTCTGATACCAATTGTTGGAGTTAGACGTCTACGGAAGCATGCAAACAACACAAAGAAGAAGAAGAAGCTTGGGGCACAACACACAATACTGATTGTATTACTAGAGAATGTACAAAGATAAGTAGCCCATTAGGGCAATAGGCATATATACAAGCCGTGGGAAGAAACCTCCTAAAGAGGGAAAAAAGTGCCCCGGCGGTCCTAGTGTGTTCACACACATCACTACCTAAATATATCAACATTGTAGGCGTTGGTAGCGGGTCATCTTTCGATGGGAGCAGAGGAGGCTTATGGATATTGTCATCGGTTGGTTGCACTATTGCAGGACTTGAAGGGACATGGTGTTGTCATTTCATACGAGCATCTACCATGCAATTAGCTTATGATCTTGGTTCATTATTTTTTAGGTTTTTTTTATAAACATCCTTTCAATTTGTCTGATTTCATGAATGTGCTTTGCTGCAAGACTCTAGATATAGATGTTTTGATCTATCTAGTTTTATGTATGGCACTAGTGTGCCATAATTATTTATTTGGTTCATATATGGCAGTGGTGCACCGGTGTTTTGTATTTGGTTCATATATGGTAGTGGTTTGCCACATTTTTGTCTTTGGCTCATATATGGTGAAGGTTTGCCACATTTTGTGTTTGGCTCATATATGTAGTGATTTGCCATAGTTTTGTACATAGTTTAATTATGAAATATCTCTTTTGTATATGGTTCAATGATGGAATATCTCTTTTGTACATAGTCCATGGCTCATTTTTTTCTTACATGCATGTTTTATGTTCGGCAATGTGTTTTTCTCTATCAAATCTTATTTTTGTTGCCGCTCATCTAAACCCTAAATTACAACCACTAGAGTACATTTTGCAACATGTACTAGATTTATATGGGTAGAGTGTATTGTCCTTTGCTACACAAGAGCATTGTCATGTTTTTTTGTTGCAAGAGACACTACACTTTCTGCAAAAACAATTTTATAGATATGGTTAGCAGTATAGGCATCAGTATGTCTAGGGCCATATCAACGCCTATATCGATGATTTTTCCTAGGGATATGCCAGTGCTTACACTGATGATTTTCATACTGGCATCAATACCAATGCTTATACCATGTTCATATTAGCACATATACTGATGGGAAAATACAAGCATCTATACCGATGCTTACACTGATGGTGTTCAATACATACGGATTGGTTTACCATTGTCCATATGGTTGCTTATATATGTGTTATCATATCGACATTATACCAACAATTATACCGATGTCACAACTAGATTCCCCATGTGTATTTGTGTTGGTATAAGGGTTAGTATAAGGCTCATATGTGGTAGTGATAAGGATAGAAAGAGTGCCTCTCCATAGAAATTCTTGCCAAATCACGAGAATAAAGGGATTCAAAAAATCTTTAAGAACCAAGAAGAAGAACTCATTAGGTATCCCATCAAAACCAGGATACTTAGAATCTCTATGTTTAGAAATAGATTCTTTAATCTCACTAGTAGAGAAGGGCAATCCTAGGATAAAAGCTAATTCCTAAGGATTAGTTTTTTTCACTTATAAGGGTGATGTGGACCTTGGCTCTCTACCTATCATCCCCCCACTTGGAAGGCATAGAGAAAACATTTGTAAAGAAGTGAACAACCTCTTGCAAGTTCTCATCGATGTTAATAGCATGATCTCTTGAATCCTTCATCAACATAGGAATGTAGTCTTTAGCATTTTTCTTCTTCATCACATCATACATGTTTTTTATTAGGTTTATCAATCTTACCAACTCAAATACTATCTTGAACAACCAAGACCTCCATAAGACGAGAGATAGTCTTCATACCTTAACCTTTGTTAAAGTTCATGAATCTTTTGACAGTACCTAGAGTGATTAGGTTTAGAAACCATTATTTCATCAAACTCTTTGAGAGTCATAATCCTTCTTTTGAATCTCACTTGCTTGGCTTTATTCTTGTAGTGGGTGAAGAGCTTTTGAGTATCAAGGATGTTTTCCCAAGAAGACGAAGGGGAACCAATTTTGGTAGAATGGCAGTTTAAATGTCCTTGGTTTTATCTATAACACAAGGAATCTAAAGCAAAGGAGCATTAATATGAGGCCAACCCTACTCAATAATTGCGAGAATTCCTAAACAAGTTGACCATTAAAGAAGCATGGTTAGAAAAGGTTCAAGTATAGCGAAGGTCACATGTGGCTTGCCATGTTTCTTGGAGTCTATTAACATTGAGATGCCCCCTATCTAACCTAGCAAAATGAAAACTTTTGTTTTTTCTATGGTTCCAAGTAAAACAAGTATTATCTATAAAGTCAATCAAATTTTTAGAACTCATGAGGTTATAGCAAGAACCTTTTACTCTACCATTCAAGATATTAATTGTATTGCCAAACCTATCTCTAGCATTAATGACCATGTTAAAATCAAAAGGCCAAAACTGAATCTCCATTAAGAATGGAATATCATTCCAACATTCACCCATATCAATAGCAAAATTAGAAGCATAAGTATTAACAAAAGTGAAGTCCAAAGGATACATGCATTTTAAGTCAACCCATTGATTGGAAGGATGCACTATACCATCTTTAACAAGGTGCTGAATACAAAAGGAAATACCAAGGAGATAACCTCCATTATGAGCAGAGTAGTGAGTTACATACCAGGTATGGAAGGAAGACAAACTATTCAAGTTAGTGATAAGCTTGAAGCCACCGGTTTTAACTTTGTGGAGACAAATGATGCCACAAAATAAAGTGAGATCCTCCAACCAATAGTTGACAACCTTGGCCCGGGTTGGTTCAATAAGCACTTTAAATTTGAGGGATAAAACTTTAATTACATCCATGGAAACAATATCAATTGAGGATCAAAGTAATTTATATTACTGAAAACACTAGAGAGATGTTCAGAACTAGTCATTTTCGTCCTACAAACAATAATGAAATACAAGTAAAGAAAAAAATAGGCTTGAAACAATAAGAAGAATCAGACAGGACATTTAAACTCTTGTAGCTATCTACATAATCCTTCATGTATATCAAATCTATATCACTTATAGTATTGTGAACTTTGTACTAAGCTTGAAAACACATTAAGTACTCACTACTTTAGTTGTAGAAATAACAGTATTCTAAATGAGAATTTAAACAAAGATAAAAGTAGGGTAGGCCATCCATGTTATAATAGAAACTATGACAGTTACTCTCCTTCAATCAACTATTCCATTTCTACTAGTCAAGAAATGAAACAAAGTTTCTAAGTTCAGGGAAAACGTTCACCATCATTTTTTCTATATTTTGGTGAGTTTAAGTAGCGAGCTGGAGAATCTTAGTATTTCCTTCCTCTACGTTTTAGATATAATTTGTAGATGAGTTTCAAGTTCTTCGTATTGATTCCCCTAGAGTTTTGAAAGAAAATGCCTTGTTCTCGATGACTTTTATGAATTTGTTCTTTCAAAACATCATCATCTTCTGATGTCTTTACTATTACCCTCTTCATCAAAGGATGCGTTAGCCAAGTAATTGGAGTTATTTGCTGTAGAGGAGGACTTCTTATGCTTGTATTTGATTTGAGTCCACTCGACTTCAAGCTTCTCATGGTGGTCATCGTCCTTTTTGCCTTCAACTCTTACATGTTCAGAACTAGTGTTGGGATCAATATTCTCGTTTCTATTTTCTCCATCCTTTTAGTTTTCATTTGTATCCAACTCACTCAAAGGGTTAAACACATTTTCAAGAAGATAATCAAAGGATTTAATCCAGTTGGGGTTCTTCCTTTTCACCTTTCTATTGTTGTTCTTCTTACCAGTAACATTAGAAAATCTTGCAGGGTCTTTGAAGTACTAGCCATGTGCTCTTTGTAGCATTTACAAGGTCTTTCACATTTTCATCGCTTGGAGGACTCAAGCAAGGGTAGTCCTTAATCACATGTCCTTGTTTTAAAACAATTCAAATAGGCATTTGGAAGGTTTCTAAAGGCAACTTTCTGTTCATCGGGTAACATCCATTACAGTATTTAATTATAAGACAAGTTTTGACCTCCTTGGCAAGATATACTTATCCTATTTCTCGTTCTTTGACCTAAAAGTTTGCCAATGAGGTTGCCTAATCCATCAACCAAGGGTAGAAGTCAATCTTGGTTGGTTTTGGCCCGTTAAGTTTGAATCGGGTATTGAATATTTATCAATCGGGTATTGATTCTCATTCGTGTATGTTGTGACTCCTAGTAAACAAATTTTAAAATTTGAATTCAAATGGCTATGATTTTTTGTCCAATAATCCTAACGTTACCTGTTTCATTCTTTTGAACTCAATCCATCTTTCCTTTAGTCTTGAATTACAAATCTTACTTTTTCAATCTATTTAAAACATTGTGTGCCACTCAGATCAGAACAACCGAGGGCATTGGGAATGGAAAAGGAAAACCCTATGGATCTTGTACTTCTTTAGTTTTTCATATGTGTGGTTTGATACAAGAGAGTTGTGATAAGAAATACAATGTCATAAAACAATTGAATGTAAAAATTAAGAAACCACATCCAATATAACAATTTAGTATAAAAGATTCACCCCCCATTTATTTGGATGTCAGCTTCTAGGGAAAGAATGCATAGCCTCTTATTTAAGGGATAATTAATATACTAAAAACTTCCTTGCCCTAGTATATTCAAATTAGTGATGTAAGGAGAATATGTGGTTTTTCTTCCTATCTTAGAAATTCGTTGATTTATTATGGACATCCTAGAGAATCTCGTATCTCTGGAGGTGTAAGAAAGGTTTCCAGAGAGAGAGAGATAGAGAGAGACTACACTAAGGTATAGGAATTAGAGCACTAGAATAAGCTATGAAGAGGATATATAATAATTAAAAGTCACTCCTAGAGAGTCTTCACAAAACTAGCTACTAAATGAATCTACACTCTACTCCCAACAAAGCCTTGTTGTTGGCAGCGTGGAAGGTCAAGGTCCAACTAGAAAAGGAGGTAGACATAGAAGAAGAGGAAGTATGTAGAACAAAGTACGTGCAAGGATAAGCAATATTGAGCCATATTTTACCAACTTATCAAATATCAAATGTCAATGATTCGAGCAAAGGCCCAAAGAACGATTTTCATTACAATAATTCGAGCAAAGGCGCAAATAATGATTTTCATTACTTCCATGTAAAATAAATCAGGAATTCTTCAATTAAAAGCTCGATTTTTGCAAGTTGAGAAGTCCATCAGCTTGGTTATCGTAGGTAGAGTCTACATACCAATTTTCATCATTGTTAGAGTTGATTAGATACCTCATAATAGACTTAGAAGATATTTTCTAACTATGCCAAAACTATAGTAAAAGACTATAAAAACAACTAGTGAGCTCATTTTAGAGGTTAGAATTTTGAGGAAAGAAAGCTTATAGTGTGTATAAAAGCATTGATAACAGAGAATTCATTTCCTTACATTGATCCACTTTTCATCTCAACCTTGTGTATGTGTATGTGTGTGTACTCCTAGTGCTTCTCATCATCACCTATATGCACCACGTGCTCACAATCCTCATATCATTCCCTTGTCTTCACATATAAAAAATTAAGGAGATGAAGTCTGAGTATGGGAGCATAACAAGGATTATACTTAATGAATAGTGGCATGTTATTCAAAGTTTGAACCATCTCAGGGTAAGTTTCTAAGAGTCGTAACCGCCAGGTAGGTTGATGAATTGATCCTTGTTTAGCGCTCTCACGGATATCGTCAGGGCTGAATTGAGTGGCAAAGGTTGGCGCCTTACCACATCGTCGTTGAATTTCTGCATTGTAATCTGCCAAAAGCACACAATGTGGCACATATTGATCATCGTTGGTGCCTATCCATCTATGATGAGACACCTTCCAAAAAAATTTTGATTTGATAATGGTGTCCTCAATCTTGGACATGGACTCAATCTAGACTGTTAATCGATCATCATGTGTATTGGCCATTTTTCGAGTATTTGAAGCCATTCGGGTGCTTCGACTTCCAGGGTGTCCATTCCTTCCAAGGTTTGCTGGCTGCCCGGCATCGGCATAGGAACATATGGCTCTTCATATGAATCATCCACTTCTATGGGTACCAAGTCTTCTGGTTCTGGCTCAATGACTGGGGAGGGTTGTCGTTCATACTCAAGTAACTTCTTTTGCACTTCTTCGACATGCTCTTTTAATGTCTTTACCTCCTCTGAAGTCGATGCTGACTCTATGATCTTGGGTTGTTCTTCTTGTTCCGTTAGCTTGCGGCATAGTGCATCTCGTTCCTTTTCCATATCATCATGTGCTTCCAAGAGATCGGCATAGCTTTCTAGAATTGTTTTCATCGTATCTAAAGGAACTGCTTTGAATTTTTCGGGGTCGATTTCTTGGGGAGAACTCTCCATGGTGGCCTCTAAATTCTCTTCATTTTGCTTTTTCAAGTGCTTGTTCTCTTTGAGGGCCGTGGCTTTGTGTTTTCCAAGTAGGATCAAATTGCATCGGACTCTAAGATTATCAGTTTGGTAGACTTTGAGTAAAGCTTCGAGTTGTTTGACGCCTGGCAATTTTGATGGTTGGGGTGTCTCTAGGAGGGTTTGATGGGCCTTCTCGAGTGTGGTGTAGCGTTGATTGAGGTCAGCATTTTCTACTTCCAAAGCAGCAAGCCTCCTCTATAGTTGCTCATGATCCGTAGATATTTGGTGATGACGATCTTCCAAGGTTTGGTATTCTATCTGCAGCTGATGTACACATTGATGTATTGCAGAAAACATGTTATTTACATTTATGAATGCAGGGAAGGTGGAGGATGCAGGGGGAATGGGGAGGGGGAAAGGGATAGTGAATGAAGTGGACACAAGAGGTGATGTGGGTGGAGGGGGTATGAGAGATGGTGGTAGAGAGGGGGGGGGGAGTGGTGTTGTGGCTGGTGATGTTTCCATGGTGTCAAAAGTGTGTGTGAATGTGTAGATGGGGACCGTGGGTGGGGTGGATGTGATGTTTCGTGAATATTGTTGTAAATGTGGGCATTGTGATCCCTCCAAATTGGGTGCCTGGTGAGATTGGGATCCCCATAACATATGTGGTGAGTGTTGAAGTTGGGGTGATAGTGTCGTGTGGTGAGGTGAAATGTGTAGTGAGAGGTGGTGAGGGTGGTGATCGTGGTGCCTCGTGGTGTTCCTCTATCTATGTAGTGTCTTCCATGTGAATTTGCTTGCGGAAGCGCATGGGATGGGTGGGCACTCGTTTCTCAAAGCGATTAATATAAGCCATAGCTGAATGAATGGCTTCATCCAGGCCCACCGTGTCTGCGTGCAGGTTCATGGATTCAATGAACATTTCGTCCACTCCTTCTGTTAACATCTGACTTATTATCATCTTTCCTGTTTCCAGTGATAGCTTGTGATGCTCTTGGACTCTCTTCATAGTTTCATACAACCTTTTTATTTGCGCACTATAAGCTGGGGCACTCACTAGTTCTGAAGTTTCTTCGTATTCTTGATCATATTCCTCATCTGCTTCCTCTTCAGTCTCTTCTTCATCTTCCTCTACTTCTACCACTTCCGGTTGGGTCGGGGCTGAAGTTGTCATGGTGGGTTGTGGTCCTTGGGTCTGTTGTGCTTCCATTTCCAGGTTAGACTCATTAATCATGGGGGCGATTTCTTCATCTATCAAATCAGCTAGGATGTAGCCTTGTGGGAACTCCAAGTCCGATGGAATTGGAGGGAAAACCAAATTGGGTCCTTTTGCACTTGGTCTGGGTAAGCAAATAGTAAATGGTTGGACATGTCACGTTTGTGGAGGGGTCACTTTTGGTGTGGTGGTGGCTCCCCTTGCTTGGGCACATGGTAATTGGACTGTCCCTCTCATTTTCTTTGATGGAGGACCCGCTGTTGATAGCCGTCTTTGGAATTCCTGAGCCCTAGACCACACTACTGCTCTTTGAATAGGTACGTCATAAGCTAAGCACCTGTAAATGATTCTCGTCAGCGCATCCATGAAGCACATTCTTATGTTTCTTATTCCAGTGTTGATGTGCTAGGTGGATTTGATCTATGATCTAGTGTGGTAGATTGATTGTGAGATCCTCTGTCTCCGCCAAGTACAAGCTGAACCAGATTCTTTTTGGTGCCATAGTGAATCGTTCTTGGGTAGGAAAGGCAAAGTGTTGCATGATCGTTCATAGGTGGAGGGTGATGGTTGGTGTCATAGCTACCATATTCTTGAGTTTTTTGAGATCCTTGTGCTTCATTCTTCCAGGAATCATTGTTTCTTTCTCAGTGGGGATATGCATACCTTGCATGTTCAGGGCTTCCCGTACTAGGTTGAGGGTAAGCTTGAATCTCTTTAGTTCATGACCAGGCGTTAATGAGGGAAGCACAAAGGTGCTATCTCCTCCCTTGGCTCTACTAGGGGTGATGGTACTGATCAAATAGGAGCAACGCATGACTTCTGCATTCTAGTAATTCTCAAATTCACGGGTGAAGAAATGGTATCTTCCCCATTTGCCATTAAACTCAATTTTGCCTCCAAAAAGTAGGTGTCGTCTCCCAATGGTCCTGCGACATCACTGAACCAATGTGCATGTTTCCCCACTTGAGAAGTGTGTCCCTGAACAGGATCCTGAATGGGAAGTACATGCAGTGCTCTAAGTTCTTGAGGCCTCTTGGTGAGTTGTGGTTCGAGGAGTAGGGTTTCAATGTCCACAATCTGGGCGCTGGACCCGGCCTGAGAACTGGTACCTCCTGCTTCTGCCATGTTACTTCTTGTTTGCTGGTTCTGTGAGAATATAGAAGCATGTGTTAACATTGTAATGGACAAGATAGAACAATTTTTGTCCCCGTTACAACATTAACATGGGGTTAGTGATAGGTTAGTAAGTCAGTGAGTGCGCGGTGAGTGTGTGTATAGTTAGTGAATGAATAGTCCTAACAGCTAAATTGAATGATGCAGTTAGTAGGTGGGGATGAATTTACAAGTAGGGATCAGGGGGTTTAATACAAGCTTTGAGCTGCCAAACACAGTGGATGGCTTTCGATTTTGGTTTTTTGGAGACTTTAGAGGGCTTTATGAGAGTGTCTGCTTGGAAATGAGGCTTTTTAGGGACCCATTTACAAGTGATTCTACTGGTGCCTCTGGGCAAATATGTTTTTGTGTGTATCGAATAAGAGTGTGCATCGGTTGTTCGAGTGAGTGAATTGTGATGTAGATGGTGTGGTCTGTGTGTGACTATTTTGAGCCCACAAGCAAGCCTTAGGCACCCAAGCTTTTCTTGATTGTGGGTCAGCCTTCGTCGACTTCTTGGGTACCCAGATAGACTTCACTTTCACCGAAGAATTTTTGAAAGACTTCTTATTAGCATCATGTCGTTGATCACTAATAAGAAGTTTTTCCCGTGTTTGTGGCTTTATCGCAATAGGATGCTCGCCTTTCCGCACCCACACTTGTTTCAATGGTGGAGACACCTTGATTCATACTTTCTTTTGGCTTCCAGCATAAGTCATCTGCATCTTCTGCATTTGATCCACCTTTGGTTGCTGAATCCCGATGGCCTTTGGAAAAGAAAGGGGTTCCATCGTATCCTTGACTTCTTTGGTGAGATAACCATCCTTCTGCATCACATAGTTTTGGACAAGAATAGCATTGTCATCTTCATGTGTACTCTTGGAAGGACCAGGAGTGTGTACCTTTCCTAGTTCTTTGAGTGCTCCATTTTTTAAGTCAATTGTAATTCGGCTCTGATTCGCCCATACCTGAAGAAGTCCACTTCTTAGGTTTAGGTTGACTGCATGATCATAGATCCAGTCTTGACCCAAGACAAGAGGTTCAATGAGATCCTCATCTTGACACACTAGTACCTTAACTGTCATTAAAACATCTTGAATGTAGAGGGGAAGCTCCACCTCGCCCATGCAAGGGTTTTCCACACCTCCCAATCCTACGAGATATGCTTCTATAGGATTGATCATTAATTTTAACTTTTGACAGGAAGAAAGTTTAACAGCACTAGTGGCTGCAGCTGAGTCAATCAAGGCCCTTACAGTCCTTGCACTCTTTCCTTGTCCTATCTCTAAGGTTACAAAAGGACGTCAATCAATTATTCTATGAGAGCTAATACCTGAAACTTCACACATAGCCATGGGATTTCCTTGAGCTGCATAGGCCTCTGTCCTAGGCCGATCTCTACCCTGTCTTCTCAATTTCAATATTCGGATGTGTTCCAATGCTTCTACCTGTGCCTCTTCTCGAATTCGCTTTTCTTCTTCCTTGCGTTTCTTAGCCGTGTTGAGTCGATTCAACATTTCTTCAGTTAGGGGTTCTTGATATAACTTGCCTCTGCATCCGCTAATGTAACTTGGGAGAACATCACCTTCTAGTGTGGTTAATTGAACTCCTCCACTGGTTGAGATCATGTTTATGATCATAGGTCCATAGCCACGCTTCTCTAATTTTCTCGCATGCTGCTTCAAAGTGTATACTAAAACTAGGTCTCCTGCTTTCAAACCCTTATCCTTCACATGAGCATCAAAGTAAGCCTTCTCTCTTTTCTTAGTTGCATATATTCCTGCTGCAATTCTTAGTCTTGTTTCACCTAGTCGTTCAAGATCAAAAATCCTCGAAGAGAGTTCATGACCCGTCCACTCATGCTCCTGTGCTACCCTTAGTGTAGGTATCAAGAAATCTAATGGGAGCACTGCATTCTGGCCAAATACCATCTGAAAGGGTGTGGCTTGGAGCACCATTTTATAGGCAACTTTGTTTGCCCAAACAGCGTGGTGTAGCTGTTTGTCCCAATCAGAGCATTTAGTATTCACTAGTTTTGTCAAAACATTGCATAGAATCTTATTTGTGCTCTCACCCTGGTTGTTAGCTTATGGGTGATAGGGGGCAGACTTCTTGTGTATCACCAACAACTCTTGAAGAAGATTTTCAATGACTTCATTCAAGAAGTGGGTGCCTCTATCACTCACCAGCTTGATAGGTAGCCCGTATCTAGTGAACATATTCTCAAATAAGAACTTAGCGATCATCTAAGCATCATTCTTTGTCGTAGCTTTTACCTCTACCCACTTGGTTAGATAATCAGTGGCCACAATAATGTATTCTGCATGTGAACCCTTCGCTGGGGATTAATAGGACGGACAAAGTCTATTCCCCACTTAGAGAATGCACGTCCACCCATCATAGGTTTCAATGGCATCTCATCTTTGCGTATAGGATACTGCGTTCGCTGGCACACATAACATCTCTTCACATAGGTATGTGCATCCATGTGAAGGGTTGGCCACCACCAACCTGCAAATAGTATTGCCTTGATCACCGGATCTAGTCCAAAATGTCCTCCTGCTACACCCTAGTGAGCAGTTTCCAATATCTTGAGATATTCGCTCTCATGGACACTGTAGCTCAGTGATGAGTAGCACCTCCTTTATAGTCAATCCGGGAAGACGTGAGGATGGTATGAAGACCTCGAGCAAGTGAAGGCACAAGTGCGTGAGTGAGAAGCACACTAACATGCACACACATACACACACACGTGCACACAAGGTAAGGCAAAGGGTGAGAAGCAATGGAGTTCTTTAGATTACTTTCAGAAAGCTCTTACAAGTTCATTTAAATTACAATCTAACCCCAAAAATGAGCTCTCTAGCTCCTTTTATAGTTTTTGACTAGCTTTGGCCCTGTCCAGACCTAGTGTCCGGCCTAGTTAAAAATTAGGTTCCAGGGCTTATTTGAGGGCTCAAATGAGATCTAAAAAATACGAAAATTGGTAAGCAACTACTTCTAAGGCTCCTCAAGCTCGAGGACTCCTCGGCTTGCACAAAATGGAGCCACAAAAAGGTGAAGATGGTATTTACAGGGGTTGTTAGTGATGAGAATCACTTTTAATTGGTGTAAGGGTTTTGAAAAATTAAAGGTTGCCTTAGTGCTAGATCTGCGTGAATGCTCGTACTTGCTTCTTCATGAAGAAAATTATTGGCCTACTTGCCAGATCGTCGTTGACTCCCTTGTCTGCTTGTGCCTTCTCTTCTCTCTGACTCCCTTCTTAAGCTTCCTTGCCTAGTGAGTCCTTCAGCTCCAACACCCCCCCTCTCTCGCGTCTGTCCTCCCTGACAGACCCGTGTTGTGTGGGTTTTTGGATGTAGTACTCAACGACATCTTGTGCTAAGTGATGTTCTGCAATCCGCAACCCGTTTGCCAAGTCGGTGAGTAAAGCATCCCAATCTACTGGCCCGGGGACATCTGGATGTGGCATTCGTAACTTTTCTGAATGGAGAGCTTGTTCTACTGCAAACAATTGTAATAAATGTGAGGGCCTGGGAATGAAGATCTCTAAGTGATATTCCTAGAACCTTGTGACAAACGTCTCTTCAAATGTCTGTTTGAAGCAGGCCGGTAGGTATTTGATACGGGCATGCCATGCATAAACAACATTAATAGAGGGCGTTGTGCTCATGTCATAAAGAAGATCCTGATTGCCTTCATTGAATCCGAGCGCAGAGAGATGAGGTTCCTTAACATTCTTGAAGGTCCGGAAGGTGACTATCATGAGTTCAAAAATTTTAAGGCACATCTGTGTCATGACATCTGGTACGTTTTTGAACCTGACACCCCAATGCCGAATTGTCGATATCATATACCCTACGGTAGGTTGACCTTTAGGTGGTGCTAAGTAGACATAGTTGAGCCATTTCTCACATCCTTTGGTTGTCAGCACCATCTTTGTGTATTCCGGCCACGACCTTCTTCGGAAAACAGGACAGTAGCAGGGATTGTACTTGATATACAGGGGCATGTTATTCCATGTGCGATTCATTTCCGGGTAGGTTTCAAGCAGCCGAATTCTCCAAGTCGGTTGGAGAATATTTCCCTGCTTGGCACTTTCTGGGATGTCGTCTGGTGCAAACTGTGTGGCAGAGGTCGGTTCCCGTGAGGTGTGGTGCTTGATTTCAGCATTATAATGGGCCATTAAGACACAAAGAGGAACATACAAGTCGTCGGAGGTGCCGATCCACCTGTGATGTGAAAGGTTTCTAAAGTACTCGGATTTTATGATTACCTCTTCCAATCGTGACATGGATGCTATTTGAACTGCTACCCTGTCATCATGGGTTGTGGCCACTTTCTCTAATCTCTGCATCCATTCAGGGGCCTCTATCTGAATGGTGTCCCTGCCCTCTACTGTCTGCTTGCCTCCAGGTGCTGGCATTGGAACGTAGGGGTCCTCAAAAGTTTCCTCTACTTCGATTGGTACTAGGTCTTCAGGTTCTGGTTCTACCAAGGGGGAGGGTTGGCGTTCATACTCAAGCACTTTCTTTTGTAATTCTTCGAGTTGTGCTTTGAGCGCTGCTACTTCGTAAGTTGTGTCAGCTGTGGTTGGGACTTCTTTGGGTGGTTCTGGTTGAGCTGCCAATTGCCTTAGTAGTTCATCTCTTTCCTTTTCTAAGGCTGCATGGGCTTCGAGGAGATCAGCATGGGTTTCCAATATGATTTGCATATTGTCCGAGGGAATGGCCTTGAACTTCTCCGGGTCAATTTCTTGTGGGGACCCTTCCATGGCTGCTTCCAAGTTCTCTTCGTTTTGTCTCTGATACATGTTATTAAATACATTATTAATGGGGGTGGATGCAGGAAGGGTGTTAAGTGCAGAGGGAAAGGGAGAGGGGAAGGGAAGTGTGAATGCGGTGCTGGAAAATGGTGAAGTGGGTGGTGGGGGAATGTGGCCGTATGGGGGGAGGGAGAGGTGCAGTGGAGGGTGATATGTCCATCAAATCCACGGTGGACGCAATAGTGGGAGTGATTGTGAATAGTGGAATTGTGGGTGCAGTGATTGTGGTGAATGTGTATAGTGGTGTGTGCAGTTGTGAATATGAACTGCCCGGAAGTGTGAGAGGGGGAATGGGGATGTCAGTAGTTGCCGTTAGGATTACAGTGTTAGTGGAGGTGTTGAGAGGGTGTGTGGGTTGATTGGCGGTTTGTGCTTCAGTCATGGCAGTTGACTCGGAGGCGGTGACGGTGGTTGTTACATTGGTAATGGGAGGTGAATGTGGTGGAGTGGGAGACGGGGGTGGCAAGGGGGGTGATGGGGGTGCACTGGACACATGGGTCTCTTCAGTATGGTGCACAGTGTGTGTTGTGCCCGTGGTCGTGGCTGTCCCTTGTGTTTCGGATACTAAGACATTCATCTGTTTCCCTGCTCGTGGGGGACGTCTTCCGTATCTTCTTTCCGTTCTGTGTGATTGTGCCAGGGCACTATGCACTGTCTCAGGTACTCCTAAAGCATCAGAGATCATATCGAGTGTGGCACGATATTGTTCGTCAACTCCTTCCTCCTCAAGGATTTGGTGCATGATAGCCTTTCCTGCTGCAAGGGATAACTTATGTTGTTGTTGGACCCTGTTGATGGTATCGTAGAGTTTTTTCAACTCCTTTGTATATGCTGGGGCACCCTCTAGCTCCTGTATAACTTCTTGCTCATAGTCATGCGCCTCCTCATCAGAAAATCCTTCCTATTCATCCTCTTGTTCTTCTTCATCCTCCACTTCCACCACTTCTGGTTGTCTTGGCTGGGGTTGTTCTGTAGCCGTTTGTTGTCCACTACCCTGCTCTGCTTCGACTTCCGCATTAACAGCTTCAATGATTCTGGCAACTTCTTCATCCGTTAGATCTTCCAAAGTGAATCCGTGAGGAAATTCCAGATCAGTAGGTACTAGTGGAAACACAAGGTTAGGGCCATCTGTGCTGTGCCTGGGTAACCTGATAGTAAATGGTTGCACCCGTCTGGGAAGCCTTGGAGTTGTTTCAGGTGTTAGGGTTGCACCGCGGGCTTGTGCACAAGGCATCTGGATGGCGCCTCTCATCTTCTTTGAGGGAGGCCCTGCGGCTGACAGTCTGCGTTGAAACTCCTGTGCTCTGGTCCAAATGAGAGCCCTTTGCACCGGTACATCATATGCGAGACATCTATACACAATTCTGGTAAGTGCACAGCATCCATACAGTACAGATTTTTGTTTCTTATACAACCTTTGATGGGCCAAATGGATCTGGTCGATAATCCAGTGGGGCATATTGATTGTCAAATCAAAGGCATCTGCTAAGTAGAGGCTAAACCAGATCTTTTTGGGAGGCATTGTGAACCTTTCCTGCGCGGGGAATGCGAAATGTTGCATGACCATGCGTAAATGAATGGCGATCGTAGGTGTCATCGCGACCATGTCCTTTAATTTCGTCAAATTTCTGTTCTTCATATTGTCTGGAACCATAGTCTCTTTCTCCGTAGGAATGTGCATACCTTTCATGTCCAAAGCTTCCCTTACCAAGTTGATAGTTAATCTGAAGCGCTTGAGCTCATTGCCCCTTGTGAGAGATGGGAGGACAAAGGAGCTGTATCCCTTTTTGTCTTTGCTCGGAGTAAGGGTGCTAATCAGATACGAGCACCTTAGAAAATCCGGCTTTGGCAATTGGAATTTGAAATACTCGTAGAGTCTTGCCTTCTTCCATATGGGTTTCAATCCTTCATTATTCTGCAATCTCTCAAATTCCCTGGTAAAAAAGTGATACCTGCCCTAGCGCCCATTGAATTCTATCTCTGCCTCCCACATATAAGTGCCTTCACCTAGGGGTCCTGCCACATCACTGAACCAATGAGAGTTTTTGCTGACTGGCATTGTGTGCCCCTGTGGAGGATTCTGAACCGGTATGGCATGTAATGCCCTCAATGCCGCTAGTCGTTCCTTTAATTCCTCCTCAACCGGAAGGCTTTCAATGTCCACAACTTGGGGTTCTGGTGCCTGCCTGGGAGCTAGGTCCTACCGTATCTGCCATATTACTTCTTGCTTCCTGTCTCTGTGAGAATATAGAAACATGTGTTAACATTGTACAGGACAAGAGAGAACCGTTGTTGTTCCCATTACAACATTAACATGAGGGTCGGGAGAGATTAATGGGTTAGTAAGTGCTCGGTGCGAGTGTGTGTGTGGTTAGGAGTTCGGTAGACCTAAGAGCTAAGTGGAATGATGTAGTGTGATAGTGATGTGGTTAGTAGGTTGTCATGGATTTACAAATGGGGTCCGGGGGTTTGTTACAAGTCTTAGGCTACCAAATGCAGTGGATGGGTTTTGCTCTTGGTTTCGTAGAGACTCTCAAGAGCTTTATAGGTGTGTCAGCTTGAAAATGAGGCCTTTTAGGGACCCATTTACAAGTGATTCTGTTCGTGCTCATGGGCCTTGGTGTGTTCCTGAGTGTTGAAAACGAGTGGATGCCGGCTGTGCGAGTGCATGGATCATGCTGTATAGGGTGTGGTTTTGGTGTAGCTATTTGAGCCCGCAAACAAGCCTTAGGCACCCAAATTTGTCTTGATTGTGGGCTAGCCTTCATCGACTTCTTGGGCACCCAAATAGACTTCACGTTAGCAGAAGAACTTCTGAAAGACTTCTTATTAGTGTCGTGTTGTTGGTTACTAATAAGAGGCTTTGCCCGTGTGGTTGGCTTGAGTGCAACCGGGTGTTCGCCTTTCCGCACCCACACTTGTTTCACTAGCTGAGACATTTTGCTGCGCAGGTACTTTTGATCTCCGACATAGGTAGTACTCTGCTTCTTCTGCCTTTGATCCACCTTTGGTTGCTGCCTCCCTCTGGCCTTTGGAAAAGAAGGGAGTTCCGTTGCATCCCTGACTCCTTTTTTGCGAACATCATTCCTCTGCAACACATAGTTTTGGACAAGAACAGCATGGTCATCTTCATGTGTACTCCTGGAAGGTCCAGGAGTGTGTGTCTTTCCTAGTTCCTTGAGTGCTCCATTATCTAACTCTACTGTAATTCGACTATGATTGACCCATACCTGAAGAAGTCCACTTCTTAGGTTTAGGTTGACTGCATGATCATAGATCCAGTCCTGACCCAAGGCAAGAGGCTCCGTGAGGTCTTCGTCTTGGCACACTAGTACCTTAACTGTCATTAACATGTCCTGAATGTAGAGGGGAAGCTCCACCTCGCCCATGCAAGGGGTTTCCACACCTCCTAATCCTATGAGATAAGCTTCTATAGGATTGACCTTTAATTTCAATTCTTGACAGTAAGAGAGTCTCACCGCACTAGTGGCTGCACCTGAGTCAATCAATGCTTGCACGGACTGTGCACTAGTTCCTTGTCCTACCTCTATGGTCACAAAAGGTCATCGATCAATTATTCTATGGGAACTTGTTCCTGCGACTTCACACATTGCCATATGATATCCTTGATCTGCATAGTCATTTGTTCTAGGTTGATCTCTACCTTGTCTTCGCAACTTCATCCTTCTGATGCGTTCTAAAGCTTTTGCTTGAGCTTCTTCTCGAATCCGCTTTTCTTCTTCCTTGCATTTCTTGGCGATATTGAGTCGACTTAGCATTTCCTCTGTGAGAGGTTCCTGATATAACTTGACTTTTCATCCGCTTATATAGCTTGGGAGAACGTCACCTTCCAATGTGGCTAGTTGCACTGCTCCACTTGTGGAGATCCTATTTATGATCATAGGTCCATAGCCACGCTTCTCTAATTTTCTCGTATGTTGTTTCAAAGTGTATACTAGTACTAGGTCGCCTGCCTTCAAACCTTTATCCTTAACGTGGGCATCAAAATATGCCTTCTGTCGTTTCTTGGCTGCATATATCCCTGCAGCTGCCCTTAGTCTTGTTTCTCCTAATCGTTCAAGGTCAAAAAGTCTAGAGGAGAGTTCATGACCCGTCCATTCGTGCTCTTGTGCTACCTTCAATGTAGGTATCAAGAAGTCCAATGGTAGCACTGCATTTTGACCAAATACATCTGAAAGGGGGTGGCTTGGAGTACCGTTTTGTAGGCGACTCGGTATGCCCAAACAGCATGGTGTAGCTGTTTGTCCCAATCAGAGCGTTTATTATTCACGAGCTTGGTCAACACATTGCACAAAATCTTGTTTGTGCTTTCGGCTTGCCCATTAGCTTGTGGGTGGTAGGGGGCAGACTTCTTATGAACTACCAAGAATTCTTGGAGTAGATTTTCAATTACTTCATTCAAGAAGTGAGTGCCTCTATCACTTACTAACTCTATAGGTAGCCCATATCTTGTGAATACATTCTCAAACAAGAATTTAGCAATTGTTTGAGCATCGTTCTTCGTTGTGTCTTTTAGCTCTACCCACTTTGTTAGATAGTCTGTGGCAACAATGATATATTCCGCATGGGAACCCTTAGCTGGGGGATTAATAGGACCTACGAAGTCTATTCCCCACTTAGAGAATGCACGTCCACCCATCATAGGTTTCAATGGCATCTCATCTTTACGTATAGGATACTGAGTTCTCTGGCAAACATCACACCGTTTCACATAGGTATGTGCATCCATGTGAAGGGTCGGCCACCAGAAGCCCGTAGAGATTCATGGCAGAAGTATTCTCTAGGGTTGAAATTCTACTTCGTAGAAGTATTCTTCATCTGATGCAAAAGGTGGCTCCATAATGATTGACTCTAGATCGGAGTCACTTGCATCCTCAAATGCATCAGGGCTAGGTTCACACTCTTCTAACACTGCCTCTCCCATAATTGGCTCTATGGAGAAAACTGAAATGTCATAGCATCCTCATCACAATGGAGTGTCCATTGTTCTTCATTGATGGCTACATCCATTGTTGCTAAGATTTCTGCCCAGCCATGGGGTTCAAATTCTTCGTCAGGAAAGACTACAGGTGCATAGGCTGGGTCTTGAATTGATCTATGTGTTTCTTTTGCACCTACCTCTCTGGCTTTCTCTCTCTTTTCTTCTTCTACTGTGTAGCTCAGTGATGAGTAGAACCTCCTTTAATGTCAATCCGGGAAGACGTGAGGATGGTATGAAGACCTCGAGCAAGTGGAAGCACAAGTGCGTGAGTGAGAAGCACACAAACATGCACACACATACACACACACGCACACACACGGCAAGACAAAGAGTGAGGAGCAATGGAGTTCTTTAGATTACTTTCAAAAAGCTCTTACAAGTTTGTTTCAATTACAATCTAACCCCAAAAATGAGCTCTCTAGCTCCTTTTATAGTTTTTGATTAGCTTTGGCCCTGTCCAGACCTAGTGTCCGGCCTAGTTAAAAATTAGGTTCCAGGGCTTATTTGAGGGCTCAAACGAGATCTAAAAAATACGAAAATTGGCAGGTAGATACTTCTAAATCTCCTCAAGCTCAAGGACTCCTTGGCTTGCACAAAATGGAGCTACAAAAAGATGAAATGGTATTTACAATGGTGTTTAGTGATGAGAATCACTTTTAATTGGTGTAGAGGTTTTGAAAAATTAAGGTTGCCTTGGTGCTAAATCTGCGTGAATGCTCATATGTACTTCTTCCTGAAGAAAATTATTGGCCTATTTGCCAGATCTTCGTTGACTCCCTTGTCTGCTGCTAACACCCCCCCCTCTCTCACGTCTGTCGTCCCTGACAGACCCTTGTTGTGTGGGTTTTTGGATGTAGTACTCGACGACATCCTGCGCTAAGTGATGTTCGGCAATCCTCAATCCTTTGGCCAAATCTGTGAGTAGCGCATCCCAATCTACCGGCCCGGGAACCTCTGGATGTGGTATACGTAGCTTTTCGGAATGGAGAGCTTGTTCCACTGCAAACAACTGCAAGAGATGGGATGGTCTGGGAATGAATATCTCGGAGTGATATTCCAAAAATCCCGTGACAAACATCTCTTCAAACGTTTGTTTGAAGCAGGCTGGTAGATATTTGATGCGAGCGTGCCATGCATACACAACATTAATCGATGGGGTTGTGCTCATGTCGTATACAAGGTCCTGATTACCTTCATTAAATCCTAATGCTGAGAGATGCGGTTCCTTGACATTTTTGAAGGTCCTGAAGGTGACCAACATAAGTTCGAAAATCTTTAGGCACATCTGAGTCATGACATCAGGTACATTGATGAACCGGACCCCCCAATGTCGAATCGTCGAAATCATATATCCAATCGTAGGTGGGCCCTTCGGGGGTGCGAAGTACACATAATTGAGCCACTTCTCACATCCTTTAATTGTCAGCACTGTTTGTGTGTACTCCGGCCATGATCTCCTTCGAAATACAGGGCAATAACATGGGTTATATTTGATGTACAAGGGCATGTTGTTCCATGTTCTGACCATTTCTGGGTATGTTTCAAGCAGCCGAATTCTCCACATCGGTTGGCGAATATGTCCCTGCTTGGCACTTTCTGGGATGTCGTCAGGTGCAAATTGGGTGGCAGAGGTGGTTTCCCTTGAGGTGTGGTGCTTGATTTCTGCATTATAATCCGCCATTAGCACGCAAAAAGGAACATACAGGTCATCTGATGGGCCGATCCACCTATGGTGTGAGAGATTCTGAAAATAATCAGATTTTATTACAACCTCCTCCAACTTTGACATCAATGCGATTTGGACTGCCACCCTGTCATCATGCGTCGTGGCTACTTTCTCTAATTTTTGCATCCATTCAGGTGCCTCAATTTCAATTGTGTCCATGCCCTGTTCTGTTCGCTTACCCCCGGGTGTTGGCATCGGAACGTACGGGTCCTCAAAAGTTTCCTCTACTTCGATTGGCACTAGGTCTTCAGGTTCTGGTTCTGCCAAGGGAGAGGGTTGTCGTTCATATACAAGCACTTTCTTTTGCAATTCTTCGAGTTGTGCTTTGAGCGCTGCTACTTCGTCAGCTGTGTCAGCTGTGGTTGGGACTTCTTTGGGTGGTGCTGGTTGAGCTGCCAATTGCCTTCGTAGTTCGTATCTTTCCTTTTCTAAGGCTGCATGGGCTTCGAGGAGATCCGCATGGGTTTCCAATATGATCTGCATATTGTCCGAGGGAATAGCCTTAAATCTCTCCGGGTCAATTTCCTGTGGGGAACCTTCCATGGCTAACTCCAAGTTCTCTTCGTTTTGTGTCTGAAGCCGTCTGTTTTCTTCTAGGGCTGCAGACATATGCTTCCGTAATAGAGCCATGTTGCGGCGGAGCTTGAGGTTCTCTGTGATTTGTGAGTGCAGCAAATCATCCATATGTTGTCTTTCGTCTGCATCGGGCTGCGGTGGATTTGCCACTAGTTGCTCATGTTGTTCTTGCAATGCACTAAACTGCTGTTGTAACTGATGCTTTTCTTTCTCTAAATCAATGAAGCTTCCTTGTAACTCCTCATGTCTCCTGAACAAGCTTGTATGCTGAGCATCGAGGTGCTGATAGTGTTGTTGCAACTGGGACATGCACTGATACATATTATTGAATACATTATTAATGGGGATGGATGCAGGGAGGGTGTGATGTGCAGAGGGGAAGGGAAAGGGGAAGGGAAGTGTGAATGCAGTGCTGGAAAATGGTGAAGGGGGTGGTGGGGGAATGGGAGATTGTGGTGGTATGGGGGGAGGGAGAGGTGCGGTGGAAGGTGATATGTCCATAAAATCCGTGGTGTAAACAGTAGTGGGAGTGATTGTGAATAGTGGAATTGTGGGTGCAGCGATTGTGGTGAATGTGTACAGTGGTGTGTGCAATTGTGAATGTGAACTACCCGAAAGTGTGAGTGGGGGGATGGGGATGTCAGTAGCTAACGTTAAGGTTACAGTGTTAGTGGAGGTATATACACGGGAGGTGTTGAGAGGGTGTGTGGGTTGATTGGCGGTTTGTGCTTCAGTCATGGCGGTGGGCTCGGAGGCGGTAACGGTGGTTGTTACATTGGTAATGGGAGGTGAATGTGGTGGAGAGGGAGGCGAAGGTGGTAAGGGAGGTGATGGAGGTGCACTTGATATATGAGCTTCCTCGGTGTCGTGAGCGGTGTGTGCAGTGCCCGTGGTTGTGGGGGTGCCTTGTGGTCCTGATCCTAATACATTCATTTGTTTCCCTGCTCGTGGGGGACGTCTTCCGTATCTTTTCTCTGTCCTTCGTGATTGCGCTAGTGCAGTATGCACCGTTTGAGGTACTCCCAAAGCATCTGATATCATTTCCAGAGTGGCACGGTATTGCTCGTCCATGCCTTCCTCCTCCAGAATCTGGTTCATGAGGGCTTTACCTGCAGCTAATGATAGCCTGTGTTGCTCTTGGACTCGGTTCATCGTGTCGTAGAGCTTCTTTAATGCGTTAGTATAGGTGGGGGCACCTTCCAGTACTTGTAGGGCTTCCTGATCATACTCTTGTTCTTCTGCTTCTGATTGTCCACCCTGTGCCTCTTCATGTGCTTCTTCTTCATCGTCCACATTGACTACGTCCGGTTGGCTGGGCTGGGCTTGGTCTGGGGCCGTTTGCTGTCCACCAGCTTGCTCTGCTTCAACTTCCGCATTTACAGCGTCGATGATTCTAGCAACTTCTTCGTCCGTTAGATCCTCCAGAGTGAATCCATGCGGGAATTCCAGATCAGTCGGTACTGGTGGAAACACAAGGTTAGGGCCATCTGTGCTGTGCCTGGGTAACCTGATAGTAAATGGTTGCACTCGTCGGGGAAATCTTGGGGTTGTTTCAGGCGTTAGGGTTGCACCGCGAGCTTGTGCACAAGGCATCTGGACAGTGCCTCTCATCTTCTTTGAGGGAGGCCCCACAGCTGACAATCTACGTTGAAACTCCTGTGCTCTGGACCAAATGAGAGCCCTCTGCACCGGTACATCATATGCGAGACATCTGTATACAATTCTTGTAAGTGCACAGCAACCATACAACACAGACTTTTGCTTCTTATACCATCTCTGATGAGCCATATGAATCTGGTCGATAATCCAGTGGGGCATATTGATGGACAAATCAAAAGCATCCGCCAGGTAGAGGCTAAACCAGATCTTTTTGGGAGGCATTGTGAACCTGTCTTGCGCGGGGAATGCGAAGTGTTGCATGACCATACGTAAATGAATGGCTATCGTGGGAGTCATCGCCACCATGTCCTTCAGTTTTGTCAGATTCCTGTTCTTCATATTATCGGGGACCATAGTCTCCTTCTCCGTAGGAATGTGCATTCCGTGCATATCAAGAGCTTCTCTCACCAAGTTGATAGTCAAGCAGAAACGCTTCAGCTCATTGCCCCTTGTGAGTGATGGAAGCACAAAGGAGCTGTATCCTTTCTTGTCTTTGCTGGGAGTGAGGGTACTAATTAAATATGAGCACCTTAGAAAATCTGGCTTTGGTAGTTGGAACTTGAAGTAATCATAAAGCCCCGCCTTCTTCCATATCGACTTCAGTCCTTCATTGTTCTGTAGCTTTTCAAACTCCCTGGTAAAGAAATGGTATCTGCCCCAACGTCCATTGAATTCTACCTCGGACTCCCATATATATGTGCCTTCACCCAGAGGTCCAGCAACGTCACTGAACCAGTGTGAAGCTTTGCCCACCGGCATTGTATGACCCTGTGGAGGGTTCTGAATTGGTATGGCATGTAATGCCCGTAATGCCACTGGTCTTTCCTTTAATTCCTCCTCGATCGGAAGGCTTTCAATGTCCACAACTTGGGGGCTGGTGCCTGCCTGGGAGCTGGTTCCTACCGTATCGGCCATGTTACTTCTTGCTGCCTGTCTCTGTGAGAATATACAAACATGTGTTAACATTGTACAGGACAAGAGAGAACTGTTGTTGTTCCCATTACAACATTAACATGCGGGTCGGGAGCGAATAATGGGTTAGTAAGTGCTCGGTGCGAGTATGTGTGTGTGTGGTTAAGAGTTCAGTAGACCTACGAGCTAAGTGGAGTGATATAGTGTGGTAGTGATGTGGTTAGTAGGTTAACATGGATTTACAAATGGGGTCCGGAGGTTTGTTACAAGTCTTGGGCTGCCAAATGCAGCGGATAGGTTTTGCTCTAGGTTTCGTAGAGACTCTAGAGAGTTTTATCGGTGTCTCGGTTTGAAAATGAGGCCTTTTAGGAACCCATTTACAAGTGATCATGTGCGAGCTCATGGGCCTTGGTGTGCTCCTGATTGTTGGAAATGAGTGGATGCCAGCTGTGCGAGTGAGTGGATCATACTGTATGGGATATGGTCTTGGTGTAGCTATTTGAGCCCGCAAACAAGCCTTAGGCACTCAAATTTGTCTTGATTGTGGGCTAGCCTTCATCGACCTCTTGGGCACCCAAATAGACTTCACATTAGCAGAAGAACTTCTGAAAGACTTCTTATTAGTGTCGTGTTGTTGGTTACTAATAAGAGGCTTTGCCCGTGTGGTTGGTTTGAGTGCAACCGGGTGTTCGCCTTTCTGCACCCACACTTGTTTCACTAGCTGAAACATTTTGCTTCGCAGGTACTTTTGATCTCCGACATAGGTAGTACTCTGCTTCTTCTGTCTTTGATCCACCTTTGGTTGCTGCCTCCCTCTGGCCTTTGGAAAAGAAGGGAGTTCCATTGTGGTTCTGACTCCTTTTTTGAGATCTTCATTCTTCTGCGTCACATAGCCTTGGACAAGAACAGCATGGTCAGCTTCGTGTGCACCCCTGGAGGGACCAGGAGTCTGTGCCTTTCCTAGTTCCTTGAGTGCTCCATTATTGAACTCCATTGTAATTCTAGTCTGATTCACCCATACCTGAAGAAGTCCACTTCTTAGGTTTAAGTTGACTGCTTGGTCATAAATCCAGTCTTGACCCAGGACAAGGGGTTCCGTGAGGTCCTTGTCTTGGCATACTAGCGCTTTAACTGTCATTGCCTCATCATGAATATAGAGGGGAAGCTCCACCTCGCCCATGCAAGGGGTTTCCACGCCTCCCAATCCTATGAGATATGCTTCCACAAGATCGACAGTTAACTGCAACTCTTGACAGTAAGACGATTTAACAGCACTGGTGGCTGCGCCTGAGTCAATCAAGGCCCTTACAGTCCTTGCACTCTTTCCTTGTCCTATATCTAAGGTTATGAAAGGACGTCGGTCAGTTATTCTATGTGAGCTAACACATGAAACTTCACACATAGCCACGTCATATCCTTGATCTGCATATGCGTCTTGCCTAGGATGCTCTCTACCTTGTCTTCTTAGTTTCATTCTTCGTATGCGCTCTACGGCTTCTGCTTGAGCTTCTTCTCGAATTCGCTTTTCTTCCTCTTTGCGTTTCTTAGCAGTGTTGAGTCGACTTAGCATTTCCTCTGTGAGAGGTTCCTGATACAACTTAACCCTGCATCCGCTAATATAGTTTGGGAGAACATCGCCTTCTAATGTGGCTAGTTGCACAGCACCACTTGTCGAGATCCTATTGATGATCATGGGTCCATAGCCTCTCTTTTCTAGTTTCCTTGCGTGTTGTTTCAGTGTGTAGACTAAAACTAGATCTCCTGCTTTCAAGCCCTTATCCTTCACATGGGCATCAAAATATGCCTTCTGTCGTTTCTTTGCTGCATATATCCCTGCAGCTGCTCTCAGTCTTGTTTCTCCTAATCGTTCAAGGTCAAAAAGTCTAGAGGAGAGTTCATGACCCATCCATTCGTGCTCTTGTGCTACCTTCAATGTAGGTATCAAGAAGTCCAAGGGTAGCACAGCGTTTTGGCCGAATACCATCTGAAAGGGGGTGGCTTGGAGTACCGTTTTGTAGGCAACTCGGTATGCCCAAACAGCATGGTGTAGCTGTTTGTCCCAATCAGAGCGTTTATTGTTCACTAATTTCGTCAGTACATTGCATAAGATCTTGTTGGTGCTTTCGGCTTGTCCATTAGCTTGAGGGTGATAGGGGGCAGACTTCTTGTGTATTACCAAGAATTCTTGGAGTAGATTTTCAATCACTTCGTTCAAGAAGTGAGTGCCTCTATCACTTACAAGCTCTATAGGTAGCCCATATCTTGTGAATACATTCTCAAACAAGAATTTAGCAGTTGTTTGAGCATCGTTCTTTGTCGTAGCCTTTACCTCTACCCACTTGGTTAGATAGTCTGTCGCAACAATGATGTATTCTGCATGAGAACCCTTAGCTGGGGGATTAATAGGACCTACGAAGTCTATTCCCCACTTAGAGAACGCACGTCCACCCATCATGGGTTTCAATGGCATCTCATCTTTTCGTATAGGATACTGAGTTCTCTGACAAACATCACACCGTTTCACATAGGTATGTGCATCCATGTGAAGGGTAGGCCACCAGAAGCCCGCAAATAGTACTGCCTTGATCACTCGATCTGGTCCAAAGTGTCCTCCTGCTACACCTTGGTGAGCAGTTTCCAAGATCTTAAGATATTCACTCTCATGGACACACAGTCTCAGGTAGCCATCTTTACCGCGTTTGTATAGATTATCACCAATGAGTGAGTAATCCAGGGCTTCTTGTTCTAAACTCCTTTTCCTAGCCAGAGTCATGTCTGGAGGGAATGTGTTTGTCCTCAAGAAGGACACTAGAGGTTCGCTCCAATCTGGCACTATGGACACTTGATAAAGAGTGGCATGCTCCACAGGTGGTTTAGTGCAGCAGATTGGGCATTCCTTGCACAACTTTTGGACATCAGCTTCCATAGTTGGCCAATGCACTCCGAGTCTCTTTAGAGTCTGTAAAGTTCGTTGCTTTGAGTAGTGTTGCTCTAATGCACCTACATGTGCTAATTGCAACCATTTAGCGTACTCGTCCTCTTCTACGCAACAAGCCAAGATCCCTTGATCTGTGTGCTTGTACATGCTTCCTGCCATGATGTGGTACTTTTGGGCTTTTACAACCTCTCTATCCCGTGTGTTTACCACTGGATGGTTAGGCCCGTATGTCAATACTGGCACTAATGGCTTAGCCCACTGCGGCACCACTTCCAAGTTAAACAAGTAAGCATCAGGAAGGTCATCTGACACTCCTTGTGGGGCTTCTCCAGATGTGAGCCTAGAGAGATGATCCGCTCTCAAATGTGTCCTACCTTTCCTTACCACTACCTCAAAGTCGTATTCCATTAGTAAGAGAAACCATCTTACTAATCTTCCTGTATTGCATGGCTTGTTCACGAGATATAACAATGCTTGGTGATCAGTAAAAAATTTAAACTTATTTGCAAGCAAATAGTGTCTAAATTTCTTGACTGCATATACCATGCCTAAACCTTCTCTCTCCGTAGTGGTGTAATTTCGTTCAGCTGCATTCAACTGTCTACTGGCATAGGCAATTGGAAGATCCATATTACCTTCACCAGTAGGTTGTGCAAGCACACATCCAATGGCATAATTGGATGCATCCACATGAACATGGAATGGCTTATTCCAATCTGGTGTGGTCAAGATTGGTGCTGAACATAATCTTCGTTTCAGTTCCTGGAAGGAATTCTCACATTCATCAGTCCATTCAAAGTTAGTCAGCAGTCCGTACATGGGCTTTGCAATGACGGCATACATGTGAATGAACCGGCGGTAGTAGCCACAATGCCCCATGAAATCTTGTACTTCCTTGACATTCTTTGGCCTGGGTAGCTCTGCTATGGCTCTCACTTTCTCTTCGTCAGTAGATATGCCATTCTTTGACACTATGTGCCCTAGAATCTTGCCTTGCCTGACCATGAAAACGCACTTTTCTGGGTTCAGGCAGACCTGATACTCTCTACATTTGTCAAAGATTTGTCTGAGTTCAGGAATATGGGTTTGTCTAATATTTGAATGAGCACAAAGATCATCAACATAGACTTCTAAATTCTTCCTTAGGAACTCTTTAAATACATGGCACATCAGCCTCTGGAAGGTTGCTGGCGCATTGGTAAGCCCAAATGGCATTACTCTAAAGGCAAATATGCCCCACTCTGTGGCAAAAGCCGTTTTATGCTGATCTTCTGGAGCTATGGCTACTTGATTGTAGCCCAAAAATCCATCGAGGAAGCTGTACACTTCCTTGCCTGCCACTCTTTCTAAGAGATGTTCTGTGATGGGAAGCGGATAGTTATCTCGAATTGTGGCTGCATTGACCTTCTTCAAGTTAATGCATACACGCAATTTCCCGTTCTTCTTGGGCACCACCACAATGGGGGATACCCATTCAGTGTGCTCAATTTCATAGATAAATCCAGCTTCAACCAGTCTATCTATCTCCTCTTTGATCTTAGCCGCATAGTTATCGTTATACGTATATGGCTTCTGCTTAGAGGGTTTCGCATCTGAGGTCATGGGGATAGTGTGTGAACATATGTCAGGGTCAACACCTTTCAAATCCTTGTAACTCCAAGCGAATACATCTCTGTATTCCCTTAGCAAGGCTATTAACGCATGCTCTTCTTCCTCTGTTAGGTCATGGCCTATGCACGTGCATCTCTCCTCTCCTTCTTCTAGGGCCACAACTATTTTCTTGGTGGTTTCTTTGTTATCATAGGCCTCTCCTGCTTGAGCCTCTCGTTTAGGCATTCTTATCATGACTCTCCTGTCATCTATCTCATATTTCTTAAAATTTTCTGGGACCTCAAACAAAGATTCTTCCTCTTCTGGTGAGACTTCTCTCTTCTTCCGTTTCTTTTCTTCTTCCTTTGGGGTCACATGTGTGGCTAATCTTACATCATTTGTAAGCTCTCCATGCCTCTGGGGTTGAAATTCTACTTCATGGAAGTATTCTTCATCTGATGCAAAGGGTGGGTCCATGATGATTGACTCTAGGTCGGAGTCACTTGCATCCTCAAAGACATCAGGGCTAGGTTCGCATTCTTCTAGAACTGCCTCTCCCACGATTGGCTCTATGGAGAAGACTGAAATATCATAGCCATCCTCATCACAGTGAGGTGTCCATTGTTCTTCATTGATGGCTACGTCCATTGTTGCTAGGATTTCTGCCCAGCCATGGGGTTCAAATTCCTCATCAGGAAAAACTACAGGTGCATAGGCTGGGTCTTGAATTGATCTATGTGTTTCTTTTGCACCTACCTCTCTGGCTTTCTCTCTCTTCTCTTCTTCTACTGCAACCTTGCACATCCATAAATGAGTGTCTTCATGCATCCATGAGGATCTTGATCCTATGGAATGCACAGATTCCATATCATCCTTGGCTCTATGGATGGGATTCCATTGGATAGGGGGAACATCCCTATGAGAATAATCTTTGAGATTCACTTTGGTCATAACACCCAAGTGTTGCAGGTACAAAGAATTGGTTCCCCAATCCTGTACCACTTGCAACTGTCGCATGAATGGTCGTCCCAAAATCATCTCATAGGCATGATTTTTGCTAAAGTCACATATAGCAAAGGTATGTTCAAACTCGACACCACAAGTGGTGAGAGTTATTCCTTCTAGCAATCCTAGGGGTCTCTCTATGTGACCATCGGCCATCTGCAATTTCATTCTCGTTGGCCTGAGTGCCGGCTTGCCCCAACGCTTCCATAGAGAGGTGGTGGCAATTGCAACTCCTGCACCTGAGTCCAAAATTGCCTTAGTGGTGTACTCCTGATAAGTAATGGGAAGATAGGTGTTCCCTTCTTCACCTTCACACATATCTCCTATCTTATCCAAGGGTATCTCTGGCACTGTCCTATGTGATCCTACCTGGGAACGAGATTTTGCTATCTCAGGTACTTGTTTGGCTACATGTTTCCTTAATTCAGGTCTAACCTTGAGTAGCTCTTCTGACTTGAGATTGCACTGCACGTTAGTGTTCTTTACTACCTCCGTGTTCCTAGGTATGACTGAATCTTCATTTCTTACCATGACCGTGGGTGCTCTCATACACGTGGATTTTGCTTCCCATGGGCCTGTGAAGTGGGGTAATTCCTGTATGGAGTTGGATTCAAAGTCCAATCTCTCGTGAGACTGAGTATTCTCATGTTCCCCGTAAATAGATGGGATGTATTGTGGGAATTGGTCGTGTGCATCATCCACAAGTTCAAAGGGAGGGGCGACTTCACTTTCGTTATCCCATTTATCTTCTTGGATTTCTCGTAGGAAGTCTGGTGCAAACCGATTCATAGAAGAAGAAGTGTCTGGCTCCGTAGAATTAGGCACATAAGCAACCTGGGAAGGAGGGCTTATTCTATCGTTGGCTCTTTCCTCGCTCTCATAGATGTTTGGAGCACAAGCTTCCTGGGGAGGATTACTTATTCTATTACTTTTCCGAACAGGCTCATATGCTCCCTGAGAAGGAATGTAGGCAACCTGTGGAGGTACGTGAGCTTTCGAGGGAGGCTCATCTGCCTTTTGGGAGGAAAGATAAGCTTCTTGAGGAGGCACATGGGCTTCCTGAAGAGGCTGGCTTATCCGTTCTCTTGCCCTTTCCTTTCTTTGAGGGGCAGGTTCCTTTTCTGATTGTGCAATTAGCCTCTCTATTCTTTCTAGCAGTCCGTCAAAATGTAACTGCGTCTTAGCTGAGCTAGAGATGTTAAAGAGGCGACTAGCTTCAAACATGGTCTGAGCCAATTCCACCATTTTGGCACAAATTTTCGTTCGTTCAAGCTCTAGCTCGGCTCTAGGGTAGCATTTTTCATGATCGGTTATGGTTGGCCCTTCTTGGATTCTGGCTTGATATGCTTTAAGCATCATATTAAGGTCTTCGGGAGTGGGATCTGCTAGGACTGATCCTAGTCTTGGGGGCGGTGGGTTTATGTGAGGCGGGTTGGAAGGTGGCTGGTCGGATGGCGATGGGAAAGGTGGTGGTGGGGTCGTGTGAGAGGGAGTTTGAGATGTGAGTTCAGTTATCCTGGCTTTGGTTTCTCTTATGCTTTCCTCAAGTTCACTCATCTTTTTAGCCCATTGTCTTTTCATTCTTTCTCGACTATCTTTCCACGCTCTAGTCCTTTTCTTGGTTATGCTCTCAGTTTCACTAGCTGTTGGGCTCTTTTCCTGGTCTGCCCCTTGGTTTTGCTGCAATGCTTGAGCTCTAGTGACTACCTGTACCGGAGCAATGGAAGTGACACTTCCTGTGGAGTTTACCACTAATCCAATAACGTTGATAGGCGTGATTTTTGGCATATTATTGGGGTTCTTTGGGCAATCTCGTAAGAGATGCTCTTTTCCACAATCTTGGCAAAAGCCTTGGATCGTCACTGACTGGGGTTGTGTTGGTAGAGGTAAGGGACAATCACGAATGAAGTGATCTCCTTGACATCTGTAGCACGGTCCTCTTGGGAATGGAGGTCTTACCTGCCTAGGTTGAGGCCTAGGGTTGGGGTTTGCGTACATGACATTGGCGTAATCCGATTCCCAACTAGATTCATTTGGATCTTCACTATAGTAAGACTCACCATGTATAGGAGACTGCATGAAGTAAGCCTGGGGACTCTCAACATGCGTAGAATCGAAGCTATGGTCATTGGGATCACTTTCTGAAAGCAATGGTGTTATGGGGACTATAGCTCGGTTTAGGTTTTCTTCTGCTGCTGCATACTTTACTGGGATCAAGTTGGATGGAGCTGGAGGTTGTTGGGCTAACACAGGCTGAGGTCTTTGCTGGGCTTGGTATTGTGGTTGGTAGGTTTGTTGAGGTCTAGCATACTGTTGTGGTGGGTATTGGTTTTGGTATCTGCCTTGTTGAGGGTATGGCTGAGGGTAGGCTTGCCTAACTGCTTGCTTGTTGTATGGGCAGTCTTGTGCAGTGTGATTTGTGTATCTTCGTTCGATAGTGCAGTACTGGCTACTAGGGTTTACTTGGGGTTGAGCCATAATGGGACATACATTCGCCATGTGGTCGCCACCACAAGTGTAGCATCTCTTCACAGGGGCAAATCTCGGAGTTTGTTTGCTAGAAACACCTAATTTCTGAGCCACTTTCTCTGCCAGTTCCTCAATTGATGTGGATTGCGTGGAAGAGTGACTAGATGCACTATCTGAATCTTTGTAGATTTTGGAGAGCTCTAGTTCTTCCCCTAGGTTATCTTCAATGTCAATGCACATGCGTACACACTCTTCTATAGTCCTAGGGTCCTTCAGATACACATAGGATCTCAATTTTGTACTTAGCAATCCATCCAGGAATAAGGCTACTTGTTTAGCTGGTGTCGGTAGCTCCGAAACAGGGCATCTTTCAAGATATTGCCTAAATCTTCTTCCTGCAAGTCTCACGGTCTCTTGAGGGGTTTGCTTGAAGCTATGAATCAGCGAGGAGGTATTATGTCTGATGCCACTCTTAGAGAACTCAATAATGAAAGCCTCTAGGAGTTGGTCTATGCTCCTGAACTGTCGCTCATCCAATGGCTGAAACCATGTAAGTGCTGTGTTCCTAAGGGTTAGACCGAAGGCATTGTACTGCGTGAATAGATCCTCCACTTGCTCAGCTCTCAAGACTTGCTTGAACTCTGCCACATGATCATAGGGATCTCCTGTGCCATCAAAGTAATTCTTCATGGACTTAACTAGCTGGGTTGGTCTCAGAGTTCTTGTGTGCTCTCTAGGTCTCGGCAGAGGGAATCCATCCACATTTCTCTGATTCCTGTGAGCTCTAAGTATCTTAGGTTCTACTCTATTTGTTTCCGTCCTCGTTCTTTCTCTGCCCACTGGGTTGGCAAAGCTTACTTCTGGTCTATCTCTACTTCTGTCTCTTTGCATTCCATGAGCTTGGGACGTTCCAGCTCCAGGGTGACCATAGGATACATTCGATCTTGGTTGGGGGAAAATGAATTCACCCTTCCAAGTGTAAGCATGCCTATCATTTCCTGTCACCACAAAGATCCTTTCCGAAGTGTGATCTAAGTAGGTCACTCTACTTGGGCTATCCGGATCCTTAAACTCATAGATCATGATAGTTCCTATATCAGTTGGCTGATTAGATTTATATCTCCAAAAGGCTTCATCAGTTTCTCGATTGAGGAGCAACTCTATGCTCTTGTTGTCTTGGGGAACCCACTCAGGCGTGATAATCCTAGTGAGAACAGATTTGCCTCGAGGGGTTCTAGGTTCTGCACCCATGTTTCCTTGCTCTAGGTCATCTAAGTCCGATTCTAGGACTACGTTCCCAAATTCATCAGTTCTGTCTGGGTGACTGGTGACTACATATATTGTCCCTTCCTTGTCCATGTATGCTCCATTTTCAAACTTGACAGCTGGGTGCTCCAATCCAACGGATTGATCAAGATTCCTAATCTGTACCACAGATCTTCCTAGGCCGTCCTCATAGATGCTAGCACCTAATCGGTTGGTCCTAAGGTATTCCAGCTGTGTTTTGTAAGGGCCTTCTACCCTGTACAAGTAAGGCACTCCTGAACTTCCCGTAGGTCTGTCCATGCCTTGAGACATCTCTGACGCACTGGTCTCAAAGCTAGGGTAGTACGAGTGGTGGCTCAACTGCTGGGCCCAAGACCTAGCAGTGTGGTTAACACTAGCCTCTAAAGACCTAAGGCTTTGTCTCTCCCTTACAAGATGTCGTCCTGATATAAGGTTCATATGCCTATCTAAGTAGCCCAATTCTTGCCCAGAGTACAACCTCGTTGCCGATCAATTGGTCTCAGTCACTTGGTTCGTTTTTAGTGAGTTATTATGTTTATGATCTTATCTGGTATTGCGTCGTCAGGAATACTTGAGTATTTTTCCGTACTTGGAATTGATCGTCCCACGTAAGGTTCTTTTCCTTTATGTTATCGACAGTACAGAGATTAGGTTTTTAGCTTGAACTTGAGTTTTTAGGTAGTCTTCAACTTGATACCTGCCTATCGTCGCCCTGACTTACCTCTAGCACTATTCGTACTTAGCCTGAGCTAAAAAATGACAGAGGGAGTTGAGAATATTCCAACCTTTTGTTTCCTGCTTGGTTGCCCTTGAATGCCCAGGAAGTGTGTTCCCAAGCTTGCACTTACACTTGCTTAGAACGCCTTTCGATGCTCTCAATAGATCTGTAAGAGTTCCAAAGTTAGCTTTAAGATTTAAATTCCAAAGACAGAACCAATGATTTTCATTCCTGAAGCACAAACACTAATTTGTATAGAGATTTTTAAGACAACAATTCTAAAGACCCCTGACTTTGATCCCCCTGGGTATGGTCAACTTCAAAATACCCTATCTGAAAATCAACGCATTATCTTTATAAAAAACAGTTGAGGGCGTGTAGTATATGCCACGAGCTTTCCGACAAGCCCTAGAGCTCAAAAAATGGATTTCGTATGAAAAAGTTATGTCTGTTCAGGGTTTAGGGGGTTAAAACAAGATTCAATCTGGCTGACAGATCCTAGGAGTTTCTCCCAATCACAAGTGTAGGAACCTCCAAAGTGCTAATGGATTGACTATTTTGCCCCAAAATTATCTCAATTTTGAACAAAAAACAAACCCTAATTTTTGGCCGAAAAGCCTGTCAATCGCGATCGACAGGTCTGTCAATCGCGATTGACAGAGGTGTCCGTCGGGCCTGTCAGTCGCGATGGACAGTGTCAATCGCGATCGACGGTGTCAATCGCGATCGACAGAGTCGATCGTGGCTGTCAATCGCGATCGACAGTATCAATCGCGATTGACACGTTTTCCGGATTTTTCGCCGAAATTTCAGTCAATCGGGAGCCTATCAGTCGCGATGGACACGTGGCTACGCGCAAAAGTCAATCAATCGTTGAATTTCAGTCGATCGCGATTGACGGTGTCAATCGCGATTGACAGAGGTGTCGATCGTGGCTATCAATCGCGATCGACGGTATCAATCGCGATTGACAGGATCCTACGTGGCAGTCTGTCGGTCCTGAAGTCCGTCGATCACGATCGACGGTGTCAATCGCGATTGACAGGGTCTGTCGGTCGCGATTGACGGTATCAATCGTGATTGACAGTATCAATCGCGGATGACAGAGGCTGTCGGTCGCGATTGACAGAAAAACACGAAATTTTTCTACTGTTTTAGGTGATTTGGGATGTGCTCATCATGCTTGTGCTAGTGGTGCACTTTGTTTTACCAAATGATCGAAATTTCTGTCGATCGCGATCGACAGAGGCTGGCGACTGCGAGACAGATTCGACGAGTTTCGTACCTGCGCAGCGTGCTGGAGGGGATGGTGATGATGATACCTGCAAGAAACACAATAAACATGCAAAAACAGTGCAAGCAATATCGCTCTCTTGCTCTCTCTCACAAGTGGAATGAGGGAAATGAGGTGGAGATGGTGATATGATAAAAAAAAACAAAAATTTTCGCGATGATGGAGATGGAGGTGGGAGATGGTGATGATGATGATGGTGATGAGGATGGTGAAGAAAGTAAAAGAAAATCGATGAGAGTGAAGAAAATACCTACAACTCCAACGCGTCAACTCTACGTCTTACCATCACACGCTCGTCCTCAAACCTCGTTCCCCGGCAACGGCGCCAAAATTTGGTGTAGCTCAGTGATGAGTAGCACCTCCTTTAATGTCAATCCGGGAAGACGTGAGGATGGTATGAAGACCTCGAGCAAGTGGAAGCACAAGTGCGTGAGTGAGAAGCACACAAACATGCACACACATACACACACACACGCACACACGGCAAGACAAAGAGTGAGGAGCAATGGAGTTCTTTAGATTACTTTCAAAAAGCTCTTACAAGTTTGTTTCAATTACAATCTAACCCCAAAAATGAGCTCTCTAGCTCGTTTTATAGTTTTTGACTAGCTTTGGCCCTGTCCAGACCTAGTGTCCGGCCTAGTTAAAAATTAGGTTCCAGGGCTTATTTGAGGGCTCAAACGAGATCTAAAAAATACGAAAATTGGCAGGTAGATACTTCTAAATCTCCTCAAGCTCAAGGACTCCTTGGCTTGCACAAAATGGAGCTACAAAAAGATGAAATGGTATTTACAATGGTGTTTAGTGATGAGAATCACTTTTAATTGGTGTAGAGGTTTTGAAAAATTAAGGTTGCCTTGGTGCTAAATCTGCGTGAATGCTCATATGTACTTCTTCCTGAAGAAAATTATTGGCCTATTTGCCAGATCTTCGTTGACTCCCTTGTCTGCTGCTAACATACTGCTACTTTGCACATCCATAACTGGGTATCTTCATGCATCCATGAGGATCCTGATCCTATGGAATGCACCGATTTTGTATCATCTTTAGCTTTATGGATGGGATTCCATTGGAAAGGAGGGACATCTCTATGAGAGTAATCTTTAAGATTCACTTTGGTCGTGACACCTAGGTGTTGCAAATACAAGGAATTGGTTCCCCAATCCTGTACCACTTGCAACTGTCGCATAAACGGTCTTCCCAAAATCATCTCATAGGCATGAGTTTTGCTAAAGTCACATATAGCGAATGTATGCTCAAACTCAACACCACATGTAGTGAGAGTTATTCCTTCTAACAACCCTAGGGGTCTCTCTATGTGACCATCGGCCATCTGCAATTTCATCCTCGTGGGCCTGAGTGCTGGCTTGCCCCAACGTTTCCACAGGGAAGTGGTCGCAATTGCAACACCTGCACCTGAGTCTAGAATGGCCTTGGTGGTGTATCCTTGATGGGTGATTGGAAGATAGGTGTTTCCTTCTTCACCTTCACTCATATCTCCTATCTTTTCCAAGGGTATTTCGGGCACTGTTCTCTGGGATCCTACCTGGGAATGAGGTTTTGCTATCTCGGGTACTTGCTTGGCTACATGCTTCCATAGCTCTGGCCTTACTTTGAGTAGCTCTTCTAAGGTGAGGTTGCACTGAACCTTAGTGTTTTTCACTACCTCTGTGTTCCTAGGTATGACTGAGTCCTCATTTCGTACCATGACCATGGGTGTTCTCATACAAGTAGACTTAGTTTCCCATGGGCCTGTGAAGTGGGGTAATTCTTGTAGAGAGTTAGACTAAAAGTCTAATCTTTCCTGAGATTGGGTGCTCTCCTGCTCCTCATAAATGGATGGGATATCTTGTGGGAATTGGTCATGTGCATCATCCACAAGTTCAAAAGGAGGAGGGACTTCACTCTCTTTAGCCCATTTGTCTTCTTGAATCTCTCGTAGGAATTCGGGTGTGAATCGATTCATAGAAGATGATGTGTCTGGCTCCGTAGAGTTAGGCACATAGGCTTCAGGCACATAGGCTTCAGGCACATAGGCTGCTTGGGCAGGAATGCTTACTCTTTCACTTGCCCTGTCCTTATGTTGAGAGGCGGGTTCCTTTTCTGATTGTGCAATCAGCTTCTCTATTCTTTCTAGCAATCCATCAAAGTGTAGCTGTGTCTTTGCTGAACTAGAGATGTTAAAGAGGCGACTGGCTTCAAACATGGTCTGAGCCAATTCCACCATCTTAGCACAAATCTTGGTTCGTTCTAGCTCTAGTTCTGCTCTAGGATAGCATTTTGCATGATCAGTCACGTTTGGCCCTTCTTGGATTCTGGCCTGATATGCCTTAAGCATCATATTAAGGTCCTCGAGAGTGGGATCTGCTAGGACTGATCCTACTCTAGGGGGTGGTGGAATCGTATGAGGTGGGTTGGAAGGTGGTGGGTCAGATGGAGTTGGGAATGGTGGTGGTGGGGTAGTGTGAGAGGGAGTTTGAGATGTGAGTTCAGTTATCCTGGCCTTTGTTTCTCTGAGGCTTTCCTCAAGTTCACTCATTTTCTTTGCCCATTGTCTTTTCATTCTTTCACGACTATCTCTCCAAGCTCTAGTCCTTTTCTTCCTCATGCTCTCTGTTTCACTAACATCTAGGCTCTTTTCCTGGCCTACCCCTTGGTTTTGCTGCAATGCCTGAGCTCTAGTGACTACCTGTACGGGTGCAGTGGAAGTGACACTTCCTGTGGAATCTACCACTAACCCAATAACGTTAATAGGAGTGATTTTTGGCATATTATTAGGATTCTTAGGGCAATCTCGTAAGAGATGCTCCTTTCCACACTCCTGGCAATAGCCTTGGATCGTCAATGATTGGGTTTGGGTAGGTGGAGGCAAGGGGCAATCACGAATGAGATGATCTCCCTGACATCTGTAGCATGGTCCTCTAGGGAATGGGGGTCTTACTTGCCTAAGTTGAGGTCTAGGGTTGGGGTTTGCATACATGACGTTTGTGTAATCTGGCTCCCAACTAGGTTCATTTGGTTCTTCACTATAGTAGGACTCACCATGTTCCGGAGACTGCATGTAGTAGGCCTGGGGGCTATCAACATGTGTAGAATCAAAACTATGGTCACTCGGGTCACTTTCTGAAAGCAATGGAGTCACTAGGACTATGGCTCTATTCAAATTTTCTTCCGCAGCTGCATACTTTACCGGAATCACATTAGTAGGACCAGGTGGTTGTTGTGCTAGCACTGGCTGGGGTCTCAGTTGGGCCTCATATTGCTGTTGGTAATTTTGCTGAGGCCTAGTATACTGTTGTGGTGGGTACTGAATCTGGTTTCTGCCTTGTTGAGGGTATGGCTGAGGGTACGTCTGTCTAACAACTTGCTTATTGTAGGGGCAATCTTGCATGGTGTGATTGGTGTATCTCCGTTCTATGGTGCAGTACTGGCTACTAGGATTTACTTGGGGTTGAGCCATAATGGGACATACATTCGCCATGTGGTCGCCACCACAAGTATAGCATCTTTTCACTGGGGCAAACCTTGGGATTTGTTTGCTAGAGACACCTAGTTTTTGTGCCACTTTCTCAGCGAGTTCCTCAATTGATGTGGATTGCGTGGAAGAGAGGCTAGAGGCACTATCTGAATCTTTGTATATTTTGGATAGCTCTAACTCCTCCCCTAGGTTATCCTCAATGTCAATACACATGCGTACACACTCTTCTATAGTCCTAGGGTCCTTCAAGTACACATAAGATCTCAATTTGGTACTTAGCAATCCATCCAAGAATAAAGCCACTTGCTTAGCTGGTGTGGGTAGCTCAGGGACAGGGCATCTCTCCAAGTATTGCCTAAATCTTCTTCCAGCAAGTCTCACGGTCTCTTGAGGGGTTTGCTTGAAGCTGTGAATCAGCGAGGAAGTGTTATGTCTTATGCCACTTTTAGAGAATTTGATAATGAATGCCTCTAGGAGTTGGTCTATGCTCTTGAACTGTCTCTCATTCAATGGTTGAAACCACATAAGGGCTGTGTTCCTAAGGGTTAGACCAAAGGCATTATACTGCGTGAATAAATCCTCCACTTGTTCAGCTCTCAAGACTTGCCTAAACTCAGCCACATGATCGTATGGATCTCCCGTGCCATCGAAGTAGTTCTTCATGGACTTAACTAGCTGGGTTGGTCTCAAAGTCCTTGTGTGCTCTCTAGGTCGTGGTAGAGGGAACTCATCGGCATTTCTTCGATGTCCTGGGGCTCTAAGTACCTCAGGCTCTACTCTATTTGTTTCCGTCCTCGTTCTTTCTCTGCCTCCTGAGTTGGCAAAGCTTACCTTAGGTCTATCTCTATGTCTGTCTCTTTGGGCTCCATGAGCTTGGGATGTTCCAGCACCAGGGTGACCATAGGAAACATTCGATCTTGGTTGGGGGAAAATAAATTCACCCTTCCAAGTGTAAGCGTGCCTATCATTTTCTGTAACCACAAAGATCCTTTTCGAAGAACGATCTAAGTAGGTCACTCTACCTGGGCTATCTGGATCTTTAAACTCATAGATCATGATTGTCCCTATATCAATTGGCTTGTCTGATTTATACCTCCAAAAGGCTTCATCGGTTTCTCGGTTTAGCAGTAGATCTATACTCTTATTGTGCTGTGGGATCCACTCGGGAGTGATGATCCTTGTTAGCACTGACTTTCCACGAGGGGTCCTAGGTTCTACACCCATGTTTCCTTGCTCCAAGTCACCTAAATCCGCTTTTGAGATCACATTTCCGAATTCGTCTGTCCTATCTGGGTGACTGGTGACTACGTATATAGTTCCTTCTTTGTCCAAGTATGCTCCGTTTTCAAACTTGACAGCGGGGTGCTCTAGTCCAATGGATTGGTCAGGGTTTTTAATCTGGACCACGGATCTTCCTAGACCGTCCTCATAGATGCTAGCACCTAATCGATTGGTCCTAAGGTATTCCAACTGTGTTTTGTAAGGGCCTTCTACTCTATGCAAGTATGGCACACCTGAACTTCCTGTAGGTCTGTCCATGCCTTGAGACGTCTCTGATTCACTGGTATCAGAGCTAGGGTAATGCGAGTGGTGACTCAACTGCTGGGCCCCAGACCTCGCAGTATGATTGACGCTAGCTTCTGAAGACCTAAGGCTTTGTCTATCCCTTACTAGATGCCATCCTGATCTAAGGTTCATATGCCTAGTTAAGTAGCCCGATTTTTGCCCAGAGTACAACCTCGTTGCCGATCAATTGGTATCAGTCACTTGATTCGTTTTTAGTGTGTTATCATGTTTATGATCTTGTCTGATATTGCGTCGTCAGGAATACTTGAGTATTTTTCGTACTTTAAGTTGATCGTTCCACGTTAAATTCTTTTCCTTTAGGATTCTCAATCATACGAAGATTATGTAGTTATCTTGAACTTTGAGTATTTAGGTAGTCTTCAACTTGATAGATGCCTATCGCCGCCCTGGCTCACTCCTATCACTAGTCGTTCTTAGCCTAAGCTAGGAATTGACAAAGGGAGTTGAGAATTTCCAACCTTTTGTTTCCTTCTTGGTTGCCCTTGAGTGCCCAGGAAGCGTGTTCCCAAGCTTGCACTTACTCTTGCTTAGAATGCCCTTCGATGCTCTCAATAGATCTGTAAGAGTTCCAAAGTTAGCTCAAGACCAATTTGCACTGTGATTTTTTGGAAAACAATTCTAGAGATCCCTAAATTTTGTTCCCCCTGGGTATGTTCAACTTCAAAATACCCTATCTACCCACGAGCTTTCCAACAAAACAAGAATCACAGCAAACGGATTTCGTCTCAGAGAGTTATGTCAGTTCAGGGTTCTAGTGCTAAAACAGGGTTCAAACAGGCTAACAGATCACAGGATTTTTCTCAAAAGCACATGTGTAGGGACCTCACAACTCACTAATTGCTAGACCAATATGCCCAAAAACTATCCCCAAAGCTTAGAATAAAAAACCCTAATTTTTTGGCCGAAAAGCCTATCAATCGCGATCGACAGGTCTGTCAATCGTGATTGACAGAGGTGTCCGTCGGGGCTTGTCGGTCGCGATCGACACGTCAGTCGCGATTGACAGTGTCAATCGCGATCGACAGAGTCGGTCGTGAGTCCTGTCAGTCGCGATCGATGGTGTCAATCACGATCGACACTTTTTCTGGGTTTTTCGCCGTGAATTCCGTTGATCGGGGCTGTGTCCGTCGCGATGGACACGTGGCTACGCGAAAAAGTCAATCAATCGTTGAAATTCTGTCGGTCGCAATCGACGGTGTCAATCGCGACTGACAGAGGTGTCGGTCGTGGCTCTCGATCGCGATCGACGGTGTCAATCGCGATTGACAGGGTCCTACGTGGCAGTCAATCGGTCGTGGGGTTTGTCGATCGTGATCGACAGGTCTGTCGGTCGCGATTGACAGGGTCTGTAGGTCGCGATTGAAAGGGTCTGTCGGTCGCCATTGACAGGGTCTGTCGGTCGCGATTGACAAAGGCTGTCGATCACGATTGACAGAAAAACACGGAATTTTTCTACTGTTTTAGGTGATTTGGGATGTGCTCATCATGCTTGTGCTAGTGGTGAACTTTGTTTTACCAAATGATCGAATTTTCTGTCGATCGCGATCGACAGAGGTCGGCGACGCAGAGACAGTTTCTGAGTTTTTCGTACCTGCGCAGTGTGCTGGGGATGATGATTCAGCAAGAACCTGCAAAATGCTCAAGAAACATGCAAAAATAGTGCAAGCAATATCGCTCTCTCGCTCTCTCTCACAAGTAGAATGAAGGAAATGAGGTGGAGATGGTGATATGATCAAAACTGAAAATTTTCGCGATGATGGAGATGGAGGTGGGAGATGGTGATGATGATGATGGCGATGAAGATGGTAAAGAAAAAACAAGAAAATAGATGAAAGTGAAGAAAATACCTACAACTCCAACGCGTCAACTCTACGTCTTACCATCACACGCTCGTCCTCAAAGCTCAATCCCCGGCAACGACACCAAAATTTGGTGTAGCTCAGTGATGAGTAGCACCTCCTTTATTGTCAATCCGGGAAGACGTGAGGATGGTATGAAGACCTCGAGCAAGTGAAGGCACAAGTGCGTGAGTGAGAAGCACACTAACATGCACACACATACACACACACGCGCACACAAGGTAAGGCAAAGGGTGAGAAGCAATGGAGTTCTTTAGATTACTTTCAGAAAGCTCTTACAAGTTCATTTAAATTACAATCTAACCCCAAAAATGAGCTCTCTAGCTCCTTTTATAGTTTTTGACTAGCTTTGGCCCTGTCCAGACCTAGTGTCCGGCCTAGTTAAAAATTAGGTTCCAGGGCTTATTTGAGGGCTCAAATGAGATCTAAAAAATACGAAAATTGGTAAGCAACTACTTCTAAGGCTCCTCAAGCTCGAGGACTCCTCGGCTTGCACAAAATGGAGCCACAAAAAGGTGAAGATGGTATTTACAGGGGTTGTTAGTGATGAGAATCACTTTTAATTGGTGTAAGGGTTTTGAAAAATTAAAGGTTGCCTTAGTGCTAGATCTGCGTGAATGCTCGTACTTGCTTCTTCATGAAGAAAAGTATTGGCCTACTTGCCATATCGTCGTTGACTCCCTTGTCTGCTTGTGCCTTCTCTTCTCTCTGACTCCCTTCTTAAGCTTCCTTGCCTAGTGAGTCCTTCAGTTCCAACAGACACATAATCTGAGGTAACTATTAGCGGCCGCCAGATTGGAAGTGTATGACTGAAATCTTGTTTCACACATGCAAAAGGTTGTTACGCAGACACGTATTCTTTTATAAAGAAATGAAAAGAGATGCTCAGTGATGTTCGAGAGATCACTAGACTGTCTGTCTGGGTGATTTGTCTGTAGCATTACTGTGTGTCGATTTGGTTAATTCAGAGTATCTTGTCTAATTTCTGAGTATTCTATGTGTATCTATGTCTCATCTTGTCTGTTGTCTGTTGGTATCCATTGTCGTTGTGAGTCTTAGTTAGTTCGTGTATCGTGTTGTCTCTTTTCTTGGAATGTTCTGCAAGTGTATGGCGAAGTCTGTGCAGTTGTGATAGCTCTTCTGGTATTCGGGTTGTATTAAGTTGTCTTAGTATCGAGGTCCAAGTTCATACGGTAAAGTTTAAGCTACAATAGGATTTCTTGGGTTGCGTACTAAACCTTCAGTACGGTGTAGCTGAACACTTGGATTCTCTGTGTCTTCGGACATTGGTCAGATTGTGGTATCCATTCAGTAAAGGTTGAACAATTACTCTTGTTTCTGGTATTTTCAGTAAGTTTATGTGCAGATGCAATATAGCATCTTAGCGTATTCGGTACACGTTGGCTGAGCTAAACTGTGAACTGTAATGTCTAAGTACAACAGAATCTTGATAGAGCTCTCAGCATCAGTATATTGTTGTGTGTAAGTGGTTAGTTTGGGAACTAAGTATAGGGCCTCTGTCTAATAGACCCCTTCCACTCCCAAGAACCCAAGAATCATTTAAACGCACTGCTCATAGTTAGAATAACAACGTTTAACACTGGTGCCGTCTGTGGGAAGGTGGCAACAGATCAGATTGTTGCAAACGAGTTGTGGAAACGTGACTGTAAATTGTAAATCGACAGTAATAGTACGCGATTAGTACAAAAGATGATACATGTCGGTTACTTGATCCGGTGAAACGTATCCAAAGAACCGCCAGCCTGGGGTACTTAATTTGCTAAGGACGACTCTGGGAGGTAGAAGTACAGCTAGGTCTACCCCAGTTGTCAAGAAAGTAAAGAACGTTAGTAGTGATTCCGGTCATATTCCGGTGGAACGTGCTACATCTCTGGTAAATTCCGGTACGATTTTGGCACAGTCTGTCGAAGATATAGTAACTCTAGAATCTACCAGGACGCAGCCTGAAGTTAGTTTAACAACATTGGGTAAAGATTCAAATTTGTTTACGACTAGAAACACCTTAGCCAAAGAAATTAGTGAAGGAGAAAAAACAGCTTGTTTTCGTGAAGATTCGACACATTCTGGTGATATTTCAGTAACAGTTGCTGAAAGATCGCAGTTTTTCGGTGATGGTTTACTAATTCTTGGTGAATCTTCAGCCCAGTCACTACTATTGGGAGTAAGCTTCCCTACATTTGACATCAAGAAGGAAGGTAGCTTGTTCGAAACTGAGATTCAAAACATACTGAACAAGATTATCGAACCGGAAAGTGCACATGCCGACGATACAGATTTCGATAGTTTAGATATTTAGCCCCAGGATACAGAAGATAGTCACAATACAACAATCAGAGCCATGAACGGGCAACAACAACAGCAACAACAACAACAACACCAGCAACAACAACAACTATGCCCACCAAGGCCGACTCCAACAGGAGTCACGTACACCAAATTTGGTGGATTCCCAAGAGATGACCCAGATGCTCATGTACGCACATTTGAGATAAGTTACGCAGTGCTCAACCATCCACCTGATCCGATGTATAAGGCTATTGTTTTCCAATCAACATTAGTTAACCAAGCAGCTAGATGGCTTACAAAATATGATATTAACCATTTCGGCACCTATGAAGCAGTAAGGGATGCCTTTTTGCAGAGATTCAGGCTAAAGAAGAATCTAGCCAAAATTTCTGACTACCTGCAAAACAATAGACAAAAGATAAATCAAACAGTACAGGAATACACCACTCTATTCAGGACTCATTTGAGGTAGTTACCACCATCACATGCCAACCTACCGGATGATGTTATTACTCAATGGTTTATCAATGGATTGACTCCGCAACTTAAACAGATTATGATCATACGTTGTGTAGGAGCTATGACGCTAGATGCAGTGATTGCAATGGCTTTGCAGCTGGAAAACAAGGTTGGAGGATTTACAAAAGATCTAGAGTGGTTAAAAGCAAATAGAAATATCATCGAAGACCCGACCAGACAGATGTACTGCACTACATGCAAGAATTCAGGCCATACTAGTGCCACTTGTGCACTTAATCAGTTGTTTTGTGCTATTTGCAACACTACCGGACACACCACTGAAAACTGCACATATAATGCCAAAGTACAGGGATCAGCAATTGTCAATGCAATTATACAAGAACCAGGGCAGCCAGCCAATCACTATGTACCTCCGCAACTGAGAAACAACCAGCAACAAGGTTATCAAAATTATAGAGGACAGAGAAATAATAACTACAATGCAAACCGCTGGCACGCCAGACCAGCACCGAAAATCCCAATTTTCCACCACCGCGTTGTCATTTTTGTGGTGAATTTGGTCACATTAGAAGATTTTGTAAGGATGCAGCTAAGTATGATCAGAGGAAGAAAGAACGTCAAAACCCAATGGCTAATATGGTACAAATCACACCAGTAGAAACGCACGCTACAGTAATTCAGACCCGATCCGATAAACAACTGCAACCAGCAGCAGAAATATTTGAACTAGGCATACATGAACAACAAAGGATGTATGATAAAGCTAGTCAATGGACCACCACAGAACCTCTAGTGTTCCCAGATCTTATTCTGGTGACCCAGGCTCCGTTAACCGAGGAAGGAACACAACAACAGGATTCTAATACAACAGCAGGCACATCATCTTCAGCAGGCGCATCATCTTCAGAATTTATGGAAAATACAATCCAATCACAAAAGGCTTGGGAAATTTTATCTAAAGCATCCATCACTCTCCCTCTGGGCCAATTACTTGCACTAGTACCGAGAGTTCCACAACAATTCCAACAATAGTTTAGTCCTGTGCCTTCTTGCATTCGAGCAACAGCAACAGTGCAACCGGAACCTGATTCTACGGTCGATCATTCAGTTCCTTTAATTACAGTATGGTATAAAAATCATAAAATCACACAGGTACTAATTGATGGAGGATCTGGTGTCAACATTGCTACTGCTGCACTGTGTAAAAAGTTAGGGTGGACCGAAATCGAACCTGTTCAGTTTTTTGTCAGAATGGCTGACCAATCAAGCGTCCATCCCGTAGGACTTGTATGAAATGTACCAATAACTTTACAAGGTACAACATTTAAAATGACCTTTGTCATACTAGAATTACCGGAATCCACCCTTGATTATAATCTCCTTTTCGGTCATCCTTGGCTGAAGCACGCTAAGGTGATACAAGATTGGTCTGCACAGGAACTCATTTTCACAGATAATAATCGTAAGTACATTGTAAAATTAGATGCTATACAACCTTGCGAGTTGCATGCTAGACTCTATTTTGCAAAACCAGTCCATATGCTAGATGGGTTGTCAGATGATGAAGAAGAAGAGTTTCTGAAAAATAACATTGACTTGATCTCCCTAGGAACTGTTGATCTACAATTTGTTGTAGATAATTGGAATCCTGCAGTTTATACGGTGATGTCTGTAATAGAAAAAGATACGAAAGAAGATAAGGCTACCATAGATGACGATGATCTACAACAACTTTTTAAGCCATTTGAGAATACAGAGAAGCCTCGACAATTCTATGTTCTAGAAGATCAACTGACCACCTACAATTTAGGGGATGAAGAAAATCCACGACCTGTTAAGATAAAGGAGAGGTTACCTGAGTTATTTCAAGCAGATTTAATCCAACTACTTGTTGGTGCAGATCAATCACCAATTGAAGATTTGAAGCAAGGAAGGTGGAGACATTCACAAGAGGCAAGGACATGTACACATTTGTACATTAGTTATGACATAGGTTACATATACTTATGCTTTGATAAAAGTTTGTACATAAATGCCTATAAATATTTTTGGAAAATGTCGGGGCATATGAGAGGAGACAATGAGAGACTATGTATGAGCATAGGAATAGAGAAATAAGGATTGTAAATGTCAGTAGATACATGAGAAGTGAAGGTAAGTCTCTCTCTTACTTTCAGTTGTAGTCTTCTCCAGAAATGAAAGAAATCTTGCGCCCGATCTTTTCGAGTCTGCTCCTTCTGTGGTAAATCATTTCTGAAATCCTTTTGAGGATATCTAAGTTGATAGTTGATGAGTTTGTGACCAAAATTTTAGAGTCTAATTGTAAACAGATTAGGAGAATTATCTGTAGGAACATTCATATGTGTTGAGTGTTCACAGTCTCCTGAAACAGGCGCAGTTTTTGAGTTTAAAGAAATGAGTAGTGCTCAGTGCACAGTGTAAAGTTTTACACATGTGATAGCTCAAAATCTAAGTTAAGAGATAAGCTATCTACAATCAAAAGGATTTGGCAAAACGGGTTCGACATTGTGAGAACCAAAGTTAAGAAGTTAGGGGTGTCAAATCGTCTTCTCAGAAGTGCAAATTTGGACATAGGTAACTTGTGAAGTTGATTTCTCAAGTTATACTAAACTTTTTGAAGAACTTTAACTTGGAGGAGATGCGCAATGTCTAGGCGACACTCCATACAAAATTTAATAGAAAACTTTAAAGGTTTGATAAGTCAATGAGAAGAAATTGTGCAGCAGACTTTTTGTGTTTCATCTTCTTCACAGAATTTTTCAACTTTTGATAATTTGGAGATTGGACCTCTAATTTAGTAAAGGTTTTGACTTACTCTTGGTATAGAGGTGCTCTAATCACAAGAGTAGGTTGTTCTTTTGGAGATTAACACTCTCCATCAGTGGTATCAGAGCAGGAGACATCAAAATCAAGAAAAGAAGGATCCCGACTGCTGCAGATTCAAGAATTTCAACAATTGAAGAGCGAGAAGGTGAAAGTTTTAAGGCAAAGCTTGAGGAGGAGACCATACAACATCAAGAAGGACAAAAGGAGTCTAATTCGAAGTAAAGGTACACATATTGTTCATAAAGTTGAAATTTTCAATACACAGGAGGACACAAGATGGGAGATTCTCTTCAAATAGAGAAATTGGATAGGGAAAACTATCCTGCATGGTCTATGAGGATGGAAGCTCATCTTATGAGCAAAGATTTAATAGCCTACATCACAGGAGAAGAGGAGAAGCCAAGTTTCAGAGATCCTAGTGTTCCAACTAGGGAAGAGTTAGCAGACTTGAAAAATTGGATGAAGAAAGATGCTCAAGCTAGGAGCAATATATATATGGCAGTCAATGATTACTTGTTACCTCATATTCGAGGTCTTGAAAGTGCAACTGATATTTGGAATGCTTTGGAGGAGCATTTCCAGAATACTACAAAGTCAAGGAAGGCATCCTTATGGGCAGAGTTTACAACCTTCAAGAAGAAGGCTTCTCAATCCATCTCAGACTATGTAACAAGGATGAAAGATATTGCAGATGCTTTAGGAGCTGTTGATGAAGACATTGAGGAGGATAAATTGGTAAGGCAAATTCTTACAGGCTTAAGAGGTGATGACAAATGGAAGCCATTCATTTTGTCTACAGAGTTATCACTTGATCATTTCACTCCTGATTTAAATCAATTGCTAGGTCATATGCTAACATTTGAGCAGGATGTTAAAGGAGATAGTGACAAGAGTACAGGTCATGCAATGTACTCAAAGGACAAGAAGAAGAATAGCAAAGGAAAGCAACAAGCAGGTGAAGATGAAGGTACAACTAGTCAAGACAACTTCCTAAGAGGAAGAGGAGGTGGCAAAGGTAGAGGAAGAGGCAGGAATAACAAAGATGGAGGCAAAGCTTGTTGGATTTGTGGTAAGACAAATCACTTAGCTAATGATTGTTGGCATAATACTCAGAGTAATAATGGATATAATCAGAACTATAACTCTAGAGGAAGAGGAGGCAGAAATCAAAGAGGTAATTTCAGAGGCAGAGGTGGTAGGAGTTACTTTGGAAGAAATACAGGTAGAGGATTCCAAAGTCAACAATACAACAACACCTACTACAATTATGCTTCAGATCAAAAGGAGGATTCAACATTAATAATGAATGCTACTTGTGAAAGTCAGAGTGAAGATCAAAGAGTCTTCTACATTGACTCAGGGTGTAGCAATCACCTGAGTGGTAATATATCTTTGATGACTGATCTGGAGAATAAAGTGTTTAATCATGTTGTTCAAACAGGTGACAACACAAAGCACAATGTGAAGTCAATTGGATCAGTGAAGGCTAAGGATGGTAGTACCTTATTGAGTAAGGTCTTGTATGTTCCTACAATTCCTAAGAATTTGATAAGTGTAGGACAAATTGCTGAAAAGGGATATGAAGTAAGGTTCACTAATGATGGAGTATATGTGGAAGACCCTAGCCAAGGGTATAAACAGATTATTTCAGGGAAGAAAGAAGGAAGGTTATTTACTTTGAAGGTTCAAGGTAATGTTGGTCATGCTATGTTCACATATGGAGGACATAAGATCTCTGAGTTAGATCTTTGGCACAAAAGGCTTGGACATTTCAATGAAAGAGGTATTAAAGACATGTATAATAATGGTTCAGTGCTTGGTTTGCCTAATGTTGCAGGTCAACATATGACATACAGATGTGAGGCATGTCAATTAGGTAAGGCTCATAAGAATTCTTACTCCAAGCATGGTTTCATGTACTCAGAGAAGCTTGAATTGGTACACACAGATGTGTGGGGGCCATCAAAGGATTTCAGTATAAATGGGTCAAGGTATTATGTGATTTATATTGATGATGCTACTAGATGGATCACTATTTATGTGATTAAAGATAAGTCAGAAGTGTTTAATACATTTAAACACTATCATGCATATGCAGAAAGAATTACAGGACACAAGTTGAAAAGACTAAGGTCAGATGGAGGGGGAGAGTATTTCTCTAATGAGTTCAGTGATCATTTGTGGAATGCAGGTATAAAAAGGGAAGTTACTTGCAGGTACTCTCCTCAACAAAATGGTGTAGCAGAAAGGAGAAATAGAACACTTGTTGAGTTTGCAAGATCCATGATGAAGGAGAAAAATTGCCCTAATTATTTGTGGGTTGAGGCTGTAAATACAGCTACTTATTTGGTTAATAGATTACCATGTAAAGCCTTGCAGGGTATGACACCATATGAGGCTTGGTGGGGTAAGAGACCTACCTTGGATCATTGCAGAGTTTTTGGATGTGTGGCATATGCTTATGTGCCATCACAATTAAGGCACAAGTTGGAGCCTAAAGCTGAAAAATATGTTTTCATTGGTTATGATGACAAGCAAATGGGCTATAGATTGTGGAGTCCATCTACAAAGCAATTCATGGTTTCTAAAGATGTGACATTTGATGAGCAGAGCACTTGGTATGCAGGTACAATTAATATCAATACAGGTAATGAAGAAGAAGTGAGCCAAAGGAAAGGTAAATCAAAGGTTCAAATATTTGATGAACAAGAGAATAATGAAGTGCAGATTGAAGTGGAAGAAATACCAAGATTTGATCCTGAATATGAAGAACCAGAAACCTCAAGAAGTGGAGAGCTTAGGAGGTCTACAAGGAACAGATGGCAACCTACAAGGTATAGCTATGATACTTCATTTTTGGCCACAAAAGATTATGCTTATATGATGAATACAGATGAAGACCCTTCTACATATGAAGAGGCAAGAGGCAAGGAAAAATGGGAGAAAGCTATGCAGGAAGAATATGGTGCATTGATGGAGAATCAAACATGGGATTTGGTTCCAAAGCCAAATAGTCAGAAAATAATTGGATGCAAATGGGTTTACAAAACCAAGAGGTTTGCAGATGGAAGTGTGTCTAGATATAAAGCTAGACTTGTTGTCAAAGGGTTTGCTCAGACTTATGGTGTTGACTATGATGAGACTTATAGTCCTGTGGCAAAGATGACAACCATCAGGACACTTATAGCTATTGCTGCGTGTAAAGGTTGGAAGTTATGTCAACTTGATGTGAAAAATGCTTTTCTGAATGGTTATATTTCAGATGATGTGTTCATGGAGCAACCTCAAGGGTTCAAAGATAAAAGGTATCCAGATCACGTGTGCAAGCTCAAGAGAGCTTTGTATGGCTTGAAGCAGGCCCCAAGGGCATGGAACTATAGACTTGTAAAGTTCTTAAAAGAACTTGGATTTCAGGTGTCTAAAGCAGATAGTAGCTTGCTTGTCAAAGCAAGTGAAAATGGTTTCATATACATGTGCATATATGTTGATGATATAATCCTTACAGGTACAGATGAAGAAGGAATACAAAGACTAAAGAAGCAGATGGAAAAGGAATTCAAAATAAGTGACTTGGGAAACTTGTCATATTTCTTGGGAATGGAGATTACATATACTCAACATGGAGTATTTGTGACCCAAGAAAGGTATTTGAAGAACTTGTTAATCAAGTTTAAAATGGATGATTGCAGGGTAGCACCTACACCAATGGAGGTGAATCACAAATTGAGTAAGTTTGGTGGTGAAGAGTTTAAGGACATGAGACAATATCAGAGTCTGATTGGTAGTCTTATCTATGCTACTTTAACTAGACCTGATTTATCATATGCAGTAGGGGTTTTGTCTCAATTCATGCATTGTCCTAGGAAAGAACATTGGATTGCAGGTCAAAGAGTGTTGAGGTACATTAAGGGTACACTCAATGAAGGTTTGTATTATGGGTTTACCTCAGATACAAATATCAAAATCTATAGTGATGCAGATTGGGCAGGTAATCCAGATGATAGAAGATCTACTTTTGGATACATGTGTTATGTGGGAGATAAACTTATCTCATAGTGTTCCAAGAAGCAACATACAATTGCTTTGTCTTCTACAGAAGCAGAATACAAAGGCATGGTTGAAGCTGCAAAGGAAGTGATTTGGCTCAAGACCTTAATGAAGAGTCTTGACATTGTGCATGGGATACCAATTATATTTGGAGATAACATGAGTTCATTGTATTTAGCTGCTAATCCTGTTTTTCATGTCAGGACCAAACACATTGAGATTCAGTATCATTTTTTAAGAGAGAAAGTGATGGACAAGGAGATTGAAGTCATACATACTTCAACTAAAGATCAAATAGCTGATATGCTTACAAAGAGCTTGGATGGACCAAAGCTACAGAAGTTTAAAGATATGGCAGGTATAAAGAAGAAAGGAGAAACCTCAATTGATGATTGAGGGGGATCTGTTGGTGCAGATCAATCACCAATTGAAGATTTGAAGCAAGGAAGGTGGAGACATTCACAAGAGGCAAGGACATGTACACATTTGTACATTAGTTATGACATAGGTTACATATACTTATGCTTTGATAAAAGTTTGTACATAAATGCCTATAAATATTTCTGGAAAATGTCGGGGCATATGAGAGGAGACAATGAGAGACTATGTATGAGCATAGGAATAGAGAAATAAGGATTGTAAATGTCAGTAGATACATGAGAAGTGAAGGTAAGTCTCTCTCTTACTTTCAGTTGTAGTCTTCTCCAGAAATGAAAGAAATCTTGCGCCCGATCTTTTCGAGTCTGCTCCTTTTGTGGTAAATCATTTGTGAAATCCTTTTGAGGATATCTAAGTTGATAGTTGATGAGTTTGTGACCAAAATTTTAGAGTCTAATTGTAAACAGATTAGGAGAATTATCTGTAGGAACATTCATATGTGTTGAGTGTTCACAGTCTCCTGAAACAGGCGCAGTTTTCGAGTTTAAAGAAATGAGTAGTGCTCAGTGCACAATGTAAAGTTTTACACATGTGATAGCTCAAAATCTAAGTTAAGAGATAAGCTATCTACAGTCAAAAGGATTTGGCAAAACGGGTTCGACATTGTGAGAACCAAAGTTAAGAAGTTAGGGGTGTATAATCGACTTCTCAGAAGTGCAGATTTGGACATAGGTAACTTGTGAAGTTGATTTCTCAAGTTATACTAAACTTTTTGAAGAACTTTAACTTGGAGGAGATGTGCAATGTCTAGGCAACACTCCATACAAAATTTCATAGAAAACTTTAAAGGTTTGATAAGTGAATGAGAAGAAATTGTGCAGCAGACTTTCTGTGTTTCATCTTCTTCACAGAATTTTTCAACTTTTGATAATTTGGAGATTGAACCTCTAATTTAGTAAAGGTTTTGACTTACTCTTGGTATAGAGGTGCTCTAATCACAAGAGTAGGTTGTTCTTTTGGAGATTAACACTCTCCATCACTACTTTGAGAATTTTCTGATGTATTTGCATGGGATTACAAAGATATGAAGGGTTTGGACCCGCGCATCTATCAGCACACGGTCATGCTGAAGCCGGAAGCAAAACCACTTAAGCAACCGAGCTACCAAATGAATCCAAACTATGCATCACAGGTAAAGGTAGAACTTGATAGGCTACTCAAAGTCGGATTCATTGTACTAGTAGAGCATGCTGAATGAATCTCACCAATTGTTATTGTCCCTAAAAAGAATAAGAAGTTACGAATATGTATAGATTACCGAAAACTGAACGCGGCTACGGTGCCTGATCCATTTTCACTACCTTTTCTTGACATGATGCTTGATAGAGTAGTAGGACATGAAATTGTTAGTCGTCCGTTAGATTGGGACAGATGTAACCGAAATCGTGGCAGAACACGCGCGAAAGGTGGTTACGCACCTATTTGTACTTTCTATATAAAGTAATGAAAAGAAGCGCTCAAAGAGAGAGCGCGGGGAATCTTGGCCTAATTCTCGTGTTATCACCAGACTGTTCGTCTGGTTAGCTCTTTGAATGTTGTGGTAGTGTGTGTTGTTTAGTTTCTGATTGCTCTAGGTCATTGTGTGTAGTTGTGTTATTCTCTCTTGAGTGAGTTTATGCAATGAACCTTAAGTATTGCTGTAGTGTGCCTGGTCTAAACTCTACGTACGCTGATGTGTTCTGTGTTGTTATCTATTAATCTCGGTTACACAGTGAATTTAGTCCATTCAGTAAGATGTTGGACCATTGTCTGAAGATTACTGTGGATCCTTGTGACGAATTATTCTGTTAGATGTACGAAGTAGTGCTCCTCCCCTTGTTGAACTGCTAAGTACTGATAAGTTTGTATGAACGTGGTACTCATTACCTAAGAACGTTGTACAAAAGTAGTGCTGTTCTCGATCTGCACTTGTAGGGTGAGAATTACATATAGTTAAGCGTAATTCCAGCGAGTGTTAGTCTTTATACTGTAAGTTGAATCCGTAGGTACTTTATGTGATACGGTTGCTTGAGTGTGAACGTTGTCTTGATGAAGGTTAGACTACTGTACTGTTGCAGTAGCATATTAATCTGAGTGATTCGGTACCAACGTACAGATCAGCCGCGTACAGTCTAGTTGCTGCTGGTAGCTGAGCTAAGACTGTATCGACATTGTCTAAGAACAGTAGATATCAATTATTTTGGGAACTAAGTACAGGGCCTCTATCTAACAGATCCCTACCACTCCCAAGAACCCCAAGAGCCGGTTAAACGCTCATCTGATAGTTAGAACAAAGCGTTTAATATCCAACACTTGGCGTCGTCTGTGGGAAAGTGGCATCAAGATTGCCATTTACCTGACGAAAGTGTTATCTATGGGAAAGTGGCATCAAGATCGTCATTCCTCTGTCAGAATCAAACATCAAGATTACCGTTCGTTTGTTGAAAGTAGCAACAGAACCAAATTGTTGCAAACTTGTTGTCGAAACATGATTATAAAATTTTATCGATAGTGATACTACGTGATTAGTACAAAAGATGATACAAGCCGGTTACTCGATCCGGTGAAACATATCCCAAGAACCATCAAACTAGAGTACTTAATTTACTAAAGATAACTCCAGGAGGAAGAAGTACAACTAGGTCTAACCCAGTTGTCAAGAAAGTCAAGAACGTCAGAAGTGATTCCGATCATACTCCGGTGGAACATGTTACGCCTCTAGTACATTCTAGTACTATTTCGGCACAGTCTGTCGAAGATATAGTAACTCCAAAATCTACCAAGACGTAGTCTGAAGCTAGTTTAACAATCTTGGATAAAGATTCAAATTTTTTTACGGCTAGAAACACTTTAGCCAAAGAATTTTGCGAAGACGAAAAAACACCATATTCTGGTGAAAATTCGGCACATTCCGGTGATATTTCGGTAACAGAATCATAGTTTTTTGGCGACGGTTTACCATTTTTTGGTGAATCTTCAGCCCAGCCACTGCTTTTTGGAGTAAGTTCCCCTACACTCGACATCAAGAAGGAAGGAACTTTGTTCGAAACCGAGATTCGAAGTATACTGAGTAAAATCATCGAATCAGAAAGTGCACAGTCCGACGATACAGATTCCTATAGTTCAGATTTCAATTCCTCTGATTACGGTATGGCATAAGAATCATAAAATCACACAGGTACTAATTGATGGAGGATCTGGAGTCAACATTGCTACTGCTGCACTATGTAAAAGGTTAGGGTGGACCAAAATCGAACTAGTTCAGTTTTTTGTCAGAATGGCCGACCAATCAAGAGTCCATCCCATTGGACTTATACAAAATGTATCAATCACTTTACAAGGTACAACATTTAGAATGACCTTTGTCATACTGGATTTACCGAAATCCACTCTTCATTACAACCTCCTTTTCGGCCGACCTTGGCTGAAGCACGCTAAGGTGATACAAGATTGGTCTACACAAGAGCTCACTTTTAAGGATAAAAATCGTAAATACATTGTAAAATTAGATGCTATACAACCTTGTGAGTTGCATGCTAGACCGTATTTGGCCGAACCAGTTCATATGCTAGATGGTTTGTCAGATGATAAAGAAGAAGAGTTTCTGAAAAAAAACATTGACTTGATCTCCCTAGGAACTGTTGATCTACAATCTGTTGTAGAGAACTGGAACCCTGCAGTTTGTACAATAATGACTGTAACAGAAGAAGATAAAAAGGAAGATACTACGGTTATAGATGACGATCAACTGCAACAACTTTTTAAGCCAGCTGACGATACAAGGAAGCCTCGATAATTTTATGTTCTAGAAGATCAGTTGATCACTTATCATTTAGGCGATGAAGATCATCCCGTCCTCCGAAGATAAAGCAAAATTTACCGGAAACATTTCAAGCAGGCTTAATCCAGCTACTCCGAGAATTCTCTGACGTCTTTGCATGGGATTACAAAGATATGAAAGGATTGGACCCGCACATCTATCAACACAGAGTCATGCTGAAGCCGAAAGCCAAACCGAACAAACAACCCAGTTACCAGATGAATCCAAACTATGCATCGCAGGTAAAGGCAGAATTGGATAGGCTACTTAAAGTCGGATTTATTGTACCAATAGAACATGCGGAATGGATCTCACCAATTGTTATTGTTCCGAAAAAGAATAAGCAATTACGAATATGTGTAGATTACCGGAAACTGAACGCAGCCACAGTGCCTGATCCTTTTCCGATCCCTTTTCTGGACACAATGCTTGATAGAGTAGCAGGCCACGAAATGTATTCATTCTTAGATGGATACAGTGGATATAATCAAGTTAGAATGGCTGAACAGGATATTCCGAAAACTGCATTCATTACCAACTGGGACATATTTGCTTGTACTGTTATGTGGTTTGGATTAAGGAATGCCCCAAATACATTCCAAAGGTGTATGCAAGAAATATTTTCTCCTTATCTTACTTCGTTTATGCAAGTATACCTCGACGATTTTTTCAATTTTCGGTAAGATGATAGCACACCTGTTCCATTTACGGTGCTACTTTGAAAAATGCAGAGAATACAGACTCTGTTTAAACCCAAACAAATCTGTGTTTGCGGTTTCATGTGGCAAGCTACTTGGCCACATCGTATCTGCACAAGGTATACAAGTAGATCCAGACAAGATCACGACAGTATTAGAAGCTCTGGTGCCCACTACACCGAAGGAAGTTATGCGCTTCATGAGCCAAGTAAGATGGCATGGTCGACACCTACGGCGGCTTGCTCATTTGGCAATACCACTGAACAAGCTAATCACCAAGACTCCTCGACAATTTGAGTGGACTCAGAAATGTCAGATAGCATTTGATCGTTTAAAGAGTTTATTAACACAAGTTTCCATCTTACAGCCTCCGGACTGGGATCGGCCATTTCATGTATTTGTTGATGCTTCAGATATAGCAATAGGAAGCGTTTTGATGCAACAAATTGATAAGTGGTTCAGACAAGTGTATTATGCAAGTCAAAGATTAGCCCTTGCTGAGAAGAATTACTCCGTAACAGAAAGAGAATGCCTAGGTCTAGTATATTCTGTCAAGAAATTCAGACATTACTTACTGGGCCGTAAATTTACATTTCATGTAGATCATGTTGCACTTGTCTATGTAGTTCGACAACAGCATCTAGGTGGTCGATTAGCACGATGGGTTCTACTTTTACAGGAATTTGACTACGAAGTCATTCATCGGCCAGGCAGCTCACATGCCTTAGCAGATTTCCTCTCCCGCTTAGATTCCGGTGAAGCTTCGATAGGCATAGATGACACAACTCCGGCTATTTATGTCTCTGAACCAACGAATGATGAAATTACAGACCCACCTATACCATCTACATATGATGATAAGATCCTGACCTTTCTCAATGATGGCTGCCTCCCATCTCAGATTTCTATAGCACTACACAAGAAAATTGCAGTTTTCAGTCGCTAATGTTGATTGATTGCTGGCGAACTATATTATGTAGATTATACTGGAATTTTACTTCGATGTATTGCACCACATGAAGTTAACTCTGTTATTACTTTGGCTCACTCAATTCCTTCCAGTGGCCATTTTGTTGCAGACCTAACAAACCGGAAAATTCAGCAAAGTGGTCTCTGGTGGCCAACTATGTACAAAGATGTATCACAATTTATCAAACAATGTGATACTTGTCAAAGGACTGGAGAGCCCCTGCAACGACATCTTTTCCCTCTACAACCCATCTTACCATTGGAACCTTTCCAAAAGTGGGGTCTAGATTTTATCGGTCTGATTACACATCCAACAATCTTCAGTAACAATCGTTACATACTGATCTGTACAGACTATGCAACCAGATGGGTAGAAGCCTGGGCTTTACGGTCTGCTACAGTTGTCGCGGTAGCAAAGTGTCTGCTAACTGATGTCTTTCCACGTTTTGGTTTACCACTAGAACTTGTTTCAGATCAAGGCACTCATTTTGTAAACAATTTAATGAAGGCACTTACACAATCGTTCCAGGTCACGCATAAGTTTAGTTCCCCTTATTATCCTCGTGCTAATGGTTTGGCCGAAAGTACAAAAAAAACTTTGTTGAATATGCTTCGGAAATTGATCATGGAAGCAGCGGAAAGATGGGACCAACTACTACCTGCAGTATTATGGGCATACCAGACTTCATACAAGGTAACAACAGGATTAACCCCTTTCAAACTAGCTTATGGATTAGAAGCAATAGCACCAATGGAGATAGTTATACCAAGTTTACGAGTAGCAATCACTCAGAAACTGCTATCGAAAGACTCACTGTCATTTCGGTTGGATACACTCAAAGATTTAGACGAGCAACGATGGCACAGTTTTTTAACTATGCAGGAAGTACAACTAAGACAGGCTCGGACGCATGATCGACACTTAAAAAATCCAGTTTTTACGGTGGGACAACTTGTCCTTTTTTATAATGCAAAGTCGAATCGGTCTGCTAGTAAATTCAAATTACGATGGTATGGCCCTTACCGGATTTCAGAACAAGTGGGCCTAGCAACTTTTTGGTTGACTACGTTGACCTGAAACCCTCTTCCAAAAGTCATCAACGGTTCGAAGTTGTGGCCATATCAACACACAGCGAACTCGCATTAAAACATTTTGCGGTTGGCCGCGTTTTTTAGAGTTCACTTTTCTTTTCTTTTCTTGTCTGTTGTACGAGTTTAATAATACAAGTTTGTAAATATCCGCGTTTTGAAACCTATTTATGTCCACAGCCACCCTGCCCTTGCCAGCTACTCACGCATGCACACCGCAGTTAAAAAAAAATTTATCATTTCAATACCCCGCGACGATTAATCATCCTTCATCACTCTCCCCGGCAAAGCATCTACTTAACCTTCCCCAGTTCACCGAAAATCGCTATTGTGTTTGTGTAATTGTGCTCTGTGTTTACCCTGTGATCTGTGTACCTGTCTGCTGTGTCTTCGTGTGCATCATGGAAGCCTTGGCTAATTACGCCGCTTTCAGTGATGGACTCCCTGCCGACGTAGGGGAGTACCTGCGCATGCGTGGGTTGGCAAACTTCGCTGAATTGCCTTGGCATTTAGTGGAGTCCCACCCAATCTTTACCCAAATCATCTCCGCCATCGCCAACACTTCTGCCACCGATCAAAGATGGCCGATAACCTCCCTTCCATCCTGAACTGTAATAACCTTCCAAACTTTCGCTGAGTCGTATCGACTCCCTTTGCAGGGACGAGAGAACGGCCCGAATTTTCCATTAGCCACCATGAACCAGTTATTCCCTAGATACTCATCCAACGAATACGCAATCTTATGTCGACCAGAACTAGAAAGATCCACCCTTCAATTCCTAGTAGCCATCCTCAACCTCCAAAAGCGTACTTACGGCATCTCCCGTCCATTCTACTCAGCCATAGATCTAGCAACTCGAGAACCAGTAAACTTCGCGTCTTACTTCTTCCACAGAATCCACAAAGAATGCGTCGCCATCATGAAACAGGTTAAAAAAAAAAGGAGGTACGCCGAGATCCAGATTGCCCCATATCATCTCATTCCTCTTTCCGGCCATACTCGCAGCACAACCACCACCGCAAGGACCAGTTCTGCGACACGAAGAATCAGTACAGTTTTGGGACGATGAAGAAGAAGATGAAGAGGAACTCAACCAGCTTTTCCGAAGAAAAAGGATCAGAATTAGGTCTTCTAAGAGTGAAGCACAAGGCTCTACTGAAGGAAACAATGACAACAACAAAGAAGAGGATAAGCAAGAAGATGAAACGTTCCACGACACAAAAACATCCATGCAAAACGAATCATCTGCACAATCGTCCCAAGAACAACAACAAGAAAAACATACAGAAGCTGACACATTGTCGACCGAAGAAGAACCACAGCACGAGTCTCAAGAAGAATAACAGATAGATGAAGAAAAATCGGCTAAGGGAGCACTGGACAGGCTGCTAAAAACAGTGGAATCCACAATTGCAGAGCAGGAACAACAAGCCGCCAATCAGGTAACAAACCAAACTGTCCTTCCCAATCCCCCACCCGAACCCCCCATCATCCCTCTCCAGCCCATTCACCCTGCCGAAACCGCCAAATCCTCATCCTCCTCCCTCAACTATTCTCCACCAAACTCCCAACAACTCCTCAACGCCTCTTCTTCCCAACCACAACCCCAGCTACCCCTCCCCGCCATTCCAATACTGTCCGAACTAGCCAATATGGGCCAAGTCCTTATTAACTTATCACAGCAACTGCCCCTCCACATGAAAGCAACCACAAATAGTATTCGGAACGAACTAGAGCACAAGGTTGATATTCTAGAAGCTGACATCAGCCCCCTATAGGAAGAAGTGCTAATCACTAAAGCCGAAAACCAATCCTTGCAAGAGCAATTGAAGGAAAAACTCACCGAACAGCAAATGCTGATCAATCAGAGAGATGCAGCAATGGAAGCACTTACAGAAAAAGAAGCACTACTGCAGTTTGTCAATGATGAAATCAACAAAATGAAACAAGACATACAAGACAAAGAAGATGCCCGAGTTGCATTGGGCAATCTACTCGACGAAACTAGAAAACAGTTACAAGAACTGACATAGCAGAGTCAAGAACAGCAGTTGCAACACAAAAGAACAGAAGAAGAACTGCATAGAACCAACGATAATTTGAAAGACGTAAATCAAATGCTCAAGCACTACCTACCAAAGGAAGGACAGACACAGAAGCTTATTGCAAATCTCAAACGCGAGAAGGACTCATATATCAGAACTGTAGATTTTCAAGTTCAGGAGATAGAGAGGCGCGAAAATCAACTAGCAAACATTAAAGAAAGAGTACAGAAAATGGAACAACAAATCAAAGAAATGAAGACGTCAAGAGATGCTACATTGGCCAATGACTTTTATCTGCAAGAGGCCTTTCTGCAAACACAAGCAGAAATTTTGTTAACCGAAGCCATAGCTATAAGTTATGTTAGAGTAGATGCCCAAGTACTAGAACCCGATACATTAAAACAATTATTAGAAACACTTAAGAAAAAGATCGCCCCTACATTTAGATTAGCCCGAAACATGTACTTAGAAGGTATAATTAATGAATAGTAACTTTGTAAAAACTTGCGGGTTCGAGTCCACCGGACGTGCCACTGTTAGTCGGCCGTTGGATTGGGACAGATGTAACGGAAATCGTGGCAGAACACGTGCGAAAGGTGGTTACGCACCTATTTGTACTTTCTATATAAAGTAATGAAAAGAAGCGCTCAGAGAGAGAGCGCGGGGAATCTTGGCCTAATTCTCGTGTTATCACCAGACTGTTCGTCTGGTTAGTTGTTTGAATGTTGCGGCAGTGTGTGTTGTTTAGTTTCTGATTGCTCTAGGTCATTGTGTGTAGTTGTGTTATTCTCTCTTGAGTGAGTTTATGCAGTGAACCTTAAGTATTGTTGTAGTGTGCTTGGTCTAAACTCTACGTACGTTGATGTGTTCTGTGTTGTTATCTATTAATCTCGGTTACACAGTGAATTTAGTCCATTCAGTAAGATGTTGGACCGTTGTCTGAAGATTATTCTGGATCATTGTGACAAATTATTCTGTTAGATGTACGAAGTAGTGCTCCTGCCCTTGTTGAACTGCTAAGTACTGATAAGTTTGTGTCAACGTGGTACTCTTTCCCTAAGAACGTTGTACAGAAGTAGTGTTGTTCTCGATCTGCACTTGTACGGTGAGAATTACATATAGTTAAGGGTAATTCCAGCGGGTGTTAGTCTTTATACTATGAGTTGAATCCGTAGGTACTTTATGTGATACGATTGCTTGACTGTGAACGCTGTCTTGATGAAGGTTAGACTACTGTACTGTTGGAGAAGCATATTAATCTGAAGTGATTCGGTACCAACATACAAATCAGTCGGGTACAGTCTAGTTGTTGTTGGTAGCTGAGCTAAGACTATATCCACATTGTCTAAGAACAGTAGATATCAGTTATTTTGGGAACTAAGTACAGGGCCTCTGTCTAGCAGACTCCTACCACTCCCAAGAACCCCAAGAGCCAGTTAAACGCTCATCTAATAGTTAGAACGAACCGTTTAACATCTAACAAAATGTATTCATTCTTAGATGGGTACAGTGGGTATAATCAAGTTAGAATGGCTGAACAGGATATACTGAAGACCGACTTCATTACCAAATAAAGTGTTTTTGCATGTACTGTTATGTGGTTTGGATTAAGAAATGCCCCAAGTACGTTCCAAAGGTGTATGGAGGAAATATTTTCTCCTTACCTTACCTCTTTTATGCAAGTATATCTTGATGATTTTTCGATTTTCGGTAAGATGATAGCACACCTGTTCCATTTACGGTGTTGCTTTGAAAAGTGCAGAGAATACAGACTCTGTTTGAACCCAAACAAATTTGTGTTTGCGGTTTCATGTGGAAAGTTACTTGGTCACATTGTATCTGCACAGGGTATACAGGTGGATCCAGATAAAATCACAGCTGTGTTAGAAGCACTTGTACCCACTACACCTAAGGAAGTAATGCGCTTCATGGGCTAAGTAAGATGGCATGGTCGGCACTTACGGTGGCTTGCTCATTTGGCAATACCACTGAACAAATTAATAACCAAGACCCCTCGACAATTTGACTGGACCCCGGACTGTCAAATTGCTTTTGATCGTCTAAAGGGATTACTAACACAGGTTCCAATCTTACAGCCTCCTCACTGGGATTGCCCATTTCATGTATTTGTTGATGCTTCAGATATAGCAATAGGGAGCGTTCTAATGCAACAAACCGATAAGTGGTTCAGACCAGTGTACTATGCAAGTCGAAGATTAGCCCCTGCTAAAAAGAATTACTCTGTAACAGAGAGAGAATGTCTAGGTCTAGTATATTTGTCAAGAAACTCAGACATTATTTGCTGGGCCGTAAATTTACTTTTCATGTAGATCATGTTGCACTTGTCTATCTTGTTTGGCAACAACATCTAGGTGGTGGATTAGCACGATGGGTTCTGCTTTTACAAGAGTTTGACTACGAAGTTATTCATTGGCCAGGCAGTTCACATGCCTTAGCAGATTTTCTCTCTCGCTTAGATTCCGGTTAAGCTCCGGTCGGTATAGATGACACAACACTGGCAATTTATGTCTTTGAACTGACTAATGATGAAATTACAGACCCACCTATGCCATCTACATATTATGATCAGATCTTGACCTTCCTCAGTGATGGATACCTTCCCTCTCAAACTTCTCCTTTAATACGAAGGAAAATTTCAGTTTTCAGTCACCGATTTCGGTTGATTGCTGGGGAATTATACTATATGGATCACACTGGAGTTTTACTTCGTTGTATTCCACCACATGAAGTTAACTCAGTCATTAATTTGGCTCACTCAATTCCTTCCGGTGGCCATTTTGCTGCAGACTTAACACACCGAAAAATTCTGCAAAGTGGTCTTTGGTGGCCTACTATGTACAAGGATGTATCATAGTTTGTCAAAGAATGTGATAGTTGTCAGAGATCTGGACAGCCCCTGCAACGTCATATTTTCCCTCTACAACCTGTCTTGCCATTAGAGCCTTTTCAGAAGTGGGGTCTAGATTTCATTGCCCCTATTACACCACCAGCAAGCCTCAGTAATAACCGTTATATTTTGACATGTACTGATTATGCTACCAGATGGGCAGAAGCCTGGGCTTTACGGTCTACCACAGCTGTTGTGGTAGCAAAATGTCTACTGAAAGATGTCTTTCCACGTTTTGGCTTACCGCTGGAACTTGTTACAGATCAAGGCACTCATTTTGTCAACAATTTAATGAAAGTACTCACACATTCGTTTCAGGTCACGCATAAATTTATTTCACCATATTATCCTCGTGCAAATGGTTTGGCTGAGAGTACAAACTAGACTTTGTTGAATATGCTTCGAAAACTCATTTTGGAAGCACCGGAAAGATGGGATCAACTGTTACCTGCAGTATTATGGGCATATCGGACTACATACAAGGTAGCAACAGGATTAACCCCTTTCAAACTAGCTTATGGATTGGAAGCAATAGCACCAATGGAGATAGTTATGCCAAGTTTATGAGTAGCAATTGCTCAGAAACTACTACCTGAAGAATCACTATCATTTCGGTTGGATACACTCAGAGAATTATACGAGCATCGATGGCACAGTTTTTTGACTATTCAGGAAGTACAGCTAAGACAAGCTCGAACACATGATCGATATCTAAAGACTCCAATTTTTTTGGTGGGACAACTTGTACTCTTTTACAATGCAAAGTCGAATCGCTCTGCTGGCAAATTCAAGTTACGATCATTTGGTCCCTACCGGATTGCTGAACAAGTGGGCCCAGTAACTTTTCGATTGACCACTTTGACCGAAATTCCTCTTCCAAAGGTGATAAATGGATCAAAGCTGCGGCCGCATCAACAAGCATCTAATCCACATCTGTTTCGCCGAAAATCGCTATTGTGTTTGTGTGATTTGTGTCATTGTGCGTACCTTGTGTTCTGTGTACTTGTGATTGCTGTCTCTGTGTGCACCATGGAAGCTTTGGCTAACTATGCCGCCTTCCGTGATGGACTCCCTGCCGATGTAGGAGAGTTCTTACGTATTTGTGGGCTATCCAATTTCGCTGAACTGCCTTGGCATTCAGTGGAATCCCACCCCTTCTTTGCCCAGATCATCTCCACCATCGCCAACACACCTGCCACTGAGCAGAGTTGGCCGATCACCTCCCTCCCATCCCGTACATTGATCACCTTCCAAACATTCGCTGAGTCATTCTGACTCCCTTTGCAAGGTCGAGAAAATGGCCCGAACCTCCCCGTAGCAACAATGACCCAATTATTTCCTAGGTATTCGTCAAACGAATACGCGATCCTTTGTCGATCGGAACCTGAGAGATCAGCCCTCCAATTCTTAGTAGCTATCCTCAACCTACAGAAACATACTTATGGAATATCTCGTCCCTTCTACTCCGCCATAGACTTAGCCGCCCGAGAACTAGTGAATTTTGTGTCCTATTTCTTCCACCGCATTCATAAAGAATGCGTAGCAATCATCAAACAGGTAAACAAGGGAGGAATGCCAAGATCGAGACTCCCTCATATCATATCCTTCCTATTTCCAGCCATCCTTGCAGCACAACCACCACCCTAAGGCCCGGTCCTACGACATGAAGAGTCTGTGCAATTATGGGACGACGATGAAGAAGATGAAGAGGAGCTAAATCAACTCTTCCACCGGAAGAGAATCAGAATCAGTTCTTTTGCGTGAAGCACAGGGATCAGTCGAAGGAAACAAAGATGATGATAAGGAAGAAGAAAAGCATGATGAAGAAACCTTCCACGAGACCGCCACATCGATGCAGCATGAATCCTCCGTGCAGTCATCTTCACAAGGGCAACAAGAACAGGAGGATCACACTAAAACCGACACAAGCTCATTAGAAGAGGCATCACAGTAATAATCGGAGCCGAAAAAACAAACAGATGAAGAACAGGTAGCTAAGGACATTTTTGACGAACTGCTCAGAGCAGTAGAATCTGCAATTGCTGATACCGCCGACACTGCATAACAAACCGTAGATAAGGTAACACAATCTCATTCTCTCCTTCCCACTCCCCCACCGGAGCCGCCACTCGACCCCATTATCCCTATCCAACCCATCCAACCCAACGAACCCACTGACTTTTCATCCTCATCCCCCAACTACTCTCCATCGAACTCCCAGCAACTGCTCACCGCCTCCTCATCCCAACCACGACCTCAACTACCACTTCCTTCAACCCCTACAATCTCTGAACTTGCAAACATGGGCTAACTATTAATTCAATTATCACAGCAATTGCCAATCCAGATGAGAGAAGTCACCACTAATATTTGGAATGAGCTAAAACACAAGGTGGATGTCCTAGAAGCAAATATCACGCCTCTACAGGAAGAGATAGATGCCGTCAAAGCAGAAAACCATCTACTGCACTCTCAAATTACCCATCTCCAAGCCCAGCTTGCAGAACAACAGAAAATTGCCGATCAAAGAGATACCGCATTGGCAGATCTCAACCAAAAGGATAAGTTACTAAGCAAAGCACATGCCAAAATCAGTCAGTTAAAGCTAGATCTACAGGATAAAGAAGATGCTAGAGTAGCATTAGATAATTTATTAGAAGAGACCAGAGTGCAACTCGATGAAGTGGTACAGAAAGGCCAAGAACAACACGATCTGGCAATGAAGACTGCGGAAGAACTACAAAGATACAAGGATCAATTAGCTGATGTAAATAATATGCTCAAACATTATTTGTCAAAAGAAGCTCAAACACAGAACAGATCTACGCAGAGAAAGGGACGCATACTCCAGAACGATCCAGTTCCAGAATCAAGAGATTGAGAGACGAGGAAATCAACTGAACAATAAAAAAGAAAGAGTAATCAGTATAGAAAAGCAGGTTGCAGAAATGAAGACATCTAGAGATGCGGCTTTGTCCAACGAATTCTACCTACAAGAAGCTTTTCTGCAAACGCAAGCAGATATTTTGCTCACCGAAGCCATAGCCTTAAGTTCTGTAAGAATAGATGCACAGTTAATAGAACCGGACACACTCAAACAATTGTTAGAAACTCTAAAGAGAAAGATCGCCCGTACCTTTAGATTAGCCAGAAATATGTACTTAGAAGGCATTATAGATGAGCAGTAGTTTTGTAAAATCTGCAGGTTCAAGTCCACCATGCGTGCCAGAGTGTTAGCGGCTGCCAGATTGGAAGTGTATAACTGAAATCTTGTTTCACACGTGCAAAAGGTTGTTATGCAGACACATTGTATGCTTTTATAAAGCAATTAAAAGAGATGCTTAGTGACGTTCGAGAGATCACCAGACTGTCTCTCTGGGTGATTTGTTTGTAGCGTTACTATGTGTCGAGTTGGTTAATTCAAAGTATCTTGTCTAATTTCTGAGTATTTTGTGTGTATCTGTGTCTCGTCTTGTCTGTTGTTTGTTGGTATCCATTGCGGTTGTGAGTCTCAACTAGTTTGCGTATCGTGTTGTCTCTTTTCTTGGAATGTTCTGCAAGTGTATGGCGAAGTCTGTGCAGTTGTGATAGCTCTTCTGGTATTCAGGTTGTATTAAGTTGTCTTAGTATCGAGGTCCAGGTTCATAAGGTAAAGTTTAAGCTACAGTAGGATTTCTTGGGTTGCGTACTGAACCTTCAGTATGGTGTAGCTGAACACTTGGATTCTCTGTGTCTTCAGACATTGGTCGGATTGTGGTATCCATTTGGTAAAGGTTGAATGATTAATCTTGTTTGTGGTATTTTCAGTAAGTTTATGTGTAGATGCAATATAGCATCTTAGCGTATTCTGTACACGTTGGCTGAGCTAAACTGTGAACTATAATGTCTAAGTACAACAGAATCTTAATAGAGCTCTCGGCATCAGTATATTGCTGTGTGTAAGTGGTTAGTTTGGGAACTAAGTATAGGGCCTCTATCTAACAGACCCCTTCCACTCCCAATTACCCAAGAATCATTTAAACGCACTGCTCACAGTTAGAATAATAGCGTTTAACAGTAACCATCTTTACCATGCTTGTATAAGTTATCACCAATGAGTGAGTAATCTAGGGCTTCTTGTTCTAAACTTCTTTTCCTATCCAACGTCATCTCTTGAGGGAATTCTTTTGTCCTCAGGAAGGCTACCAATGATTCACTCCAATCTGGTATTAGAGACACTTGGTACAGTGTAGCATGCTCCACAAGTGGTCTAATATGACAGACTGAGCATTCCGTACACATCTTATGGACATCTGCTTCCATAGTGGCCCAATGCACTCCGAATCTCCTTAGCGTCTGTAGGGTTCGTTGCCTTGAGTAATGTTGCTCTAATGCACCTACATGTGCTAATTGCAACCATTTAGCATATTCATCCTCTTCCACACAATAGGCTAAAATTCCTTGATCAGTATGCTTGTACATACTTCTTGCCATTATATGGTCCTTTTGGGCTTTCACTATCTCCCTATCTTGAGTGTTCATTACTGGGTGGTTAGGCCCGTATGTCAATATTGGAACTAATGGCTTAGCCCACTGAGGTACCACTTCCAAATTAAACAATTAAACATCAGGAAGATCATCTCATACTCCTTGTGGGGCTTCTCCAGATGTGAGCCTAGAGAGATGGTTTGCTGTCAAATGAGTCTTCGCTTTCCTCACCACAACCTCAAAGTCATATTCCATTAGCAAGAGGAACCATCTTACTAATCTGCCTATATTGCATGGCTTGTTCATTAAGTACAACAATGCCTGATGGTAAATATAAAATTTAAACTTATTTGCAAGCAAATAGTTTCTAAACTTTTTAACCGCATATACCATGTCTAATCCCTCTCGTTCGGTGGTGGTATAGTTTCGTTCAGCTGCATTCAATTGTCTACTAGCATAAGCAATTCGAAGATCCAAATTACCTTCACCAGTTGGTTGTGAAAGCACACAACCAATAGCATAATTGGATGCATCCACGTGAACATGAAAGGGCTTATTCCAATCTGGTGTGGTCAAGATTGGTGCTAAACATAATCGTCATTTAAGCTCATTGAAGGAGTTCTCACATTCTTCAGTCCACTCAAAGTTATTCAAAAGTTTGTACAGAGGCTTTGCGATGATGGCATACATATGTATGAAACATCGGCAATAACCACAATGCCGCATGAAATCTTGCACTTGCTTGACATTCCTTGGCCTCGCTAACTCTACGATAGCTTTCACCTTCTCTTCATCTGTGGATATGCCATTTTTTGACACTATGTGTCCTAGAAACTTGCCTTGCCTGACCATGAAAACACACTTTTTTAAGTTCAAGCAGACTTGATATTCTCTACATTTGTCAAAGATTTGCCTAAGTTCAGGTATATGTGTCTGTCTAATGTTGGAATGGGCACACAGATCATCAACATAGACTTCTAAATTCTTCCTCAAGAACTCTTTAAATACATGACACATCAGTCTCTCAAAGGTAGTGGGTGCATTGATGAGGCCAAATGGCATGAACTGAAAAGCAAATATGCCCCACTCTATGGCAAAAGCCTTCTTATGCTAATCTTTTGGAGCTATGGCTACCTGATTGTAGCCTGAAAATCCATGAAGGAAGCAATACACTTCCTTGCCTGCTACTCTTTTCAAGAGATGCTCAGTGATAGGAAGCAGATAGTTATCCCCAATAGTGGTTGCATTAACCTTCTTCAAGTTAATGCACACATGTAGCTTTCCATTCTTCTTGGGCACCACTACTATGGGGGATACCCACTCAGTGTGCTCAATTTCGTAGATGAATCCAGCTTCCACCAAGCGATCTATCTCTTCTTTGATCTTAGTTGCATCGTTATCGTTATATGTATATGGCTTTTGTTTAGAAGGTTTGGCATCTGAGGTCACGGGGATAGTGTGTGAGAAAATGTCAGGATCTACACCTTTCAGATCTTTGTAGCTCCAAGTGAATACATCTCTGTACTCTCTTAACAAGGATATCCACTCGTGCTCTTCTTCTTCCGTCAGGTCATGTCCTATGTAGGTGCATCTTTCTTCTCCTTCTTCTATGGCTACAACTATTTTCTTGGTGGTTTCTTTGTTATCATAGGCCTCTCCTGATTGCCCCTCACGTTTAAGCATTCTTACCATGACTCTTCTATCATCTATTTCATACTTCTTAAAATTTTTTGGGACCTCAAACAAAGATTCTTCTTCTTCTGGTGTGACTTCTTTCTTCTTCTGCTTCTTGCCTTCACTCTTGCCGGCCACTTGTGTGGTTAACCTCACTTCCTTTATAAGCTCTTCATGTCTCTAAGGATGAGCCTCTACCACATAGAAGTATTCTTCATCTGATGCAAAAGGTGGGTCCATAGTGATTGACTCTAGATCGGAGTCTTGCATCCTCGAATGCATCAGTGCTAGGTTCACATTCTTCAAAAACTAAATCTCCCATGATTGGCTCTATGCAAAAAGCTAAAATGTCATAGCCATCCTCATCACAATGGGGTGTCCATTGTTCTTCATTGATGGCTACATCCATTGTTGCTAAAATTTCTGCCAAGCTGTGAGGTTCAAATTCTTCGTCCGAAAATACTATAGGCGCATAGGCTGGGTCCTGAATTGATCTATGGGTTTCCTTCGCACCTATCTCTCTAGAATTTTCTCTCTTCTCTTCTTCTATTGCTACTTTACACATCCATAAGTAAGTGTCTTCATGCATCCATGAGGATCTTGATCCGCACCGATTCTGTATCATCTTTGGCTCTATGGATGGGGTTCCATTGGATGGGGTGTACATCTCTATGAGAGTAATCCTTGAGATTGACTTTGTTCGTGACACCTAAGTGTTGCAAATACAAGGAATTGGTTCCCCAATCCTGTACCACTTGCAACTGTCACATAAATGGTCTTCCCAAAATCATCTCATAGGCATGGTTCTTGCTAAAATCACATATGGCAAAAGTATGCTTAAACTCAACACCACTAGTAGTGAGAGTTATTCCTTCTAACAACCCTAAGGGTCTCTCTATGTGACCGTCAACCATTTGCAATTTCATTCTTGTTGGTCTGAGTGCTAGATTGCCCCAACGCTTCCATAGGGAAATGGTTGCAATTGCAACTCCTGCACCTCAGTCCAGAATTGCCTTGGTTGTGTATCCTTGATGGGTGATGGGGAGATAAGTGTTTCCTTCTTCTCCTTCACTCATATCTCCTATCTTTTCTAGAGGTATTTCTGGTACTCTCCTATGACTCGCCACTTTGGAATGAGGTTTTGCTACTTCTGGCACTTGTTTGGCTACATGTTTCCACAATACTGGCCTGACTTTGAGTAACTTTTCTAAAGTGAGGTTGCACTACACTTTAGTGTTTTTCACTACCTCGGTCTTCCTAGGTATCACTGAGACTTCATTTCTTACCATGACAGTGGGAGTTCTCATGCAAGTAGACTTAGATTCCCATGGGCCTATGAAGTGGGGCAGCTCCTGTAAGTAATTAGACTCAAAGTCTAATCTATCATGAGATTGGTTACTCTTGTTCTCCATAAATAGAAGGAATGTCTTGCGGGAATTGATCATGCGCATCATCCACAAGTTCAATGGGAGGGGGCACTTCATTCTCCTTATCCCATTTCTCTTCTTGAATCTCTTGTAGGAACTCTGGTGAATACCTATTCATAGAAGAAGAGGTGTCTGGTTCCGTGGAGTTAGGCACATAAGCTTCCTGGGGGGGGAATGCTCATTCTCTCACTTGGCTTTCTCTCATTTTGAGAAGCGAGTTCCTTTTCTGATTGTGCAATTAGCCTCTCCAATCTTTCTAGCAATCCATCAAAGTGCAACTGTGTCTTAGCTGAACTAGAGATGTTGAAGAGGCGACTGGCTTCAAACATGGTTTGAGCCAATGCTACCATTTTCGCGCAAAGCTTGGTTCTTTCTATCTCCAGTCAGCTCTAGGATAACATTTGTCGTGATCTGTCACATTCGGCCCTTCTTGGATTCTGGCCTGATATGCCTTAAGCATCATGTCTATGTCTTCAGGAGTGGGGTCAGCTAACACTCATCCTACTCTAGGGGGTGGTGGAATTGTATGAGATGGGTTGAAAGATGGTGGATTAGATGGTGATAGGGATGAAGGTGGTCGTGGTATGTTGAGAGTTTGTTTGAGAGGTGAGCTCAACAATTTTGGCTTTTGTTTCTCTTATGCTTTCTTCTAGGTTGCTCATCTTCTTAGCCCATCGTCTTTTCATCCTTTCCCGACTATCTTTCCAGGTTTTAGTCCTCTTCTTGGTCATGCTCTCGGTTTCACTAACCTCAGAACTCTTTTCTTGACTTAAACCTTGGTTCTGGTGCAAAGCGTGGGCTCTAGTGACCACTTGTACTCATGCAGTGGAAGTAACACTTCCTGTAGAGTCTACTACTAACCCAATAACATTAATAGGAGTGATTTTTGGCATACTAGTGGGATTCTTTGCGCAATCTCGTAAGAGATGCTCCTTTCCGCAAACTTTACAAAAGCCTTGAATTGTCAGTGACTGGGGTTGTCTGGGTGCAGGCATGGGGCAATCACGAACAAGGTGATCTCCCTGACATCTGTATCATGGTCCTCTAGGGAATGGGGGTCTTACTTGCCTAGGTTGAGGTCTAGCGTTGGGGTTTGCATACATAACATTTGCATACTCCGACTCCCAACTAGGTTCACTCGGTTCTTCACTATAGTAAGACTCACTATGTTCAGGAGACTGCATGTAGTAAGCCTAGGGGCTGTCAATATGTGTAGAATCAAAGCTATGGTCACTGGGATCACTTTCCGAAGCGCAGGAGGTTTTTGGGCTAGCACTGGTTGAGGTCTCTACTGGGCCTGATATTGGGGTTGGTAGGTTTGTTGAGGCCTAGCATACTGTTGTGGTGGATACTGGTTCTGATATCTTCCCTGTTGTGGAGGTGGCTGAGGGTAATTTTTTCTCACAGCCTATTTGTTATATGGGTAGTCTTGTGCGGTGTGGTTGGTGTATCTTCGTTGTATCGTGCAATACTGGCTACTAGGATTCACTTGGGGTTGCACCATAATAGGGCATACACTTGCAAAATGATCACCTCCACAGGTGTAGCATCGTCTCCCTGGGGTAAATCGAGGTATCTGTTTGCTAGAGACACCTAGTTTCTGAGCTACTTTCTGTGCGAGCTCCTCAATAGATGTGGATTGCCTGGAAGAGAGGCTAGTAGAGCTATCAGAATCTTGGTAGATTTTTGAAAGCTCGAGCTCCTCTCCTAAACTATCCTCTATGTCTATGCACATCTGTACGCATTCTTCTATGGTTCTAGGGTCCTTCAAGTACAGATATGATCTCAACTTTGTACTTAGTAGTCCATCTAGGAATAATGCCACTTGTTTGGCTCGTGTGGGTAACTCAGGAACAGGACACCTCTCTAGGTATTGCCTAAATCTTCTTCCTACAAGTCTAACTGTCTCTTGAGGTGTTTGCTTGAAGCTATGGATCAAAGAGGAGGTATTATGCCTTATACCACTCTTAGAGAATTCAATGATGAAAGCCTCTAGAAGATGGTCTATGCTTCTGAATTGTCTCTCATTTACTGGTTGAAACCATGTAAGAGTGGTGTTTGTAAGGGTTAGACCAAAGGCATTGTACTGCATGAGTAGGTCCTCAACTTGTTCAGCTCTCAAGACTTGCCTAAACTTGGCCACCTGATCATATGGATCTCCAGTGCCATCGAAGTAATTCTTCATGGATTTAACTAGCTGCGTAGGTCTCAAAGTCCTCGTGTGCTGTCTAGATCTTGGTGCATTTCTTTGGTTTCTTGGGGCTCTAGGTCTCTCAATTTCCATTCTATCCATTTCGGTTCTCGTTCTTTCTCTTCCCAATGGGTTGGCAAAACTCACTTCTAGTCTATCTCTACTTCTGTCCCTTTGAGCTCAATGAGCTTGGGATGTTCCCACTCCTGGGTGGCCAAAAGAGACATTAGATCTTGGCTGGGGGAAAAAAAATTCACCCTTCCAAGTGTAGGCATGCCTACCATGCTCCGTGACTACAAAGATTTTCTCTGAAGTATTGTCTAGGTAGGTCACTTTGCCTGGGCTATCAGGATCTTTGAACTCATAAATTATGAGCATTCCTACCTCATTTGGTTGATCAGTCTTATACCTCCAAAAGGCTTCATCAGTCTCTTGGTTCAAGAGCATATCTATACTCTTATTATCTTGGGGAACTCACGCTGGCGTGATAATTCTAGTGAGACCTGATTTGCCTTGAGGCGTTTTAGGCTCTCAACCCAAGTTTCCTTGCTCTAAGCCACCTATGTCCATTTCTGGGATCACATTCCCGAAGTCATCTGTTCTATTTAGGTGACTAGTTACTACGTATATGGTTCCTTCCTTGTCTAGGTATGCTCCATTTTCAAATTTGACAGCTGGATGTTCAATTCCAATGGGTTGGTTAGGGTTTTTAATTTGGACCACAGATCTTCCTAGGCCGTCCTCATAGATGCAAGCACCTAATCGGTTGGTCCTAATGTATTCAAGTTGTGTCTTGTAAGGACCTTCAACCCTTTGTAAGTATGGCACACCTGAACTTCCTGTGGGTCTCTCCATACTGTGAGACATCTCAGACTCATCAGTTTCAGAGCTAGGGTAGTAGGAATGATGGCTCAACTACTGGGCCCAAGACATAGCAGTATGATTGACAGTAGCCTCTGAAGATCTAAGACTTTGTCTATGTCTCCCTAAGTGACATCCTAATCTTAAGTTCATATGCCTAATTGAGTACTCCCAAATTTCCAAAGTACAATTTTGTTGCTACGTTCTTTTGTATTAGTCACTTGTTCTTTTTAATTTTTCTTGGAATGTCACTTCTTGTCTAAACAATCGTTGTTACAAGGAACTCTTAAGTTTTCTGGTACTTGAGGTTGGTCGCTTTCGTTAAATTATTTTCCCTTAGGTTGTTTTGCAAATGGAATTTTTGTATTCTTGCACTTGAGTTATAGTTCTTGGACTTGGTGGTGCTTAACGTAACCCTAATTGATCAAAACCTCTATCCGTGCTTAGCCTATACTAGGAATTGACAAAGGGTGTTGAGAATTTCCAACCTTTAGTTTCTCTCCTTGGTTGCTCTTGTGTGCCTAGGAAGCGTATTCCCAAGCGTGCACTTACTCTTGCTTCAAATACCCTTCGATGCTCTCAAAGGACCTGTAAAAGTCCCAAAGTTAGCTCAAGAATTAAATTCAATTGACACAATAAACCCATTTTCATTCATGTATTTCAGAGATCAAATTGTTCTTTGGCTTTGTGCAAAACAATCCTAAAAATCCCTCAATTTTCTTCCCCCTAGGTATGGTCAACTTGAAAATAGTATGGCTTTGTCCTTCGCGAGGGTTCTCTCGTTCGTAGTACTCCCCACGAGCTTTTCAACAAAACAAAAATCACATCAAATAAATTTTGTATGAGAAAGTTATGTCAGTTCAGGGTTTAAGGGTCAAAACAGGGTTCAAGCAGGCTAACAGGCAAACAGGACTTCTCGAAATATTTTGTGTAGCGGCCTCACAATGCTCTAGTAAACCTTAAATGCTTCCAGGCATTAGCCAAAAATAGACCAATATTTTTTTGCCCTAAAAAATGGCCAAAATTGCCCATCAATCGCGATCGAGTGGTATGTCCATCGCGATTGATATGTCAGTTGTGATCAACGTGTCGGTCCCGATTGACAGGTCCGTCATGGCTGTCAGTCGCGATTGATGGGTCAATCGTGATTGACACATGGCCCAAAAAATCAATCCGTCGTGGTAAAAGGATCGTTCAATCTGTCGATCACGATTGATGGGTCGATCGCGATTGACAGGTCCATCACAAGGGTTCTCTCGATCGTAATACTCCCCACGAGCTTTTCAACAAAACAAAAATCACAGCAAACAGATTTCGTATGAGAAAGTTATATTAGTTCAGGGTTCTAGGGTTAAAATAGGGTTCAAGCCGGCTAACAGGCAAACAAGACTTCTTGAAATATTTTGTGTAGCACCCTCACAATGCTTTAGTAAACCTTAAATGCTTCCAGGCATTAGCCAAAAATAGACCAATATTTTTTTGCCCTAAAAAATGGCCAAAATTGCCCATCAATCAGGATCGAGTGGTCTATCAATTGCGATTGATATGTCAGTCGCGATCGATATGTCGGTCGCGATTGACAGGTCCGTCGTGGCTATCAGTCGTGATTGATGGGTCAAGCACGATTGACACATGGCCCAAACATTCGGTCCATCATGGTCAAAGGATCGTTGACTCTATCGATCGTGATTGATAGGTCGGTGGTAAGCGCTCTCTCGGTCATAGTACTCCCCACGAGCTTTTCAACAAAACAAAAATCACAGCAAACGGATTTCGTATGAGAAAGTTATGTCAGTTGAGGGTTCTAAGGTTTAAATAAGGTTCAAGCAGGCTAACAGGCAAACAAGACATCTCGAAATATTTTGTGTAGCGGCCTCATAATGCTCTAGTAAACCTTTAATGTTTCCACGCATTAGCCATAAATAGACCAATAGTTTTTTGCCCTAAAAAATGGCCAAAATTTCCCGTCAATCGCGATCGAGTGGTTTGTCAATCACGATTGATATGTGAGTCTCGATCAACGTGGCGGTCATGATTGATAGGTCCCTCGTGGTTGTCAGTCGCGATTGATGCGTCAATCACGATTGACTTATGTCCGTCATCGTCAAAGGATCATTGACTCTGTCGATCATGATTGATGGGTCGATCACGATTGAGAGGTCCGTCGCGAGGGTTATCTCGATCGTCATACTCCCCACAAGCTTTTCAACAAAACAAAAATCACAGCAAACGGATTTCGTATGAGAAAGTTATGTCAGTTCAGGGTTCTAGGGTTAAAACACGGTTCAAGGAGGCTAACAAGCAAACAGGACTTCTCGAAATATTTTGTGTAGCAGCCTCACAATGCTCTAGTAAACCTTAAATCCTTCCAGGCATTAGCCAAAAATAGACCAATATTTTTTTACCCTAAAAAATGGCCGAAATTGCCCATCAATCGCATTCGAGTGGTCTGTCAATCGCGATTGATATGTTAGTCGCGATCGACATGTCGGTCGCGATTGAGAGGTCCGTCGTGGCTGTCAGTCACGATTGATGGGTCAATCATGATTGACATGTGGCCCGAAAATGTAGTGCATCATGGTCAAAGGATCATTGACTCTATCGATCATGATTGATGGATCGATCGGGATTGACAGGTCCCTCGCGAGGGTTTTCTTCCTCGTAGTACTCCCCACGAGCTTTTCAACAAAATAAAAATCACAACAGATTTCATATGAGAAAGTTATGTCAGTTTAGGGTTCTAGCGTTAAAACAAGGTTCAAGCAGGCTAACAGGCAAACAGGACTTCTCGAAATAATTTGTGTAGCGGCCTCACAATTCTCTAGTAAACCTTAAATGCTTCCAGGCATTAGCCAAAAATGGACCAATATTCTTTTGCCCTAAAAAATGGCCGAAATTGCCCGTCAATCCCGATCGAGTGGTTTGTCAATCGCGATTGACATGTCAGTTGCGATCGACGTGTCGGTCGCGATTGATAGGTCTGTCGTGGCTGTCAGTCCTGTTTCATGGGTCAATCGCGATTGACACGAGGCCCAAAAATGCAGTCCGTTGTAGTCAAAGGATCATTGACTCTAGCGATCGTAATTGACAGGTGTGTTGTGAGGTTCTCTCCATTGTAGTACTCCCCACGAGCTTTTCACCAAAACAAAAATCACAACAAATAGATTTCATATGAGAAAGTTATGTCAGTTCAGGGTTCTAGGGTTAAAACAGGGTTTAAGCAGGCTAAAAGGCAAACAGGACTTCTCAAAATATTTTGTATAGCGGCCTCACAATGCTCTAGTAAACTTTAAATGTTTCCAGGCATTAGCCACAAATAGACCAATATTTTTTTGCCCTAAAAAATGGCCTAAATTACCCGTCAATTGCAATCGAGTGGTTTATCAATCCCGATTGATATATCAGTCACCATCGACATATCGGTCATGATTAACAAGTCCGTCGTGGCTATCAGTCGTGATTGATGGGTCAATCGTGATTGACACGTGGCCTGAAAATTCAGTTTATCATGGTCAAAGGATCGTTGACTCTATCGATCGTGATTGATGGATCGATTGCGATCGATAACTCCGTCGCGAGGGTTCTGTCGGTCGTAGTACTTCCCACGAGCTTTTCAACAAAACAAAAATCACAGCAAACAGATTTCGTATGAGAAAGTTATGTCAATTCAGGGTTCTCAAAATATTTTGTGTAGCGACCTCACAATGCTCTAGTAAACCTTAAATGCTTCCAGGCATTAACCAAAAATACATCAATATTTTTTTGCCCTAAAAAGTGGCCGAAATTGCCCGTCAATCACGATCAAGTGGTCTGTCAATCGTGATTGGTATGTTATTCGCGATCGACGTGTCGGTCGCGATTGACAGGTTCATTGTGGCTGTCAGTCGCGATTAATGGGCCAATCGAGATTCACACGTGGCCCAAAAATTCAGTGCGTCTTGGTGAAAGGATCGTTGACTCTATCGATCAGGATTGATGGGTCGATCGCAATTCACAGGTCCATCGCGAGGGTTCTCTCGGTCATAGTATTCCCCACGAGCTTTTCAACAAAACAAAAATCACAGCAAATGGATTTAGTATGAGAAAGTTCTGTCAGTTCAAGGTTCTAGGGTTAAAACAGGGTTCAAGGAGGCTCACAGGCAAACAGGACTTCTCGAAATATTTTGTTTAGCGCCCTCACAATGCTCTAGTAAACCTTAAATGCTTCCAGGCATTAGCCAACAATAGACCAATATTTTTTTCCCCTAAAAAATGGCCGAAATTTCCCGTCAATCGCAATCGAGTGGTTTGTCAATCGTGATTCATATGTGAGTTATGATCGACGTGTCGGTCGTGATTGACAGGTCCCTCGTGGCTGTCAGTCGCAATTGATGGGTCAATCACGATTGACACGTGGCCGAAAAATTCCGTCCGTCATGGTCAAAGGATCATTGAGTCTGTCGATCGTGATTGATGGGTCGATCACGATTGACACGTCTGTCGCGAAGGTTCTCTCGGTCGTAGTACTCCCCACGAGCTTTTCAACAAAACAAAAATCACAGCAAACGGATTTCGTATGAGAAAGTTATGTCAATTCAGGGTTCTAGGGTTAAAACACAGTTCAAGGAGGCTAACAGGCAAAGAGGACTTCTTGCAATATTGTGTGTAGTGGCCTCACAATGCTCTTGTACACCTTAAATGCTTCCAGGCATTAGACAAAAATAGAGCATTATTTTTTTGCCCTAAAAATGGCCGAAATTGCCCATCAATCACGTTCGAGTGGTCTGTCAATTGTGATTGATATGTCAGTCATGATCAACGTGTCGGTCGCGAATGACAGGTCCGTCGTGGCTGTCAGTCGCGATTGATGGGTCAATCCTGATTGACACGTGGCCAAAAAATTTAGTCCATCGTGGTGAAAGGATCGTTGAATCTATCGATCATGATTGATGGATCCATCATGATTGACAGGTCCGTCGTGAGGGTTCTCTTGGTCATAGTACTCCCCATGAGCTTTTCAACAAAACAAAAATCACAGCAAACGTATTTCGTATGAGAAAGTTATGTCAGTTCAGCGTTCTAAGATTAAAACAAGGTTCAAGCAGGCTAACAAGCAAATAGGACTTCTCGAAATATGTTGTGTAGCAGCCTTGGAATGCTCTAGTAAACCTTAAATGATTCCAGGCATTAGCCAAAAATAGACCAATATTTTTTGCCCTAAAAAATGGCTGAAATTTCCCGTCAATCGCGATCGAGTGGTTTGTCAATCGCGATTGATATGTGAGTCACAATCGACGTGTCGGTCGCGATTGACAAGTCGCTCGTGGCTATGAGTCGCGATTGATGGGTCAATCATGATTGACACGTGGCCCGAAAATTCACTCCATCGTGGTCAAAGGATCATTGACTCTGTCGATCACGATTGATGGGTCGATCACGATTGATGGGTCCATCACGATTGACAGGTCTGTCGCGAGGGTTCTCTCGGTCGTAGTACTCCCCGCGAGCTTTTGAATAAAATAGAAATCACAGCAAACGGATCTCGTATAAGAAAGTTATGTCAATTCAGGGTTCTAGGGTTAAAGCAGGGTTCAAGGAGGCTAACAGGCAAACAGGACTTCTCGAAATATTTTGTGTAGCGGCCTCACAATGCTCTAGTAAACCTTAAATGCTTCCAGGCATTAGCCAAAAATAGACCAATATTTTTTTGCCCTAAAAAATGACCGAAATTGCCCATCAATCGCGTTCGAGTGGCCTGTCAATCGCGATTGATATGTCAGTCGTGATCGACCTGTCGGTCGCGATTGACAGGTCGGTCGTGGCTTTCAGTCGCGATTAATGGGTCAATCGTGATTGACATGTGGCCCGAAAATTCAATCCGTCATGGTCAAAGGATCGTTGACTCTATCGATCCCGATTGATGGATCGATTGCAATTGACAGGTCCATCGCGAGGGTTCTCTCGGTCGTAGTACTCCCCACGAGCTTTTCAACAAAACAAAAATCACAACAAACGGATTTCATATGAGAAAATTATGTCAGTTCAGGGTTCTAGGGTTAAAACAGCGTTCAAGCACGCTTACAGGAATACAGGATTTCTCCAAATATTTTGTGTTGATTGCGGGGGTTCTCTCGGTCATAGTGCTCCCCACGAGCTTTTCAACAAAACAAAAATCACAGCAAACGGATTTCATATGAGAAAGTTATGTCAGTTCAGGTTCGTCGTGGCTGTCAATCGCCATTGATAGGTCAATCGCGATTGACACGTGGCCCAAAAATTCAGTGCATCATGGTCAAAGGATCATTGACTCTGTCAATCGTGATTGATGGGCCAATCGAGATTGATGGTCCATCATGAGGGTTCTCTCAGTCGTGGTACTCCCCACGAGCTTTTAAACAAAACAAAAATCATAGCAAATGGATTTCATATGAGAAAGTTATGCCAGTTCAGGGTTCTACGGTTAAAACAGGGTTCAAGCAGGCTAACAGGCAAGTAGGACTTCTCGAAATATTTTGTGTAGCGGCCTCACGATGCTCTAGTAAACCTTAAATGCTTCTAGGCATTAGCCAAAAATAGACCAATATTTTTTTCCCTAAAAAATGGCCAAAATTGCCTGTGAATCGCGATCGAGTGGTCTGTCAATCACGATTGATATGTCAATCGCAATCGACGTGTCGGTCGTGATTCACAAGTCTGTCGTGGCTGTCAGTCACGATTGATGGGTCAATCATGATTGACACATGGCCCAAAAATTTTGTATGTCCTGGTGAAAGGATCGTTGACTCTGTAGATCGCAATTGATGGGTCGATCGGGATTGACACGTCCATCGCGAGGGTTCTCTCGATTGTAGTAGTCCCCACGAGCTTTTCAACAAAACAAAAATCACAACAAATGGATTTCGTATGAGAAAGTTATGTAAGTTCAGGGTTCTAGGGTTAAAACAGGGTTCAAGGAGGCTAACACGCAAACAGGACTTCTCAAAATATTTTGTGTAGTGGCCTCACAATGCTTTAGTGAACCTTAAATGCTTCTAAGCATTAGCCAAAAATAGACCAATATTTTTTTGCCCTAAAAAATGGCCGAAATTGCCCGTCAATCGCGATCGCGTGGTCTATCAATCACGATTGATATGTCCGCCGCAATCGACGTGTCGGTCGCAATTGACAGGTCCGTCGTGGCTGTCACTCGCAATTGATGGATCAATTGCAATTGACACATGGCCCGAAAATTAGTCCGTCGTGGCTGTCAATCGCGATTGATGGGTCAATCGTGATTGACACGTGGCCCGAAAATTCACTCCGTCATGGTCAAAGCATCGTTGACTCTGTCGATCATGATTGATAGGTCCATCACGATTGAGAGTTCCGTCGCGAGTGTTCTCTCGATCCTGGTAAAACAATTGTTGTCTGGATCAGTCGTGATTGAGAGGTCCGTCGGGACTGTCGGTCGCGATTGATGGGTCGATCGTGACTGATGGGTCGGTCGCGATTGACACGTGGCACGCGTAAATTCTTTCGATCGTGGTCAGTAGGTTGTTGACTTTGTCGGTCGCGATCGAGGTGTCGGTCGCGATTCACAAGTCCGTCGGTAGTTGTCAGTCGTCGTTTGTCGATTGCGATTGATGGGTCAATCGCGATTGACATAAAACAGAGGCATATTAAAATTTTAAGCACATATTTAGGAAGCTCTAAGCATGCACATCATGATTATGTACTTAGTTTAGCAAAATGTTCACTTTTTTTGTCGGTCGCGATTGATAGAGGCCAACGCCTTGGGACCTGCACAATCAAATGTTTTACGTGCTGGAGCGGGTGCAACTGTCGGTCGCAATTGATAGGTCCGTCGTGGCTGTCACTCATGATTGACTTCTCAAAATATTTTGCGTAGCGGCCTCACAATGCTCTAGTAAACCTTAAATGCTTCCACGCATTAGTTAAAAATAGACCAATATTTTTTTGCCCTAAAAAATGATCGAAATTGCCCGTCAATCACGATCGAGTGGTCTGTCAATCGTGATCGTAATTGACAGGTGTGTTGTGAGGTTCTCTCCATTGTAGTACTCCCCACGAGCTTTTCAACAAAACAAAAATCCCAACAAATAGATTTCGTATGAGAAATTTATGTGAGTTCAGGGTTCTAAGGTTAAAACAGGGTTTAAGCAGGCTAACAGGCAAACAGGACTTCTCAAAATATTTTGTATAGCGGCCTCACAATGCTCTACTAAACTTTAAATGCTTCCAGGCATTAGCCACAAATAGATCAATATTTTTTTGCCCTAAAAAATGGCCTAAATTACCCATCAATTGCGATCGAGTGGTTTATCAATCCCGATTGATATGTCAGTTGCCATCGACATGTCGGTCGTGATTGACAGGTCCGTCGTGGCTATCAGTCGTGATTGATGGGTCAATCGTGAATGACACGTGGCCTGAAAATTCAGTCTGTCATGGTCAAAGGATCGTTGACTCTATCGATCGTGATTGATGGGTCGATCGCGATTGACAAGTCCATCGCGAGGGTTCTGTCGGTCGTAGTACTCCCCACGAGCTTTTCAACAAAACAAAAATCATAGCAAACAGATTTTGTATGAGAAAGTTATATCAATTCAGGGTTCTCGAAATATTTTGTGTAGCGACCTCACAATGCTCTAGTAAACCTTAAATGCTTCTTGGCATTAGCGGAAAATACATCAATACTTTTTTGCCCTAAAAAATGGCCAAAATTGCCCGTCAATCATGATCGAGTGGTCTGTCAATCCTGATTCGTATGTGAGTCATGATCGACGTGTCGGTCGCAATTGATAGGTCCCTCGTGGCTGTCAGTCGCAATTGATGGGTCAATCACGATTGACACGTGGCCCAAAAATTCAGTCCGTTGTGGTCAAAGGATCATTGAGTCTGTCGATCGCGATTGATGGGTCGATCATGATTGACAGGTCTGTCGCAAAGGTTCTCTCGATCGTAGTACTCCCCACGAGCTTTTCAACAAAACAAAAATCACAATAAACGGATTTCGTATGAGAAAGTTATGTCAGTTCAGGGTTCTAGGGTTAAAACACGGTTCAAGGAGGCTAACAAGCAAACAGGACTTCTCGAAATATTTTGTGTAGTGGCCTCACAATGCTCTTGTAAACCTTAAATGCTTCCAAGCATTAGACCAAAATAGAGCATTATTCTTTGCCCTAAAAAATGGCCGAAATTGCCCATCAATCGCGTTTGAGTGGTCTGTCAATTGTGATTGATATGTCAGTCGCGATCAACGTGTAGGTCGCAATTGACAGGTCCGTCGTGGCTGTCAGTCACGATTGATGGGTCAATCTTGATTGACACGTGGCCTGAAATTTTAGTCAATCGTGGTGAAAGGATCATTGACTCTATCGATCATGATTGATGGATCCATCATGATTGACAGGTGTGCCGCGAGGGTTTTCTCAGTCGTAGTACTCCCCACAAGCTTTTCAACAAAACAAAAATCACAACAAACGGATTTCATATGAGAAAGTTATGTCAGTTCAGGGTTCTAGGGTTAAAACAGAGTTCAAGCAGGCTAAGAGGCAAACATGACTTCTCGAAATATTTTTTGTAGCGGCCTCACAATGCTCTAGTAAACCTTAAATGCTTATAGGCATTAGCCAAAAATAGACCAATATTTTTTCCCTAAAAAATGGCCGAAACTGCTCGTCAATCACGATCGAGTGGTCTGTCAATCACGATTGATATGTCAGTCGTGATCGACGTGTTGGCCGCGACTGACAGGTCCGTCGTGGCTATCACTCACGATTGATGGGTCAATCACGATTGAAACATTGCCCGAAAATTCAGTCCATCATGATCAAAGGATCGTTGACTCTCTCAATCGTGATTGATGGTTCGATCCAGATTGAGAGGTCCATCCCAAGGATTGTCTTGATTGTAGTACTCCCCACGAGCTTTTCAACAAAACAAAAAACACAGCAAACGGATTTCGTATGAGAAAGTTCTGTCAGTTCAGGGTTCTAGGGTTAAAACAAGGTTCAAGTAGGCTAACAAGCAAACAGGACTTCTCAAAATATTTTGTGTAGCGGCCTCACAATGCTCTAGTAAACCTTAAATGCTTCTAGGTATTAGCAAAAAATAGACCAATATCGTTTTGCCCTAAAAAATGGCCGAAATTGCCCGTCAATCGCGATCGTGTGGTCCGTCAATCATGATTGATATGTCAGTCGCGATCAACGTGTCGGTTGCGATTGACAAGTCCATCGTGGCTGTTAGTCATGATTGATGGATCAATCGTGATTGACACGTGGCCCAAAAATTTAGTCGATGGTGGTCAAAGGATCGTTGACTCTATCGATCGTGATTGATGGATCCATCGTGATTGACAGATCCGTCGTGAGGGTTCTCTCGGTCGTAGTACTCCCCATGAGCTTTTCAACAAAACAAAAATCACAGCAAACGTATTTCGTATGAGAAAGTTATGTCAATTCAGGGTTCTAAGGTTAAAATAAGGTTCAAGCAGGCTAACAAGCAAATAGGACTTCTCGAAATATGTTGTGTAGCAGCCTCGGAATGCTCTAGTAAACCTTAAATGCTTGCAGGCATTAGCCAAAAATAGACCAATATTTTTTGCCCTAAAAAATGGCCGAAATTTCTCGTCAATCGCGATTGAGTGGTGTGTCAATTCCGATTGATATGTGAGTCACGATTGACGTGTCGGTCGGGATTGACAGGTCGTTCGTGGCTGTGAGTCACGATTGATGGGTCAATCACGATTGACACGTGGCTCAAAAATTCAGTCCGTCGTGGTCAAAGGATCATTGACTCTATCCATCACGATTCATGGGTCGATCACGATTGACAGGTCTGTCGCGAGGGTTCTCTCGGTCGTAGTACTCCCCGCGAGCTTTTGAAAAAAAAAGAAATCACAGCAAACAGATCTCGTATGAGAAAGTTATGTCAATTTAGGGTGCTAGGGTTAAAACAAGGTTCAAGGTGGCTAACAGGCAAACTTGACTTCTAGAAATATTTTGTGTAGCGGCCTCACAATGCTCTAGTAAACCTTAAATGCTTCCAGGCATTAGCCAAAAATAGACCAATATTTTTTTGCCCTAAAAAATGACCGAAATTGCCCATCAATCGCGTTCGAGTGGTCTGTCAATCGCGATTGATATGTCAGTCGTGATCGACGTGTCGATCGCGATTGACAGGTCGGTCGTGGATGTCAGCCGCGATTGATGTGTCAATCGTGATTGACATGTGGCCCGAAAATTCAGTCCATCATTGTTAAACAATCATTGACTCTATCAATCGTGATTGATGGATCGATCGCGATTGACAAGTCCATCGTGAGGGTTCTCTCAGTCATAGTACTCCCCACGAGCTTTTCAACAAAACAAAAATCACAGCAAACGGATTTCATATGAGAAAGTTATGTCAGTTCAGGGTTCAAGGGTTAAAACAGGGTTCAAGCAGGCTTACAGGAAAACAGGACTTCTCGAAATATTTTCTGTGGCGGCCTCACAATTCTCTAGTAAACCTTAAATGCTTCCAAGCATTAGCCAAAAATAGACCAATATTGTTTTGCCCTAAAAAATGGCCAAAATTGCCCGTCAATCGTGATCGAGTGGTCTTTCAATCACGATTGATATGTTAGTCGCGATCGACCTGTCCGTCGCGATGAGGTCCGTCGTGGCTGTGAGTCGCGTTTGATGGGTCAATCTCTGATCATTGACTCTGGCGATCGTGATTGACAGGTGCATCGCGAAGTTCTCTCCATTGTAGTACTCCCCACGAGCTACTCAACAAAACAAAACTCACACCAAAAAGATTTCGTATGAGAAAGTTAGGTCAGTTCATGGTTCTAGGGTTAAAACAGGGTTCAAGTAGGCTAACAGGTAAACAGGACTTCTCGAAATATTTTGTGTAGCGGCCTCACAATGCTTCAGTAAACTTTAAATGCTTCTAGGCATTAGCCAAAAATAGACCAATATTTTTTTGCCCTAAAAAATGACCGAAATCGCCCGTCAATTGCGATCGAGTGGTCTTTCAATCTCGATTGATATGTCAGTCGCGATCAACGTGTCGGTCGTGATTGACAAGTTCGTCGTGGCTGTTAGTCGCGATTGATGGGTCAATCGCAATTGACACGTGGCCCGAAAATTCAGTTCATTGTGGTCAAAGGATCGTTGACTCTATCGATCGTGATTGATGGGTCGATCGCGATTGACAGAAACGTAACGACGGTTCTCTTGGTCATAGTACTCTAGATCAGAGTCACTTGCATCCTCGAATGCATTAGTGCTAGGTTCACATTCTTCCAAAACTGAATCTCCCATGATTGGCTCTATGCAAGAAGCTAAAATGTCATAGCCATCCTCATCACAATGGGGTGTCCATTGTTCTTCATTGATGGCTACATCCATTGTTGCTAAAATTTCTGCCCAGCCGTGAGGTTCAAATTCTTCTACTACAGTGCATAGGTTGGGTCATGAATTGATATATGGGTTTCCTTCGCACCTATCTCTCTAGCTTTTTCTCTACGATCGAGAGAACCTTCGCGACAGACCTGTGAATCGTGATTGACCCATCAATCGTGATCAAAAAACTCAATGATCCTTTGACCATGATGAACTCAATTATTGGGCCACGTGTCAATCGTGATTGACCCATGAATTGCGAGTGACAGCCACGAGGGACCTATCAATCGCGACCGACACGTCGATCATGACTCACATATGAATCACGATTGACAGACCACTCGATCGTGAATGACGGGCAATTTCGGCCATTTCTTAGGGCAAAAAAGTATTGATGTATTTTTGGCTAATGCCAAGAAGCATTTAAGGTTTACTAGAGCATTGTGAGGTCGCTACACAAAATATTTCGAGCACCCTGAATTGATGTAACTTTCTCATACGAAATCTGTTTGATACAAAATCGTGACTGATAGCCATGATGGACCTGTCAATCACGACCGACATGTTGATGGTGACTGACATATCAATCGGGATTGATAAACCACTCGATCGTGATTGACGGGCAATTTCGATCATTTTTCAGGGCAAAAAAATATTGGTCTATTTTTCACTAATCCGTGGAAGCATTTAAGGTTTACTAGAGCATTGTGAGGCCGCTACGCAAAATATTTTGAGAAGTCAATCATGAGTGACAGCCACGACGAACCTGTCAATTGCGACCGACAGTTGCACCAGCTCCAGCACGTCAAACATTTGATTGTGCACGTCCCAAGGCGTTGGCCTCTATCAATCACGACCGACAAAAAAAGTGAACATTTTTCTAAACTAAGTACATAATCATGATGTGCATGTGTCAATCCTGACCAACCCATCAGTCGCGATCGACCCATCAGTCGCGATCGACCCATCAATCGCGACCGACAATCCCGATGGACCTCTCAATCACGACTGATCCAGACAACAATTGGTTTACCAGGATCGAGAGAACACTCGCGACGAACCTGTCAATCGTGATCGACCCATCAATCATGATCGACAGAGTCAACGATGCTTTGACCATGACAGCCACGACGGACTAATTTTTGGGCCATGTGTCAATTGCGATTGACCCATCAATCGCGAGTCACAGCCACGACGGACCTGTCAATTGCGACCGACATATCAATCGCGATTGATAGACCCCTCGATCGCGATTGACGGGCAATTTCGGCCATTTTTTAGGGCGAAAGAATATTGATCTATTTTTGGCTAATGCCTAGAAGCATTTAAGGTTCACTATAGCATTGTGAGGCCACTACACAAAATATTTTGAGAAGTCCTGTTTGCGTGTTAGCCTCCTTGAACCCTGTTTTAACCCTAGAACCCTGAACTTACATAACTTTCTCATACGAAATCCATTTGTTGTGATTTTTGTTTTGTTGAAAAGCTCGTGGGGAGTACTACAATTGAGAGAACCCTCACGACAGACGTGTCAATCCCGATCGACCCATCAATTGCGATCTACAGAGTCAATGATCCTTTGACCACGACATAAAGAATTTTTGGGCCATGTGTAAATCATGATTGACCCATCAATTGTGACTGACAGCCACGACAGACCTGTGAATCGCGACCGACACGTCGATCGCAATTGACATATCAATCGTGATTGACAGACCACTCGATCGCGATTGACAGGCAATTTTGGCCATTTTTTAGGGAAAAAAATATTGGTCTATTTTTGGCTAATGCCTAGAAGCATCTAAGGTTTACTAGAGCATCGTGATGCCGCTCCACAGAATATTTTGAGAAGTCCTATTTGCCTGTTAGCTTGCTTGAACCCTGTTTTAATCGTAGAACCCTGAACTGGCATAACTTTCTCATATGAACTCCATTTGCTATGATTTTTGTTTTGTTGAAAAGCTCGTGGGGAGTACCACGATTGAGAGAACCCTCACGATGGACCATCAATCTCGATTGGCCCATCAATCGCAATCGACAGAGTCAATGATCCTTTAACCATGATGCACTGAATTTTTGGGCCACGTGTCGATCGTGATTGACCTATCAATGGCGATTGACAACCACGACGAACCTGAACTGACATAACTTTCTCATATGAAATCCGTTTGCTGTGATTTTTGTTTTGTTGAAAAGCTCATGGCCAGTACTATGACCGAGAGAACCCTCGCGATGAACACAAAATATTTCGAGAAGTCGTGTTTTCTTGAAAGCCTGCTTGAACCCTGTTTTAACCCTAGAACCCTGAACTGACATAATTTTCTCATATGAAATCCGTTTGCTGTGATTTTTGTTTTGTTGAAAAGCTCGTGGGGAGAACTACGACCGAGAGAACCCTCGCGATGGACCTGTCAATTGTGATCGATCCATCAATCGGGATCGATAGAGTCAACGATCCTTTGACCATGATGGATTGAATTTTTGGGCCACATGTCAATCACGATGGACCCATTAATCGTGACTGACATCCACGGTCCACCTGTTAATCGCAACCGATAGGTCGATCGTGACTGACATATCAATCGCGATTGACAGGCCACTCGAACGCGATTGATGGGCAATTTCGGTCATTTTTTAGGGCAAAGAAATATTGGTCTATTTTTGGCTAATGCGTGGAAGAATTTAAGGTTTACTAGAGCATTGTGAGGCCGCTACACAAAATATTTCGAGAAGTCCGGTTTGCCTATTAGCCTCCTTGAACCCTGTTTTAACCCTAGAACCCTGAATTGACATAACTTTCTCATACGAGATCCGTTCGCTGTGATTTCTATTTTGTTCAAAAGCTCGCGGGGAGTACTACGACCGAGAGAACCCTCGTGACAGACCTGTCAATCGTGATCGACCCATCAATCGTGATCGACAGAGTCAACGATCCTTTGACCATGACAGACTGAATTTTCGGACCACGTGTCAATCATGATTGACCCATCAATTGCGATCGATCGTGACTCACATATCAATCGCGATTGACAGACCACTCGATCGCGATTGACGGGAAATTTCGGCCATTTTTTAGGGCAAAAAATATTGGTCTATTTTTGGCTAATGCCTGGAAGCATTTAAGGTTTACTAGACCATTCTGAGGCTACTACACAACATATTTCGAGAAGTCCTATTTGCTTGTTAGCTTGCTTGGACCTTGTTTTAATCTTAGAATGCTGAACTGACATAACTTTCTCATACGAAATATGTTTGCTGTGATTTTTGTTTTGTTGAAAAGCTCATGGGGAGTACTACGACCGAGAGAACCCTCACGAGGGACCTGTCAATCACGATGGATTCATCAATCACAATCGATAGAGTCAACGATCCTTTAACCACGATTGACTAAATTTTTGGGCCACGTGTCAATCACGATTGACCCATCAATCATGACTAACAGCCACGATGGACTTGTCAATCGCGACCGACACGTCGATTGCGACTGACATATCAATCATGATTGACAGACCACACGATCGCAATTGATGGGCAATTTCGTCTATTTTTTAGGGCAAAAAAATATTGGTCTATTTTTGGCTAATGCCTGGAAGCATTTAAGGTTTACAAGAGCATTGTGAGGACGCTACACAAAATATTTCGAGAAGTCCTGTTTGCTTTTTAGCGTGCTTGTTAACCCTAGAACCCTGAACTGACATAACTTTCTCATACGAAATCCAGTTGCTATGATTTTTATTTTGTTGAAAAGCTCCTGGGGAGTACTACAATCAAGACAACCCTTGGGATGGACCTATCAATCCGGATCGAACCATCAATCACCATTGACAGAGTCAATGATCCTTTGATCATGATGGACTGAATTTTCGGGCCACGTTTCAATCGCGATTGACCCATCAATCGTGACTGATAGCCACGACGTACCTGTTAGTTGCGGTCGACACGTCGATTACGACTCACATATCAATCGTGATTGATAGACCACTCGATTGCGATTGATGCGCAATTTCCGCCATTTTTTAGGAAAAAAAATATGGGTCTATTTTTGGCTAATGCCTAGAAGCATTTAAGGTTTACTAGAGCATTGTGAGGCCGCCACACAAAATATTTCAAGAAGTCATGTTTGCCTCTTAGCGATCGAGAGACTCAATGATCCTTTGACCACGATGAACTCAATTTTTGGGCCACGTGTCAATCGTGATTGACCCATCAATTGCGAGTGACAGCCACGAGAGACCTATCAATCGCGACCGACACGTCGATCATGACTCACATATGAATCACGATTGACAGACCACTCGATCGTGAATGACGGGCAATTTCGGCCATTTTTTAGGGCAAAAAAGTATTGATGTATTTTTGGCTAATGCCAAGAAGCATTTAAGGTTTACTAGAGCATTGTGAGGTCGCTACACAAAATATTTCGAGAACCCTGAATTGATGTAACTTTCTCATACGAAATCTGTTTGATACAAAATCGTGACTGATAGCCACGACGGACCTGTCAATCACGACCGACATGTTCATGGTGACTGACATATCAATCGGGATTGATAAACCACTCGATCGTGATTAACGGGCAATTTCGATCATTTTTCAGGGCAAAAAAATATTGGTCTATTTTTCACTAATGCGTGGAAGCATTTAAGGTTTACTAGAGCATTGTGAGGCCGCTACGCAAAATATTTTGAGAAGTCAATCATGAGTGACAGCCACGACGGACCTGTCAATTGCGACCGACAGTTGCACCAGCTCCAGCACGTAAAACATTTGATTGTGCACGTCTCAATGCGTTGGCCTCTATCAATCACGACCGACAAAAAAAGTGAACAATTTTCTAAACTAAGTACATAATCATGATGTGCATGCTTAGATCCTCCTAAATATGTGCTTAAAATTTTAACATGCCTCTGTTTTTTGTCAATCGTGATTGACCCATCAATCACAATCGACAAACGACGACTGACAACTACCGACGGACTTGTCAATCGGGATCGACATCTCGATCGCGACCGACAAAGTCAACAACCTACTGACCACGATCGAAAGAATTTACACGTGCCACGTGTCAATCGTGACCGTCTCATCAGTCGCGATCGACCCATCAATCACGACCGACAATCCCGATGGACCTCTCAATCACGACTGATCCAGACAACAATTGGTTTACCACGATCGAGAGAACACTCGCGACGGACCTGTCAATCGTGATCGACCCATCAATCATGATCGACAGAGTCAACGATGCTTTGACCATGACAGCCACGACGGACTAATTTTCGGGCCATGTGTCAATTCCGATTGACCCATCAATTGCGAGTCACAGCCACGACGGACCTGTCAATTGCGACCGACATATCACTCGCGATTGATAGACCACTCGATCGCGATTGACGGGCAATTTCGGCCATTTTTTAGGGCGAAAGAATATTGATCTATTTTTGGCTAATGCCTAGAAGCATTTAAGGTTCACTAGAGCATTGTGAGGCCACTACACAAAATATTTTGAGAAGTCCTGTTTGTGTGTTAGCCTCCTTGAACCCTGTTTTAACCCTAGAACCCTGAACTTACATAACTTCCTCATACGAAATCCATTTGTTGTGATTTTTGTTTTGTTGAAAAGCTGGTGGGGAGTACTACAATCGAGAGAACCCTCACGACGGACGTGTCAATCCCGATCGACCCATCAATTGCGATCTACAGAGTCAACGATCCTTTGACCACGACATAAGGAAATTTTGGGCCATGTGTAAATCATGATTGACCCATCAATCGTGACTGACAGCCACGACAGACCTGTGAATCGCGACCGACACGTCGATCGCAATTGACATATCAATCGTGATTGACAGACCACTCGATCGTGATTGACAGGCAATTTTGGCCATTTTTTAGGGAAAAAAATATTGGTCTATTTTTGGCTAATCCCTAGAAGCATTTAAGGTTTACTAGAGCATCGTGATGCCGCTCCATAGAATACTTCGAGAAGTCCTATTTGCCGGTTAGCTTGCTTGAACCCTGTTTTAATCGTAGAACCCTGAACTGGCATAACTTTCTCATATGAAATCCATTTGCTATGATTTTTGTTTTGTTGAAAAGCTCGTGGGGAGTACCACGACTGAGAGAACCCTCACGATGGACCATCAATCTTGATTGGCCCATCAATCGCGATCGACAGAGTCAATGATCCTTTAACCATGATGCACTGAATTTTTGGGCCACGTGTCGATCGTGATTGACCTATCAATGGCGATTGACAACCACGACGAACCTGAACTGACATAACTTTCTCATATGAAATCCGTTTGCTGTGATTTTTGTTCTATTGAAAAGCTCGTGGCGAGTACTATGACCGAGAGAACCCTCGCGATGAACACAAAATATTTCGAGAAGTCCTCTTTTCTTGAAAGCCTGCTTGAACCCTGTTTTAACCCTAGAACGCTAAACTGACATAATTTTCTCATATGAAATCCGTTTGCTGTGATTTTTGTTTTGTTGAAAAGCTCGTGGGGAGAACTACGACCGAGAGAACCCTCGCGATGGACCTGTGAATTGTGATCGATCCATCAATCGGTATCGATAGAGTCAATGATCCTTTGACCATGATGGATTGAATTTTTGGGCCACATGTCAATCACGATTGACCCATTAATCGTGACTGACATCCACGGTCGACCTGTTAATCGCGACCGATAGGTCGATCGTGACTGACATATCAATCGCGATTGACAGGCCACTCGAACGCGATTGATGGGCAATTTCGGTCATTTTTTAGGGCAAAGAAATATTGGTCTATTTTTGGCTAATGCATGGAAGAATTTAAGGTTTACTAGAGCATTGTGAGGCCGCTACACAAAATATTTCGAGAAGTCCGGTTTGCCTATTAGCCTCCTTGAACCCTGTTTTAACCCTAGAACCCTGAATTGACATAACTTTCTCATACGAGATCCGTTCGCTGTGATTTCTATTTTGTTCAAAAGCTCGTGGGGAGTACTACGACCGAGAGAACCCTCGCGATAGACCTGTCAATCCTGATCGACCCATCAATCGTGATCGACAGAGTCAATGATCCTTTGACCACGACAGACTGAATTTTTGGGCCACGTGCCAATCATGATTGACCCATCAATCGCGATCGATCGTGACTCACATATCAATCGTGATTGACAGACCACTCGATCGCGATTGACAAGAAATTTCGGCCATTTTTTAGGGCAAAAAATATTGGTCTATTTTTGGCTAATGCTTGGAAGCATTTAAGGTTTACCAGACCATTCTGAGGCTACTACACAACATATTTCGAGAAGTCCTATTTGCTTGTTAGCCTGCTTGAACCTTGTTTTAATCTTAGAATGCTGAACTGACATAACTTTCTCATACGAAATATGATTGCTGTGATTTTTGTTTTGTTGAAAAGCTGATGGGGAGTACTACGACCAAGAGAACCCTCATGACGGACCTGTCAATCACGATGGATTCATCAATCACAATCGATAGAGTCAACGATCCTTTAACCACGATTGACTAAATTTTCGGGCCACGTGTCAATCACGATTGACCCATCAATCATGACTAACAGCCACGATGGACTTGTCAATCGCGACCGACACGTCGATTGCGACTGACATATCAATCATGATTGACAGACCACACGATCGCGATTGATGGGCAATTTTGGCCATTTTTTAGGGCAAAAAAATATTGGTCTATTTTTGGCTAATGCCTGGAAGCATTTAAGGTTTACAAGAGCATTGTGAGGACGCTACACAAAATATTTCGAGAAGTCCTGTTTGCTTTTTAGCGTGGTTGTTAACCCTAGAACCCTGAACTGACATAACTTTCTCATACAAAATCCGTTTGCTATGATTTTTATTTTGTTGAAAAGCTCCTCGGGAGTACTACAATCAAGACAACCCTTGGGATGGACCTATCAATCCGGATCGAACCATCAATCACCATTGACAGAGTCAATGATCCTTTGATCATGATGTGCTGAATTTTCGGGCCACGTTTCAATCGCGATTGACCCATCAATCGTGACTGATAGCCACGACGTACCTGTTAGTCGCGGTCGACACGTCGATTATGACTGACATATCAATCGTGATTGACAGACCACTCGATTGCGATTGACGGGCAATTTCCACCATTTTTTAGGGAAAAAATATTGGTCTATTTTTGGCTAATACCTAGAAGCATTTAAGGTTTACTAGAGCATTGTGAGGCCGCCACACAAAATATTTCAAGAAGTCATGTTTGCCTCTTAGCTTGCTTGAACCCTGTTTTAACCCTAGAACCCTGAACTGACATAACTTTCTCATACGAAATCCGTTTGTTGTGATTTTTGTTTTGTTGAAAAGCTCGTGGGGAGTACTACGACTGAGAGAACCCTCACGATAGACCTGTCAATCATGATGGATCCATCAATCACGATCGATAGATACAACGATCCTTTTACCATGATGGACTACATTTTCTGGCCACGTGTCAATCACGATTGACCCATCAATCGCGACTGACAGCCACGACGGACCTGTCAATCGCGACCGACACGTTGATCGCGACTGACATATCAATCACAGTTGACAGACCACTCGAACGTGATTGATGGGCAATTTCGGCCATTTTTTAGGGCAAAAAATAATGCTCTATTTTTGTCTAATGCCTGGAACCATTTAAGGTTTACAAGAGCATTGTGATGCCACTACACAAAATATTTCAAGAAGTCCTCTTTGCCTGTTAGCCTCCTTGAACCGTGTTTTAACCCTAGAACCCTGAACTGACATAACTTTCTTATACGAAATCGGTTTGCTGTGATTTTTGTTTTGTTCAAAAGCTCATGGGGAGTACTACGACCGAGAGAACCTTCACGACAGACGTGTCAATCATGATCGACCCATCAATCATGATCGACAGACTCAATGATCCTTTGACCATGACGGATTGAATTTTCGGGCCACGTGTCAATCGTGATTGGTCCATCAATTGCGACTGACAGCCACGAGGGACTTGTCAATCACGACCGAAACGTCGATCACGATTCACATATGAATCACAATTGACAAACCACTCGATCGCGATTGACAGGAAATTTCAGCCATTTTTTAGGGGAAAAAAATATTTGTCTATTGTTGGCTAATGCCTGGAAGCATTTAAGGTTTACTAGAGCATTGTGAGGCCGCTACACAAAATATTTCGAGAAGTCCGGTTTGCCTATTAGCCTCCTTGAACCCTGTTTTAACCCTAGAACCCTGAATTGACATAACTTTCTCATACGAGATCCGTTCGCTGTGATTTCTATTTTGTTCAAAAGCTCGCGGCGAGTACTACGACCGAGAGAACCCTCGCGACAGACCTGTCAATCGTGATCGACCCATCAATCGTGATCGACAGAGTCAATGATCCTTTGACCACGACAGACTGAATTTTCGGACCACGTGTCAATCATGATTGACCCATCAATTGCGATCGATCGTGACTCACATATCAATCGCGATTGACAGACCACTCGATCGCGATTGACGGGAAATTTCGGCCATTTTTTAGGGCAAAAAATATTGGTCTATTTTTGGCTAATGCCTGGAAGCATTTAAGGTTTACTAGACCATTCTGAGGCTACTACACAACATATTTCGAGAAGTCCTATTTGCTTGTTAGCCTGCTTGAACCTTGTTTTAATCTTAGAATGCTGAACTGACATAACTTTCTCATACGAAATATGTTTGCTGTGATTTTTGTTTTGTTGAAAAGCTCATGGGGAGTACTACGACCGACAGAACCCTCACGAGGGACCTGTCAATCACGATGGATTCATCAATCACAATCGATAGAGTCAACGATCCTTTAACCACGATTGACTAAATTTTTGGGCCACGTGTCAATCACGATTGACCCATCAATCATGACTAACAGCCACGATGGACTTGTCAATCGCGACCGACACGTCGATTGCCACTGACATATCAATCATGATTGACAGACCACACGATCGCAATTGATGGGCAATTTCGTCCATTTTTTAGGGCAAAAAAATATTGGTATATTTTTGGCTAATGCCTGGAAGCATTTAAGGTTTACAAGAGCATTGTGAGGACGCTACACAAAATATTTCGAGAAGTCCTGTTTGCTTTTTAGCGTGCTTGTTAACCCTAGAACCCTGAACTGACATAACTTTCTCATACGAAATCCATTTGCTATGATTGTTATTTTGTTGAAAAGCTCCTGGGGAGTACTACAATCAAGACAACCCTTGGGATGGACCTATCAATCCGGATCGAACCATCAATCACCATTGACAGAGTCAATGATCCTTTGATCATGATGGACTGAATTTTCGGGCCACGTTTCAATCGCGATTGACCCATCAATCGTGACTGATAGCCACGACGTACCTGTTAGTCGCGGTCGACACGTCGATTACGACTCAGATATCAATCGTGATTGATAGACCACTCGATTGCGATTGATAGGCAATTTCCGCCATTTTTTAGGAAAAAAAATATGGGTCTATTTTTGGCTAATGCCTAGAAGCATTTAAGGTTTACTAGAGCATTGTGAGGCCGCCACACAAAATATTTCAAGAAGTCATGTTTGCCTCTTAGCGATCGAGAGACTCAATGATCCTTTGACCACGATGAACTCAATTTTTGGGCCACGTGTCAATCGTGATTGACCCATCAATTGCGAGTGACAGCCACGAGAGACCTATCAATCGCGACCGACACGTCGATCATGACTCACATATGAATCACGATTGACAGACCACTCGATCGTGAATGACGGGCAATTTCGGCCATTTTTTAGGGCAAAAAAGTATTGATGTATTTTTGGCTAATGCCAAGAAGCATTTAAGGTTTACTAGAGCATTGTGAGGTCGCTACACAAAATATTTCGAGAACCCTGAATTGATGTAACTTTCTCATACGAAATCTGTTTGATACAAAATCGTGACTGATAGCCACGACGGACCTGTCAATCACGACCGACATGTTGATGGTGACGGACATATCAATCGGGATTGATAAACCACTCGATCGTGATTGACGGGCAATTTCGATCATTTTTCAGGGCAAAAAAATATTGGTCTATTTTTCACTAATGCGTGGAAGCATTTAAGGTTTACTAGAGCAATGTGAGGCCGCTACGCAAAATATTTTGAGAAGTCAATCATGAGTGACAGCCACGACGGACCTGTCGATTGCGACCGACAGTTGCACCAGCTCCAACACGTAAAACATTTGATTGTGCACGTCCCAATGCGTTGGCCTCTATCAATCACGACCGACAAAAAAAGTGAACATTTTTCTAAACTAAGTACATAATCATGATGTGCATGCTTAGATCCTCCTAAATATGTGCTTAAAATTTTAACATGCCTCTGTTTTTTGTCAATCGTGATTGACCCATCAATCACAATCGACAAACGACGACTGACAACTACCGACGGACTTGTCAATCGGGATCGACATCTCGATCGCGACCGACAGAGTCAACAACCTACTGACCACGATCGAAAGAATTTACACGTGCCACGTGTCAATCGTGACCGTCCCATCAGTCGCGATCGACCCATCAATCACGACCGACAATCCCGATGGACCTCTCAATCACGACTGATCCAGACAACAATTGGTTTACCACGATCGAGAGAACACTCGCGACGGACCTGTCAATCGTGATCGACCCATCAATCATGATCGACAGAGTCAACGATGCTTTGACCATGACAACCACGACGGACTAATTTTCGAGCCATGTGTCAATTGCGATTGACCCATCAATCGTGAGTCACAGCCACGACGGACCTGACAATTGCGACCGACATATCACTCGCGATTGATAGACCACTCGATCGCGATTGACGGGCAATTTCGGCCATTTTTCAGGGCGAAAGAATATTGATCTATTTTTGGCTAATGCCTAGAAGCATTTAAGGTTCACTAGAGCATTGTGAGGCCACTACACAAAATATTTTGAGAAGTCCTGTTTGTGTGTTAGCCTCCTTGAACCCTGTTTTAACCCTAGAACCCTGAACTTACATAACTTTCTCATACGAAATCCATTTGTTGTGATTTTTGTTTTGTTGAAAAGCTCGTGGGGAGTACTACAATCGAGAGAACCCTCACGACGGACGTGTCAATCCCGATCGACCCATCAATTGCGATCTACAGAGTCAACGATCCTTTGACCACGACATAAAGAATTTTTGGGCCATGTGTAAATCATGATTGACCCATCAATCGTGACTGACAGCCACGACAGACCTGTGAATCGCGACCGACACGTCGATCGCAATTGACATATCAATCGTGATTGACAGACCACTCGATCGTGATTGACAGGCAATTTTGGCCATTTTTTAGGGAAAAAAATATTGGTCTATTTTTGGCTAATCCCTAGAAGCATTTAAGGTTTACTAGAGCATCGTGATGCCGCTCCACAGAATACTTCGAGAAGTCCTATTTGCCTGTTAGCTTGCTTGAACCCTGTTTTAATCGTAGAACCCTGAACTGGCATAACTTTCTCATATGAAATCCATTTGCTATGATTTTTGTTTTGTTGAAAAGCTCGTGGGGAGTACCACGACTGAGAGAACCCTCACGATGGACCATCAATCTTGATTGGCCCATCAATCGCGATCGACAGAGTCAATGATCCTTTAACCATGATGCACTGAATTTTTGGGCCACGTGTCGATCGTGATTGACCTATCAATGGCGATTGACAACCACGACGAACCTGAACTGACATAACTTTCTCATATGAAATCCGTTTGCTGTGATTTTTGTTTTGTTGAAAAGCTCGTCGCGAGTACTATGACCGAGAGAACCCTCGCGATGAACACAAGATATTTCGAGAAGTCCTCTTTTCTTGAAAGCCTGCTTGAACCCTGTTTTAACCCTAGAACCCTGAACTGACATAATTTTCTCATATGAAATCCGTTTGCTGTGATTTTTGTTTTGTTGAAAAGCTCGTGGGGAGAACTACGACCGAGAGAACCCTCGCGATGGACCTGTCAATTGTGATCGATCCATCAATCGGTCTCGATAGAGTCAACGATCCTTTGACCATGATGGATTGAATTTTTGGGCCACATGTCAATCACGATTGACCCATTAATCGTGACTGACATCCACGGTCGACCTGTTAATCGCGACCGATAGGTCGATCGTGACTGACATATCAATCGCGATTGACAGGCCACTCGAACGCGATTGATGGGCAATTTCGGTCATTTTTTAGGGCAAAGAAATATTGGTCTATTTTTGGCTAATGCATGGAAGAATTTAAGGTTTACTAGAGCATTGTGAGGCCGCTACACAAAATATTTCGAGAAGTCCGGTTTGCCTATTAGCCTCCTTGAACCCTGTTTTAACCCTAGAACCCTGAATTGACATAACTTTCTCATACGAGATCCGTTCGCTGTGATTTCTATTTTGTTCAAAAGCTCGCGGGGAGTACTACGATCGAGAGAACCCTCGCGACAGACATGTGAATCGTGATCGACCCATCAGTCGTGATCGACAGAGTCAATGATCCTTTGACCACGACAGACTAAATTTTTGGGCCACGTGTCAATCATGATTGACCCATCAATCGCGATCGATCGTGACTCACATATCAATCGTGATTGACAGACCACTCGATCGCGATTGACGAGAAATTTCGGCCATTTTTTAGGGCAAAAAATATTGGTCTATTTTTGGCTAATGCTTGGAAGCATTTAAGGTTTACCAGACCATTCTGAGGCTACTACACAACATATTTCGAGAAGTCCTATTTGCTTGTTAGCCTGCTTGAACCTTGTTTTAATCTTAGAATGCTGAACTGACATAACTTTCTCATACGAAATATGATTGCTGTGATTTTTGTTTTGTTGAAAAGCTGATGGGGAGTACTACGACCAAGAGAACCCTCATGACGGACGTGTCAATCACGATGGATTCATCAATCACAATCGATAGAGTCAACGATCCTTTAACCACGATTGACTAAATTTTCGGGCCACGTGTCAATCACGATTGACCCATCAATCATGACTAACAGCCACGATGGACTTGTCAATCGCGACCGACACGTCGATTGCGACTGACATATCAATCATGATTGATAGACCACACGATCGCGATTGATGGGCAATTTCGGCCATTTTTTAGGGCAAAAAAAAAATATTGGTCTATTTTTGGCTAATGCCTGGAAGCATTTAAGGTTTACAAGAGCATTGTGAGGACGCTACACAAAATATTTCGAGAAGTCCTGTTTGCTTTTTAGCGTGGTTGTTAACCCTAGAACCCTGAACTGACATAACTTTCTCATACAAAATCCGTTTGCTATGATTTTTATTTTGTTGAAAAGCTCCTGGGGAGTACTACAATCAAGACAACCCTTGGGATGGACCTATCAATCCGGATCGAACCATCAATCACCATTGACAGAGTCAATGATCCTTTGATCATGATGGACTGAATTTTCGGGCCACGTTTCAATCGCGATTGACCCATCAATCGTGACTGATAGCCACGACGTACCTGTTAGTCGCGGTCGACACGTCGATTATGACTGACATATCAATCGTGATTGACAGACCATTGCGATTGACGGGCAACTTCCACCATTTTTTAGGGAAAAAATATTGGTCTATTTTTGGCTAATACCTAGAAGCATTTAAGGTTTACTAGAGCATTGTGAGGCCGCCACACAAAATATTTCAAGAAGTCATGTTTGCCTCTTAGCTTGCTTGAACCCTGTTTTAACCCTAGAACCCTGAACTGACATAACTTTCTCATACGAAATCCGTTTGTTGTGATTTTTGTTTTGTTGAAAAGCTCGTGGGGAGTACTACGACTGAGAGAACCCTCACGATAGACCTGTCAATCATGATGGATCCATCAATCACGATCGATAGATTCAACGATCCTTTTACCATGATGGACTACATTTTCTGGCCACGTGTCAATCACGATTGACCCATCAATCGCGACTGACAGCCACGACGGACCTGTCAATCGCGACCGACACGTTGATCGCGACTGACATATCAATCACAGTTGACAGACCACTCGAACGTGATTGATGGGCAATTTCGGCCATTTTTTAGGGCAAAAAATAATGCTCTATTTTTGTCTAATGCCTGGAACCATTTAAGGTTTACAAGAGCATTGTGATGCCACTACACAAAATATTTCAAGAAGTCCTCTTTGCCTGTTAGCCTCCTTGAACCGTGTTTTAACCCTAGAACCCTGAACTGACATAACTTTCTCATACGAAATCGGTTTGCTGTGATTTTTGTTTTGTTCAAAAGCTCATGGGGAGTACTACGACCGAGAGAACCTTCACGACAGACGTGTCAATCATGATCGACCCATCAATCACGATCGACAGACTCAATGATCCTTTGACCATGACGGACTGAATTTTCGGGCCACGTGTCAATCGTGATTGGTCCATCAATTGCGACTGACAGCCACGAGGGACTTGTCAATCACGACCGACACGTCGATCACGATTTACATATGAATCACAATTGACAAACCACTCGATCGCGATTGACGGGAAATTTCGGCCATTTTTTAGGGGAAAAAAATATTTGTCTATTGTTGGCTAATGCTTGGAAGCATTTAAGGTTTACTAGAGCATTGTGAGGCCGCTACACAAAATATTTTGAGAAGTCGTGTTTGCCTGTGAGCCTCCTTGAACCCTGTTTTAACCCGAGAACCCTAATCTGACATTAGTTTCTCGTACTAAATCGGTTTGCTGTGATTTTTGTTTTGTTGAAAAGCTCGTGGGGAATACTGTGACCGAGAGAACCCTCGCGATGGACCTGTGAATCATGATTGACCCATCAATCATGATCAATAGAGTCAACAATCCTTTAACGAGGACGCACTGAATTTTCGGGCCACATGTGAATCTCGATTGGCCCATTAATCGCGACTGAAAGCCACGATGAAACTGTCAATCGCGACCGACACGTCGATCGTGAATAACATACCAATCACTATTGACAGACCACTCGGTGGTGATTGATGGGCAATTTCGGCCATTTTTTAGGGCAAAAAAATATTCATGTATTTTTGGCTAATGCCTGGAAGCATTTAAGGTTTACTAGAGCATTGTGAGGTCGCTACACGAAATATTTTGAGAACCCTGAATTGACATAACTTTCTCATACGAAATCTATTTGCTGTGATTTTTGTTTTGTTGAAAAGCTCGTGGGGAGTACTACGACTGACAGAACCCTCACGACGGAGTTGTCAATCGCGATCGACCCATCAATCACGATCGATAGAGTCAATGATCCTTTGACCATGATAGATTGAATTTTCAACCACGTGTCAATCGCGATTGACCCATCAATCGCGACTGATAGCCACGACGGACCTGTTAATCACGACCGACATGTCGATGGTGACTGACATATCAATCGGGATTGATATACCACTCGATCGCAATTGACGGGTAATTTAGGCCATTTTTTAGGGCAAAAAAATATTCGTCTATTTGTGGCTAATGCCTGGAAGCATTTAAAGTTTACTAGAGCATTGTGAGGCCGCTATACAAAATATTTTGAGAAGTCCTATTTGCCTCTTAGCCTGCTTAAACCCTGTTTTAACCCTAGAACCCTGAACTTACATAACTTTCTCATACAAGAAAGAACGAAAATAATTTAACGAAAGCGACCAAACTCAAGTACGAGAAAACTTAAGAGTTCCTTGTAACAACGATTGTTTGGACAAGAAGTGACATTCCAAGAAAAAATAAAAAGAACAAGTGACTAATACAAAAGAACTTAGCAACGAAATTGTACTTGGGAAATTTGGGAGTACTCAATTCGGCATATGAACCTGAGATCAGGATGTCACTTAGGGAGACATAGACAAACTTCTAGATCTTCAGAGGCTACTGTCAATCATACTGCTAGGTCTTGGGCCCAGTAGTTGAGCCATCATTCCTACTACCCTAGCTCCGAAACTGACAAGTCAGAGATGTCTCACGGTATGGAGAGACCCACGGGAAGTTCAGGTGTGCCATACTTACAAAGGGTTGAAGGTCCTTACAAGACACAACTTGAATACATTAGGACCAACCGATTAGGTGCTTGCATCTATGAGGACGGCCTAGGAAGATCTGTGGTCCAAATAAAAAACCCTAACAAACCCATTGGAATTGAACATCTAGCTGTCAAGTTTGAAAATGGAGCATACCTGGACAAGGAAGGAACCATATACGTAGTAACTAGTCACCTAGATAGAACAGATGAATTCGAGAATGTGATCCGAGAAATGGACATAGGTGACTTAGAGCAAGGAAACTTGGGTTCAGAGCCTAAAATGCCTCAAGGCAAATCAGGTCTCAGTAGAATTATCACGCCAGCGTGAGTTCCCCAGGATAAAAAGAGTATAGATATGCTCTTGAACCAAGAGACTGATGAAGCCTTTTGGAGGTATAAGAATGATCAACCAAATGAGGTAGGAATGCTCACAATTTATGAGTTCAAAGATCCTAATAGCCCAGGCAAAGTGACCTACCTAGACAATACTTAAAAGAAAATCTTTGTAGTCACGGAGCATGGTAGGCATGCCTACACTTGGAAGGGTGAATGTGTTTTCCCCCAACCAAGATCTAATGTCTCTTTTGGCCACCTAGGAGTGGGAACATCCCAAGCTCATGGAGCTCAAAGGGACAAAAGTAGAGATAGACCAAAAGTGAGTTTCGCCAACCCATTGGGAAGAGAAAGAACGAGAACCCATTGAAACCTCTTTGATCCATAGCTTCAAGCAAACACCTCAAGAGACAGTTAGACTTGTAGGAAGAAGATTTAGGAAATACCTAGAGAGGTGTCCTGTTCCTGAGTTACCCACACCAGCCAAACAAGTGGCATTATTCCTAGATGGACTGCTTGTTGGTGCATGACAATCATAAATTGAAGGATTAAGAAGAAATGAAGTCAAGGAGTCAAGAGAAGAATAAGTTCAGAAGGTTGAAGGAAGGACATATTCAGAAATCCAAAGATGTGTACACATATGTACATTAGCTGACTTATACTTTTGTTTTAGTCATACACTTGTATATATTCATCTATAAATATGTTGGAAATGTCGGGGCAAATAGAGCAGAAGAAGAATAGAGAATAGGGAGAGAGAAATCAGTTGTAAGAAGTGTCATTAGACACATGAAGAGTGAGTGATTTGTTCATCCTCACTTAGATGTAATTTTTCTGAGAAATCGAAAAATCTTGCGCCCGATATTTTGCTGTCTGCTCCTTCTGTGTCTAATCTTTTGAGAAATCCTTTTGCACATATCTAAGTCCATAGCTAATCTATCTATGGCTAGAATTTGAGAGGTTAATTGTAATCAGGCTGAGAGAATTTTGTTTAGGAACATTCATATGTGAGAATGTTGTAAGAGTCGTGAAAGTTGGCGCAGATTTCATCTTCAAAGAAATGGTCATTGCTCAGTCCATAGTGTAAAGTTTTACACAAGTGAGGGCTCAAAATTTAAGTTGGAAGATAAGCCATCTATGGCTAAAAGATCTTGATCAAACGGGATTTACTTTGGGAGAACCAGAGTTAAGAAGTTGCAGGTGTCAAAGTCGCCATTGCAGAGAAGCTATTTCAGACATAGGTAAAGTGTTTCACACATTTCTCAGTGTGTACTCAATCATTTTGAGAAATTTAACTTGGTAAAGTTGCGCAATCTCAAGGCGAAGCATTGTACAAAGTTTTGTCAAAAACTTTACAGGATTGATTAGTCAATGAGTGATTAATCTGCAGCAGACTTTTCTGAGAAGTTGAATTTTTTCAGAATAATCAGGTTTTTGATAATTTGGTGAATCATATATAAAATTGGTGGAGTCTAAGGTTAATCTTGATATAGAGGTGATCTAAATTCAAGGTTAACTTGTTCTTTTGGAGATTAACACTCTTCATCAGTGGTATCAGAGCAGGTTGTGTCAAAATTGAAGAGAAGAAGACTCCGACTACTGCAGAAATACAAACCTTTACATCTTGAAGGTGCAGAAGGATAAAGGTTGAAGAAAACTTGAAGGTAGACACATTGAAGCTATCAAAAGGATCAGAAGAAGTAAGGTTCGAAGTAAAGGTACACTTATTTCCTGTAAAGGTTAAAGTTTTGAGACTACAGGTGAAGCAAGGATGGGAGATAGTCTCCAAATTGAAAAGTTGGATAGAGAGAACTATCCAGCTTGGTCTATGAGAATGGAAGCTCATCTTATGAGCAAAGATCTAATAGGATACATCACAGGAGATGAAGAAAAGCCAGAATTCAGAGATCCTAGTATTCCAACTAGAGAGGAGCTTGCAGACTTGAAGAATTGGATGAAGAAGGATGCTCAAGCAAGGAGCATAATTTACATGGCAGTTAATGACTACCTGCTTCCTCATATTAGAGGACTTGAAAGTGCATGTGACATTTGGAATGCTTTGGAGGAGCATTTCCAAAACACAACCAAATCAAGGAAGGCTTCATTATGGGCAGAATTTACTACCTTTAAGAAGAAGGCCTCACAATCAATTTCTGATTATGTGACAAAGATGAAGGACATTGCAGATTCTCTAGGAGCAGTGGATGAAGATATTGAAGAAGACAAATTGGTAAGACAAATACTCACAGGGCTAAGAGGAGATGAGAAGTGGAAGCCTTTCATTTTATCTACAGAACTTTCACTAGATCACTTTACTCCTGATTTGAATCAATTGTTAGGTCATATGCTAACTTTTGAGAATGATGTCAAAGGAGATGGTGATAAGAGTGCAGGTCATGCAATGTATTCTAAAGATAAGAAGAAAGCTAACAAAGGAAAGCAACAATCAGGTGAAGAAGAAGGTACTTCAAACCAAGCAAATTTCATGAGAGGCAAAGGGAATGGCAGAAGTAGAGGAAGAGGCAGAAACAACAAGGACAACACAAGAGCTTGTTGGATATGTGGTAAGACCAATCATCTCTCTCATGATTGTTGGCATAATAATCAGAACAATGGCAATTATCAAAACTTTAATCAAAGAGCAAGAGGTGGTAGATTTCAGAGAGGAAATTTCAGAGGTAGAGGTGGTAGGAACTCTTTTGGAAGAGGTGGAGGAAGAAGTTTCCAAAACCAATCCTACAATAACACCTATTACAACTATGCATCAGATCAGAAGGAGGATTCGACTCTCATTATGAATACATGTGAAACATCACATGAGGATATGAGAGTATTCTATATTGATTCAGGATGTAGTAATCATTTGAGTGGAAATATTGCTTTGATGACTGACTTAGATCATAATGCAATTAATCATACAGTTCAGACAGGTGATAATACAAAGCATAAGGTAAAGTCAATTGGTTCAGTCAAAGCTAAGGATGGGAGCACTCTTCTGAGTAAGGTACTTTATGTTCCCACAATTCCAAAGAATTTGATCAGTGTAGGTCAAATTGTGGAAAAAGGATATGAGGTAAGGTTTACAAATGATGGAGTTTATGTTGAAGACCCTAGTCAAGGGTATAAACAGGTTGTTACAGGAAAGAAAGAAGGAAGGCTCTTCACATTGAAGGTACAAGGAAATGTTGGACATGCTATGTTCACATATGGAGAGCAGAAGGTGTCAGAATTGGATCTTTGGCACAAAAGACTTGGACACTTTAATGAAAGAGGTATCAAAGATATGATCAATAATGATTCAGTGCTTGGATTGCCTAACATTGCAGGTCAACACATGACATACAGATGTGAGGCATGTCAATTAGGTAAGGCTCACAAGCAATCCTATTCCAAGCATGGGTTTATGTATTCAGAAAGACTTGAATTGGTGCATACAGATGTGTGGGGTCCTTCAAAGGACTTTAGTATAAATGGTTCAAGATATTATGTCATTTATGTTGATGATGCTACCAGATGGATCACAATTTATGTGATTAAGGAAAAGTCAGAAGTGTTTAATACATTTAAACACTATCATGCTTATGCAGAAAGGATTACAGGACAAAGATTGAAGAGACTAAGGTCAGATGGAGGGGGATAGTATTTTTCAAATGAATTCAATGATTACTTGTGGAATGCAGGAATAAAGAGAGAAGTTACTTGCAGATACTCCCCTCAACAAAATGGGGTAGCAGAAAGAAGAAATAGGACTCTTGTTGAGTTTGCAAGGTCCATGATGAAAGAGAAGAATTGCCCAAATTATTTGTGGGCAGAGGCTGTTAATACAGCTACTTATTTGGTCAATAGATTGCCTTGTAAAGCTTTGCAGGGTATGACACCATATGAAGCTTGGTGGGGTAAGAAACCTACCTTGGATCATTGCAGAATATTTGGATGTTTGGCATATGCATATGTCCCATCTCAATTGAGACATAAGTTGGAGCCTAAGGCAGAAAAGTATGTATTCATTGGTTATGATGATAAACAAATGGGATACAGGTTGTGGAGTCCATCCACAAAGCAATTCATTGTGTCTAAGGATGTTACATTTGATGAGAAAAGTACTTGGTATGCAGGTAAATATAATATACATGAAGATGATGAAGAAGTAGTGAATCAAAGAAAAGGTAAAGCAAAGATTCAATTACTTGATGAAAGTGAGAACAATGAAGTACAGGTTGAAGTTGAAGAAAGGCCAAGGTTTGATCCAGAGTGTGATGAACCAGAGACTTCAAGAAATGCAGAAGTTAGGAGGTCAACTAGGCACAAATGGCAACCTACAAGGTATAGCTATGACACCTCATTCTTGACTACTAAAGATTATGCTTATTTGGTAAAAGCAGATGAAGATCCATCTACATATGATGAAGCCAAAGGCAAGAGAAATTGGGAAGAAGCCATGCAAGAGGAGTATGATGCTTTGATAGAGAATCAGACTTGGGATCTGGTTCCTAAACCTAATAGTCAGAAAATTATTGGATGTAAGTGGGTTTATAAAACCAAAAGATTTGCAGATGGAAATGTGTCTAGATACAAAGCTAGACTTGTTGTGAAAGGATATGCACAGACATATGGAGTGGACTATGATGAGACCTATAGTCCTGTGGCAAAGATGACAACCATCAGAACCCTCATAGCAATTGCTGCTTGCAAAGGTTGGAAGTTGTCTCAACTAGATGTTAAAAATGCTTTTTTGAATGGTTATATTTCAGATGAAGTGTACATGGAGCAACCAGATGGGTTCAAAGATCAAGTGAGTCCAAATTATGTGTGTAAGCTCAAGAGAGCTTTGTATGGACTTAAGCAAGCCCCAAGGGCATGGAATTATAGGCTTGTAAAATTCTTGAATGATCTTGGATTTCAAGCATCAAAGGCAGATAGTAGCTTGCTAGTCAAAGCAAGTGAAGATGGATTCATTTATGTGTGTATTTATGTTGATGACATAATACTTACAGGAACAGATGATAAAGGGATACAAATGATCAAGAAGCAGATGGAGAAAGAGTTCAAAATCAGTGATTTGGGGAATCTATCATTCTTTTTGGGAATGGAGATTACTTATACTCAACATGGAGTATTTGTGACCCAAGAAAGGTATCTTAAGAATTTGCTAACCAAGTTTAAAATGGAAGATTGCAGAGTTGCACCTACACCTTTGGAAGTGAATCATAAATTGTCTAGGTTTGGAGGAGAAGAGTTCAGAGATATGAAACTTTATCAAAGTTTAGTTGGTAGCTTAATTTATGCTACATTGACAAGGCCTGATTTGTCATATGCAGTTGGTGTGCTTTCACAATTTATGCATTGTCCTAGAAAGGAACATTGGATTGCAGGACAAAGAGTACTTAGGTACATCAAGGGTACACTCAGAGAAGGGTTGTACTATGGATTTACTTCTGATACAAGAGTGAAGATATATAGTGATGCAGATTGGGCAGGTAATGTGGATGATAGAAGATCAACACATGGATACTTGTGCTATGTAGGAGACAAATTGATTTCATGGTGTTCTAAGAAGCAACATACAGTTGCATTATCATCTACAGAGGCAGAATATAAAGGTATGGTGGAAGCTGCAAAGGAGGTAATATGGCTAAAGACACTCATGAAGGTGTTTGATGTGAATCAAAGTACTCCCATTGTTTGTGGAGATAATATGAGTTCTCTATATTTGGCAGCTAACCCTGTGTTTCATGCTAGAACTAAGCATATTGAAATACAGTATCATTTCCTAAGAGAGAAGGTCATTGAGAAGGAGATTGAAGTCATACACACTCCCACAAAAGATCAACTTGCAGATATGATGACAAAAAGTCTAGATGGACCAAAGCTACAAAGATTCAAGGATATGGCAGGAATCAAGAATATAGAGAAGAACCTCAATTAATGATTGAGGGGGAGCTGTTGGTGCATGACAATCATAAATTGAAGGATTAAGAAGAAATGAAGTCAAGGAGTCAAGAGAAGAATAAGTTCAGAAGGTTGAAGGAAGGACATATTCAGAAATCCAAAGATGTGTACACATATGTACATTAGCTGACTTATACTTTTGTTTTAGTCATACACTTGTATATATTCATCTATAAATATGTTGGAAATGTCGGGGCAAATAGAGCAGAAGAAGAATAGAGAATAGGGAGAGAGAAATCAGTTGTAAGAAGTGTCATTAGACACATGAAGAGTGAGTGATTTGTTCATCCTCACTTAGATGTAATTTTTCTGAGAAATCGGAAAATCTTGCGCCCGATATTTTGCTGTCTGCTCCTTCTGTGTCTAATCTTTTGAGAAATCCTTTTGCACATATCTAAGTCCATAGCTAATCTATCTATGGCTAGAATTTGAGAGGTTAATTGTAATCAGGCTAAGAGAATTTTGTTTAGGAACATTCATATGTGAGAATGTTGTAAGAGTCGTGAAAGTTGGCGCAGATTTCATCTTCAAAGAAATGGTCATTGCTCAGTCCATAGTGTAAAGTTTTACACAAGTGAGGGCTCAAAATTTAAGTTGGAAGATAAGCCATCTATGGCTAAAAGATCTTGATCAAACGGGATTTACTTTGGGAGAACCAGAGTTAAGAAGTTGCAGGTGTCAAAGTCGCCATTGCAGAGAAGCTATTTCAGACATAGGTAAAGTGTTTCACACATTTCTCAGTGTGTACTCAATCATTTTGAGAAATTTAACTTGGTAAAGTTGCGCAATCTCAAGGCGAAGCATTGTACAAAGTTTTGTCAAAAACTTTACAGGATTGATTAGTCAATGAGTGATTAATCTGCAGCAGACTTTTCTGAGAAGTTGAATTTTTTCAGAATAATCAGGTTTTTGATAATTTGGTGAATCATATATAAAATTGGTGGAGTCTAAGGTTAATCTTGATATAGAGGTGATCTAAATTCAAGGTTAACTTGTTCTTTTGGAGATTAACACTCTCCATCACTGCTGAGTACAAATTTGAGATCATATCTGTACTTGAAGGACCCTAGAACCATAGAAGAATGCATACACATGTGCATAGACATAGAGGATAATTTAGGAGAGGAGTTGGAGCTTTCAAAAATCTTCCAAGATTCTGATAGCTCTACTAGCCTCTCTTCCACGCAATCCACATCTATTGAGGAGCTCGTAGAGAAAGTAGCTCAAAAACTAGGTGTCTCTAGCAAACAGATACCTCGATTTACCCCAGGGAGACGATGCTACACCTGTGGAGGTGATCATTTTGCGAGTGTAAGCCCTATTATGGTGCAACCCTAAGTGAATCCTAGTAGCGAGTATTGCACGATTGAGAGAAGATACACCAACCACACCGCACAAGACTACCCATATAACAAATAGGTTGTCAGAAAAAATTTCCCTCAGCCACCTCCACAACAGGGAAGATATCAGAACCAGTATCCACCACAACAGTATGCTAGGCCTCAACAAACCTACCAACCCCAATATCAGACCCAGCAGAGACCTCAACGAGTGCTAGCCCAACAACCTCCTACGGTTCGGAAAGTGATCCCAGTGACCATAGCTTTGATTCTACACATATTGACAGCCCCCAGGCTTACTACGTGCTGGAGCGGGTGCAACTGTCGGTCGCAATTTATAGGTCCGTCGTGGCTATCACTCATGATTGACTTCTCAAAATATTTTGCGTAGCAGCCTCACAATGCTCTAGTAAACCTTAAATGCTTCCACGCATTAGTTAAAAATAGACCAATATTTTCTTGCCCTAAAAAATGATCGAAATTGCCCGTCAATCACGATCGAGTGGTCTGTCAATCGCGATCGTAATTGACAGGTGTGTTGTGAGGTTCTCTCCATTGTAGTACTCCCCACGAGCTTTTCAACAAAACAAAAATCCCAACAAATAGATTTCGTATGAGAAAGTTATGTGAGTTCAGGGTTCTAAGGTTAAAACAGGGTTTAAGCAGGCTAACAGGCAAACAGGACTTCTCAAAATATTTTGTATAGCGGCTTCACAATCCTCTACTAAACTTTAAATGCTTCCAGGCATTAGCCACAAATAGATCAATATTTTTTTGCCCTAAAAAATGGCCTAAATTACCCATCAATTGCGATCGAGTGGTTTATCAATCCCGATTGATATGTCAGTCGCCATCGAGATGTCGGTCGTGATTGACAGGTCCGTCGTGGCTATCAGTCGTGATTGATGGGTCAATCGTGATTGACACGTGGCCTGAAAATTCAGTCTGTCATGGTCAAAGGATCGTTGACTCTATCGATCGTGATTGATGGGTCGGCGTGATTGACAAGTCCGTCGCGAGAGTTCTGTCGGTCGTAGTACTCCCCACGAGCTTTTCAACAAAACAAAAATCACAGCAAACAGATTTTGTATGAGAAAGTTATATCAAATTCAGGGTTCTCGAAATATTTTGTGTAGCGACCTCACAATGCTCTAGTAAACCTTAAATGCTTCTTGGCATTAGCCGAAAATACATCAATACTTTTTTGCCCTAAAAAATGGCCCAAATTGCCCGTCAATCATGATCGAGTGGTCTGTCAATCCTGATTCGTATGTGAGTCATGATCGACGTGTCGGTCGCGATTGATAGGTCCCTCGTGGCTGTCAGTCGCAATTGATGGGTCAATCACGATTGACACGTGGCCCAAAAATTCAGTCTGTTGTGGTCAAAGGATCATTGTGTCTGTCGATCGCGATTGATGGGTCGATCATGATTGACAGGTCTGTCGCAAAGGTTCTCTCGATCGTAGTACTCCCCACGAGCTTTTCAACAAAACAAAAATCACAACAAACGGATTTCGTATGAGAAAGTTATGTCAGTTCAGGGTTCTAGGGTTAAAACACGGTTCAAGGAGGCTAACAAGCAAACAGGACTTCTCGAAATATTTTGTGTAGTGGCCTCACAATGCTCTTGTAAACCTTTAATGCTTCCAGGCATTAGACCAAAATAGAGCATTATTTTTTGCCCTAAAGAATGGCCGAAGTTGCCCATCAATCGCGTTCGAGTGGTTTGTCAATTGTGATTGATATGTCAATCGCGATCAACGTGTCGGTCGCGATTGACAGGTCCGTCGTGGCTGTCAATCACGATTGATGGGTCAATCCTGATTGACACGTGGCCTGAAAATTTAGTCCATCGTGGTGAAAGGATCATTGACTCTATCGATCGTGATTGATGGATCCATCATGATTGATAGGTGTGCCGTGAGTGTTCTCTCAGTCGTAGTACTCCCCACAAGCTTTTCAACAAAACAAAAATCACAACAAACGGATTTCATATGAGAAAGTTATGTCAGTTCAGGGTTCTAGGGTTAAAACAGGGTTCAAGCAGGCTAAGAGGCAAACATGACTTCTCGAAATATTTTTTGTAGCGGCCTCACAATGCTCTAGTAAACCTTAAATGCTTATAGGCATTAGCCAAAAATAGACCAATTTTTTTTCCCTAAAAAATGGCCGAAATTGCTCGTCAATCGCGATCGAATGGTCTGTCAATCACGATTGATATGTCAGTCGTGATCGACGTGTTGGCCGCGACTGACAGGTCCGTCGTGGCTATCAGTCACGATTGATGGGTCAATCACGATTGAAACGTTGCCCGAAAATTCAGTCCATCATGATCAAAGGATCGTTGACTCTCTCAATCGTGATTGATGGTTCGATCCAGATTGAGAGGTCCATCCCAAGGATTGTCTTGATTGTAGTATTCCCCATGAGCTTTTCAACAAAACAAAAATCACAGCAAACGGATTTCGTATGAGAAAGTTATGTCAGTTCAGATTCTAGGGTTAAAAGAGGGTTCAAGCAGGCTAACAAGAAAACAGGACTTCTCGAAATATTTTGTGTAGCGGCCTCACAATGCTCTAGTAAACCTTAAATCCTTTTAGGTATTAGCCAAAAATAGACCAATATTTTTTTGCCCTAAAAAATTGCCGAAATCGCCCGTCAATCGCGATCGTGTGGTCCGTCAATCATGATTGATATGTCAGTCGCGATCAACGTGTCGGTTGCGATTGACAAGTCCATCGTGGCTGTTAGTCATGATTGATGGATCAATCGTGATTGACACGTGGCCCAAAAATTTAGTCGGTGGTGGTCAAAGGATCGTTGACTCTATCGATCGTTATTGATGGATCCATCGTGATTGACAGATCCGTCGTGAGGGTTCTCTCCGTCGTAGTACTCCCCATGAGCTTTTCAACAAAACAAAAATCACAGCAAACGTATTTTGTATGAGAAAGTTATGTCAATTCAGGGTTCTAAGGTTAAAATAAGGTTCAAGCAGGCTAACAAGCAAATAGGACTTCTCGAAATATGTTGTGTATCAGCCTCGGAATGCTCTAGTAAACCTTAAATGCTTGCAGGCATTAGCCAAAAATAGACCAATATTTTTTGCCCTAAAAAATGGCCGAAATTTCTCGTCAATCGCGATCGAGTGGTGTGTCAATTCCGATTGATATGTGAGTCACGATCGACGTGTCGGTCGCGATTGACAGGTCGTTCGTGGCTGTGAGTCGCGATTGATGGGTCAATCACGATTGACACGTGGCTCGAAAATTCAGTCCGTCGTGGTCAAAGGATCATTGACTCTATCCATCACAATTCATGGGTCGATCACGATTGACAGGTCTATCGCGAGGGTTCTCTCGGTCGTAGTACTCCCCGCGAGCTTTTGAAAAAAAAAGAAATCACAGCAAACGGATCTCGTATGAGAAAGTTATGTCAATTCAGGGTGCTAGGGTTAAAACAGGGTTCAAGGTGGCTAACAGGCAAACATGACTTCTAGAAATATTTTGTGTGGCGGCCTAACAATGCTCTAGTAAACCTTAAATGCTTCCAGGCATTAGCCAAAAATAGACCAATATTTTTTTGCCCTAAAAAATGACCGAAATTGCCCATCAATCGCGTTCGAGTGGTCTGTCAATCGCGATTAATATGTTAGTCGTGATCGACGTGTCGATCGCGATTGACAGGTCGGTCATGGCTGTCAGCCACGATTGATGTGTCAATCGTGATTGACATGTGGCCCGAAAATTCAGTCCATCATTGTTAAACAATCGTTGACTCTATCGATCGCGATTGATGGATCGATCGCGATTGACAGGTCCATCGTGAGGGTTCTCTCGGTCGTAGTACTCCCCACGAGCTTTTCAACAAAACAAAAATCACAGCAAACGGATTTCATATGAGAAAGTTATGTCAGTTCAGGGTTCAAGGGTTAAAACAGGGTTCAAGCAGGCTTACAGGAAAACAGGACTTCTCGAAATATTTTCTGTAGCGGCCTCACAATTCTCTAGTAAACCTTAAATGCTTCCAAGCATTAGCCAAAAATAGACCAATATTTTTTTGCTTTAAAAAATGGCCAAAATTGCCCGTCAATCGCGATCGAGTGGTCTTTCAATCACGATTGATATGTTAGTCGCGATCGACCTGTCCGTCGCGATTGAGAGGTCCGTCGTGGCTGTCAGTCGCGTTTGATGGGTCAATCCCAATTAATACATGGTCCAAAAATTCAGTCCCTTGTGGTCAAAGGATCATTGACTCTGGCGATCGTGATTGACAAGTGCATCGCGAAGTTCTCTCCATTTTAGTACTCCCCACGAGCTACTCAACAAAACAAAACTCACACCAAAAAGATTTCGTATGAGAAAGTTAGGTCAGTTCATGGTTCTAGGGTTAAAACAAGGTTCAAGCAGGCTAACAGGTAAACAGGACTTCTCGAAATATTTTGTGTAGCGGCCTCACAATGCTTCAGTAAACTTTAAATGCTTCTAGGCATTAGCCAAAAATAGACCAATATTTTTTTGCCCTAAAAAATGACCGAAATCGCCCGTCAATTGCGATCGAGTGGTCTTTCAATCTCGATTGATATGTCAGTCGCGATCAACGTGTCGGTCGTGATTGACAAGTTCTTCGTGGCTATTAGTCGCGATTGATGGGTCAATCGCAATTGACACGTAGCCCGAAAATTCAGTTCATTGTGGTCAAAGGATCGTTGACTCTATCGATCATGATTGATGGGTCGATCGCGATCGACAGAAACGTCACGACGGTTCTCTTGGTCATAGTACTCTAGATCAGAGTCACTTGCATCCTCGAATGCATCAATGCTAGGTTCACATTCTTCCAAAACTGAATCTCCCATGATTGGCTCTATGCAAAAAGCTAAAATGTCATAGCCATCCTCATCACAATGGGGTGTCCATTGTTCTTCATTGATGGCTACATCCATTGTTGCTAAAATTTCTGCCCAGCCGTGAGGTTCAAATTCTTCTACTACAGGTGCATAGGCTGGGTCCTGAATTGATCTAAGGGTTTCCTTTGCACCTATCTCTCTAGCTTTTTCTCTACGATCGAGAGACTCAATGATCCTTTGACCACGATGAACTCAATTTTTGGGCCACGTGTCAATCGTGATTGACCCATCAATTGCGAGTGACAGCCACGAGGGACCTATCAATCACGATCGACACGTCGATCATGACTCACATATGAATCATGATTGACAGACCACTCGATCGTGAATGACGGGCAATTTCGGCCATTTTTTAGGGCAAAAAAGTATTGATGTATTTTTGGCTAATGCCAAGAAGCATTTAAGGTTTACTAGAGCATTGTGAGGTCGCTACACAAAATATTTCGAGAACCCTGAATTGATGTTACTTTCTCATATGAAATCTGTTTGATACAAAATCGTGACTGATAGCCACGACGGACCTGTCAATCACGACCGACATGTTGATGGTGACTGACATATCAATCGGGATTGATAAACCACTCAATCGTGATTGACGGGCAATTTCGATCATTTTTCAGGGCAAAAAAATATTGGTCTATTTTTCACTAATGCGTGGAAGCATTTAAGGTTTACTAGAGCATTGTGAGGCCGCTACGTAAAATATTTTGAGAAGTCAATCATGAGTGACAGCCACGACGGACCTGTCAATTGCGACCGACAGTTGCACCAGCTCCAGCACGTAAAACATTTGATTGTGCACGTCCCAAGGCGTTGGCCTCTATCAATCACGACCGACAAAAAAAGTGAACATTTTTCTAAACTAAGTACATAATCATGATGTGCATGCTTAGATCCTCCTAAATATGTGCTTAAAATTTTAACATGCCTCTGTTTTTTGTCAATCGTGATTGACCCATCAATCGCAATCGACAAACGACGACTGACAACTACCGACGGACTTGTCAATCGGGATCGACACCTCGATTGCGACCGACAGAGTCAACAACCTACTGACCACGATCGAAAGAATTTACGCGTGCCACGTGTCAATCGTGACCGTCCCATCAGTCGCGATCGACCCATCAATCGCGACCGACAATCCCGACGGACCTCTCAATCACGACTGATCCAGACAACAATTGGTTTACCACGATCGAGAGAACACTCGCGACGGACCTGTCAATCGTGATCGACCCATCAATTATGATCGACAGAGTCAACGATGCTTTGACCATGACAGCCACGACGGACTAATTTTCGGGCCATGTGTCAATTGCGATTGACCCATCAATCGCGAGTCACAGCCACGACGGACCTGTCAATTGCGACCGACATATCAATCGCGATTGATAGACCACTCGATCGCGATTGACGGGCAATTTCGGCCATTTTTTAGGGCGAAAGAATATTGATCTATTTTTGGCTAATGCCTAGAAGCATTTAAGGTTCACTAGAGCATTGTGAGGCCACTACACAAAATATTTTGAGAAGTCCTGTTTGCGTGTTAGCCTCCTTGAACCCTGTTTTAACCCTAGAACCCTGAACTTACATAACTTTCTCATACGAAATCCATTTGTTGTGATTTTTGTTTTGTTGAAAAGCTCGTGGGGAGTACTACAATCGAGAGAACCCTCACGACGGACGTGTGAATCCCGATCGACCCATCAATTGCGATCTATAGAGTCAACGATCCTTTGACCACGACATAAAGAATTTTTGGGCCATGTGTAAATCATGATTGACCCATCAATCGTGACTGACAGCCACGACAGACCTGTGAATCGCGACCGACACGTCGATCGCAATTGACATATCAATCGTGATTGACAGACCACTCGATCGCGATTGACAGGCAATTTTGGCCATTTTTTAGGGAAAAAAATATTGGTCTATTTTTGGCTAATGCCTAGAAGCATTTAAGGTTTACTAGAGCATCGTGATGCCGCTCCACAGAATATTTCGAGAAGTCCTATTTGCCTGTTAGCTTGCTTGAACCCTGTTTTAATCGTAGAACCCTGAACTGGCATAACTTTCTCATATGAAATCCATTTGCTATGATTTTTGTTTTGTTGAAAAGCTCGTGGGGAGTACCACGACTGAGAGAACCCTCACGATGGACCTTCAATCTCGATTGGCCCATCAATCGCGATCGACAGAGTCAATGATCCTTTAACCATGATGCACTGAATTTTTGGGCCACGTGTCGATCGTGATTGACCTATCAACGGCGATTGACAACCACGACGAACCTGAACTGACATAACTTTCTCATATGAAATCCGTTTGCTGTGATTTTTGTTTTGTTGAAAAGCTCGTGGCGAGTACTATGACCGAGAGAACCCTCGTGATGAACACAAAATATTTCGAGAAGTCCTGTTTTCTTGAAAGCCTGCTTGAACCCTGTTTTAACCCTAGAACCCTGAACTGACATAATTTTCTCATATGAAATCCGTTTGCTGTGATTTTTGTTTTGTTGAAAAGCTCGTGGGGAGAACTACGACCGAGAGAACCCTCGCGATGGACCTGTCAATTGTGATCGATCCATCAATCGGGATCGATAGAGTCAACGATCCTTTGACCATGATGGATTGAATTTTCTTGCCACATGTCAATCACGATTGACCCATTAATCGTGACTGACATCCACGGTCGACCTGTTAATCGCGACCGATAGGTCGATCGCGACTGACATATCAATCACGATTGAGAGGCCACTCGAACGTGATTGATGGGCAATTTCGGTCATTTTTTAGGGCAAAGAAATATTGGTCTATTTTTGGCTAATGCATGGAAGAATTTAAGGTTTACTAGAGCATTGTGAGGCCGCTATACAAAATATTTCGAGAAGTTCGGTTTGCCTATTAGCCTCCTTGAACCCTGTTTTAACCCTAGAACCCTGAATTGACATTACTTTCTCATACGAGATCCCTTCGCTGTGATTTCTATTTTGTTCAAAAGCTCACGGGGAGTACTACGACCGAGAGAACCCTCGCGACAAACCTGTCAATTGTGATCGATCCATCAATCGTGATCGACAGAGTCAATGATCCTTTGACCACAACAGACTGAATTTTCGGGCCACGTCTCAATCATGATTGACCCATCAATCGCGATCGATCGTGACTCACATATCAATCGCGATTGACAGACCACTCGATCGCGATTGAGGGGAAATTTCGGCCATTTTTTAGGGCAAAAAATATTGGTCTATTTTTGGCTAATGCCCGGAAGCATTTAAGGTTTACTAGAGCATTCTGAGGCTACTACACAACATATTTCGAGAAGTCCTATTTGCTTGTTAGCCTGCTTGATCCTTGTTTCAATCTTAGAACGCTGAACTCACATAACTTTCTCATACGAAATATGTTTGCTGTGATTTTGTTTTGTTGAAAAGCTCATGGGGAGTACTACGACCAAGAGAACCCTCACGACGGACCTGTCAATCACGATGGATTCATCAATCACAATCGATAGAGTCAACGATCCTTTAACCACGATTGACTAAATTTTTGGGCCACGTGTCAATCACGATTGACCCATCAATCATGACTAACAGCCACGATGGACTTGTCAATCGCGACCGACACGTCGATTGCGACTGACATATCAATCATGATTGACAGACCACACGATCGCGATTGATGGGCAATTTCGGCCATTTTTTAGGGCAAAAAGATATTGGTCTATTTTTGGCTAATGCCTGGAAGCATTTAAGGTTTACAAGAGCATTGTGAGGACGCTACACAAAATATTTCGAGAAGTCCTGTTTGCTTTTTAGCCTGCTTGAACCTTGTTTTAACCCTAGAACCCTGAACTGACATAACTTTCTCATACGAAATCCGTTTGCTATGATTTTTATTTTGTTGAAAAGCTCCTGGGGAGTACTACAATCAAGACAACCCTTGGGATGGACCTATCAACCCGGATCGAACCATCAATCACCATTGACAGAGTCAATGATCCTTTGATCATGATGGACTGAATTTTCGAGCCACGTTTCAATCGCAATTGACCCATCAATCGTGACTGATAGCCACGATGTACCTGTCAGTCGCGGTCGACACGTCGATTACGACTGACATATCAATCGTGATTGACAGACCACTCGATTGCGATTGACGGCCAATTTCCGCCATTTTTTAGGGAAAAAATATTGGTCTATTTTTGGCTAATGCCTAGAAGCATTTAAGGTTTACTAGAGCATTGTGAGGCCGCTACACAAAATATTTCAAGAAGTCATGTTTGCCTCTTAGCTTGCTTGAACCCTGTTTTAACCCTAGAACCCTGAACTGACATAACTTTCTCATACGAAATCCGTTTGTTGTGATTTTTGTTTTGTTGAAAAACTCGTGGGGAGAACTACGACTGAGAGAACCCTCACGATAGACGTGTCAATCATGATGGATCCATCAATCACGATCGATAGATTCAACGATCCTTTTACCATGATGGACTACATTTTCTGGCCACGTGTCAATCACGAATGACCCATCAATCGCGACTAACAGCCACGACGGACCTGTCAATCGCGACCGACACATTGATCGCGACTGACATATCAATCACAGTTGACAGACCACTCGAACGTGATTGATGGGCAATTTCGGCCATTTTTTAGGGCAAAAAATAATGCTCTATTTTTGTCTAATGCCTGGAACCATTTAAAGTTTACAAGAGCATTGTGATGCCACTACACAAAATATTTCAAGAAGTCCTCTTTGCCTGTTAGCCTTCTTGAACCGTGTTTTAACCCTAGAACCCTGAACTGACATAACTTTCTCATACGAAATCCGTTTGCTGTGATTTTTGTTTTGTTCAAAAGCTCATGGGGAGTACTACGACCGAGAGAACCTTCACGACAGACGTGTCAATCGTGATCGACCCATCATTCACGATCGACAGACTAAATGATCCTTTGACCATGACGGACTAAATTTTCGGGCCACGTGTCAATCGTGATTGGTCCATCAATTGCGACTGACAGCCACGAGGGACCTGTCAATCACGACCGACACGTCGATCACGACTCACATATGAATCACGATTGACAAACCACTCGATTGCGATTGACGGGAAATTTCGGCCATTTTTTAGGGGAAAAAAATATTTGTCTATTGTTGGCTAATGCCTGGAAGCATTTAAGGTTTACTAGAGCATTGTGAGGCCGCTACACAAAATATTTCGAGAAGTCCTGTTTGCCTGTGAGCCTCCTTGAACCCTTTTTTAACCCGAGAACCCTAAACTGACATAAGTTTCTCGTACTAAATCCGTTTGCTGTGATTTTTGTTTTGTTGAAAAGCTCGTGGGGAATACTGTGACCGAGAGAACCCTCGCGATGGACCTGTGAATCGTGATTGACCCATCAATCGTGATCGATAGAGTCAACAATCCTTTGACGAGGACGCACTGAATTTTTGGGCCACGTGTGAATCTCGATTGGCCCATTAATCGCGACTGACAGCCACTCGGTCGTGATTGATGGGCAATTTTGGCCATTTTTTAGGGCAAAAAAATATTGATGTATTTTTGGCTAATGCCTGGAAGCATTTAAGGTTTACTAGAGCATTGTGAGGTGGCTACACAAAATATTTTGAGAACCCTGAATTGACATAACTTACTCATACGAAATCTGTTTGCTGTGATTTTTGTTTTGTTGAAAAGCTCGTGGGGAGTACTACGACTGACAGAACCCTCACGACGGAGTTGTCAATCGCGATTGACCCATCAATCACGATCGATAGAGTCAATGATCCTTTGACCATGATAGACTGAATTTTCAACCACGTGTCAATCGCGATTGACCCATCAATCGCGACTGATAGCCACGACGGACCTGTTAATCACGACCGACATGTCGATGGTGACTGACATATCAATCGGGATTGATAAACCACTCGATCGCAATTGACGGGTAATTTAGGCCATTTTTTAGGGCAAAAAAATATTCGTCTATTTGTGGCTAATGCCTGGAAGCATTTAAAGTTTACTAGAGCATTGTGAGGCCGCTATACAAAATATTTTGAGAAGTCCTGTTTGCCTCTTAGCCTGCTTAAACCCTGTTTTAACCCTAGAATCCTGAACTTACATAACTTTCTCATACGAAATCTATTTGTTGTGATTTTTGTTTTGTTGAAAAGCTCGTGGGGAGTACTACAATGGAGAGAACCTCACAACACACCTTTCAATTATGATCGCTAGAGTCAATGATCCTTTGACTACAACAGACTTAATTTTTGGGCCACGTGTCAATCCCGATTGACCCATCAAACACGACTGACAGCCACGACAGACCTATCAATCGCGACCGACACGTCGATCGCAACTGACATGTCAATCGCGATTGACAAACCACTGGATCAGGATTGACGGGCAATTTCGGCCATTTTTTAGGGCAAGAGAATATTGGTCCATTTTTGGCTAATGCGTGGAAGCATTTAAGGTTTACTAGAGAATTGTGAGGCCGCTACACAAAATATTTCGAGAAGTCGTGTTTGCCTGTTAGCCTGCTTGAACCTTGTTTTAACCCTAGAACCCTGAACTAACATAACTTTCTCATACGAAATCTGTTTGTTGTGATTTTTATTTTGTTGAAAAGCTCATAGGGAGAAAACCCTCGCGAGGGACCTGTCAATCCCGATCGATCCATCAATCACGATCCATAGAGTCAATGATGCTTTGACCCTGATGCACTACATTTTCGGGCCACATATCAATCATGATTGACCCATCAATTGTGACTGTGAGCCACGACGGACCTCTCAATCGCGACCGACATGTCGATCGCGACTAACATATCAATCACGATTGACAAACCACTCAAACGCGATTGATGGGCAATTTCGGCCATTTTTTAGGGGAAAAAAATATTGGTTTATTTTTGGCTAATGCCTGGAAGGATTTAAGGTTTACTAGAGCATTGTGAGGCCGCTACACAAAATATTTCGAGAAGTCTTGTTTGCCTGTTAGCCTCCTTGAACCCTATTTTAACCCTAGAACCCTGAACTGACATAACTTTCTCATACGAAATCCGTTTGCTCTGATTTTTGTTTTGTTGAAAAGCTTGTGGGGAGTATGACGATCGAGATAACCCTCGCGATGGACCTCTCAATCCTGATCGACCCATCAATCATGATCGACAAAGTCAATGATCCTTTGACCACGACGGACAAATTTTCGGGCCATGTGTCAATCGTGATTGACACATCAATCACGTCTGACAGCCACGAGGGACCTATCAACCACGACCGCCACATTGATCGTGACTCACATATCAATTGTGATTGACAAACCACTCGATCGCGATTGATGGGAAATTTTGGCCATTTTTTAGGGCAAAAACTATTGGTCTATTTTTGGCTAATGCGTGGAAACATTTAAGGTTTACTAGAGCATTATGAGGCCGCTACACAAAATATTTCGAGATGTCCTATTTGCCTGTTAGCCTGCTTGAACCTTGTTTAAACCTTAGAACCCTGAACTGACATAACTTTCTCATACGAAATCCGTTTGCTGTGATTTTTGTTTTGTTGAAAAGCTCGTGGGAAGTACTATGACGAAGAGAGCGCTTACGACCGGCCTGTCAATCACGATCGATAGAGTCAACGATCCTTTGACCATGACGGACCGAATGTTTGGGCCATGTGTCAATCGTGATTGACCCATCAATCACGACTGATAGCCACGAGAGCAACCAAGGAGAGAAACTAAAGGTTGGAAATTCTTAACGCCCTTTGTCAATTCCTAGTATAGGCTAAGCACGGATAGAGGTTTTGATCAATTAGGGTTACGTTAAGCACCACCAAGTCCAAGAACTATAACTCAAGTGCAAGAATACAGAAATTCCATTGCGAAACAACCTAAGGGAAAATAATTTAACGAAAGCGACCAACCTCAAGTACGAGAAAACTTAAGAGTTCCTTGTAACGACGATTGTTTGGACAAGAAGTGATCTTCCAAGAAAAATTAAAAAGAACAAGTGACTAATACAAAAGAACTTAGCAACGAAATTGTACTTGGGAAATTTGGGAGTACTCAATTCGGCATATGAACCTGAGATCAGGATGTCACTTAGGGAGACATAGACAAAGTCTTTGATCTTCAGAGGCTACTGTCAATCATACTGCTAGGTCTTGGGAAGAGGACTAAAACCTGGAAAGATAGTCGGGAAAGGATGAAAAGACAATGGGCTAAGAAGATGAGCAACCTAGAAGAAAGCATAAGAGAAACAAAATCCAAAATTGTTGAGCTCACCTCTCAAACAAACTCTCACATACCACGACCACCTTCATCCCTATCACCATCTAATCCAACATCTTTCAACCCATCTCATACAATTCCACCACCCCCTAGAGTAGGATCAGTGTTAGCTGACCACACTCCTGAAGACATAGACATGATGCTTAAGGCATATCAGGCCAGAATCCAAGAAGGGCCGAATGTGACAGATCACGACAAATGTTATCCTAGAGCTGACCTGGAGATAGAAAGAACCAAGCTTTGCACGAAAATGGTAGCATTGGCTCAAACCATGTTTGAAGCCAGTCGCCTCTTCAACATCTCTAGTTCAGCTAAGACATAGTTGCACTTTGATGGATTGCTAGAAAGATTGGAGAGGCTAATTGCACAATCAGAAAAGGAACGCGCTTCTCAAAATGAGAGAAAGCCAAGTGAGAGAATGAGCATTCCCCCCTAGGAAGCTTATGTGCCTAACTCCACGGAACCAGACGCCTCTTCTTCTATGAATAGGTATTCACCAGAGTTCCTACAAGAGATTCAAGAAGAGAAATGGGATAAGGAGAGTGAAGTGCCCCCTCCCATTGAACTTGTGGATGATGCGCATGATCAATTCCCGCAAGACATTCCTTCTATTTATGGAGAGCACCAGAGTAACCAATCTCATTATAGATTAGACTTTGAGTCTAATTACTTACAGGAACTGCCCCACTTCATAGGCCCATGGGAATCTAAGTCTACTTGCATGAGAGCTCCCACTATCATGGTAAGAAATGAAGTCTCAGTGATACCTAGGAAGACCGAGGTAGTGAAAAACACAACCAAGGCAATTCTGGACTGAGGTGCAAGAGTTGCAATTGCAACCATTTCCCTATGGAAGCGTTGGGGTAATCTAGCACTCAAGCCAACAAGAATGAAATTGCAAATGGTTGACGGTGTCGTCGAGATTTTCTCTCCTCTCTCACTTGTGAAGGCCTACAAAAAACATATTTGGTGAAGGTAGCCGGAATTCCTCGAGAAGTCCAAGATGCATCAAGGATGTCAAAGGAAGCTCACATACAAAGTTTCAAAGAAATCAAGAAAGTCCATGGTAGCAGTCAAAGCTGGTCAAAGTTGGGAAATTAGGGCAAAAATTTCATTGTCACCAAATTAGATGAAAATCCATATACTTGTGAAGATTGTCAAAGGCAGTCTATAGCCCAAATTTCAGCAGAAAATGGATTTTGTAGCACATTGATATGCTATGTTCATTTTGTAAAAATGTAATTTTTCTAGTTTGACCCTACAAATTCTTGTATAGAAATTTATGTTAGCCATATGGTTTGGCATGTATAAAGATCATATGTGGCTACATATTTGTACAAATTTTCAAGGCCATCAGAGCTTCCTAGAGACCTTAATGCCACCTTGCAAGCTTCCAAATGTAGTCAAACTTGTACAAGGGAGATTCAGATGGGAGTTATTTCTACATATTCCTGAAGGAGATCTTTGGAAACATAGTCCTACAAAGTTTCATCTTCATCAAAGCATATTTGGAGGGTCAAAGAGCACAAAGTCCAGTTTTCAGGATCACCGCAATTTTCTAGTTTAAGCAAATTGAAGGGTTGAAGGGCCACCACATGGCGAAAGCTGATTGAGCCATGTTGTACGATCAAGATGAGCTCATATTCAAGGGTGGAGATGCACTTATGCTTAAAGCAAGGAGGATCCACGAGTTTTTCCATAAAAGAAGATAATTTTTGACAATCAAAGATCAATAATGCAGCTTTTCTCCAAAAATAGTGGCTTATCTTATCCGAATTGATGTCAGCACTGATCCGACGGTCCAGATCATCCCCAGATCCAATGGTGGAGAATGAGGGTGCCTAAATTTCACTCCTTTACACTAGATTTGATAGAAAGAACAATTCCAAGCCATTGATCTGATTAATCAAATGGTTGTAATCAAAAGTAGTGTTCCTAGAGTTGAGAGTTGATTTCTCTAGATCCAAGGGCCCAAATTCATTCAAAAAACTATATAAACCCCCCTCCAAACTCCTAGAGCATCATGGTTAGGCATCCATAGGGCTCATGCTAGCTTACGGTTTCCTTGAGACGATCACCCTTGGTTGAGCGAGTGAGGATCCAAGGTGAGCTAGTATGAGTATAGTACCTAGTTTCAAATTTAAGTTAGAACTCCAATCTAGGATAAGCTCTCGAAACCAGCATCTCTATCTTGACTCACCCTCGGTGGAGCGTGTGAGTGAGTTAGAGCTGATTTTAATGAGTCTTAGACTTCTTTAGTTAGACGTTATGAGCCTAGACATACATAGGGTCACTGGAGTGGAACTCACCTTCTTACGTGTGACATTCGGTTGAAGTGTCATGGTTTGAGGGTCGGAACCACCTTTGATCAGTAGACTGCCTAGCTTGACGTACCACGACGATCTTATACATGTATCTTAATTCAAATCCTTTTAATTCATGTCACTTGTCACTTGTCTCTTGTCTCCTCTCTCAGTCTCTTAAGTATTTTTACATGTCTTCTATTTCTTCTATGTGTGAGAAGGCTCCGCAATATTGCGTTGAACCAGTCAGGATGTTTCTTTGAGCTTGTGAGTAATCTCTATCATCATAATTCACTTGCATGCATATAATCCATACATACCCATACATATTGATTAGTTTCTGAAAGTGTATAAGAAGCTCCAATATTATTGGACCATTCTTCCTTTCGAAACTCGTTTATGTGTAAGGATTCCATCTATTCACGTCATGCATACATATCATCCAAAGAAGACTATGCATATGGATTAGAATTAGGAAGTGTTTAAGAAGCTACTTCAAATGGACCATTCTTCCTTCCAAATTTAATTCATGTGTATGGTTCTCTTTCATTCTTATCATTCATGTTCATAAATCTAACTTGCACTCCTACTTTCCCATTCCCATAATCATTTCAACATCTCTCTCTTCTCCACACTCACCATTAATTTCACTTTCATGTCCTTAAACCATCCAACATTCATTAGCTTCATACACCCTGTGTGTGCCACGACCGGACCGGATCCACCCGGATTGCGATCACCTCCACAATGGTCACATAGAGAGACCCTTAGGGCTGTTAGAAGGAATAACTCTCACTACTAGTGGTGTTGAGTTTGAGCATACTTTTGCCATATGTGATTTTAGCAAGAACCATGCCTATGAGATGATTTTGGGAAGACCATTTATGTGACAGTTGCAAGTGGTACAGGATTGGGAAACCAATTCCTTGTATTTGCAACACTTAGGTGTCACGAACAAAGTCAATCTCAAGGATTACTCTCATAGAGACACTACAAGAAAAAGGGGGGCGTAGCGACGCCCCCGAATCGGATTATGCGACGAAAAAAACAAAAACCGTCGCTTATGCGACGAAATCGTCGCATAAGCGACGGTAAAAATTTAGGATTTTTTTTTTTGGCCGAGCCACGTCGCATAAGCGACCATAGCGTCGCTTATGCGACGCTAAACGACAAGCGTCGCTAGTAGCGTCGCTGGTTAGCGACGCTACTAACGACGTTGGCAAACTGCAGAGCGTCGCATATGCGACGCTCTGTAATGTTAAAAAAAAAATTCAATTCTCCCGGCACATTTGTGCCGGGCCTTGAACGCGAGGAAGAGCTGTAAGACCAAGAGAGAGAGAGAGAGAGAGAGAGAGAGAGAGAGAGAGAGAGAGAGAGAGAGAGAGAGAGAGAGAGAGACCGCGCACGTGAGAGGGAGAGAGAGAAGCGAGACCGGTTAGGTATGCGCACACACACACTTACACACACACATATGTACACACACATTCACACACATTCACACACATATACATACATGCATACATATTGCATATGCATATGCATACATACATACTTACATGCATATGCATACACACACACATATGCATACATACATACTTACATGCATATGCATACACATGCATATGCATATGCATACATACTGCATATGCATATGTATACATAATGCATATGCATATGCATACATAATGCATATGCATACATAGAGCCCCATCCATAGAGCAAAAGATGATACAAAATTGGTGCGGATCAGGATCCTCATGGATGCATGAAGACACTTACTTATGGATGTGTAAAGTAGGAGTAGAAGAAGAGTGAGCTTTTCAACAAAACAAAAATCACAGCAAACAAATTCCGTATGAGAAAGTTATGTCAATTCAGGGTTCTAGGGTTAAAACACCGTTCAAGGAGGCTAAAAAGCAAACAAGACTTCTTGAAATATTTTCTGTAGTAGTGGCCTCACAATGCTCTTGTAAACCTTAAATGCTTCCAGGCATTAGACCAAAATAGAGCATTATTTTTTTGCCCTAAAAAATGGCCAAAATTGCCCATCAATCGCGTTCGAGTGGTCTGTCAATTGTGATTGATATGTCAGTCGCGATCAACGTGTCGGTCGCGATTGACAGGTCCGTCGTGGCTGTCAGTCGCGATTGATGAGTCAATCCTGATTGACACGTGGCCTGAAAATTTAGTCCATCGTGGTGAAAGGATCGTTGACTCTATCGATCGTGCTTGATGGATCGATCCGGATTGAGAGGTCCCTGGCGAGGGTTTTCTCCGTCGTAGTACTCGCCACGAGCTTTTCAACAAAATAAAAATCACAACAAACAGATTTCGTATGAGAAAGTTATGTCAGTTCAAGGTTCTAGGGTTAAAACAAAGTTCAAGCAGGCTAACAGGCAAACACGACTTCTCGAAATATTTTGTGTAGCGGCCTCACAATTCTCTAGTAAACCTTAAATGCTTCCAGGCATTAGCCAAAAATGGACCAATATTCTTTTGCCCTAAAAAATGGCCGAAATTGCCCGTCAATCCCGATCGAGTGGGTTGTCAATCGCGATTGACATGTCAGTTGCGATCGACGTGTCGGTCGCGATTGATAGGTCTGTCGTGGCTGTCAGTCGTGTTTGATGGGTCAATCGCGATTGACACGTGGCCCAAAAATTCAGTCCATTGTAGTCAAAGGATCATTGACTCTAGTGATCGTAATTGATAGGTGTGTTGTGAGGTTCTCTCCATTGTAGTACTCCCCACGAGCTTTTCAACAAAACAAAAATCACAACAAATAGATTTCGTATGAGAAAGTTATGTGAGTTTAGGGTTCTAGGGTTAAAACAGGGTTAAAGCAGGCTAAGAGGCAAACCGGACTTCTCAAAATATTTTGTACAGCGGCCTCACAATGCTCTAGTAAACTTTAAATGCTTCCAGGCATTAGCCACAAATAGACCAATATTTTTTTGCCCTAAAAAATGGCCTAAATTACCTGTCAATTGCGATCGAGTGGTTTATCAATCCCGATTGATATGTCAGTCACCATCGACATGTCGGTCGTGATTAACAGGTCCGTCGTGGCTATCAGTCGCGATTGATGGGTCAATCGCGATCGACACGTGGCGTGAAAATTCAGTCTATCATGGTCAAAGGATCGTTGACTCTATCGATCGTGATTGATGGGTCGATCGCGATTGACAACTCCATCGCAAGGGTTCTGTCAGTCGTAGTACTCCCCACGAGCTTTTCAACAAAACAAAAATCACAGCAAACAGATTTCGTATGAGAAAGTTATGTCAATTCAGGGTTCTCAAAATATTTTGTGTAGCGACCTCAGAATGCTCTAGTAAACCTTAAATGCTTCTAGGCATTAGCCAAAAATACATCAATATTTTTTTGCCATAAAAAATGGCCGAAATTGCCCCTCAATCATGATCGAGTGGTCTATCAATCGTGATTGGTATGTTATTCGCGATCGACGTGTCAGTCGCGATTGACAGGTTCATCGTGTATGTCACTCGCGATTAATGGGCCAATCGAGATTCACACGTGGCCCGAAAATTCAGTGCGTCCTGGTCAAAGGATTGTTGACTCTATCGATCACGATTGATGGGTCGATCGTGATTCACAGGTCCATCGTGAGGGTTCTCTCGGTCACAGTATTCCCCACGAGCTTTTCAACAAAACAAAAATCACAGCAAACCGATTTAGTATGAGCAAGTTATGTCAGTTCAGGGTTCTAGGGTTAAAAAAGGTTCAAGAAGGCTCACAGGCAAACAAGACTTCTCGAAATATTTTGTGTAGCGGCCTCACAATGCTCTAGTAAACCTTAAATGCTTCCAGGCATTAGCCAACAATAGACAAATATTTTTTTCCCCTAAAAAATGGCCGAAATTTCTCGTCAATCGCCATCGAGTGGTTTGTAAATCGTGATTCATATGTGAGTCGTGATCGACATGTCGGTCGTGATTGACAGGTCCCTCGTGGCTGTCAGTCGCAATTGATGGGTCAATCACGATTGACACGTGGCCCAAAAATTCAGTCCGTCATGGTCAAAGGATCATTGAGTCTGTCGATCGTGATTGATGGGTCGATCACGATTGATACCTCTGTCGCGAAGGTTCTCTCGGTTGTAGTACTCCCCATGAGCTTTTCAACAAAACAAAAATCACAGCAAACAGATTTCGTATGAGAAAGTTATGTCAGTTCAAGGTTCTAGGGTTAAAACACGGTTCAAGGAGGCTAACAGGCAAAGAGGACTTCTTGAAATATTTTGTGTAGTGGCCTCACAATGCTCTTGTAAACCTTAAATGCTTCCAGGCATTAGACAAAAATAGAGCATTATTTTTTTCCCTAAAAAATGGCCGAAATTACCCATCAATCACGTTCGAGTGGTCTGTCAATTGTGATTGATATGTCAGTCGTGATCAACGTGTCGGTCGCGATTGACAGGTCCGTCGTGGCTGTCAGTCGCGATTGATGGGTCAATTGTGATTGACACGTGGCCAAAAAATTTAGTCCATCGTGGTGAAAGGATCGTTGAATCTATTGATCGTGATTGATGGATCCATCATGATTGACAGGTCTATCGCGAGGGCTCTCTGAGTCGAAGTACTCCCCACGAGCTTTTCAACAAAACAAAAATCACAACAAACGGATTTCGTATGAGAAAGTTATGTCAGTTCAGGGTTCTAGGGTTAAAACAGGGTTCAAGCAAGCTAAGAGGCAAACATGACTTCTCGAAATATTTTGTGTAGCGGCCTCACAATGCTCTAGTAAACCTTAAATGCTTCTAGGCATTAGCAAAAAATAGACCAATATTTTTTCCCTAAAAAATTGCCGAAATTGCCCGTCAATCGTGATCGAGTGGTCTGTCAATCACGATTGATATGTCAGTCATAATCGACATGTCGACCGCGACTGACAGGTCCGTCGTGGTTATCAGTCACGATTGATGGGTCAATCCTGATTGAAACGTGGCCCGAAAATTCAGTCCATCATGATCAAAGGATCATTGACTCTATCAATCCTGATTGATGGTTGGATCCGGATTGATAGGTCCATCCCAAGGGTTGTCTTGATTGTAGTACTCCCCAAGAGCTTTTCAACAAAATAAAAATCATAGCAAACGGATTTCGTATGAGAAAGTTATGTCAGTTTAGGGTTCTAGGGTTAAAACAAGGTTCAAGCAGGCTAACAAGCAAATAGGACTTCTCGAAATATGTTGTGTAGTAGCCTCAGAATGCTCTAGTAAACCTTAAATGCTTCCAGGCATTAGCCAAAAATAGACCAATATTTTTTGCCCTAAAAAATGGCCAAAATTTCCCGTCAATCGCGATCGAGTGGTCTGTCAATCGTGATTGATATGTGAGTCACAATCGATCGCGATTGATGGGTCAATCATGATTGATACGTGGCCCAAAAATTCAATCCATCGTGGTCAAAGGATCATTGACTCTGTCGATCACGATGATGGGTCGATCACGATTGACAGGTCTGTCGCGAGGGTTCTCTTGGTCTTAGTACTCACCACGAGCTTCTGAACAAAATAGAAATCGCAGCAAACCAATCTCGTATGAGAAAGTTATGTCAATTCAGGGTTCTAGGGTTAAAACAGGGTTCAAGGAGGCTAACAGGCAAACAGGACTTCTCGAAATATTTTGTGTAGCGGCCTCACAATGCTCTAGTAAACCTTAAATGCTTCCAGGCATCAGCCAAAAATAGACCAATATTTTTTTGCGCTAAAAAATGACCGAAATTGCCCATCAATCGCGTTCGAGTGGCCTGTCAATCGCGATTGATATGTCAGTCGCGATCGACCTATCGCTCGCGATTGACAGGTCGGTCGTGGCTGTCAGTCGCGATTAATGGGCAATCGTGATTGACATGTGGCCCGAAAATTCAATCCATCATGGTAAAAGGATCATTGACTCTATCGATCCCGATTGATGGATCGATCGCAATTGACAGGTCCATCGTGAGGGTTCTCTCGGTCGTAGTACTCCCCACGAGCTTTTCAACAAAACAAAAATCACAGCAAACGGATTTCATATGAGAAAATTATGTTAGTTCAGGGTTCTAGGGTTAAAACAAGGTTCAAGCAGGCTTACAAGAAAACAGGACTTCTCGAAATATTTTGTGTTCATCGCTAGGGTTCTCTCGCTCATAGTACTCCCCAGGAGCTTTTCAACAAAACAAAAATCACAGCAAACGGATTTCATATGAGAAAGTTATGTCAGTTTAGGTTCGTCCTGGCTGTAAATTCGTCGTCGTGGCACGCGTAAATTCTTTCGATCGTTGTCAGTAGGTTGTTGACTCTGTCGATCGCGATCGAGGTGTCGGTCCCGATTGACAAGTCCGTCGGGAGTTGTCAGTCGTCGTTTGTGGATTGCGATTGATGGGTCAATTGCGATTGACAAAAAAAAGAGGCATATTAAAATTTTAAGCACATATTTAGGAAGCTCTAAGCATGCACATCATGATTATGTACTTAGTTTAGCAAAATGTTCACTTTTTTTGTCGGTCGCGATTGATAGAGGCCAACGCCTTGGGACCTGCATAATCAAATGTTTTACGTGCTGGAGCTGGTGCAACTGTCGATCGCAATTGACAGGTCTGTCGTGGCTGTCACTCATGATTGACTTCTCAAAATATTTTGCGTAGCGGCCTCACAATGCTCTAGTAAAGATTAAATGCTTCCACGCATTAGTTAAAAATAGACCAATATTTTTTTGCCCTGAAAAATGATCGAAATTGCCCGTCAATCACGATCGAGTGGTCTCTCAACCGCAGTCGTAATTGACAAGTGTGTTGTGAGGTTCTCTCCATTGTAGTACTCCCCACGAGCTTTTCAACAAAACAAAAATCACAACAAATAGATTTCGTATGAGAAAGTTATGTCAGTTCAGGGTTCTAGGGGTTAAACAGGGTTCAAGGAGGCTAACAAGCAAACAGGACTTCTCGAAATATTTTGTGTAGTGGCCTCACAATGCTCTGGTTAACCTTAGATGCTTCCAATCATTAGCCAAAAATAGACCAATATTTTTTTGCCCTACAAAATGCCCAAAATTGCCCATCAATCGTGTTCGAGTGGTCTGTGAATCACGATTGATATGTCAGTCGTGATCGACGTGTCTTTTGCGATTGACAGGTCGTTCGTGCCTATCAGTCCCGATTGATGTGTCAACCGTGATTGACATGTGGCCCGAAAATTCAGTCTGTCATGGTCAAAGGATCGTTGACAGTATTGATCGCGATTGATGGATCGATCGCGATTGACACGTCCATCGCGAGGTTTCTCTCGGTCGTAGTACTCCCCACGAGCTTTTCAACAAAACAAAAATCACAACAAACGGATTTCATATGAGAAAGCTATGTCAGTTCAGGGTTCTAGGGTTAAAACACGGTCCAAGCAGGCTTACAGGAAAACAGGACTTCTCAAAATATTTTCTGTAGCAACCTCACAATTCTCTAGTAAACCTTAAATGCTTCCAAGCATTAGCCAAAAATAGACCAATATTTTTTTGCCCTAAAAAATGGATTTCATATGAGAAAGTTATGCCAGTTTAGGGTTCTACGGTTAAAATAGGGTTCAAGCAGGCTAACAGGCAAATAGGACTTCTCAAAATATTTTGTGTAGCGGCCTCACAATGCTCTAGTAAACCTTAAATGCTTCTAGGCATTAGCCAAAAATAGACCAATATTTATTTCCCTAAAAAATGGACGAAATTGCCTGTCAATCGCGATCGAGTGGTCTGACAATCACGATTGATACGTCAATCGCGATCGACGTGTCAGTCGCGATTCACAGGTCTGTCGTGGCTATCAGTCATGATTGATGGGTCAATCATGATTTACACATGGCCCAAAAATTCTTTATGTCATGGTCAAAGGATCGTTGACTCTCAAGATCGCAATTGATAGGTCGATCGGGATTGACACGTCCATCGCGAGGGTTCTCTCGATTGTAGTACTCCCGAGGAGCTTTTCAACAAAACAAAACTCACAACAAATGGATTTCGTATGAGAAAGTTATGTAAGTTCAGGGTTCTAGGGTTAAAACAGGGTTCAAGGAGTCTAACACGCAAACAGGACTTCTCAAAATATTTTGTGTAGTGGCCTCACAATGCTCTAGTGAACCTTAAATGCTTCAAGGCATTAGCCAAAAATAGACCAATATTTTTTTTCCCTAAAAAATGGCCGAAATTGTCCGTCAATCGCGATCGAGTGGTCTATCAATTGCGATTGATATGTCCGTCGAAATCCACGTTTCGGTCGCAATTGACAGGTCCGTCGTGGCTGTCACTCGCGATTGATGGGTCAATCACAATTGACAAATGGCCCGAAAATTAGTCCGTCGTGGTTGTCAATCGCGATTGATGGATCAATCGTGATTGACAAGTGGCCCGAAAATTCACTCCGTCATGGTCAAAGCATCGTTGACTCTGTCGATCATGATTTATGGGTCGATCACGATTGAGAGGTCCGTCAGGAGTGTTCTCTCGATCGTGGTAAACCAATTGTTGTCTGGATCAGTCGTGATTGAGAGGTCCGTCGGGACTATCGATCCCGATTGATGGGTCGGTCACGATTGACACGTGGCATGCGTAAATTCTTTCGATCGTGGTCAGTAGGTTGTTGACTCTATCGGTCGCGATCGAGGTGTTGGTCCCGATTGACAAGTCCGTCGGCAGTTGTCAATTGTCGTTTGTCGATTGCGATTGATGGATCAATCGCGAATGATAAAAAACAGAGGCATATTAAAATTTTGAGCACATATTTAGGAAGCTCTAAGCATGCACACCATGATTATGTACTTAGTTTAGCAAAATGTTCACTTTTTTTGTCGGTCGCAATTGATAGAGGCCAACACCTTGGGACCTGCACAATCAAATGTTTTACGAGCTGGACCTGGTGCAACTGCCAGTCGCAATTGAGAGGTCCGTCGTGGCTGTCACTCATGATTGACTTCTCAAAATATTTTGCGTAGCGGCCTCACAATGCTCTAGTAAACCTTAAATGCTTCCACGCATTAGTTAAAAATAGACCATTATCTTTTTGCCCTGAAAAATGATCCAAATTGCACGTCAATCACGATGGAGTGGTCTATCAATCGCGATCGTAATTGACAAGTGTGTTGTGAGGTTCTCTCCATTGTAGTACTCCCCACGAGCTTTTCAACAAAACAAAAATCACAACAAATAGATTTCGTATGAGAAAGTTATGTCAGTTCAGGGTTCTAGGGTTAAAACAGGGTTCAAGGAGGCTAACAGGCTAACAGGCAAACAGGACTTCTCGAAATATTTTGTGTAGCGGCCTCACAATGCTCTGGTAAACCTTAAATGCATCCAATCATTAGCCAAAAATAGACCAATATTTTTTTGCCCTACAAAATGGCCAAAATTGCCCATCAATCGCGTTCGAGTGGTCTGTGAATCGTGATTGATATGTCGGTCGTGATCCATGTGTCGGTCGCGATTGACAGGTCGGTCGTGGCTATTAGTCCCGATTGATGTGTCAATCGTGATTGACATGTGGCCCGAAAATTCAGTCCGTCATGGTCAAAGGATCATTGACTCTATTGATCGTGATTGATGGATCGATCCCGATTGACAAGTCCATCGCGAGGGTTCTCTCGATCGTAGTACTCCCCATGAGCTTTTCAACAAAACAAAAATCACAACAAACGGATTTCATATGAGAAAGTTATGTCAGTTCAGGGTTCTAGGATTAAAACAGGGTTCAAGCACGCTTACAGGAAAACAGGACTTCTCGAAGTATTTTCTGTAGCGGCCTCACAATTTTCTAGTAAAAAATGCTTCCAAGCATTAGCCAAAGATAGACCAATATTTTTTTGCCCTACAAAATGGCCAAAATTGCCCATCAATCGCGTTTGAGTGGTCTGTGAATCGCAATTGATATGTTAATCGTGATCGACGTGTCGGTCGCGATTGACAGGTCAGTCGTGTCTATCAGTCCCGATTGATGTGTCAATCGTGATTGACATGTGGCCCGAAAATTCGGTCCGTCATGGTCAAAGGATCGTTGACTCTATCGATCGCGATTGATGGATCGATCCCAATTGACAGGTCCATCGTGAGGGTTGTCTCGGTCGTAGCACTCCCCACGAGCTTTTCAACAAAACCAAAATCACAACAAACGGATTTCATATGAGAAAATTATGTCAGTTCAGGGTTCTAGGGTTAAAACAGGGTTCAAGCAGGCTTACAGGAAAATAGGACTTCTCGAAATATTTTCTGTAGCGGCCTCACAATTCTCTAGTAAACCTTAAATGCTTCCAAGCATAAGCCAAAAATAGACCAATATTTTTTTGTCCTAAAAAATGGCTAAAATTGCCCGTCAATCGCGATCGAGTGGTCTTTCAATCACGATTGATATGTTAGTCGCGATCGACCTGCCGGTCGCGATTGAGAGGTCCGTCGTGGCTGTCAGTCGCGTTTGATGGGTCAATCCCGATTGATACATGGTCCGAAAATTCAGTCCCTTGTGGTCAAAGGATCATTGACTCTAGCGATCGTGATTGACAGGTGCATCGCGAAGTTCTCTCCTTTGTAGTACTCCCCAAGAGCTACTCAATAAAACAAAACTCACACCAAAAAGATTTTGTATGAGAAAGTTAGGTGAGTTCAAGGTTCTAGGGTTAAAACAGGGTTCAAGCACGCTAACAGGCAAACAGGACTTCTCGAAATATTTTGTGTAGCGGCCTCACAATGCTTCAGTAAACTTTAAATGCTTCTAGGCATTAGCCAAAAATAGACCAATATTTTTTTGTCCTAAAAAATGACCGAAATCGCCCATCAATTGCGATCGAGTGATCTTTCAATCTCAATTGATATGTCAGTCGCAATCGACGTGTCGGTCGTGATTGACAAGTCCGTCGTGGCTGTCAATCGTGATTGATGGGTCAATCGCGATTGACACGTGGCCCAAAAATTTAGTTTGTCGTGGTCAAAGGATCGTTGACTCTATCGATCGTGATTGATGGGTCGATCGCGATTGACGGAAACGTCACGACGGTTCTCTTGGTCATAGTACTCCCCACGTGCTTTTCAACAAAACAAAAATCACAGCAAACCGATTTTGTATGAGAAAGTTATGTCAGTTGTGGCTGTCAATCGCGATTGATGGGTCAATCGTTATTGACACGTGGCCCGAAAATTCACTCCATCATGGTCAAAGCATCGTTGACTCTATCGATCATGATTGATGGGTCGATCACGATTGAGAGGTCCGTCGCGAGTGTTCTCTCGATCGTGGTAAAACAATTGTTGTCTGGATCAGTCGTGATTGAGAGGTCCGTCGGGACTGTCGGTCGCGATTGATGGGTCGATCACGACTGATGGGTCGGTCGCGATTGACACGTGGCACGCGTAAATTCTTTTGATCGTGGTCAGTAGGTTGTTGAGTTTGTCGGTCGCGATCAAGGTGTCGATCGCGATTGACAAGTCCGTCGGTAGTTGTCAGTCATCGTTCGCCGATTGCGATTGATGGGTCAATTGCGATTGACATAAAACAGAGGCATATTAAAATTTTAAGCACATATTTAGGAAGCTCTAAGCATGCACATCATTATTATGTACTTAGTTTAGCAAAAAGTTCACTTTTTTTGTCGGTCGTGATTGATAGGGGCCAACGCCTTGGGACCTGCACAATCAAATGTTTTACGTGCTAGAGCTGGTGCAACTGTCGGTCGTAATTGACAGGTCCGTCGTGGCTGTCACTCATGATTGACTTCTCAAAATATTTTGTGTAGCGGCCTCACAATGCTCTAGTAAACCTTAAATGCTTCCAAACATTAGTTAAAAATAGACCAATATTTTATTGCCCTGAAAAATGATCGAAATTGCCCGTCAATCACGATCGAGTGGTATGTCAATCGCGATCGTAATTGACAGGTGTGTTGTGAGGTTCTCTCCATTGTAGTACTCCCCACGAGCTTTTCAACAAAACAAAAATCCCAACAAATAGATTTCGTATGAGAAAGTTATGTCACTTCAGGGTTCTAAGGTTAAAACAGGGTTTAAGCAGGCTAACAGGACTTCTCAAAATATTTTGTATAGCGGCCTCACAATGCTCTACTAAACTTTAAATGCTTCCAGGCATTAGCCACAAATAGATCAAAATTTTTTTGCCCTAAAAAATGGCCTAAATTACCCGTCAATTGCGATCGAGTGGTTTATCAATCCGGATTGATATGTTAGTCGCCATTGACATGTCGGTCGTGATTGACAGGTCCGTCGTGGCTATCAGTCGCGATTGATGGGTCAATCGTGATTGACACGTGGCCTGAAAATTCAGTCTGTCATGGTCAAAGGATCGTTGACTCTATCGATCATGATTGATGGGTCGATCGCAATTGACAAGTCCATCGCGAGGGTTCTGTCGGTCGTAGTACTCCCCACGAGCTTTTCAACAAAACAAAAATCACAGCAAACAGATTTTGTATGAGAAAGTTATATCAATTCAGGGTTCTCGAAATATTTTGTGTAGCGACCTCACAATGCTCTAGTAAACCTTAAATGCTTCTTGGCATTAGCCAAAAATACATCAATACTTTTTTGCCGTAAAAAATGGCCGAAATTGCCCGTCAATCATGATCGAGTGGTCTGCCAATCATGATTCATATGTGAGTCATGATCGACCTGTCGGTCGCGATTGATAGGTCCCTCGTGGCTGTCAGTCGCAATTGATGGGTCAATCACGATTGACACGTGGCCCAAAAATTCAGTCCATCGTGGTCAAAGGATCATTGAGTCTGTCGATCGCGATTGATGGGTCGATCATGATTGACAGGTCTGTCGCGAAGGTTCTCTCGATCGTAGTACTCCCGATGAGCTTTTCAACAAAACAGAAATCACAACAAACGGATTTCGTATGAGAAAGTTATGTCAGTTCAGGGTTCTAGGGTTAAAACACGGTTCAAGGAGGCTAACAAGTAAACAGGACTTCTCGAAATATTTTGTGTAGTGGCCTCACAATGCTCTTGTAAACCTTAAAGGCTTCCAGGCATTAGACCAAAATAGAGCATTATTTTTTGCCCTAAAAAATGGCCGAAATTGCCCATCAATCTCGTTCGAGTGGTCTGTCAATTGTGATTGATATGTCAGTCGCGATCAACGTGTCGATCGCGATTGACAAGTCCGTCGTGGCTGTCAGTCACGATTGATGGGTGAATCCTGATTGACACGTGGGCTGAAAAATTTAGTCCATCGTGGTGAAAGGATCATTGACTCTATCGATCGTGATTGATGGATCCATCATGATTGAAAGGTGTGTCGCGAGGGTTCTCTCAGTCATAGTACTCCCCACGAGCTTTTCAACAAAACAAAAATCACAACAAACGGATTTCGTATGAGAAAGATATGTCAGTTCACGGTTCTAGGGTTAAAACAGGGTTCAAGCAGGCGAAGAGGCAAACATGACTTCTCAAAATATTTTGTGTAGCGGCCTCACAATGCTCTAGTAAACCTTAAATGCTTATAGGCATTAGCCAAAAATAGGACAATATTTTTTCCCTAAAAAATGGCCGAAATTGCTCGTCAATCGCGATCGAGTGGTCTGTCAATCACGATTGATATGTCAGTCATGATCGACGTGTCGGCCAGGACTGACAGGTCCGTCGTGGCTATCAAACACGATTGATGGGTCAATCACGATTGAAACGTTGCCCGAAAATTCAGTCCATCATGATCAAAGGATCGTTGACTCTCTCAATCGTGATTGATGGTTCGATCCGGATTGAGAGGTCCATGCCAAGGATTGTCTTGATTGTAGTACTCCCCACGAGCTTTTCAACAAAACAAAAGTCACAGCAAACGGATTTCGTATGAGAAAGTTATGTCAGTTAACGGTTCTAGGGTTAAAACAGGGTTCAAGCAGGCTAGAAGCAAACAGGACTTCTCGAAATATTTTGTGTAGCGGCGTCACAATGCTCTAGTAAACCTTAAATGCTTCTAGGTATTAGCCAAAAATAGACCAATATTTTTTTGCCCTAAAAAATGGCCAAAATTACCGGTCAATCGCGATCGTGTGGTCTGTCAATCACTATTGATATGTGAGTCGCGATCGACGTGTCGGTTGCGATTGACAAGTCCATCGTGGCTGTTAGTCATGATTGATGGATCAATCGTGATTGACACATGGCCCAAAACTTTAGTCGGTGGTGGTCAAAGGATCGTTGACTCTATCGATCGTGATTGATGGATCCATCGTGATTGACAAATCCGTCATGAGGGTTCTCTCGGTCGTAGTACTCCCCATGAGCTTTTCAACAAAACAAAAATCACAGCAAACGTATTTCGTATGAGAAAGTTCTGTCAGTTTAGGGTTCTAAGGTTAAAACAAGGTTCAAGGAGGCTAACAAGCAAATAGGACTTCTCGAAATATGTTGTGTAGCAGCCTCAGAATGCTCTAGTACCCTTAAATGCTCACAGGCATTAGCCAAAAATAGACCAATATTTTTTGCCCTAAACAATGGCCGAAATTTCCCGTCAATCGCGATCGAGTGGTCTGTCAATTCCGATTGATATGTGAGTCACGATCAACGTGTCGGTCGTGATTGACAGGTCATTCGTGGCTGTGAGTCGCGATTGATGGGTCAATCACGATTGACATGTGGCTCGAAAATTCAGTCCGTCGTTGTCAAAGGATCATTGACTCTATCCATCACGATTGATGGGTCGATCACGATTGACAGGTCTATCGGGAGGGTTCTCTCGGTCGTAGTACTCCCTGCGAGCTTTTGAACAAAATAGAAATCACAGCAAACGGATCTCGTATGAGAAAGTTATGTCAATTCAGGGTTCTAGGGTTAAAACAAGGTTCAAGGAGGCTAACAGGCAAACATGACTTCTCGAAATATTTTGTGTAGCGGCCTCACAATGCTCTAGTAACCCTTAAATGCTTCCAGGCATTAGCCAAAAATAGACCAATATTTTTTTGCCCTAAAAAATGACTGAAATTGCCCATCAATCGCGTTCGAGTGGTCTATCAATCGCGATTGATATGTCAGTCGTGATCGACGTGTTAATCGCGATTGAAAGGTCGGTTGTGGCTGTCAGTCGCGATTGATGTGTCAATCGTGATTGACATGTGGCCCGAAAATTCAGTCCGTTATGGTCAAACAATCGTTGACTCTATCGATCGCGATTGATGGATCGATCGCGATTGGCAGGTCCATCGTGAGGGTTCTCTCAGTCGTAATACTCCCCATGAGCTATTCAACAAAACAAAAATCATAGGAAACGGACTTCATATGAGAAAGTTATGTCAGTTCTGGGTTGAAGGGTTAAAACAAGGTTCAAGCAGGCTTACAGGAAAACAGGACTTCTCGAAATATTTTCTGTAGCGGCCTCACAATTCTTTAGTAAACCTTAAATGCTTCCAAGCATTAGCCAAAAATAGACCAATATTTTTTTTCCCTAAAAAATGGCCAAAATTGCCCGTCAATCTCGATCGAGTGGTCTTTCAATCACGATTGATATGTTAGTCGCGATCCACCTGTCCGTCGCGATTGAGAGGTCCGTCGTGGCTGTGAGTCGCGTTTGATGGGTCAATCCCGATTGATACATGGTTCAAAAATTCAGTCCCTTGTAGTCAAAGGATCATTGACTCTGGCGATCGTGATTAACAGGTGCATCGCAAAGTTCTCTGCGTTGTAGTACTCCCCACGAGCTACTCAACAAAACAAAACTCACACCAAAAAGATTTCGTATGAGAAAGTTAGGTAACTTCATGGTTCTAGGGTTAAAACAGGGTTCAAGCAGGCTAACAGGACTTCTCGAAATATTTTGTGTAGCGGCCTCACAATGATTCAGTAAACTTTAAATGCTTCTAGGCATTAGCCAAAATAGACCAATATTTATTCGCCCTAAAAAATGACCGAAATCGCCTGTCAATTGCGATCGAGTGGTCTTTCAATCTCGATTGATATGTCAGTCGCGATCGACGTGTCGGTCGTGATTGACAAGTCCGTCGTGGCTGTCAGTCGCGATTGATGGGTCAATCGCGATTGACACGTGGCCCAAAAATTCAGTTCATCGTGGTCAAAGGATCGTTGACTCTATCGATCATGATTGATGGGTCGATCGCGATTGACAGAAACGTCACGACAGTTCTCTTGGTCATAGTACTCTAGATCAGAGTCACTTACATCCTCCAATGCATCAGTGCTAGGTTCACATTCTTCCAAAACTGAATCTCCCATGATTGGCTCTATGCAAAAAGCTAAAATTTCATAGCCATCCTCATCACAATGGGGTGTCCATTGTTCTTCATTGATGGCTACATCCATTGTTGCTAAAATTTCTGCCCAACCGTGAGGTTCAAATTCTTCATCTGAAAATACTACAGGCGCATAGGCTGGGTCCTAAATTGATCTATGGGTTTCCTTCGCACCTATCTCTCTAGCTTTTTCTCTCTTCTCTTCTTCTACTGCTACTTTACACATCCATAAGTAAGTGTCTTCATGCATCCATGAGGATCCTGATCCGCATCGATTCTGTATCATCTTTGGCTCTATGGATGGGGTTCCATTGGATGGGGTGTACATCTCTATGAGAGTAATCCTTGAGATTGACTTTGTTCGTGACACCTAAGTGTTGCAAATACAAGGAATTGGTTCCCCAATCCTGTACCACTTGCAACTGTCACATAAATGGTCTTCCCAAAATCATCTCATAGGCATGGTTCTTGCTAAAATCACATATGGCAAAAGTATGCTCAAACTCAACACCACTAGTAGTGAGAGTTATTCCTTCTAACAGCCCTAAGGGTCTCTCTATGTGACCGTCAACCATTTGCAATTTCAATCTTGTTGGCTAGAGTGCTAGATTGCCCCAACGCTTCCATAGGGAAATGGTTGCAATTGCAACTCCTGCACCTTAGTCCAGAATTGCCTTGGTTGTGTATCCTTGATGGGTGATGGGGAGATAATGTTTCCTTCTTCTCCTTCACTCATATCTCCTATCTTGTCTAGAGGTATTTCTGGTACTGTCCTATGAGTCCCCACTTTGGAATGAGGTTTTGCTACTTCTGGCACTTGCCTGGCTACATGTTTCCATAATTCTGGCCTGACTTTGAGTAACTTTTCTAAAGTGAGGTTGCACTACACTTTAGTGTTTTTCACTACCTCGGTCTTCCTAGGTATCACTGAGACTTCATTTCTTACCATGATAGTGGGAGCTCTCATGCAAGTAGACTTAGATTCCCATGGGCCTATGAAGTGGGGTAGTTCTTGTAAGTAATTAGACTCAGAGTCTAATCTATCATGAGATTCGTTACTCTCGTGCTCTCCATAAATAGAAGGAATGTCTTGCGGGAATTGATCATGTGCATCATCCACAAGTTCAATGGGAGGGGGCACTTCACTCTCGTTATCCCATTTCTCTTCTTGAATCTCTTGTAGGAACTCTGGTCAATACCTATTCATAGAAGAAGAGGTGTCTAGTTCCGTGGAGTTAGGCACATAAGATTCCTGGGGGGGAATGCTCATTCTCTCACTTGGCTTTCTCTCATTTTGAGAAGCGGGTTCCTTTTCTGATTGTGCAATTAGCCTCTCCAATCTTTTTAGCAATCCATCAAAGTGCAACTGTGTCTTAGCTGAACTAGAGATGTTGAAGAGGCGACTGGCTTCAAACATGGTTTGAGCCAATGCTACCATTTTCGTGCAAAGCTTGGTTCTTTCTATCTCCAGGTCAGCTCTAGGATAACATTTGTCGTGATCTGTCACATTCGGCCCTTCTTGGATTCTGGCCTGATATGCCTTAAGCATCATGTCTATGTCTTCAGGAGTGTGGTCAGCTAACACTGATCCTACTCTAGGGGGTGGTGGAATTGTATGAGATGGGTTGAAAGATGTTGGATTAGATGGTGATAGGGATGAAGGTGGTCGTGGTATGTGAGAGTTTGTTTGAGAGGTGAGCTCAACAATTTTGGATTTTGTTTCTCTTATGCTTTCTTCTAGGTCGCAATTGATGGGTCGATCGGGATTGACACGTCTGTTGTGAGGGTTCTCTCGATTGTAGTACTCCCCACGAGCTTTTCAACGAAACAAAAATCACAACAAATGGATTTCGTATGAGAAAGTTATGTAAGTTCAGCGTTCTAGGGTTAAAACAGGGTTCAAGGAGGCTAACACGCAAACAGGACTTCTCAAAATATTTTGTGTAGTGGCCTCACAATGCTCTAGTGAACCTTAAATGCTTCTAGGCATTAGCCAAAAATAGACCAATATTCTTTCGCCCTAAAAAGTGGCCGAAATTGCCCGTCAATCGCGATCGAGTGGTCTATCAATCGCGATTGATATGTCGGTCGCAATTGACAGGTCCGTCGTGGCTGTGACTCGGGATTGATGGGTCAATCGCAATTGACACATGGCCCACAAATTTGTCCGTCGTGGCTGTCATGATCAAAGCATGGTTGACTCTGTCGATCATGATTGATGGGTCGATCACGATTGACAGGTCCGTCGTGAGTGTTCTCTCGATCGTGGTAAACCAATTGTTGTCTGGATCAGTCGTGATTGAGAGGTCCGTTGGGATTGTCGGTCGCGATTGATGGGTCGATCGTGACTGATGGGACGGTCACGATTGACACGTGGCACGCGTGAATTCTTTCGATCGTGGTCAGTAGGTTGTTGACTTTGTCGGTCGCGATCGAGGTGTCGATCTCGATTGACAAGTCCGTCGGTAGTTGTCAGTCGTCGTTTGTCGATTGCGATTGATGGGTCAATCACGATTGACAAAAAACAGAGGCATGTTAAAATTTTAAGCACATATTTAGGAGGATCTAAGCATGCACATCATGGTTATGTACTTAGTTTAGATAAATGTTCACTTTTTTTGTCGGTCGTGATTGATAGAGGCCAACGCCTTGGGACGTGCACAATCAAATGTTTACGTGCTGGAGCTGCTGCAACTGTCGGTCGCAATTGACAGATCCGTCGTGGCTGTCACTCATGATTGACTTCTCAAAATATTTTGCGTAGCAGCGTCACAATGCTCTGGTAAACCTTAAATGCTTCCACGCATTAGTGAAAAATAGACCAATATTTTTTTGCCCTGAAAAATGATCGAAATTGCCTGTCAATCACGATCGAGTGGTTTATCAATCCCGATTGATATGTCTGTCGCGATCAACATGTCGGTCGTGATTGACAGGTCCGTCGTGGCTATCAGTCACGATTTTGTATCAAACAGATTTTGTATGAGAAAGTTACATCAATTCAGGGTTCTCGAAATATTTTGTGTAGCGACCTCACAATGCTCTAGTAAACCTTAAATGCTTCTTGGCATTAGCCAAAAATACATCAATACTTTTTTGCCCTAAAAAATGGCCGAAATTGCCCGTCATTTACGATCGAGTGGTCTGTCAATCGTGATTCATATGTGAGTCATGATCGACGTGCCGGTCGCGATTGATAGGTCCCTCGTGGCTGTCAATCGCAATTGATGGGTCAATCACGATTGACACGTGGCCCAGAAATTGAGTTCATCGTGGTCAAAGGATCATTGAGTCTCTCGATCGCGATTGATGGGTCAATCATGATTCACAGGTCTGTCGCGAAGGTTCTCTCGATCGTAGTACTCCCCACGAGCTTTTCAACAAAACAAAAATCACAGCAAACAAATTTCGTATGAGAAAGTTATGTCAGTTCAGGGTTCTAGGGTTAAAACACCGTTCAAGGAGGCTAAAAAGCAAACAAGACTTCTCGAAATATTTTCTGTAGTGGCCTCACAATGCTCTTGTAAACCTTAAATGCTTCCAGGCATTAGACCAAAATAGAGCATTATTTTTTTGCCCTAAAAAATGGCCAAAATTGCCCATCAATCGCGTTCGAGTGGTCTGTCAATTGTGATTGATATGTCAGTCGCGATCAACGTGTCGATCGGGATTGACAGGTCCGTCGTGGCTGTCAGTCGCAATTGATGAGTCAATCCTGATTGACATGTGGCCTGAAAATTTAGTCCATTGTCGTGAAAGGATCGTTGACTCTATCGATCGTGCTTGATGGATCGATCGGGATTGACAGGTCCCTGCGAGGGTTTTCTCCATCGTAGTACTCCCCACGAGCTTTTCAACAAAATAAAAATCACAACAAACAGATTTCGTATGAGAAAGTTATGTCAGTTCAAGGTTCTAGGGTTAAAACAAGGTTCAAGCAGGCTAACAGGCAAACACGACTTCTCGAAATATTTTGTGTAGCGGCCTCACAATTCTCTAGTAAACCTTAAATGCTTCCAGGCATTAGCCAAAAATGGACCAATATTCTTTTGCCCTAAAAAATGGCCGAAATTGCCCGTCAATCTCGATCGAGTGGGTTGTCAATCGCGATTGACATGTCAGTTGCGATCGACGTGTCGGTCGTGATTGATAGGTCTGTCGTGGCTATCAGTCGTGTTTGATGGGTCAATCGCGATTGACACGTGGCCCAAAAATTCAGTCCGTTGTAGTCAAAGGATCATTGACTCTAGCGATCGTAATTGATAGGTGTGTTGTGAGGTTCTCTCCATTGTAGTACTCCCCACGAGCTTTTCAACAAAACAAAAATCACAACAAATAGATTTCGTATGAGAAAGTTATGTGAGTTTAGGGTTCTAGGGTTAAAACACGGTTTAAGCAGGCTAAGAGGCAAACCGGACTTCTCAAAATATTTTGTATAGCGGCCTCACAATGCTCTAGTCCCTCGTGGCTGTCAGTCGCAATTGATGGGTCAATCACGATTGACACGTGGCCCAAAAATTCAGTCCGTCATGGTCAAAGGATCATTGAGTCTGTCGATCGTGATTGATGGGTCGATCACGATTGACACGTCTGTCGCGAACGTTCTCTCGGTCGTAGTACTCCCCATGAGCTTTTCAACAAAACAAAAATCACAGCAAACTGATTTCGTATGAGAAAGTTATGTCAGTTCAAGGTTCTAGGGTTAAAACACGGTTCAAGGAGGCTAACAGGCAAAGAGGACTTCTTGAAATATTTTGTGTAGTGGCCTCACAATGCTCTTGTAAACCTTAAATGCCTCCAGGCATTAGACAAAAGTAGAGCATTATTTTTTTCCCTAAAAAATGGCCGAAATTGCCCATCAATCACGTTCGAGTGGTCTGTCAATTGTGATTGATATGTCAGCCGCGATCAACGTGTCGGTCGCGATTGACAGGTCCGTCGTGGCTGTCAGTCGCGATTGATGGGTCAATCGTGATTGACACGTGGCCAGAAAATTTAGTCCATCGTGGTGAAAGGATCGTTGAATCTATCGATCGTGATTGATGGATCCATCATGATTGACAGGTCTATCGCGAGGGCTCTCTGAGTCGTAGTATTCCCCACGAGCTTTTCAACGAAACAAAAATCACAACAAACGGATTTCGTATGAGAAAGTTATGTCAGTTCAGGGTTCTAGGGTTAAAACAGGGTTCAAGCAAGCTAAGAGGCAAACATGACTTCTCGAAATATTTTGTGTAGCCGCCTCACAATGCTCTAGTAAACCTTAAATGCTTCTAGGCATTAGCAAAAAATAGACCAATATTTTTTCCCTAAAAAATGGCCGAAATTGCCCGTCAATCGCGATCGAGTGGTCTGTCAATCACGATTGATATGTCAGTCGTAATCGACATGTCGACCGCAACTGACAGGTCCGTCGTGGTTATCAGTCACGATTGATGGGTCAATGGTGATTGAAACGTGGCCCGAAAATTCAGTCCATCATGATCAAAGGATCATTGACTCTATCAATCCTGATTGATGGTTGGATCCGGATTGATAGGTCCATCCCAAGGGTTGTCTTGATTGTAGTACTCCCCAGGAGCTTTTCAACAAAATAAAAATCATAGCAAACAATTTTCGTATGAGAAAGTTATGTCAGTTTAGGGTTCTAGGGTTAAAACAAGGTTCAAGCAGGCTAACAAGCAAATAGGACTTCTCGAAATATGTTGTGTAGTAGCCTCACAATGCTCTAGTAAACCTTAAATGCTTCCATGCATTAGCCAAAAATAGACCAATATTTTTTGCCCTAAAAAATGGCCAAAATTTCCCGTCAATCGCGATTGAGTGGTCTGTCAATCGCGATTGATATGTGAGTCACGATCGATCGCGATTGATGGGTCAATCATGATTGATACGTGGCCCAAAAATTCAATCCGTCGTGGTCAAAGGATCATTGACTCTGTTGATCACGATTGATGGGTCGATCACGATTGACAGGTCTGTCGCGAGGGTTCTCTCGGTCTTAGTACTCACCACGAGCTTCTGAACAAAATAGAAATCGCAGCAAACCAATCTCGTATGAGAAAGTTATGTCAATTCAGGGTTCTAGGGTTAAAACAGGGTTCAAGGAGGCTAACATGCAAACAGGACTTCTCGAAATATTTTGTGTAGCGGCCTCACAATGCTCTAGTAAACCTTAAATGCTTCCAGGCATTAGCCAAAAATAGACCAATATTTTTTTGCGCTAAAAAATGACCGAAATTGCCCATCAATCGCGTTCAAGTGGCCTGTCAATCGCGATTGATATGTCAGTCACGATCGACCTATCGGTTGCGATTGACAGGTCGGTCGTGGCTGTCAGTCACGATTAATGGGCAATCGTGATTGACATGTGGCCCGAAAATTCAATCCATCATGGTCAAAGGATCATTGACTCTATTGATCCCGATTGATGGATCGAGCGCAATTGACAGGTCCACTGTGAGGGTTCTCTCGGTCGTAGTACTCCCCACGAGCTTTTCAACAAAATTAAAATCACAGCAAACGGATTTCATATGAGAAAATTATGTCAGTTCAAGGTTCTAGGGTTAAAACAGGGTTCAAGCAGGCTTACAAGAAAACATGACTTCTCGAAATATTTTGTGTTCATCGCTAGGGTTCTCTCGCTCATAGTACTCCCCACGAGCTTTTCAACAAAACAAAAATCACACCAAACGGATTTCATATGAGAAAATTATGTCAGTTCAGGGTTCTAGGGTTAAAACAGGGTTCAAGCAGGCTTACAAGAAAACAGGACTTCTCGAAATATTTTGTGTTCATCGCTAGGGTTCTCTCGCTCATAGTACTCCCCACGAGCTTTTCAACAAAACAAAAATCACAGCAAACGGATTTCATATGAGAAAGTTATGTCAGTTCAGGTTCGTCGTGGCTGTCAATTCGTCGTCGTGGCACGCGTAAATTCTTTCGATCGTGGACAGTAGGTTGTTAACTCTGTCGATTGCGATCAAGGTGTCGGTCCCGATTGACAAGTCCGTCGGGAGTTGTCAGTCGTCGTTTGTCGATTGCGATTGATGGGTTAATCGCGATTGACAAAAAACAGAGGCATATTAAAATTTTAAGCACATATTTAGGAAGCTCTAAGCATGCACATCATGATTATGTACTTAGTTTAGCAAAATGTTCACTTTTTTTGTCGGTCGCGATTGATAGAGGCCAACGCCTTGGGACCTGCATAATCAAATGTTTTACGTGCTGGAGCTGGTGCAACTGTCGGTCGCAATTGACAGGTCTGTCGTGGCTGTGACTCATGATTGACTTCTCAAAATATTTTGCGTAGCGGCCTCACAATGCTCTAGTAAAGCTTAAATGCTTCCACGCATTAGTTAAAAATAGACCAATATTTTTTTCCCCTGAAAAATGATCGAAATTGCCCGTCAATCACGATCGAGTGGTCTGTCAACCGCGGTCGTAATTGACAAGTGTGTTGTGAGGTTCTCTCCATTGTAGTACTCCCCACGAGCTTTTCAACAAAACAAAAATCACAACAAATAGATTTCGTATGAGAAAGTTATGTCAGTTCAGGGTTCTAGGGGTTAAAGAGGGTTCAAGGAGGCTAACAGGCAAAGAGGACTTCTCGAAATATTTTGTGTAGTGGCCTCACAATGCTCTGGTTAACCTTAAATGCTTCCAATCATTAGCCAAAAATAGACCAATATTTTTTTGCCCTACAAAATGCCCAAAATAGCCCATCAATCGTGTTCGAGTGGTTTGTGAATCGCGATTGATATGTCAGTCGTGATCGACGTGTCTGTCGCGATTGACAGGTCGTTCGTGCCTATCAGTCCCGATTGATGTGTCAACCGTGATTGACATGTGGCCCGAAAATTTAGTCTGTCATGGTCAAAGGATCGTTGACAGTATCGATCGCGATTGATGGATCGATCGCGATTGACAGGTCCATTGCGAGGGTTCTCTCGGTCGTAGTACTCCCCACGAGCTTTTCAACAAAACAAAAATCACAACAAACGGATTTCATATGAGAAAGCTATGTCAGTTCAGGGTTCTAGGGTTAAAACACGGTCCAAGTAGGCTTACAGGAAAACAGGACTTCTCAAAATATTTTCTGTAGCAACCTCACAATTCTCTAGTAAACCTTAAATGCTTCCAAGCATTAGCCAAAAATAGACCAATATTTTTTTGCCCTAAAAAATGGATTTCATATGAGAAAGTTATGCCAGTTCAGGGTTCTACGGTTAAAATAGGGTTCAAGCAGGCTAACAGGCAAATAGGACTTCTAAAAATATTTTGTGTAGCGGCCTCACAATGCTCTAGTAAACCTTAAATGCTTCTAGGCATTAGCCAAAAATAGACCAATATTTTTTTCCCTAAAAAATGGACGAAATTGCCTGTCAATCGCGATCGAGTGGTCTGTCAATCACGATTGGTACGTCAATCGCGATCGACGTGTCGGTCGCGATTCACAGGTCTGTCGTGGCTATTAGTCACGATTGATGGGTCAATCATGATTTACACATGGCCCAAAAATTCTTTATGTCGTGGTCAAAGGATCGTTGACTCTCAAGATCGCAATTGATGGGTGGATCGGGATTGACAAAACAAAAATCACAACAAATGGATTTGGTATGAGAAAGTTATGTAAGTTCAAGGTTCTACGGTTAAAAGAGGGTTCAAGGAGTCTAACACGCAAACAGGACTTCTCAAAATATTTTGTGTAGTGGCCTCACAATGCTCTAGTGAACCTTAAATGCTTCTAGGCATTAGCCAAAAATAGACCAATATTTTTTTGCCCTAAAAAATGGCCGAAATTGCCCTTCAATCGCGATCGAGTGGTCTATCAATCGCGATTGATATGTCCGTCGAAATCCACGTTTCGGTCGCAATTGACAGGTCCGTCGTGGCTGTCACTCGCGATTGATGGGTCAATCACAATTGACACATGGCCCGAAAATTAGTCCGTCGTGGTTGTCAATCACGATTGATGGATCAATCGTGATTGACACATGGCCCGAAAATTCACTCTGTCATGGTCAAAGCATCGTTGACTCTGTCGATCATGATTGATGGGTCGATCACGATTGACAGGTCCGTCGCGAGTGTTCTCTCGATCATGGTAAACCAATTGTTGTCTGGATCAGTCGTGATTGAGAGGTCCGTCGGGACTGTCGATCCCGATTGATTATTTGATCGCGATTGATGGGTCGGTGATGATTGACACGTGGCACGCGTAAATTCTTTCGATCGTGGTCAGTAGGTTGTTGACTCTGTCAGTCGCGATCGAGGTGTCGGTCCCGATTGACAAGTCCGTCGGCAATTGTCAGTCGTCATTTGTCGATTGCAATTGATGGGTCAATCGCGAATGATAAAAAACAGAGGCATATTAAAATTTTAAGCACATATTTAGGAAGCTCTAAGCATGCACACCATGATTATGTACTTAGTTTAGCAAAATGTTCACTTTTTTTTGTCGGTCGCGATTGATAGAGGCCAACGCCTTGGGACCTGCACAATCAAATGTTTTACAAGCTGGACCTGGTGCAACTGTCAGTCGCAATTGATAGGTCCGTCGTGGTTGTCACTCATGATTGACTTCTCAAAATATTTTGCGTAGCGGCCTCACAATGCTCTAGTAAACCTTAAATGCTTCCACGCATTAGTTAAAAATAGACCAATATCTTTTTGCCCTGAAAAATGATCCAAATTGCCCGTCAATCACGATGGAGAGGTCTGTCAATCACGATCGTAATTGACAAGTGTGTTGTGAGGTTCTCTCCATTGTAGTACTCCCCACGAGCTTTTCAACAAAACAAAAAATCACAACAAATAGATTTCGTATGAGAAAGTTATGTCAGTTGAGGGTTCTAGGGTTAAAACAGGGTTCAAGGAGGCTAAGAGGCAAACACGACTTCTCGAAATATTTTGTGTAGCGGCCTCACAATGCTCTGGTAAACCTTAAATGCGTCCAATCATTAGCCAAAAATAGACCAATATTTTTTTGCCCTACCAAATGGCCAAAATTGCCCATCAATCACGTTTGAGTGGTCTGTGAATCGTGATTGATATGTCATGCGTGATCGATGTGTCGGTCGCGATTGACAGGTCGGTCGTGGCTATCAGTCCCGATTGATGTGTCAATCGTGATTGACATGTGGCCCGAAAATTCAGTCCGTCATGGTCAAAGGATCATTGACTCTATCGATCGTGATTGATGGATCGATCGCGATTGACAGGTCCATCGAGAGGGTTCTCTAGGTCGTAGTACTCCCCATGAGCTTTTCAACAAAACAAAAATCACAACAAACGGATTTCATATGAGAAAGTTATGTCAGTTCAGGGTTCTAGGGTTAAAACAGGGTTCAAGCAGGCTTACAGGAAAACAGGACTTCTCAAAGTATTTTCTGTAGCGGCCTCACAATTCTCTAGTAAACCTTAAATGCTTCCAAGCATTAGCCAAAAATAGACCAATATTTTTTTGCCCTACAAAATGGCCAAAATTGCCCATCAATCGCGTTCGAGTGGTCTGTGAATCGCGATTGATATGTCAATCGTGATCGACGTGTCGGTCGCGATTGACAAGTCACTCGTGGCTATCAGTCCCGATTGATGTGTCAATCGTGATTGACATGTGGCCCGAAAATTCAGTCCGTCATGGTCAAAGGATCGTTGACTCTATCGATCACGATTGATGGATCAATCGCAATTGACAGGTCCATCGCGAGGGTTGTCTTGGTCGTAGTACTCCCCACGAGCTTTTCAACAAAACAAAAATCACAACAAACGGATTTCATATGAGAAAATTATGTCAGTTCAGGGTTCTAGGGTTAAAACAGGGTTCAAGCAGGCTTACAGGAAAATAGGACTTCTCGAAATATTTTCTGTAGCGGCCTCACAATTCTCTAGTAAACCTTAAATGCTTCCAAGCATAAGCCAAAAATAGACCAATATTTTTTTGTCCTAAAAAATGGCTAAAATTGCCCGTCAATCCTGATCGAGTAGTCTTTCAATCACGTGGCTGTCAGTCGCGTTTGATGGGTCAATCTCGATTGATACATGGTTCGAAAATTCAGTCCCTTGTGATCAAAGGATCATTGACTCTGGCGATCGTGATTGACAGGTGCATCGCGAAGTTCTCTCCTTTGTAGTACTCCCCAGGAGCTACTCAATAAAACAAAACTCACACCAAAAAGATTTCGTATGAGAAAGTTAGGTGAGTTCAGGGTTCTAGGGTTAAAACAGGGTTCAAGCAGGCTAACAGGCAAACAGGACTTCTCGAAATATTTTGTGTAGCGGCCTCACAATGCTTCAGTAAACTTTAAATGCTTCTAGGCATTAGCCAAAAATAGACCAATAGTTTTTTGTCCTAAAAAATGACCGAAATCGCCCATCAATTGCGATCGAGTGATCTTTCAATCTCGATTGATATGTCAGTCGCAATCGACGTGTGGGTCGTGATTGACAAGTCCGTCGTGGCTGTCAGTCGTTATTGATGGGTCAATCGCGATTGACACGTGGCCCAAAAATTTAGTTTATCATGGTCAAAGGATCGTTGACTCTATCGATTGTGATTCATGGGTCGATCGCGATTGACGAAAACGTCACGACGATTCTCTTGGTCATAGTACTCCCCAGGTGCTTTTCAACAAAACAAAAATCACAGCAAATAGATTTCGTATGAGAAAGTTATGTCAGTTCCGGATTCTAAGGTTAAAATAGGGTTCAAGAGGGCTAACAGGCAAACAGGACTTCTCAAAATATTTTGTGTAGCGGCATCACAATGCTCTAGTAAACCTTAAATGCTTCCAAGCATTAGCCAAAAATACACCAATATTCTTTTGCCCTAAAAAATGGCCAAAATTGCCCGTCAATCACGATGGAGTGGTCTATCAATCGTGAGTTGTATGTTAGTCGCGATCGTTGTGTCGGTCATGATTGACAGGTTCGTCGTGGCTGTTAATCGCCAAAAGCTCAATCGTGATTGACAAGTGGCCCAAAAATTTAGTGCATCATGGACAAAGGATCATTGACTCTGTCGATCTCGATTGATGGTCCAATCGAGATTCACAGGTCCATCGCGAGGGTTCTCTCAGTCGTAGTAGTCCCCACGAGCTTTTGAACAAAACAAAAATCACAGCAAATGGATTTCGTATGAGAAAGTTATGTCACTTCAGGGTTCTAGGGTTAAAACAGGGTTCAAGGAGGCTAACAGGCAAACAGAACTTCTCAAAATATTTTCTGTAGCACCCTCACAATGCTCTAGTAAACCTTAAATGCTTCGAGGCATTAGCCAAAAATAGACCAATATTTTTTTGTCCTAAAAAATGGCCAAAATTTCCCATCAATCGCGATCGAGTTGTGCGTCCATCGTGATTGATATGTGAGGTGTGATGGATGTGTCGGTCGCGATTGACACGTCCCACGTGGCTGTCAGTCGTGATTGATGGGTCAATGACGATTGACACGTGGCCTGAAAATTCAGTCCGTCATGATCAAAGGATCATTGACTCTGTCGATCATGATTGATGGGTCGATCACAATTGACAGGTTCGTCGGGAGTGTTCCCTTGGTTGTAGTACCCATCCACGAGCTTTTCAACAAAACAAAAATCACAGCAAACGGATTTTGTATGAGAAAGTTATGTCAGTTCAAGGTTCTAGGGTTAAAACAGGATTCAAGGAGGCTAACAAGCAAATAAGACTTCTCGAAATATTTTGTGTAGTGGCCTCACAATGCTCTAGTAAATCTTAAATGCTTCTAGGCATTAGCCAAAAACAGACCAATATTTTTTTACTCTAAAAAATGGCCAAAATTGCCCATCAATCGCGTTCGAGTGGTCTGTCAATCGCGATTGATATGTCAGTCGCGATCGACATGTCAGTCACGATTGAGAGGTCCGTCGTGGCTGTCAGTCACCATTGATGGGTCAATCGTGATTTACACGTGGCCCGAAAATTTAGTCCGTCATGGTCAAAGGATCATTGACTCTATTGATCATTATTGATGGATCCATCACAATTGAGAGGTCGGTCGCGAGGGTTCTCTTGGTCATAGTACTCCCCACAAGCTTTTCAACAAAACAAAAATCATAGCAAATGGATTTCATATGAGAAAGTTATGTCAGTTCAGGGTTCTACGGTTAAAACAGGGTTCAAGCAGGCTTACAGGCAAACAGTCTTGAAATATTTTGTGTAGCGGCCTCACAATGCTCTAATAAACCTTAAATGCTTCTAGGCATTAGCCAAAAGTAGACCAATATATTTTTCCCTAAAAAATTGCCGAAATTGCTTGTCAATTGCGATCGAGCGGTCTGTCAATCACGATTGATATGTCAGTCGCGATCGACGTGTCAGTCGCGATTCACAAGTCTGTCGTGGCTATAAGTCACGATTGATGGGTCAATCATGGTTGACACATGGCCCAAAAAATATGTATGTCATGGTCAAAGGATCGTTGACTCTGTAGATCGCAATTGATGGGTCAATCCCGATTGACAGGTCCGTCAAGAGGGTTCTCTCAATTGTAGTACTCCCCACGAGCTTTTCAACAAAACAAAAATCACAGCAAACGGATTTCGTATGAGAAAGTTATGTAAGTTCAAGGTTCTATGGTTAAAACCGGGTTCAAGGAGGCTAACACGCAAACAGAACTTCTCAAAATATTTTGTGTAGTGGCCTCACAATGCTCTAGTGAACCTTAAATGCTTTCTAGGCATTAGCCAAAAATAGAACAATATTTTATTGCCCTAAAAAATGGCCGAAATTGCCCGTCAATCGTGATCGAGTGTTCTATCAATCGCGATTGATATGTCCGTCACAATCGACATGTCGGTCGAAATTGACAGTTCCGTCGTGGCTGTCACTCGCGGTTGATGGGTCAATCGCAATTGACACATGGCCCGAAAATTAGTTGGTGGTAGTCCGCGACGGTTCTCTCAGTCGTAGTACTCCCCACGAGCTTTTCACGAAAACAAAAACACAGCAAACGGATTTCGTATGAGAAAGTTATGTCAGTTCAAGGTTCTAGGGTTAAAACAAGGTTCCGGTAAATAGGACTTCTCAAAATATGTTACGTAGCGGCCTCACAATGCTCTAGTAAACCTTAAATGCTTCCATGCATTAGTTAAAAATAGACCAATATTTTTTTGCCCTAAAAAATGATCGAAATTGCCCGTCAATCAAGATGGAGTGGTCTATCAATCGTGATTTGTATGTTAGTCGCGATCGTTGTGTCGGTGACGATTGATAGGTTCATCGTGGCTGTGAATCGCCATTGATAAGTAAATCGCGATTGACAAGTGGCCCGATAATTCAGTGCATCATGGTCAAAGGATCATTGACTCTGTCGATCGCGATTGATGGTCCAATTGAGATTGACAGGTCCATCGCGAGGTTTCTCTTAGTCGTAGTACTCCCCACGAGCTTTTCAACAAAAGAAAAATCACAGCAAATGGATTTCGTATGAGAAAGTTATGTCAGTTCAGGGTTCTAGGGTTAAAACAGGGTTCAAGGAGGCTAACAGGCAAACAGAACTTCTCAAAATATTTTCTGTGGCGACCTCAGAATGCTCTAGTAAACCTTAAATGCTTGAAGGCATTAGCCAAAAATAGACCAATATTTTTTGCCCTAAAAAATGGCCGAAATTTCCCGTCAATCGCGATCGAGTGGTCTGTCAATTGCGATTCATATGTGAGTCGCGATCGACACGTGATATGTGAGTCACGATCGACGTGTCGATCGCGATTGACAGGTCCCTCGTGGCTGTGAGTCGCAATTGATGGGTCAATCACGATTGACACCTGGCTCGAAAATTCAGTCCGTCGTGGTCAAACGATCATTGACTCTATCGATCACGATTGATGGGTCGATCACGATTGACAGGTCTATCGCGCAGGTACTCTCGGTCGTAGTACTCCCCACGAGCTCTTGAACAAAATAGAAATCACAGCAAACGGATCTCGTATGAGAAAGTTATGTCAATTTAGGGTTGTAGGGTTAAAACATGGTTCAAGGAGGCTAACAGGCAAACATGACTTCTCGAAATATTTTGTGTAGCAGCCTCACAATGCTTTGGTAAACCTTAAATGCTTCCAATCATTAGCCAAAAATAGACCAATATTTTTTTGCCCTAAAAAATGGCCAAAATTGCCCATCAATCGCGTTCGAGTGGTTTGTGAATCGCGATTGATATGTCAATCGAGATCGATGTGTCTGCCGCGATTGACAGGTCGGTCGTGGCTATCAGTTGCGATTGATGTGTCAACCGTGATTGACATGTGGCCCGAAAATCCAGTCCGTCATGGTCAAAGGATCATTGACTCTATCGATCGCGATTGATGGATCGATCGTGATTGACAGGTCCATCGCGAGGGTTCCCTCAGTCGTAGTACTCCCCACGAGCTTTTCAACAAAACAAAAATCACAACAAACGGATTTCATATGAGCAAGTTATGTTAGTTCAGGGTTCTAGGGTTAAAATAGGGTTCAAGCAGGCTTACAGGAAAAGAGACGTCTCGAAATATTTTCTGTACCAGCCTCACAATTCTCTAGTATACCTTAAATGCTTCCAAGCATTAGCCAAAAATAGACCAATATTTTTTTGCCCTAAAAAATGGCAAAAATTGCTCGTCAATCGCGATCGAGTGGTCTTTCAATCACGATTGATATGTTAGTCGCGATCGACCTGTCGATCGTGATTGAGAGGTCCATCGTGGCTGTCAGTCGCGTTTGATGGGTCAATCCCGATTGATACATGGTCCGAAAATTCAGTCCCTTGTGGTCAAAGGATCATTGAATCTGGCGATCGTGATTGACAGGTGCATCGTGAAGTTCTCTGCGTTGTAGTACTCCCCACGAGCTACTCAACAAAACAAAACTCACACCAAAAAGATTTCGTATGAGAAAGTTAGGTCAGTTCAGGGTTCTAGGGTTAATACAGGGTTCAAGCAGGCTAACAGGCAAACAGGTCTTCTCGAAATATTTTGTGTAGCGGCCTCAAAATGCTTCAATAAACTTTAAATGCTTCTAGGCATTAGCCAAAAATAGACCAATATTTTTTGCCCTAAAAAATGACCGAAATCGCCCGTCAATTACGATCGAGTGGTCTTTCAGTCTCGATTGATATGTCAGTCGCGATCGACGTATCGGTGGTGATTGACAAGTCCGTCGTGGTTGTTAGTCGCGATTGATGTGTCAATCTCAATTCACACATGGCCCAAAAATTTAGTTCGTCGTGGTCAAAGGATAGTTGACTCTATCGATCGTGATTGATGGGTCGATTGCGATTGAGAGAAACGTCACGACGGTTCTCTTGGTCATAGTACTCCCCACGTGCTTTTCAACAAAACAAAAATCACAGCAAATGGATTTCGTATGAGAAAGTTATGTCAGTTCAGGGTTCTAAGGTTAAAATAGGGTTCAAGAGGGCTAACACACAAACAGGACTTCTCAAAATATTTTGTGTAGCGGCATCACAATGCTCTAGTAAACCTTAAATGCTTCCAGGCATTAGCCAAAAATACACCAATATTCTTTTAACCTAAAAAATGGCCGAAATTGCCCGTCAATCATGATGGAGTGGTCTATCAATTGTGATTTGTATGTTAGTCGCGATCGTTGTGTCGGTCACGATTGACAGGTTCGTCGTGGGTGTCAATCGCCATTGATAGGTCAATCGCGATTGACAAGTGGCCCGAAAATTCAGTGCATCAAGATCAAAGGATCATTGACTCTGTCGATCACGACTGATGATCCAATCGAGATTGACAGGTCCATCGCGAGGGTTCTCTCAGTCGTAGTACTCCCCACGAGCTTTTCAACAAAACAAAAATCACAGCAAATGGATTTCGTATGAGAAAGTTATGTCAGTTCAGGGTTCTAGGGTTAAAACAGGGTTCAAGGAGGCTAACAGGCGAACACAATTTCTCAAAATATTTTCTGTAGCAGCCTCACAATGCTCTAGTAAACTTTAAATGCTTCGAGGCATTATCGAAAAATAGACCAATATTTTTTTGTCCTAAAAAATGGCCAAAATTTCCCGTCAATCGCGATCGAGTTGTGCATCCATCGTGATTGATATGTGAGGCGCGATGGATGTGTTAGTCGCGATTGACACGTCCCTCGTGGCTGTCAGTCGTGATTGATGGGTCAATGACGATTGACACGTGGCCCGAAAATTCAGTTCGTCATGATCAAAGGATCATTCCCTCTGTCGATCATGATTGATGGGTCGATCACAATTGACAGGTCCATCGGGAGTGTTCCCTTGGTCGTAGTACTCCCCACGAGCTTTTCAACAAAACAAAAATCACAGCAAACAGATTTTGTATGAGAAAGTTATGTCAGTTCAAGGTTCTAGGGTTAAAAAAGGGTTCAAGGAGGCTAACAGGCAAATAAGACTTCTCGAAATATTTTGTGTAGTGGCCTCACAATGCTCTAGTAAACCTTAAATGCTTCTAGGCATTAGCCAAAAACAGACCAATATTTTTTTGCCCTAAAAAATGGCCAAAATTGCCATCAATCGCGTTCGAGTGGTCTGTCAATCGCGATTGATATGTCAGTTGCGATCGACGTGTCACTCACAATTAAGAGGTCCGTCGTGGCTGTCAGTCACCATTGATGGGTCAATCGTGATTGACACGTGGCCCGAAAATTCAGTCTGTCATGGTCAAAGGATCGTTGAATCTATCGATCGTGATTGATGGATCCATCACAATTGAGAGGTTGGTCGCAAGGGTTCTCTTGGTCATAGTAATCCCCATGAGCTTTTCAACAAAACAAAAATCATAGCAAATGGATTTCATATGAGAACATTATGTCAGTTCAGGGTTCTACGGTTAAAACAGGGTTCAAGCAGGCTAACAGGCGAACAGTCTTGCAATATTTTGTGTAGCGGCCTCACAATGCTCTAATAAACCTTAAATGCTTCTAGGCATTAGCCAAAAATACACCAATATATTTTCCCCTAAAAAATGGCCGAAATTGCCTGTCAATCGCAATCGAGCGGTTTGTCAATCACGATTGATATGTCAGTCGTGATCGACGTGTCAGTCGCGATTCACAAGTCTGTCGTGGCTGTCAGTCACGATTGATGGGTCGATCATGATTGACACATGGCCCAAAAAATCTGTATGTCGTGGTCAAAGGATCGTTGACTCTGTAGATCGCAATTGATGGGTCGACCCCAATTGACAGGTCCGTCACGAGGGTTCTCTCGATTGTAGTACTCGCCACGAGCTTTTCAGCAAAACAAAAATCACAGCAAACGGATTTCGTATGAGAAAGTTATGTAAGTTCTGGGTTCTATGGTTAAAACCGGGTTTATGGAGGCTACACGCAAACAAAACTTCTCAAAATATTTTGTGTAGTGGCCTCACAATGCTCTAGTGAACCTTAAATGCTTTCTAGGCATTAGCCAAAAATATACCAATAGTTTTTTGCCCTAAAAAATGGCCGAAATTGCCCGCCAATCCTGATCGAGTGGTCTATCAATCGCGATTGTTATATCCATCGCAATCGACGTGTCGGTCGAAATTCACAGGTCCGTCGTGGCTGTCACTCGCGGTTGATGGGTCAATCGCAATTGACACATGGCCCGAAAATTAGTCTGTGGTGGTCAAAGCATCCTTGACTCTGGCGATCGTGATTGATGGGTCGATCAGGATTGACAGGTCGGTCATGAGGGTTCTCTCAGTCGTAGTACTCCCCACGAGCTTTTCACGAAAACAAAAATCACAGCAAACGGATTTCGTATGAGAAAGTTATGTCAGTTGAGGGTTCTAGGGTTAAAACAAGGTTCCGGTAAATAGGACTTCTCAAAATATTTTGCGTAGCGGCCTCACAATGCTCTAGTAAACCTTAAATGCTTCCATGCATTAGTTAAAAATAGACCAATATTTTCTTGCCCTAAAAATGGATCGAAATTGCCCGTCAATCAAGATCAAGTGGTCTGTCAATCGCGATTGATATGTCAGTCGCGATCGACGTGTCGGTCATGATTGACAAGTCCGTCGTGGCTGTCAATCGCGATTGATGGGTCAATCGCGATTGACACGTGGCCCAAAAAATCACTCCATCATGGTCAAAGCATCGTTGACTCTGACGATCGTGATTGATGGGTCGATCACAATTGACACGTCCATCGCGAGTGTTCTCTCGATCGTGGTAAAACAATTGTTGTCTGGGTCAGTGGTGATTGACAGGTCCGTGACTGTCAGTCGTGATTGATGGGTCGATCGCCACTCATGGGTCGGTCGCGATTGACACGTGGCACGCGTAAATTCTTTCGATCGTGGTCAGTAGGTCGTTGACTCTGTCGGTCGCGATCGAGGTGTCGGTCGCGATTGACAAGTCCGTCGGCAGTTGTCAGTCGTCGTTTGTCGATTGCGATTGATGGGTCAATCGTGATTGATAGAAAACAGAGGCATATTAAAATTTTAAGCACATATTTAGGAAGCTCTAAGCATGCACATCATGATTATGTACTTAGTTTAGCAAAATTTTCACTTTTTTTGTCAGTGTCGATTGATAGAGGTCAATGCCTTGGGACCTGCACAATCAAATGTTTTACGTGCTGGAGCTGGTGCAACTGTTGGGGAGGTTGATTCCTGCAATAAATCTCAGAAAACACACAATAGCACAAACACACATATGCTCTCTCGCTCTCCCTCACAAGTGAAATAAGGGGAATGGTATGGGTAGCGTGATATGAGCAAAAAACTGAAAATGTCGCGATGATGGAGATGGAGGTGGGAGATGGTGATGATGATAATGGTGATGAAGAGGATGAAGAAAACAAAAGAAAATAGATAAAAGTGAAGAAAATACCTACAACTCCAACGCCTCAACTCTATGTCTTACCATCATACGCTCGTCGTCAAAGCTCTATCCCCGACAACGGCACCAAAATTTGGTGTAGCTCAGTGATGAGTAGCACCTCCTTCAATGTCAATCCGTGAAGACATGAGGATGTTATGAAGACCTCGAACAAGTGATGGCACAAGTGCGTGAGTGAGAAGCACACTAACATGCACACACATACACACATGCACACACAAGGTAAGACAAAGAGAGAGAAGCAATGGAGTTCTTTTAGATTACTCAAAAGTGCTCTTACAAGTTGAATTCTACAACAAGCTAACCTCAAAAATGAGCTCTCTAGCTCCTTTTATAGTTTTTGACTAGTTTTGGCCCTGTCCAGACCTAGTGTCCGGCCTAGTTAAAAATTAGGTTCTAGGGCCTATTTGAGGGCTCAAACGGAGTCTAAAAACTATGAAAATTAATAGGTAGGTACTTCTAATGCTCCTCAAGCTCAAGGACTCCTTGGCTTGCACAGAATGGAGCTATAAAAAGGTGGAATGGTATTTACAATGATGTGGAGTGACTAAATTCATTATTTAGGAAGTATTACCTTATGGAAAAATTTGGATGGCCTACTTGCCAGATCTTCATTGACTACTTTGTCTACTGGTGCTTTATCTTTGCTCTCATGAAGAGTTGCCTCCCTGGAGCCAATTTAGAATATTCTCTTCTTCCTGGAACTCTATTTGGGATTGGTCCTCTATTTCTGGTTCCATGCAAATGCCATCTATTTGCATCATGTTGGTGTTCCCTTAATGATCTGGGCCCTCCCATGATTGACACATGGCCCAACAATTCTGTATGTCGTGGTCAAAGGATCATTGACTCTGTAGATCGCAATTGATGGGTCAACCCAGATTGAAAGGTCCGTTGCGAGGGTTCTCTCCATTGTAGTACTCCCCACGAGCTTTTCAACAAAACAAAAATCATAGCAAACGGATTTCGTATGAGAAAGTTATGTAAGTTCAGGGTTCTAGGGTAAAAACAGGGTTCAAGGAGGCTAACACGCAAACAGAACTTGTCAAAATATTTTCTGTAGCCTTAAATGCTTCTAGCCATAAGCTAAAAATAGACCAATATTTTTTTCCCTAAAAAATGGCCAAAATTGCCTGTCAATCACGATCAAGTGGTCTGTCAATCGCGATTGATATGTCACTCGCGATCGATATGTCGGTTGCGATTGACAGGTCCGATGTGGCTATCAGTCGTGATTGATGGGTCAATCACGATTGACACATGGCCCAAACATTGAGTCCGTCGTGGTCAAAGGATCGTTCACTCTATCGATCACGATTGATGGATCAATCACGATTGACAGGTCCATCGCGAGGGTTCTCTCGGTCGTAGTATTCCCCACGAGCTTTTCAACAAAACAAAAATCACAAAAAACGGATTTCATATGAGAAAGTTATGTAAGTTCAGGGTTCTAGGGTTAAAACAAGGTTCAAGCAAGCTTACAAGAAAACAGGACTTCTCGAAATATTTTCTGTAGCGGCCTCACAATTCTCTAGTAAACCTTAAATGCTTCCAAGCATTAGCCAAAAATAGACCAATATTTTTTTGCCCTAAAAAATGGCCAAAATTGCCGGTCAATCGCGATCGAGTGGTCTTTCAATCACGATTGATATGTTAGTCGCGATCGACCTATCGGTCGCGATTGAGAGGTCCATCCTGGCTGTCAGTCGCGTTTGATGGGTCAATCCCAATTGATACATGGTCCGAAAATTCAGTCCCTTGTGGTCAAAGGATCATTGACTCTGGCGATTGTGATTGACAAGTGCATCGCGAAGTTCTCTCCGTTGTAGTACTCCCCACGAGCTACTCAACAAAACAAAACTCCCACCAAAAAGATTTTGTATGAGAAAGTTAGGTCAGTTCAGGGTTCTAGGGTTAAAACAGGGTTCGAGCAGGCTAACACGCAAAGAGGACTTCTCGAAAGATTTTCTGCAGCGTCCTCACAATGCTTCAGTAAACTTTAAATGCTTCTAGGCATTAGCCAAAAATAGACCAATATTTTTTTGCCCTAAAAAATGACCGAAATCGCCCGTCAATTGCGATCGAGTGGTCTTTCAATCTCGATTGATATGTCAATCGCGTTCGACGTGTCGGTCGTGATTGACAAGTCCGTCGTGGCTATCAATCGGGATTGATGGGTCAATCGCGACTGACACGTAGCCCGGAAATTCAGTTTGTCGTGGTCAAAGGATCGTTGACTCTATCAATCCTGATTGATGGGTCGATCACAATTGACAGAAACGTCAGGACGGTTCTCTTGGTCATAGTACTCCCCAGGTGCTTTTCAACAAAACAAAAATCACAGCAAACGGATTTCGTATGAGGAAGTTATGTCAGTTCAGGGTTCTAAGGTTAAAATAGGGTTCAAGAGGGCTAACAGGCAAACACGACTTCTCAAAATATTTTGTGTAGCAGCATCACAATGCTCTAGTAAACCTTACTTGCTTCCAGGCATTAGCCAAAAATACACCAATATACTTTTGCCCTAAAAAATGGCCGAAATTGCCCGTCAATCACGATGGAGTTGTGCATCTATCGTGATTGATATGTGAGGCGCGATGGATGTGTCGGTTCCGATTGACATGTCCCTCGTGGCTGTCAGTCGTGATTGATGGGTCAATGACGATTGACACGTGGCCCGAAAATTCAGTCCGTCATGATCAAAGGATCATTGACTCTGTCGATCATGATTGATGGGTCGATCACGATCGACAGGTCTGTCGAGAGTGTTCCCTTGTCATAGTACTCCCCACGAGCTTTTCAACAAAACAAAAATCACAGCAAACGGATTTTGTATGAGAAAGTTATGTCAGTTCAAGGTTCTAGGGTTAAAAAAGGGTTCAAGGAGGCTAACAGGCAAATAAGACTTCTCAAAATATTTTGTTTAGTGGCCTTACAATGCTCTAGTAAACCTTAAATGCTTCTAGGCATTAGCCAAAAACAAACCAATATTTTTTTGCCCTAAAAAATGGCCAAAATTGCCCATCAATCGTGTTCGAGTGGTCTTTCAATCGCGATTGATATGTCAGTCGCGATTGACGTGTCACTCATGATTGAGAGGTCCGTCGTGGTTGTCAGTCACCATTGATGGGTCAATCGTGATTGACACGTGGCCCGAAAATTCAGTCCGTCATGGTCAAAGGATCGTTGAATCTATCGATCGTGACTGATGGATCCATCACAATTGAGAGGTCGGTCACAAGGGTTCTCTTGGTCATAGTACTCCCCACGAGCTTTTCAACAAAACAAAAATCATAGCAAATGGATTTCATATGAGAAAGTTATGTGAGTTCAGGGTTCTACAGTTAAAACAAGGTTCAAGCAGGCTAACAGGCAAACAGTCTTGAAATATTTTGTGTAGCGGCCTCACAATGCTCTAATAAACCTTAAATGCTTCTAGGCATTAGCCAAAAATTGACCAATATATTTTTCCCTAAAAAATGGCTGAAATTGCCTGTCAATCGGGATCGAGCGGTCTATCAATCGCGATTGATATGTTTGTCGCGATCGACGTGTCAGTCGCGATTCACAGGTCTGTCGTGGCTATCAGTCACGGTTGATGGGTGAATCATGATTGACAGATGGCCCAAAAAATCTGTATGTCGTGGTCAAAGGATCGTTGACTCTGTAGATCGCAATTGATGGGTCGATCCCGATTGACAGGTCCGTCACAAGGGTTCTCTCGAGTGTAGTAATCCCCACGAGCTTTTCAACAAAACAAAAATCACAGCAAACGGATTTCGTATGAGAAAGTTATGTAAGTTCAGGGTTCTATGGTTAAAACCGGGTTCAAGGAGGCTAACGCGCAAACAGAACTTCTCAAAATATTTTGTGTAGTGGCCGCACAATGCTCTAGTGAACCTTAAATGCTTCTAGGCATTAGCCAAAAACAGACCAATATTTTTTTGCCCTAAAAAATGGCCGAAATTGCCCGTCAATCGTGATGGAGTGGTCTATCATTGCGATTGCTATGTCCGTCGCAATCGACGTGTCGGTCGAAATTGACAGGTCCGTCGTGGCTGTCACTCGCGGTTGATGGGTCAATCGCAATTGACACATAGCCCGAAAATTAGTCTGTGGTGATCAAAGCATCCTTGACTCTGTCGATCGTGATTGATGGGTCGATCATGATTGACAGGTCGGTCATGAGGGTTCTCTCAGTCGTAGTACTCCCCACGAGCTTTTTACAAAAACAAAAATCACAGCAAATGGATTTCGTATGAGAAAGGTATGTCAGTTCAGGGTTCTAGGGTTAAATCAGGGTTCCGGTAAATAGGACTTCTCAAAATATTTTGCGTAGCGGCCTCACAATGCTCTAGTAAACCTTAAATGCTTCCATGCATTAGTTAAAAATAGACCAATATTCTTTTGCCCTAAAAAATGATCGAAATTGCCCGTCAATCACGATCAAGTGGTCTCTCAATCGCGATTGATATGTCAGTCGCGATCGACGTGTCGGTCGTGATTGACAAGTCCGTCGTGGCTGTCAATCTCGATTGATGGGTCAGTCGCAATTGACACGTGGCCCAAAAATTCACTCCATCATAGTCAAAGCATCGGTGACTCTATCGATCGTGATTGATGGATCAATCACAATTGATAGGTCCGTCCCGAGTGTTCTCTCGATCGTGGTAAAACAATTGTTGTCTGGGTCAGTCGTGATTGACAGGTCCGTGACTGTCGGTCGTGATTGATGGGTCGATCGCCACTGATGGGTCGGTCGCGATTGACACGTGGCACGCATAAATTCTTTCGATCGTGGTCAGTAGGTCGTTGACTCTGTCGATCGCGATCGAGGTGTCGGTCGCGATTGACAAGTCCGTCGGTAGTTGTCAGTCGTCGTTTGTCGATTGCGATTGATGGGTCAATCGCGATTGATAGAAAATAGAGGCATATTAAAATTTTAAGCACATTTTTAGGAACCTCTAAGCATGCACATCATGATTATGTACTTAGTTTAGCAAAATTTTCACTTTTTTTTTCAGTGGCGATTGATAGAGGTTTATGCCCTGGGACCTGCACAATCAAATGTTTTACATGCTGGAGCTGGTGCAACTGTTGGGGAGGTTGATTCCTGCAAAAAATCTCAGAAAACACACAATAGCACAAACACACATATGCTCTCTCGCTCTCCCTCAAGTGAAATAAGGGGAATGGTATGGGTAGGGTGATATGAGCAAAAAACTGAAAATGTCGCGATCATGGAGATGGAGGTGGGAGATGGTGATGATGATAATAGTGATGAAGAGGATGAAGAAAACAAAAGAAAATAGATAAAAGTGAAGAAAATACCTACAACTCCAGCGCCTCAACTCTGTGTCTTACCATAACACGCTCGTCCTCAAAGCTCTATCCCCGACAACGGCACCAAGATTTGGTGTAGCTCAGTGATGAGTAGCACCTCCTTCAATGTCAATCCCGGAAGACATGAGGATGTTATGAAGACCTCAAACAAGTGATGGCACAAGTGCGTGAGTGAGAAGCACACTAACATGCACACACATACACACATGCACACACAAGGTAAGACAAAGAGAGAGAAGCAATGGAGTTCTTTTAGATTACTCAAAAGTGCTCTTACAAGTTCAATTCTACAACAAGCTAACCTCAAAAATGAGCTCTCTAGCTCCTTTTATAGTTTTTGACTAGTTTTGGCCCTGTCCAGACCTAGTGTCCGGCCTAGTTGAAAATTAGGTTCTAGGGCCTATTTGAGGGCTCAAACAGAGTCTAAAAACTATGAAAACTGATAGGTAGGTACTTATGATGACTAAATTCATTATTTAGGAAGTATTACTTCATGGAAAACTTTGGATGGCCTACTTGCCAGATCTTCATTGACTACTTTGTCTACTGGTGCTTTCTCTTTGCTCTGACAAAGAGTTGCCTCCCTGGAGCCAATTTAGAATATTCTCTTCTTCTTGGAACTCTATTTGGGATTGGTCCTCTATTTCTGGTTCCATGCAAATGCCAACTATTTGCATCATGTTGGTGTTCCCCTAATGATCTGGGCCCTCCTATGATTGACACATGGCCCAAAAATTATGTATGTCTTGGTCAAAGGATCATTGACTCTGTAGATCGCAATTGATGGGTCAACCCGGATTGACAGGTCCATCGCGAGGGTTCTCTCCATTGTAGTACTCCCCACGAGCTTTTCAACAAAACAAAAATCATAGCAAACGGATTTCGTATGAGAAAGTTATGTAAGTTCAGGGTTCTAGGGTTAAAACAGGGTTCAAGGAGGCTAACACGCAAACAGGACTTGTCAAAATATTTTGTGTAGCCTTAAATGCTTATCCTTAAACGCTTCTAGGCATTAGCCAAAAATAGACCAATATTTTTTTGCCCTAAAAAATGGCCAAAATTTCTTGTCAATCACGATTGAGTGGTCTGTCAATCACGATTGATATGTCACTCGCGATCGATATGTCGGTTGCGATTGACAGGTCCGTCGTGGCTATCAGTCGTGATTGATGGGTCAATCACGATTGACACATGGCCCAAACATTCAGTCCCTCGTGGTCAAAGGATCGTTCACTCTATCAATCACGATTGATGGATCGATTGCGATTGACAGGTCCATCGCGAGGGTTCTCTCGGTCGTAGTATTCCCCACGAGCTTTTCAACAAAACAAAAATCACAACAAACGGATTTCATATGAGAAAGTTATGTCAGTTCAGGGTTCTAGGGTTAAAACAGGGTTCAAGCAGGCTTACAGGAAAACAGGACTTCTCGAAATATTTTCTGTAGCGGCCTCACAATTCTCTAGTAAACCTTAAATGCTTCCAAGCATTAGCCAAAGATAGACCAATATTTTTTTGCCCTAAAAAATGGCCAAAATTGCCCGTCAATCGCGATCCAGTGGTCTTTCAATCTTGATTGATATGTTAGTCGCGATCGACCTATCGGTCGCGATTGAGAGGTCCATCCTGGCTGTCAGTCGTGTTTGATGGGTCAATCCCGATTGATACATGGTCCGAAAATTCAGTCCCTTGTGGTCAAAGGATCATTGACTCTGGCGATCGTGATTGACAGGTGCATCGCGAAGTTCTCTCCGTTGTAGTACTCCCCACGAGCTACTCAACAAAACAAAACTCACACCAAAAAGATTTCGTATGAGAAAGTTAGGTCAGTTCAGGGTTCTAGGGTTAAAACAGGGTTCAAACAGGACTTCTCGAAATATTTTGTGTAGCCGCCTCACAATGCTTCAGTAAACTTTAAATGCTTCTAGGCATTAGCCAAAAATAGACCAATATTTTTTTGCCCTAAAAAATGACCGAAATCGACCGTCAATTACGATCGAGTGGTCTTTCAATCTCGATTGATATGTCAGTCGTGATCGACGTGTCGGTCGTGATTGATAAGTCCGTCGTGGCTATCAGTCGTGATTGATGGGTCAATCGCGATTGACACGTAGCCCGAAAATTCAGTTCGTCGTGGTCAAAGGATCGTTGACTCTATCAATCATGATTAATGGGTCGATCGCAATTGACAGAAACATCACGACGGTTCTCTTGGTCATAGTACTCCCCACGTGCTTTTCAACAAAACAAAAATCACAGCAAACGGATTTCGTATGAGAAAGTTATGTCAGTTCAGGGTTCTAAGGTTAAAATAGGGTTCAAGAGGGCTAACACGCAAACAGGACTTCTCAAAATATTTTGTGTAGCGGCATCACAATGCTCTAGTAAACCTTAAATGCTTCTAGGCATTAGCCAAAAATACACCAATATTCTTGTGCCCTAAAAAATGGCCGAAATTGCCCGTCAATCACGATGGAGTGGTCTATCAATCGTGATTTGTATGTTAGTCGCGATCGTTGTGTCGGTCACGATTGACAGGTTCGTCGTGGCTGTCAATCGCCATTGATAGGTCAATCGCGATTGACAAGTGGCCCGAAAATTTAGTGCATCATGGTCAAAGGATCATTGACTCTGTCGATCGCAATTGATGGTCCAATCGAGATTGACACGTCCATCGCGAGGGTTCTCTTAGCCGTAGTACTCCCCACGAGCTTTTCAACAAAAGAAACATCACATCAAATGGATTTCGTCTGAGAAAGTTCTGTCAGTTCAGGGTTCTAGGGTTAAAACAGGGTTCAAGGACGCTAACAGGCAAACAGAACTTCTCAAAATATTTTCTGTAGCAGCCTCACAATGCTCTAGTAAACCTCAAATGCCTCGAGGCATTAGCCAAAAATAGACCAATATTTTTTTGTCCTAAAAAATGGCCAAAATTTCCCGTCAATCGCGATCGATTTGTGCGTCCATCGTGATTGATATGTGAGGCGCGATGGATGTGTCGGTTCCGATTGACACGTCCCTCGTGGCTGCCAGTCGTGATTGATGGGTCAATCACGATTGACACATGGCCCGAAAATTGAGTCTGTCATGATCAAAGGATCATTGACTGTGTCGATCATGATTGATGGGTCGATCACGATTGACAGGTCCGTCGGGACTTCCCCTGTCGTAGTACTCCCCACGAGCTTTTCAACAAAACAAAAATCACAGCAAACGGATTTTGTATGAGAAAGTTATGTCAGTTCAAGGTTCTAGGGTTAAAACAGGGTTCAAGGAGGCTAACAAGCAAATAAGACTTCTCAAAATATTTTGTTTAGTGGCCTTACAATGCGCTAGTAAACCTTAAATGCTTCTAGGCATTAGCCAAAAACAAACCAATATTTTTTTGCCCTAAAAAATGGCCAAAATTGCCCATCAATCGCGTTCGAGTGGTTTGTCAATCGCGATTCATATGTCAGTTGCGATCGACGTGTCACTCACGATTGAGAGGTCCGTCGTGGCCGTCAGTCACCATTGATGGGTCAATCGTGATTGACACATGGCCCAAAAATTCAATCCGTCATGGTCAAAGGATCGTTGAATCTATTGATCATGATTGATGGATCCATCACAATTGAGAGGTTGGTCGCAAGGGTTCTCTTGGTCATAGTACTCCCCACGAGCTTTTCAACAAAACAAAAATCATAGCAAATGGATTTCATATGAGAAAGTTATGTCAGTTCAGGGTTCTACAGTTGAAGCATGGTTCAAGCAGGCTAACAGGCAAACAGTCTTGAAATATTTTGTGTAGCAGCCTCACAATGCTCTAATAAACCTTAAATGCTTCTAGGCATTAGCCAAAAATAGACCAATATTTTTTTCCCTAAAAAATGGCCGAAATTGCCTGTCAATCGCGATCAAGCGGTCTATCAATCACGATTGATATGTCAGTCGCAATCGACGTGTCAGTCGCGATTCACAGGTCTGTCGTGGCTGTCAGTCACGATTGATGGGTCAATCATGATTGACACATGGCAACAAAAAGTTTGTATGTCGTGGTCAAAGGATCGTTGACTCTGTAGATCACAATTGATGGGTCGATCCCGATTGACAGGTCCGTCACAAGGGTTCTCTCGATTGTAGTACTCCCCACGAGCTTTTCAACAAAACAAAAATCACAGCAAACGGATTTCGTATGAGAAAGTTATGTAAGTTCAGGGTTTTGTGGTTAAAACCGGGTTCAAGGAGGCTAACGCGCAAACAGAACTTCTCAAAATATTTTGTGTAGTGGCCTCACAATGCTCTAGTGAACCTTAAATGCTTCTAGGCATTAGCCAAAAATAGACCAATATTTTTTTGCCCTAAAAATTGGCCGAAATTGCCTGTCAATCGTGATCGAGTGGTCTATCAATCGCGATTGATATGTCCATCGCAATCGACGTGTCGGTCGCAATTGACAGGTCCGTCCTGGCTCTCACTCGCGGTTGATGGGTCAATCGCAATTGACACATGGCCCGAAAATTAGTCCGTGGTGGTCAAAGCATCCTTGACTCTGTCGATCGTGATTGATGGGTCGATCATGATTGACAGGTTGGTCATGAGGGTTCTCTCAGTCGTAGTACTCCCCACGAGCTTTTCAAGAAAACAAAAATCACAGCAAACGGATTTCGTATGAGAAAGTTATGTCAGTTCAGGGTTCTAGGGTTAAAATAGGGTTCCGGTAAATACGACTTCTCAAAATATTTTGCGTAGCGGCCTCACAATACTCTAGTAAACCTTAAATGCTTCCATGAATTAGTTAAAAATAGACCAATATTTTTTTGCCCTAAAAAATGATCGAAATTGCCCGTCAATCACGATCAAGTGGTCTGTCAATCGCGATTGATATGTAAGTCGCGATCGACGTGTCGGTCGTGATTGAGAGGTCCATCGTGGCTGTCAATCGCGATTGACACGTGGCCCAAAAATTCACTCCGTCATGGTCAAAGCATCTTTGACTCTGTCGATCGTGATTGATGGGTCGATCACAATTGGTAGGTCTGTCGCGAGTGTTCTCTCGATCGTGGTAAAATGATTGTTGTCTGGGTCAGTCGTGATTGAGAGGTCCGTGATTATCAGTCGTGATTGATGGGTCGATCGCCACTGATGGGTCGGTCGCGATTGACACGTGGCACGCGTAAATTCTTTCGATCGTGGTCAGTAGGTCGTTGACTCTGTCGGTCGCGATCGAGGTGTCGGTCGCGATTGACAAGTCCGTCGGCAGTTGTCAGTTGTCGTTTGTCAATTGCAATTGATGGGTCAATCGCGATTGACAGAAAACAGAGGCATATTAAAATTTCAAGCACATATTTAGCAAGCTCTAAGCATGCACATCATGATTATGTACTTAGTTTAGCAAAATGTTCACTTTTTCTGTCAGTCGCGATTGATAGAGGTCAATGCCTTGGGACGTGCACAATCAAATGTTTTACGTGCTGGAGCAGGTGCAACTGTTGGGGAGGCTTATTCCTGCAAAAAATCTCAGAAAACACACAATAGCACAAACACACATATGCTCTCTCGCTCTCCCTCACAAGTGAAATAAGGGGAATGGTATGGGTAGGGTGATATGAGCAAAAACCTGAAAATGTCGCGCTGATGGAGATGGAGGTGGGAGATGGTGATGATGATAATGGTGATGAAGAGGATGAAGAAAACAAAAGAAAATAGATAAAAGTGAAGAAAATACCTACAGCTCCAACACCTCAACTCTATGTCTTACCATCACACGCTCGTCCTCAAAGCTCTATCCCCGAAAACGGCACCAAAATTTGGTGTAGCTCAGTGATGAGTAGCACCTCCTTCAATGTCAATCCGGGAAGACGTGAGGATGTTATGAAGACCTCGAACAAGTGATGGCACAAGTGCGTGAGTGAGAAGCACACTAACATGCACACACATACACACATGCACACACAAGGTAAGACAAAGAGAGAGAAGCAATGGAGATCTTTTAGATTACTCAAAAGTGCTCTTACAAGTTCAATTCTACAACAAGCTAACCTCAAAAATGAGCTCTCTAGCTCCTTTTAAAGTTTTTGACTAGTTTTGGCCCTGTCCAAACCTAGTGTCCGGCCTAGTTAAAAATTAGGTTCTAGGGCCTATTTGAGGGCTCAAACGGAGTCTAAAAACTATGAAAATTGATAGGTAGGTACTTCTAATTCTCCTCAAGCTCAAGGACTCCTTGGCTTGCACAAAATGGAGCTACAAAAAGGTGGAATGGTATTTACAATGATGTGGAGTGACTAAATTCATTATTTAGGAAGTATTACTTCATGGAAAACTTTGGATGGCCTACTTGCCAGATCTTCATTGACTACTTTGTCTACTGGTGCTTGCTCTTTGCTCTGACAAAGAGTTGCCTCCCTGGAGCCAATTTAGAATATTCTCTTTTTCCTGGAACTCTATTTGGGATTGGTCCTCTGTTTCTGGTTCCATGCAAATGCCAACTATTTGCATCATGTCGGTGTTGCCTTAATGATCTTGGCCCTCCCATGATTGACACATGGCCCAAAAATTCTGTATGTGGTGGTCAAAGGATCGTTGACTCTATAGATCACAATTGATGGGTCAACCCGGATTGACAGGTCCATCATGAGGGTTCTCTCCATTGTAGTACTCCCCACGAGCTTTTCAACAAAACAAAAATCATAGCAAACGGATTTCGTATGAGAAAGTTATGTAAGTTCAGGGTTCTAGGGTTAAAATAGGGTTCAAGGAGGCTAACACGAAAACAGGACTTGTCAAAATATTTTGTGTAGCCTTAAATGCTTAACCTTAAATGCTTCTAGGCATTAGCCAAAAATAGACCAATATTTTTTTGCCCTAAAAAATGGCGAAAATTGCCTCTCAATCACGATCGAGTGGTCTGTCAATCGCGATCGATATGTCGGTTGCGATTGACAGGTCCGTCGTGGCTATCAGTCGTGATTGATGGGTCAATCACGATTGACACATGGCCCAAACATGCAGTCCGTCGTGGTCAAAGGATCGTTGACTCTACCGATCGTGATTGATAGATCGATCGTGATTGATAGGTCCGTCGTAAGTGCTCTCTCGGTCGTAGTACTCCCCACGAGCTTTTCAACAAAACAAAAATCACAGCAAACCGATTTTGTATGAGAAAGTTATGTGAGTTCAGGGTTCTAAGGTTAAAACAAGGATCAAGCAAGCTAACAGGCAAACAGGACTTCTCGAAATATTTTGTGTAGTGGCCTCATAATGCTATAGTAAACCTTAAATGCTTCCACGCATTAACCAAAAATAGACAAATAGTTTTTTGCCCTAAAAAATGGCCAAAATTTCCCGTCAATCGCGATCGAGTGGTTTGTCAATCGCGATTGATATGTGAGTCGCGATCGACGTGTTGGTGGTGATTGACAGGTCCCTCCTGGCTGTCAGTCACGATTGATGCGTCAATCACGATTGGCACATGGCCCGAAAATTCAGTCCATCGTGGTCATAGGATCATTGACTCTGTCAATCAGAATTGATGGGTCGATCACGTTTGAGAGGTCCGTTGCGAGGGTTATCTCGATCGTCCTACTCCGCACAAGCTTTTCAACAAAACAAAAATCACAGCAAACAGATTTTGTATGAGAAAGTTATGTCAGTTCAGGGTTCTAGGGTTAAAATAGGGTTCAAGGAGGCTAACACGAAAACAAGACTTCTCGAAATATTTTGTGTAGCGGCCTCACAATGCTCTAGTAAACCTTAAATCCTTCCTGGCATTAGCCAAAAATAGACCAATATTTTTTTCCCCTAAAAAATGGCCGAAATTGCCCATCAATCGCGTTGGAGTGGTCTGTCAATCGTGATTGATATGTTAGTCACGATCGACATGTCGGTCGTGATTGAGAGGTCCGTCGTGGCTGTCAGTCGTGATTAATAGGTCTATCATGATTGACATGTGGCCCGAAAATGTAGTGCGTCGTGGTCAAAGGATCATTGACTCTATCGATCGTGATTGATGGATCGATCGGGATTGATAGGTCCCTCGCGAGGGTTTTCTCGCGAGGGATTTTGTATGAGAAAGTTATGTCAGTTCAGGGTTCTAGGGTTAAAACAAGGTTCAAGCAGGCTAATAGGCAAACAGGACTTCTCGAAATATTTTGCGTAGCGGCCTCACAATTCTCTAGTAAACGTTAAATGCTTCCAGGCATTAGCCAAAAATGGACCAATATTTTTTTGCCCTAAAAAATGGCCGAAATTGCCCGTCAATCTCGATCGAGTGGTTTGTCAATCGCGATTGACATGTCAGTTGCGATCGACGTGTCGGTCGCGATTGATAGGTCTGTCGTGTTTGACGGGTTAATCGCGATTGACACGTGGCCTGAAAATTCAGCCCGTTGTAGTCAAAGGATCATTGACTCTAGCGATCGTAATTGACAGGTGTGTTGTGAGGTTCTCTCCATTGTAGTACTCCCCACGAGCTTTTCAACAAAACAAAAATCACAACAAATAGATTTCGTATGAGAAAGTTATGTCAGTTCAGGGTTCTAGGGTTAAAACATGGTTTAAGCAGGCGAACACGCAAACAGCACTTCTCAAAATATTTTGTATAGCGGCCTCACAATGCTCTAGTAAACTTTAAATACTTCCAGGCATTAGCCACAAATAGACCAATATTTTTCTCCCCTAAAAAATGGCCTAAATTACCCGTCAATTGCGATCGAGTGGTTTATCAATTCCGATTGATATGTCAGTCGCCATCGACATGACGATCGTGATTGACAGGTCCGTCGTGGCTATCAGTCGCGATTGATGGGTCAATCTTGATTGACACGTGGCCTGAAAATTCAGTCTGTCATGGTCAAAGGATCGTTGACTCTATCGATCGTGATTGATGGGTCGATCACGATTGACAAGTCCGTCGTGAGGGTTTTGTCAGTCGTAGTACTCCCCACGAGCTTTTCAACAAAACAAAAATCACAGCAAACAGATTTCGTATGAGAAAGTTATGTCAATTCAGGGTTCTCGAAATATTTTGTGTAGCGACCTCACAATGCTCTAGTAAACCTTAAATGCTTACAAGCATTAGCCAAAAATACATCAATATTTTTTTGCCCTAAAAAATGGCCGAAATTGCCCGTCAATCACGATGGAGTGGTCTGTTAATCGTGATTGGTATGTTATTCACGATCGGCGTGTCGATCGCTATTGATAGGTTCATCGTGGCTGTTAGTCGCGATTAATGGGCCAATCGAGATTCACACGTGGCCCGAAAATTCAGTGCCTTCTGGTCAAAGGATCATTGACTCTGTTGATCACGATTGATGGGTCGATCGCGATTGACAGGTCCATCGTGAGGGTTCTCTCGGTCATAGTATTCCCCAAGAGTTTTTCAACAAAACAAAAATCAGAGCAAACCGATTCAGTATGAGAAAGTTATGTTAGTTTAGGGTTCTCGGGTTAAAACAGGGTTCAAGGAGGCTAACAGGCAAACAGGACTTCTCGAAATATTTTGTGTAACGGCATCACAATGCTCTAGTAAACCTTAAATGCTTCGAGGCATAAGCCAAAAATAGACCAATATTTTTTTCCCCTAAAAAATGGCGGAAATTTCCCGTCAATCGCGGTCGAGTGGTTTGTCAATCGTGATTCATATGTGAGTCATGATTGATGTGTCGGTCGCGATTGACAGGTCCATCGTGGCTGTCAATCGCAATTGATGGGTCAATCACGATTGTCATGTGGCCCAAAAATTTAGTCCGTCGTGGTCAAAGGATCATTGAGTCTGTCGATCGCGATTGATGGGTCGATCATGATTGATAGGTCTGTCCCGAAGGTTCTCTCGATCGTAGTACTCCCCACGAGCTTTTCAACAAAACAAAAATCACAGCAAACGGATTTCGTATGAGAAAGTTATGTCAGTTCACGGTTCTAGGGTTAAAACACGGTTCAAGGAGGCTAACAGGCAAACAAGACTTCTCGAAATATTTTGTGTAGTGGCCTCACAATGCTCTTGTAAACCTTAAATGCTTCCAGGCATTAGACCAAAATAGAGCATTATTTTTTTCCCTAAAAAATGGCCGAAATTGCCCATCAATCGCGTTCGAGTGGTCTGTCAATTGTGATTGATATGTCAGTCACGATCAACGTGTCGGTCGCGATTGATAGGTCCGTCGTGGCTGTCAGTCGCGATTGATGGGTCAATCCTGATTGACACGTGGCCTGAAAATTTAGTCCATCGTGATGAAAGGATCGTTGACTCTATCGATTGTGATTGATGGATCCATCATGATTGATAGGTCCATCACGAGGGTTCTCTGAGTCGTAGTACTCCCCACGAGCTTTTCAACAAAACAAAAATCACAACAAACGGATTTCATACGAGAAAGTTATGTCAGTTCAGGGTTCTAGGGTTAAAACAGGGTTCAAGCAGGAATTGAAATCAAGATCATATGGAAGAGTTATCTTTTTTTTGTCTTCATCATACCAAGACCTATGTTCTTAAAATAAAACATCTCTACTTGCAGTGAATTGCTTGGTTTAAGGATTATCTCTACCTTTGTTGCCCTTTTTATGATGGCACATCAACATAAGCTAAACAACCAAACACCTTGCAATGTCCAAGACTAGATTTCCTTCCATGCCATGCTTCATAAGGAGTCATACCTTGAAGTGATTTAGATGGTAGTCTATTGAAAAGGTACACAATAGTTGAAATAGACTCTGCCCATAGATAATGTGGCCCCCTCTTTTCTTTAGGCATTGTTCTAGATGATCCAATGAATGTCTTGGTTTCCCTCTCTACAATTCCATCGAGTTGAGGAGAGTACCTAGTAGTCACTTCCCTTTTGATACCTTTATCCTACAAGAGCTCATCAAAATCTTTGGAGAAGTATTCTCCCCTCCATCAAATCTGAGATTGTTGAGTGATCTACTTATATGATTCTCCGCATGTGCTAAATACTTTTTGAAGCAATCAAACACTTCATTCTTTCTCTTGATAAAATATAGAATGGTCGATCTACTATGGTCATCAATAAATGAGATATAATACCTTTATCCTACCAATGAAGTTTCTTGACTTGTTCCCCATACATCTATATGTACTAAGTCCAATATGTTATTGTGGATGTAGCCTTTGTGGTTGTGGTTGTCTTTGCGGGTTCCCAATCTGACATGCATCACACCTATTGATCATGTGTTGCTTTGATATGTTTGGTAGTCCAAGAACACTTTGATCCCTACGTATATCCTTCAAGGTTCTTTCGTTCACATGAGCAAGTCTCTTATGACACACTGCAAGCTCACTTAGGGTTTGAGACCCAAAAGTGAATAGAGCTATGTTCTTGGTTTCTCGTACTTCAAAAGTAAAGATCCTATCATGCTTGTCACCTCTCGCTATCTTCTTGAAGCATTGACATGGATCTTCCACAAAAGCTCCATGTTGGGTGAACCTAACTTGAAAGCCTTTTCCAACTATTTGGCCTACACTTACTAGGTTTTTAGTGATAGTGGGTACATAGAGAACCTTACTTAGAATGTTTGTCCTACCATTGGAAGCTTTGATGTTACCAATCTTCTCCACATTGTGCTTTGTGTGATCCCCTATTTAAACGTCATGTCTATGCTTTCGACTTTCTTAATTAGAGAGAAGTTGCCTGCAGCATGATTTGAACATCTTGAATCTATGTAGAACAAATGATCATCTTCTTTATCTTCTTTGTGGCTTAGGTTCATTAGAAGCAATGAGTCTTTATGTGCTTGATTTTGTAAATAGTTTTTTAAGTCCCTTCTATTATCACCTCTATTGTTATTCTTGAAGTTGTGTACACCTCTGCCTCTATTGTTGCCATATCCACCTCTTCTAGTTCCTTTCTAGGTCTTCCCATTGAACCAACAATTTTGAGTGGTTTGGGTGGTCTTATCATAGACGGCACAAGGTTGAACATTTAGACCTTATGCTTTGTCATGGATTGGTCCTTTCTTCTTCACTTTCCACTTGCTTTTGCTTGCAAAGTTGGCTTGGGGAGTCTTCTCTTCATCGTCTTCCTTCTTCTTGGCTTTTAGCTTTTTTTCCTTCTTATCTGCATATAGAGTACTGGTTGAATTACCATGATAGTGGTTATCTTCCTTTATGCTATTTGGCCTCTTGATTGAAGAGTTGTCCAAGAAAGATGTTGAAGTCTGGAGTGTGCACATCCATGATGAGATCATAAGCCGTGGTCAATGATTGTCATTGCTTATCACTTCGAATCGGATCGAGAATTCTCCTCATGATAGCCTCTTCTTCAATTAGCTCTCCAATGGATGCTAACTGACCACAACCTCCTTGACCTTGGTAACAAACTTTGTGATGGTTTGTTTAGGTGTCTTCTTCATTTGCTTGAGCTCATTCCAAAGTCTCTTGAGATGTCTTGCATCCCAAGTCTCTTGAGATGTCTTGCATCCTCTAATATGTGGTAATAGAAAGTGAGAGATAGAGTTTAGTATGTATGACCTTTCATGAGCATCCCTTGCACACCAAAGTGTGAGCTTTTTTGTCTCCTTTTTAGGTCCCCCTTTGGATCTTGGAATATGCATAGCTTCATCACCTGCTACAATTCCATAACGATTTCTACCTTGCAACCCAAGCTGCAAATTTGTGTCGATCAATCTTCTCAATCATTGAGGGAAAGTTTTCACCCATCTTGATCTACTCTGATACCACTAAAAGAACTTGGAGAAGCTTCTTGGAGGAGAAAAAGTGAGTTGCAAAGCAATGAAGTTTGGTCCAACCAACCGGCACAAGAACAACCCTTGAGCTTATGGAGACTCTTATAGTCCTTATAGTCATGTGATAAGTGCAATAAAATGCACTATATATTTTGGAGCATCAAGGAGAAAGATTCCGTACAAAACAACTAGGTTTGCACATTGATTAGCTTTAAAAATGTACTATCTTTGGATTTAGACAATGAATTTCAAATGCTCATAGCAACTAGCATGATTATAATTAGAAGAAAGCTTTTCCGATGAGTGGTACACATAGGGTTGAGTGTATAGAATGCACAAGAGTACAAGAAATAAGCAACATATGTTTTTGGAATGAACCAGAAACTCAACAATGGTACCTCCTATTTTTTAAGAATGCATAGAGATTGACCCCAATACAAAAAACTTAGATTTCTTCCAATCTAAGAAACCAAATGCTTTGAAAATTAATACACATAAACTAGACACTAATACTTTCCAATGCATTCTTGCTCATTGAATTTGGAGCTCTGTAGAGAGAGTAGTAGCCTCTACAAGCATACTATTGTTGAAGAAGATGATGTAGAAAAATAAAAGAGCAAGACAATGATGGCCACAAGTGTATGTATATTGCTTCCATGTAATGTACAAATGATTTGATGTCTTTATATAGAACTCTCAAGTGCTCCATGACTTCTTCAAAGTGGGTTTTGAAGTCAAAAGAAGGCGGTAAAGGTTGTTGTAGGGAATCACTTCACTTTCCTACAATCTAGGAAAAGTGAAGATCTAATTTGATCTACTTTTAGGTGATTGATTGATTGCAACTCAACCACCACAAATTCATGGAATTTGGGCTCTACATTTATCTTCTACATGTGTAAAGCTCTAGGATTTTACAATGGTTAAAGACCCATGAAAAATATTTTTTAAAAAATACAATAAATGAGCATAAGTAAAAGAACTCTCCAACAAATATTCTTTTAAATGTAATCCAAGTGATAGCTTTTGATGTAGTTCAAACTCACCTCAAGCATAGTGTAAGCTTGATGTTGCAATAGTAATTTGAGATCTTGAATAGAAATATTCTACCTTCCAATGTCTCTTCTCTTGTCTGTACCTCGTGTATGTGTATGTTTGTGTGCATCTAGTGTGCATCTCACATTTACCATCATGCACATCACTCATTTATGATCATCATAGCATACCTAAGTCTTCAGAGATTGATAATTAACATGTTGGAGCTCCTTGACCTAGTACTCATCTTAGCCTAGACTCACATACAATTTCATTTTCAAGTTTATTGATAGGAGCATGAAGGTGTTGAAATTCAAGCTTTAACCTTAGTCTCAATTTGACCATCAAATGGACAACACTTGGAGTTGCATGGAGTAGGCCTTCACAAAAAACCATGAATGATTATGAATTTGAAATCCCCCCTCAACAATCAAAATTTGAATCACACTTAGGTGTGAGTAAAAGCATATAGTTTACGAAAAGTGATTCCTAACTTGTAGGGAATATTTCCAAATCTATATGAACACAAAATCTATTTTGAATTGGTAAAGAAAAGAAAGCCCGTGTATGTGTGGTCTTAAAGAGTCTTGAGAAGCAAGGTAGAAAGCCCCTAAGCTAAGAAAGCCCTCTTCTTGCTTATTTTACTGATTTTGAAAAAACTTTTATCTAGCCATAGCTAGCACACAGATTTCTATGTAAGTGTTCTAGATTACTCTAAGTGATGAACAAAGTTCATTGGTCATATCTCACTCGTTGCTTCTAATATTTGGTTTGTTCAAAATCTAATCAAGTCTTCTAAAGTTTTCTCAAAGCTCCTATTATTTATATGCATATTCTAAGAGAATAAGATACAGGAATGAGCAAGTGTTTATCTATGTATGCCTAGTGAAGACCATAACGTAGATATCTTGGAGGCATTGGTTCTCCCGGTAGGAATAAGCATTTTAAGTGAAATAACTTACATTAAAAAGGTCTCAAAGTCTACCTTATGTGTAAAAATGTCCCACATCTAGTATTTATACCTTGACAAATTCGATTATTTTAGTTATCAAAGGTTATGTGAGAGTCCTTGTGAGGCTACCATTGCTTGAAGCTTGCATAGGGAAGTTACCGATTCTCACATCAGTGGTATCCGAGCTATAACCTATACAATATGTTACAACTCATCAAAGCCATTGCATGTCCAGCCCGGCAATTAAACTCTAGACCTTTACCTCAAGATGCCAAAGATTTACCAAACCACCTAGGGGACATGGACTTAGGGTGGTTTTCTCAATCGTATTGTATATTTTCCCATTAATGTGATGCATTACTTATCATTTTCTACTACATAACTAGTAATTCCTCCATGAAGGTACAATGATTCTCTTTCCCTTTTTTTTTATCTTCTTCCTTGTGTCCTTGATCATATATCGATTCCTCAAGATTCAAAACCATTTTCTTCTAGAATGTCAGTAAAAGGGAACCCCTTATTAGTTTTCCATGAAAATGATATAGCATTATTTCAAGTTTTGAACTTATACAGCGATTGTTAAATACATTCACGGGCTAGTCGATCACAATATTTAAGACACAGACAAGTTTCCCCTCAATGCATCTTACCTTCATCTGTCCAATGAGTGGTAACTATTGAGCCTTTCCTATGTTTCGGTTTTCACATTTTTTCCCATTTTCTAGTACATTTTTTCCTATTAAAAGTTGGTAATTCCTCAAGGGGAAATGAACTATCATACCTTAATAATGCTAGATCTTAAATGCAACTATGTATAAAAAGTTTCAAATTGTTTGCTTAATTTGGAGTAAATCGACATTGACATTGTGTTTACATTGTATTTTGAGTCTAAAGAGAACTATCAATGGAATCTAGATCTAGATTTTGAATATCAGCCATACTCGTACATGCATCTCATAGTAAACAAAATCATACGTAAGAATAGATAGAAATCATCATCCATGAGACCATAGTGCAATGTATTTTTAATACTCCCTATCATACACCTTTGGGAGTTCCTCCTCTTCTTCAAAGATATCCTCACTCCTTTTCCATGTGCTCTATGAGGAGCTGCATAAACCAAATGGATTTATTCCATCCATAGCTAGGCCTAGATGTATATTTCAAGCCTCTCTTCCAAATTCTGGCCACTTAATATCTATGTATTTCTAAGCATCGAAATCATAAGGCACTTGCATTAAACCATTTGTACGTCTGCTCTTTGCATGCCATGACATTAACTGAGCTATGGATTTGCATTTAAAAATGCTCTTAATTCTTGGAATGATATGAAAGTGGTCAGAAACTTTGTGGGAAGTGCTTCCCCCACAAGGTCTTCTCTAAACATTTCTGCTCCACACTTTGGATATTTGTGGAGGTTCTCATACTCATTGCAAAAGATAATGCAATTATTCAAAAAAAACATCAATCTTTGTGTAGTCCATATCCATGGTTTGTAAAAGTTTCTTTTTGTCTCCACATGTTGATGACATATCATTACTGTCTAGCAAAAATTGGCCTTTCGAAAGTCCACAAGGGATAAGCAATCACAACAATAATAGTATTAATATTAAACCTAAAACCCTATTTCCTATATATTTAAATTGGGGGCTACTAATACTTTTGGCTTTCAAACCCAACCCATTCTTGATTGTCTTCTTAAATTTTTGAAGAGTTGAATTGATATTGTTTTGATCTCTATGCTTGGTTTTGACTCTTGCTTCTCCTTGGCTTCTTTGTTGAGACTTTTCTTATGCATCAGAACCTAGGCTTTTGTGTATGTAAGAGATTCTTAGGTACCGACATGTGTAACTATCCTTGGTGAGCTACAACTAACTCCTTAGGCACCCAAATTTATCAAATACATTGTTGAGCTCATCCTAGTTGCTTGGTTCTTCTTTTGGCACAATTAGCCTCCCTGGATGCGAATTAGCAGGGCAAGACTAGGGGTTTCTCTCCTTTTTGTACCAAAATTTGTCTCATGCCCATAACTACTTTCTTCTTGAATTCTATTTGTCTATTTGATATAGGACTTATCTTGTACTATTTTGCTTCCCTTTGTGATTGAAATACTGGGGCTGCATTAGTCTTTGAAAAAGAAGAGAGCTCCACTCATCTTTGATCTTGTTCTTCCATGATTGATTCCTTTTCCATTATAGAGTTGTTGACACATACAATATCGTCTTCCCAAAGATTAGTTTTAGAGGAACTAAGAGAATGTGTGATACTTGGATTTGTGTTCGTGCAATTCTCTTATTTTAATGTAATGCATTTATCATGTACTCAAACTTGAAGAAGTTGAATTCTTAGATTTGATTTGATTACATGGTCATAGATCGAATCTTGACCCAAGACAAGTGGTTCCATAAGGTCCTCATCTTGACACACTAGAATTTTGATTGTCATTGGGACATCTTGAATGTAGATGGGACATTCCACCCTGCCCAAACAAGGGGTTTCCACACCTCCCAATCCTATGAGATAGGCTTATATGGAATTAATGTTTATTTGTAGATCTTGGGAGTATGAGCATCTAACTGCACTAGTTGTTGCACCTAAGTCAATCAAGGTTCTCATAGTCCTTATGCTCTTTCCTTGTCCTACCTCTATGGTCACAAAGGGATGTCGATCAATAATTTGAGGAGCAATTATAGCCATTTTTTTTGCACATGGCCATGTGATATCTTGGGACATTAAGATTGATATCTAGGCCTTGTTTTCTTAACTTATTTTCCCCGAATGCACTCTCTAGTCTCTGCTAGTGCTTCTCTAACCCTTAACTCTTCTTCTTTGTGCTTCTTTCCACTGTTGGGTCTCATTAGCATGTCCTCTGCCAGAGGTTCTTCATATAGCTTGACTTGACATCCACTAATATATATTGGAAAGATGCCACCTTCTAGAGTCTCCAATTGAACCGCACTGCTAGTGGAAATTCTATTAATGATCATGGGTCCATATCCTCATTTTTCCAATTTATGGGCATACTCCTTTAGTGTATAAACCAACACTAGGTCTCCCTCTTTCAATCCTTTATCCTTGTTGTGTGCATCAAAGTATGAATTTTGTCTTTTCTTTGCAGCATAGATATCTGTTGTCACTCATAGCCTAGTCTCAACTAACCATTCTAGATCAAATATCCTCTAGCACAACTTGTTTCCATTCCACTAATGTTCTTGTGCTACTTAGTCCACTCTCCTTGAAAGAAACATCCATACTTTTCACCTCTAAGAGTCCAAATATTGGGCTAACCATTCCATTTGGAAGATTATAGATTCCCCTCATACTTTTGTTGCTAATGGAAGTAATTTGTGTGTAGGTATTGGAAAGTGTGGATGGAAGTCAATATATCCTATATCATTTTTTATTGTTTCTCAAGTAGATCTTCTTTCCTTTTGCAAGAATTGATATGGTATGTGTTGTATAATTATGGGTCAAAGTGGCCAAAGACATGGGTTTTGAGGGTCCAAAACCACTTGGAGAACCCTTGGATTCTATTGGGAAACCCTTGGGAAAGTGTCTCCAAGAGTGTGGTTTGAACCCTTGAGTTATTTGGATTTATTTGCTCCCAATTGAAGGGTTTTGACACTTAGGATTGATATTTCCTAAGAGTATGATATTTAACCCTTAGGGAGGCCTCTCAAGCCTTGAGACTTGTACGTACAAGCTTGGGAGAAGTCCTTTTAGAATCCATGTGAGAGCCATGTGATTTCCATGGTTATAAGGCCTTGGATTAGCATCCATGTGGAGAGTACACTTGGCAAGCTCTCCTCACATTTCCCCCTTGGCCTTGAGTTGTATATATGGGTGGAGTTTGGTTGGCTGGATTCGTGCATCTCTCACCCCTTGTGGGTTTAGTCTTGTTAGAATAGCCCTTGACCTTGCTAAGCTTTGTTAGATACTTACTTTACAGCATTGGTATCAAGAGCACTCTCCATAGCTTCTTGCTAATCACTTTGCTCTCTCCATAGATTCTTGCTCGTCAATCTCTGCTCACGGCCATCTTTAGAAGCATGCCGAGTTCGCCTTGAGAAGCATGCCGAGTTCCTCTTGCTGGCTTGGCTTAGGAATATACTATCAAAACGGTTACCTCTGCTATGAGGAGCAGAGGATTCGAACCCAGGTACCTCATATGAGAGAGCGCTCTCCTATCCACGCAGGAAGACTGCTATTCACGAACTTCTATCTGCAGGAGCACTCTTTATTATGAATTTTGGCACTGTACGCAACTTCATCCAATAACAAAAGGGATGACTTCCTGCAAATTGGCTTACGAGTTTTGAACTGGGGGCCTGTTGGATCCAAGAATTCTCCCTTAGCCAAGGAGACAAGTGTTGTTCGTGACTTCTTACCCGAAGGCAATAACTCCTACTCTCAATTCGGCGCTGAAGAAGACTTCACAAGGAGCAAAAAGTGGGTACTCAGACAATCAACACCGGGATTCAAACTTGAATGACAGTTTTGGAAGTCGGTTGAGGTGGCCAAAGCGCTCAACAGTTATATGCATCACTAGTCCACAGAGACCACTCTATCTCTGTAATTATCGTTGAAGAACTGCTTACCAACAAGCAAAAGAGGGAGATCTATAGATAGCAGAACCGGGAATTGATCCTTCGACTTCCCAGCTTGAAGGCCGCCCATCTATCCACGGTGCCAAGACAAGAACACGGTAATATTTTACGGCATAAGCTGTACATATTCAGAGTGAAGACTAGGGGGAACCCAACTATTGCAGCCCAAAACCCGGGATTTATTGTGTCTTGGGAGAACTCTCCCTTAGCCAAAGAAGCAAGCAACAAAGAGAGTTAAAGTTTTTGAGCAAATTTTGAAGGAAGTGGAGTTGTGGAGTGAAGATCCGGAGGCCTAACTTTGTCATAATTCTAGCACTTTCGGCTAGAATCCCTATGAAATATCGCTCATTCTTGGAGATTGAAGTTCATATGTGCAAACAAAGGCAAAGAGAAAACACTCCCAAAACAAAGTTTTGAAGAGATGTGAGCATGGCTATGAAGAATCGTTTTTCCTAAAGATCAGAGGATGGATGAAGCTATGATCAAAGCTAAGTATTTTTCAGTTTCTACTTGGCCTTGATGCTTGATTTATCTTGTTTTCATTATTCTACACTTAATCCTAGATCCACATTGAAATAACCAAAGATTTCAATCGATTAAGTCAAGACTACGATAATGAAGCAATCTATTTCTCATTCCAAGAATTTAGTTTGCATTAGGGAAAGACTTGATTTCAAAAAGATCCTTGTGCATCAAAGAATGTATTTTGGTAGTCTAATTCTAGATTTCCTTTCTATTGATTAAGCTTTTTATTGCACCTCAAGGATATGTTTTTATATCATAAGTGCATTAGAACAAAGGAAAGGATATACATGCATCAAGATTGCATGATATACATTCTTAGTACAAGGAAAAGTCATGCATCAAGTTCATGCATGATTGTTGCATTATTTTTTGGGCATGCAAAGAATATGCATGTATACGCATGTGAGCATATGGATTTGCATGTAAATACATGCATTTGCATAGTAGAAAAGGATGACGTTTGCAAGTAGATATGTAAGTGTACTCTCTTAGTATTTAGCTTACTTTATAAAGCTCACGGCTTGACATTAGGGAAGAAAGAGGCCTAGTTAGTTGCAAAGACATGCAAGTTCTAGTTTGCAACTCAAGTAATTAGTTGATTCTTTTCCAAGTTGATACTCTGTTATCAAAAATAAATACTTAATGAAAATTAAGTATGTTTGATGTCTTGCTAGGTATAAGTAAGCACTAGGAGAAAGTTAAGTAATAAATTTTCTTGATGACCAAGAAAATTTAATTACTTGCAAACCTTTTGCGATGTATGGTGACTCTAAGTCCTGGATGTACTTAGGGAGTCATAAAGATAAGCTAAAAATGATTTTTCTAAGTATAGGTGATATTTAGAAAATCATATGGATAAGCTTTGGTTGATGAGTTACGTAATTTATGTAACAACTATTAGAGAACCTAGCATTTTCAATGCTAACTCTAAGTATAACAGATACTTAAAGATGGTTCCAAAACAAGCTTCTAATGAGATATCTTGAGAAGATGGCACCCGAATACATCAAATGTCATTAATGACATAGATGTTATCTCTAGAAAGTTTTTATAGGGCATATTCTTACACCACTTCATAACACCTACAATACTCTCTAAGTTTAAGACATACTTAGAGATAGTTAATGGAAAAAGGTTCTAAAAGAGTTCTTCATGAAATATCCTAAATAGAATGACACTCTAAAATGGTTTCAAGAGTCTCATGATATAAAGCTCTATTAAGTTGATGCCATCAAAGCCATTGATGGAAACCAGTTATAAGCAAAGATTACTTTCACCAACATGAATGGTGAAAAGTATTCAATGCATCATTGAAAGCTCCCTCCTTTTAGAAAAAAATCCAATTTAATTAAAGGCTTCATTAAATAGATTTGCATCTCAGGAAAGTCAAGTAAGGTTTTCTTTAGCAGATGCAACAGTTCTTAATGGAATGAATTCAAAGTTCTATAGGTACAATGATGAAATGGAAACATTTTTCTTATTTCATAGTACCTTCAAACCTCTTATGCTTTGATTAGTATTGAAAATTAAAGCCACATGTCCTAACAGAGATAGGCATAAAACGTGAGAGCTCATGAGTACTCCCATAAAGTCAAGAGGAAGTTCATGAGCAAGTTAGGACAGGTGGTCGTTGAGCTACCGCTAGAAGATTTTCTAAAAGACACCAAAACTAGAATTTATTTCTAGTAAATCTTCTAGAAAATTTTCAGGTTCTACACAAGTCCAATATTGGGAGGAGTCAGAGTATTGACTCTCTAGTTGTAAATGAAGCCATAGATTTCATAATTTTCGAGGATGAAAACTCTTCAAAGGGGGGAAGAAAGTAGCAAGACTTATCAAACTTATCAAGAATTGGTACAATTAATTCCATAAAGAGCAACTTGGAATATAGATGATGAGATAAAAGAACATCTTTTTATATATAAGATGTTTAGCAAACAAAGAGTTGCTCAGAAAGCAACTTCATGGCATGCTAAATTTAGCATGGGATCCCCATAATATCACAAAAGATTTTGAGAAAGGTGCTCAAATAAAGCATGCCAAATCTTATACTTCTCTAAAGGGAAGTAAGAAGGAGAGAATATACAAAGTACGTAGTCTGCAACTTTGATAAATGATACTTAAGTCTCGGGAAGGTGAAACTTGTATTCGCCCATTCTTAAAGGGATTTCAAGGGAAATCCAAAAGCATTAGAAGATGCTTAGACTTAAGTAATAAATGAGATTCCTAGAAAACCCTAGGGTAGCTTTTTGAAAAGCTTTGAATAAACAAAGGAATCTAAAAGGCATGAGTAATCTCTTGTCACTTCAAGTTAGTTAAGAAAGAACTAAGTAGATCTTGAATATGATTCAAGACACTTGGAATCACACTCAAAAACTTAGAAAGAAAGAATGGATGTTTATTCCATTAGTATGGATATTTATTTCATCAAAAGGTTTAGAGCTTCCAATATGAGTTTAGGAATAATTAGGATCATAGAATGATCATATGTTGAAAATCTTAGAAACCCAAGCAAGATGGAAACATAGAGGTAATCCCTTGACTTCAAAAGGAATTTGAGTAAAGGGTGCTCTATAGTTAGATTAAGCTTCTAGGCTTTAATACAAATATCATTCACACATCAGTGTTGGATATAAAGTATAGTGGTGAAAGAACTTGGAGAAGCTTGGAGAAGGTAGAAAAGTGCGTTTCGAAGCGACGAAGTTTGGTCAAGACAACCGGCACAAGACCAACCCTTGAGCTTATGGAGACTCAAATAGACCTTATAAGCATGTACTAAGTGCAAAGAAACACACTATGTACCTTGGAGCATCAAGGAGAATGAGTTGATACAAAACAGATAGGTTCGTTGGTCGACTAGCTCAAAAAACTTACTATCTATGGAAGAGACAATCAACTTCAAATGCCCATAGCAACTTGCATGATTAAAATTAGAAATAATCCTTTTATGGGAGTGATGAACATAGGGTTGAGTGTATTTAATGCAAAAAAGTATAAGGAATAAGCAAAATATGCTATAGGAATGAATGCGACATTCACCGGTGGTACTTCCTATTTTTCAGGAATACGTAGAGATTGACCCCGAGACAGAAAACCTCAGATTTCTCAAAATCTGCTAAACCAAATGCTTTGAAAATTTAGAGAAATAAACTAGACACTTATAACTTTCAAATGAATCATCTTTCACTCAATTTTCAGCTCTGGAGAGAGAGCCGCAGCCTCTGCAAGATGACTGTTGGCAAAGAAGATGATGCAGAGAATTCAAGGAGCAAGACAATGATGGTCACAAGTGTATGTATATTGCTTCCATGTAATGTACAAGTGATTTCAAGTCCTTATATAGCCTCTAGGAGTGTTCCACGACTTTTACAAGTTGAATTTGAATTCAAATGAAGGTGGCAATGGTTGTTGGAGGGAAACAATTCACTTGCCTATAATTTAGGAAAAGTGAAGATCTAGTTTGATCTACTTTTAGGTGATTTGATTTGCTTGATTGAATGCAACTTCAACCACCACAAATTCGTGGGATTTGGGCTCTATCTTTCTACCTTTACATGTGTAAAGCTCAAGGCTTTTACAACGGTAAATGAGCCATCAAAAATTTCTCAAAAATATACAATAAATGAGCATATGAAAAAGAACTCTCCAACGGATATTCTTTCGACGCGATAGCCTTTGATGTAGATCAAATCCACCTCAAGCATAGTGTAAGCTTGATGTTCCAACAGCTCCCCCTCAAGCTAAAGTATGCTTGAGCTTCATTCTATGATAGGTTGAATACATGCCATAGCTTTGGATCTACAAAGCTTTAGTCCATCAAGTGTCTTCATCATCATATCTGCTACTTGCTTTTCAGTAGGAACAAAAGAAATGTCAATCTCCTTTGCCATGAGCTTCTCCCTGATGAAATGGTAATGGACTTCTATGTGCTTGGTTCTCGCATGAAAAATAGGATTTGCCACTAGATGCATGGAACTTACATTATCTCCAAATATGTGAGGTTTGGAACTCACTAGTCCCAAATCTGTGTACAATGCTTTTAACCATATTGCCTCTTGAGTTGTTATGGTCAAGCCTCTGTCTTCAGTTGAGGATAAAGCAACTGTTGGTTGCTTCTTGGAACTCCATGACACTAGCTTCGAACTTGCAAATGCTAAGTAACCAGATGTACTTTTTCTATCATCCTTAGCTCGTGCCCAATGTGCATCTGAATAGATTTTGATATCCAAATCTGAAGAGTAAGGATAGAATATACCTTCGTTGATTGTACCTTTGAGATACTTAAGTACTCTCTTAGCCGCATCCATGCGTGGTCTTCTCAGTGAGTGCATGAACTGACTAAGAACTCCCACACTATATGAGATGTCTGCCCTTGTATGAGTAGCATATATCAAGCTACCTACAAGCTTTGATACTCTTTAATGTCTTCAATTTTCTCAACTTCATAAAAAATTAGTTTATGATTCATCTCCAAAGGTGTACCTGCACGTTTAGTGTCCTCCATTTTGAACTTGAGAAGAAGATCCTGAATGTATCTTCTATGAGTCAAATACATTCCTTCATCTGTGTATATCACCTGCGTACCTAGGAAATATGTGAGCTCACCTAGGTCACTGATTTTGAACTCCTCTTGCATGTGTCTCTTGATCCTTTGAATGCCATTTAGATCATCACCTGTCACAATAATATCATCTACATATACACATAGATCGATAACCTCATTGTGATCCCTTCTGATGAATAGAGAAGGATCTGAGCTGCTAGCTTTGAACCCTTGATCTTGAAGATATGTAACCAACCTGTAATTCCAAGCTCTTGGAGCTTGTTTCAATCCATACAATGCTTTCTTAAGTCTGCAAACATAAGATGGATGATTAGGGTTTTCAAAACCTGGTGGTTGTGACATGTATACCTCTTCACTTATCCAACCACTTAAGAATGCATTTTTCACATCAAGTTGGAGGAGTCTCCAATTCCTTGCAGCAGCTACACTTATCAATGTCCTCATTGTAGTCATCTTTGCAACTGGTGAGAATGTTTCCTCATAGTCTATACCATGATTTTGTGAGCATCCTTTGGCAACTAATCTTGCCTTGTACCTGCAAACTGATCCATCTGAATTTCTTTTAACTTTATATACCCATCTGCAACCAATTACCTTTTGATTTGGCGACATTGGAATCAAATCCCAAGTGTCCATTTCCTTGAATGCATCTATCTCTTCGTTCATGGCCTTTTCCCAATTAGGGTTACTCTTTGCCTCTTCATAGCTTGAGGGTTCCTCTGAAATAGAGTCTTTTGCCAAGTAGATTGAATGCCTCGTAACAAATGTGGAATCATATCCATACCTTTCTAGTTGTTTCTTCTCTCTTGCTGATCTTCTAGGTTCTTGTTTGAAGCATTCTCCAACCTCTTGCATCTTTGCTTTGCCTCTTGACTTCCATAGCTTGTAATCCCTTTCTCTTTCATCTTGGTCATCATCTGTATCACTTCTTGGATCCTGGACCTTTGTATCATGCTTGCCTCCTAATTGATGAGAGTCAGAGTCAAGATCTTATGGTAGTGTTAGCTTTTGTTTGTCTTCATCATACCAAGACCTGTGTTCTTCAAACACAACATCTCTACTTGTAGTGAATTGCTTGGCTGAAGGATTGAAGAATCTGTAACCCATCTGAGTTGAATCATATCCAATAAACACTACCTTTGTTGCCCTTTCATCTAGCTTGCCTCTTATTTGTGATGGTACATGAACATAAGCTAAACAACCAAAAACCTTGCAATGTCCAAGACTAGGTTTTCTTCCATGCCATGCTTCATAAGGATTCATACCTTGAAGTGATTTGGATGGTAGTCTATTGACAAGGTAAACAACAGTTGAAATAACTTATGCCCATAGATAATGTGGCAACTTCTTCTCTTCAAGCATTGTTCGGGCTGATCCAACCAATGTCTTGTTTCTCCTCTCTGCAATTCCATTTAGTTGAGACCTGGTAGTCACTTCCCTTTTGATACCTTTGTCATCAAACTCTTTGGAGAAGTATTCTCCCCCTCCATCAGATCTGAGCTTCTTTAGTGATCTACCTCTATGACTCTCCACATGTGCAAGATACATCTTAAAGCAATCAAACACTTCATTCTTACTCTTGATAAAGTATAGAACAGTCCATCTACTATGGTCGTCAATAAATGAGACATAATACCTCGATCCTGCCAATGAAGGTTCTTGACTTGATCCCCAAACATCTGTGTGAACTAAGTCCAATAAGTTGTTGTGGATGTAGCCTTTGTGGTTGAATGGTTGTCTTTGTGCCTTCCCAATCTGACATGCATCAGACCTGTTGATCATGTGTTGCTTTGATATGTTCGGCACTCCTAGAACACTTTGATCCCTGCATATATACTTCAAGGATCTTTCATTCACATGAGCAAGTCTCTTATGCCACACTTCAAGCTCACTTAGGGTTTGAGACCCAAAGTTGAATAGAGCTATCTTCCTGGTTTCTCCTACTTCAAAAGTAAAGAGCCTACCATGCTTCTCACCTCGGGCTATCTTCTTGAAGCCTTGACATGGATCTTCTACAAAAGCTCCATGTTGGGTAAACCTAACTTGCAAGCCTTTTTCAACTATTTCACCTACACTTATTAGGTGTTTAGTGATAGTGGGTACATAGAGGACCTTACTTAGAATGTTTGTCCTACCATTGGAAGCTTTGACATTACCAATCTTCTCCACATTGTGCTTTGTGTCATCCCCTGTTTGCACTTCATGTCTATGCTTTGGACTTTCCAAATCAAATAGAAGAGCAATGTTGCCTGCAACATGATTGGAACATCCTGAATCTATGTAGAACAAATGATCATCTTCTTCACCTTCTTTGTGGCTTAGATTCATAAGAAGCAATGAGTCTTCATGTGGTTGATCTTCTGAATAATTGTTGTAGTCCCTTCTATTATAGCCTCTACTGTTATTGTTGAAGTTGAGTCCACCTCTGCCTCTATTGCCGCCATATCCACCTCTTCCACTTCCTTTCTGGGTCTTCCCATTGAACCAGCAATTATGAGTGGTGTGGTTGGTCTTATCGCATATGGCACAAGGTTGAACATTCCGACCTTTGGCTTTGTCTTGCTTTGGTCCTTTCTTCTTCCCTTTCCACTTGCTCTTGCTTGCGAAGTTGGCTTGAGAAGTCTTTTCTTCATCTTGTTCCTTCTTCTTGCCTTTCTGCTTCTTATGCTTCTTATCTGCATATAGAGCACTAGTTGAATTACCATGATAAGAGTTACCTTCCTTTATGCTATTGTTGGCTTCTTAATTGAAGAGTTGTCCGAGAAAGATGTTGAAGTATGGAGTTTGTACATCCATGATGAGATCATAAGCCACCGTGAAGGATTGCCATTGCTTATCACTTTGAATGCCATTGAGAATTTGCCTCATGATGACCTCTTCTTCAATCAACTCTCCAATGGATGCTAACTGATCTGCAACCTCCTTGACCTTGGTAACAAACTCTATGATGGTTTGTTTAGGTGTCTTCTTCATTTGGTTGAACTCGTTCCAAAGATGATTCTTTCTTGCTTTGGTACTAGCAGAAAAGAAAGTCTCGAGGGCATCCCAAGTCTCTTGAGATGTCTTGCATCCTCAAATATGTGGTAATAGAAAGTCAAAGATAGAGTTTAGTATGTACGACGTTGCTTGAGCATCCCTTGCACACCAAAATGTGAGCTTATCTCTCTCCTCTTGTGTAGGTCCTCCTTTGGATCTTGGAATAGGCATAACTTCATCACCTCCTACAATTCCATAAAGATTTCTACCTTGCAAATCGGCCTCCATTCTGATTTGCCAAGACACGTAGTTGTGTGGATCAAGCTTCTCGATCATTGAGGGAAAGCCGTCACCCATCTTGATCTAGCTCTGATACCACTGAAAGAACTTGGAGAAGCTTGGAGAAGGTAGAAAAGTGCGTTTCAAAGCGACGGAGTTTGGTCAAGCCAACCGGCACAAGACCAGCCCTTGAGCTTATGGAGACTCAAATAGACCTTATAAGCATGTACTAAGTGCAAAGAAACACACTATGTACCTTGGAGCATCAAGGAGAATGAGAGAGAGAGAAAGAGAAAGAGGGATAGAAAGAGATTCTGTCATCTCTCTAATCTCCTCTCTCATCCTCTAAGAAAAAACTTTTGGTTTCCTTAATTTTGTTACTCCATAAGGAGATTAATGTGTGTGTAGGAGAGAGAGAAAAAGGATTCTTTTCACATTTCTGAATTTTGAATAGCATTGTCGGATGCTTTAGAGAGAATTTCCACTTTTTTCTTGTTGTATATACTTTCATCTTTTAATTATGCTCTCGTGACAAAGATTTAGATAGAGAGAGAGAGAAAGAGAGAGAGAGAGAGCACTTGCAATTTTCACATCAAGACATTAATTTTTTCAATGGATATTGAAAGAGAGAGAGAGCTTAAGATTTCAAATTTAAGTTTGTTAGAGGGCATATTCTATCACCTGCAATAATATTGGGTTTAGGGTTAGGATTAAACATCTATCTGAGTTCGCTTGCTTAGAGATGTTGGCATCTTGTACTTGATAGACTCCTGCATTCTTGGATGAGTATTGCTACTGTATTGCATGTGGTTGTAGAGTTTTTCTTGTCTACCAAGAACTTTTAGACAAGAAAGTAACAAATTGCTTGGCTCCTTCTATGAACTATAATTTTTATTGGTATTATCACTGAGGTCCGACAAGCGAAGGAATCTGTGAGTTTGTCGGAGCCTCCAGTCATGATTCATGACTCATCACATCAGTTCAAAAGTTCTCTTAGGTTTCATTAACCCTGCTTAGATTTAGTGATCATTCAAGAAATTTGAGGTGCATTCATCAAAGCAGAGTACTACATTAGATTGTTGTCAGTCAGGTCTTAGTTCAGGTTGTCAAGGAACAGGCATTGTTAGTTGAAATGCCAAACATGTATATAATTTCTATGGAAATGGAGCTAGAGAGAGACTGTGTGTAAGACAATAGTTATGCAATATAACACTGGAGCAGTAGAGAGAAGATAACATATATAGGAGAATCTCAACAATTTTTTACTAACAGCAAGTACAAAGATGATGGCGTTGTCCACCCGTGTGCTCTCAAGGTAGAGCTTAAATGGTGATCTAAATAACTCTAGATAGGGAGATACAAGGTAGAGGTATGCTGGCTCAAATCGATGTCTCAGGTAGCAGAAGTCATGTATATACGAGATCATGGGTGGCCTTCCATAGACAACTATACATGGGCGGTAAAGCATGGGTGGCCACCGCCCGCGTAATTGCCATACACGGCTTAGGCCGGTTGAACCGATCTAACAAATATAAATGATTTCTGAGTCCGAAAGGGAATATTCCATGGAATATTCCTTGAACGCCCCACCCGGGGCTGCTCACCGCTGCCCCAGATCCCACAATTGGGGACCCTGGTAACTCCCTTTCCTTACAATACCTTACATGGTCCAATATGACCCTCATCCAACATGCAAGTTGGGATTCCCATCAATTGGGTAATGCACGCTTGGCTTCTCCTCATAATGGGGGCCTTACAAAATGTGCATACAATCATGAGGGGTAGACATTGATCATATACTAACAATTTTCTCCTATTTACTTCCTGATTGACGAATGTGTGTATCATTCATATTGTCCAAAGAAGAAAACACATCATTATTCAACTCCTGATTCATTGCATTTCTTTTAGGAGATATGCTCTCATTAATGCAGCAAACATATTGATTTTGTAGGACAATTTACGTGCATGTGTGTGTGCATGCGACACACACACATAGAGAGAGAGAGAGGAGAAACATTGGTACCTACTCAGATAGACAAAGACGACGAAGCCAAGAGAGAAAGGGGGGGAGGGAGAGAATTGTGAATTCATTCTTGTTCCTTTTTTGTTTATAAATATTACATAATTAGTTAATCAAATTATAAAATATCTAGGAATTAAATCTAAATAAAATTAAAATTAAGATTGAACAAAAATTATAAAATAAAAAGAAGATAAATAAAGTAGGTTTAAATTAAATAAAAATATAAAAAGAAAAATAAGAGAAAAAAGAATGTATGATAAAGAAAAATAGAAATGGAAATATTAAAATAAAACAAAGACTAAGATCAAAGTAGAAATAAATAAAAAAAGAGCTTATTTTTTTCCATTTAAGAAATATTATTGTGATGGCACTATTAATTTCGAATTGATCTTTTGAGAAAATACCAAAGATTTTAACTAAAGTGAAGATGTGTTCAGCCTTGTAGTAGAAAAGATCAAAGAGAAGACTACTTATTCCTATCCGCACTGAAGCCAAGTTTCTCTATATGATCCACACTAAATCTAACGCGTACTGAATCTAACCCGTACTGAATCTAACCCGTACATGGTATATTGCCCATCGATGACAACACTGTTATTGAATATATGATTATTGATGATTCCATTTTTTATTCTACTTTGAGTGTAATAGTGAGTAGTACTTCAATTTTCTATGAATTCCTCTTGCCCAAACCTACTTCCACTCATACCCCTCCAATTGATTTCATCTATGAGATCCTACTCCCTCTTTCACCTGCTTCATTGTTACCCTTGAAGCATAGGCTGTGCTCAGTAGACTATCCCTAGGAAAGGTGCCCAACATGCAAACGCCGCTTGCTAGATAAGAGAATGCACCCCTTTGGCCCGATCCAGCCCTCGACTCATCCTAGTCGTGACCCTTCTCTTTGGCATTCCAACTTCATCTAGGGTGTCATCAACTCTCCTCTTATCATAGTCTTAGAATCGCATTGAAAATTGGTAAGCTTACTCAAGGCAATTAGGATATCACAATCAGAGCTCCTTTCGATCTCCAAATACACTATCACCATGCATTTGCAAGAAATTTCATATTTCTATGCAACACACACACACACATACATACACACACACACACACACATATATATATATATATATATATATATATATATATATATATATATATATATATATATATATATGCGTGTGTGTGTGTGTATGTGTGTGTATGTATAGGTTTTCACTCATCAATACAAGAAGCTCAAAGTCTACTATAGATCTAGCAAAGCTTTGATAGGCTAGTTATGTTCAAGTTTTTGAGATAGAATCACTTTTTTGCATCTTCATATTTTAGTGAGTGGCCATGGTAGAAGACAATGATATATTCTATATGTTGGCTATTAAGGATCCATTGGATGGTACTAGTTACCCAATATGGGCATATATGATGCCTCATGTATAGGTTGTGAAAGGACTATGGACTTTTATGTAGGGTGCTAAAAAATGACCTACTACACATCCAAATATAGTTATTGAAGGTGATGTAGATGACATTGAATATGATTATCTTCAAATTTCTATTCCTGCTATAGTTACTTCTGGACATACTACAAAGCAACTTTGTTGGGATGGCACTGATGTCCAAGCACATGCATAGATAGCTTTGTTTGTTAAAAGTGCCATTATTCTGCTCATTTACTCATGCAAAACAACAAAGGATGCTTGGGATACACTTATCACTTTGTATCAGGAAAGAAATGAGGTTCGTGTTACTTACCTCCAAAAATAGCTCGAGAGCCAGCACATAAGTCAAGGAGATTCTATGGAGAGATTTTTGACGGAGATCAAAGATTGGAAGGAGCAGGTGATTTCTGTTGATGAAATCTTATCATGTACTTCACTTGTGCAGAATGTTCTTAATGATTTGCTAGATTCATATCGTAGTTTTTCTTTCACTCTTTGATTGATGATGAAAGGGAATCCAAATTCCTTAACATTTGAGGAGTTACTCTCTGTTTTGTTGAAATAAGATTAGTCCAAGCAGAACAAGTCCATTATGCATGTTGTACATCAGGCTTCACTATCTAGTCAGGAGGGCAAAGGAAAATGGGGCTCAAGTATTAGTAAGTAGAAGTGTGCCATTTCTACATAGTCAAAAAGGGAAGACAAAGATGAGAAGAAATAAAAAAAGTGGAAACTATTTTGCAAAAACTATAAAGGAAGTGATCATCTCATAAAGACTTTTCCAAAAGAGGCAAAGAAAAAATGTTAGAATGGTTGTTGTAGAGGCCTCTACACCTAGAACAAAGTCTGATAATCTTGCGTAGAATGAATAATGGGCATTTACTATTGTTTTCTTTCTCATGAACAATGTAGGTCTATAGTAGACTCAAGTGTTTGGTACTTTAATAGCTGGTGAAACCAAACATATTACCTTGCCGTGCAATTTCTTTCGTTTATTTGAGCCTACCCTTATAGGGAATATTATTGGATGTGCTTGCAACTCCTCCTATCTTGTAATGCAAATTGGTAAGATCATTTTGACCACTATTGGTGCTAGTTCGTTCACATTGTGAGATACTTTATCTGTCTCAAGGATGAAGAATTTTTCTTTTTTCAAGTTCAGCATTAGTCAAGATCGGCTTGGTTGTGAAATTTGTTGATGAAAAATGTACAATTCATGATCTATCAAATGGCAATATTATTATTGCTTCTACAACTTTATGTCATGGATTGCATAAGCTCATAGATTATGCAAAATCTATAAATGATTCAGCATGTGAATTCAATATTCTCACACTATGTTAGATTCAAAGCTTTCGCATCCATGCTTTGGTCTTATGAGTTATGCTAGTTTGCTACACCTCCATAAATCTAAAATGGTGTCTCCTTGGACTCCCCAGTCGGGGCTGCTCACCGCTACCCCGGACCCCACAATTGGGGACCCTGGTAACTCCCTTTCCTTACAATACCTTACATGGTCCAATATGACCTTCATCCAACATGCAAGTTGGGATTCCCATCAATTGGGTAATGCACGCTTGGCTTCTCCTCATAATGGGGGCCTTACAAAATGTGCATATAATCATGAGGGGTAGACATTGATCATATACTGACAGAGAGAGAGAGGCAGATGGTTTTTGCAGAAGGTCACATGCATAAAATTGGAGAGGGAATGAAGAAGAGATAGAGAGAGAGAGAGAGAGGATCTACCGGATTTGGAGGGCTACAATGCGCATGCCTACTATGTGAAGAAACAAGTTTTAATAGGTGACGGTGATGAAATAAGCTATTCATGGGATGAAGGTTGTGAAACCTCTAATGAGATAAGTCATCATGAAAATTTGATCAAATCCATCTACACTTATGGTTTTGAGAAGTGGTCTCTAATCCAGTAGAGAAGGTATGCTCTATACCCCCTGGTATCCATGTCCATCACCCATTGGAAGCTATTGTATCTCTCGAGAATTTCACATTGTTAGCACCATGCCACCAATTGCATGGGAATCTTGTCGCACCCTCGGTTTTCAAACAAAACTCAAGCAAGATCTCCTTTTATCTCCATGGATGAAGTTATGAGAAGATTGGCAGAGGCAAAGATTAGGTGCAGCTTGAGTTAGTTCGAGAGTGAGAGGGAGATAGAGGGAGATTCGACGTAAACAAAGGAAAAAAGATTGGGGAAATCGTTTCTCCAAGGCTTACGACTAAGGTGGCAACCAAGACATAGACCTTGACATACCTTTTCATCTGACTCACCGAAGTCACCATTGGTGTTGTTGGCTGTGCGCGAGGGAGGACCTCAATGATCAAGGAAGATAGAGTTTCCTAGTACTTCCTCGGAGGTAACCCATCCCAGTACTATTCCCCCTAGAGCTTGCTTAGCCGTGGCAATCTCTTGCCACTAAGCTAAACTCTTGTGGTGTTTGAAGAAGGGGAAAGACTAAGGTTAACATTACCTTGAACATGTTTTGGTCCCTCATAGCTTCAATCTTTGTTTTCAAAACTTATTTCTGAAGCAATTTTTGAGCTATCTTTTGGAGACATTTTGGATTACTTTGGCACATAGTTATCTTCACACATGTCCAAGAAAATAAAGAAGAGTGTTCTTTGTACTTCTTGGACAATAAATATCAACCTTCGAGGCTATGGTTTGAGCTACACTCATAAAACTATAGGTTTCTCAACAATTTTTCAGTTTTGGTGGGAGCAGCCATTGCAAACTTAGGAGCATAAAACATCAAAGTTGATAGATAATTGCAGGTTTTTTTGGCTAGTTTTTGGGATGTGCATTCAGACTTTTAGTGTCATTTTACTGCATATATCAAGCACACACATACACACACCATGTACGCTTTTGTGCATACCGTTGTCGGAAAGATTTCATCCTTCAACTTGAATATAGAAAAATTAAAAACTTGACTTCAAGATTGGATAGTTCTATAATCTCTCTCAAACATAAGTCCTTTTATTTGAATAATCTCTATAGTGCCTGCAAGTAGAAAATTTATGGAATTTAACATGTGTCCACCTATACATGTGCATATGTGTATTAGGATTTACCCTAAATGCCCATTTAGATGTGTGATTGTACCCATTTATATATGGGGGTATGGGTATAAACCTATATTTCTAGATAAATATATCAGTATTTAATTAAATATGTGGATCCTACATTTGTGAGAATTTTAATGTGTATATGTATGTGTAGGTATGTATGTGTGATCATTAACATAAATATGATGTCCAGGAACATTTGAATTAACAATATATGTTTATAATTAATTAATATATCTTATATTTTATACATTTAATTAATATAGATTAAATGATGCTTTAATTATCTATCTTGATAGTGTGTGTGTATGTAACTATTAAGGTATTAAACCTTAGTGTAAACCTAAATTAAAAGTATTAAAGAATTATAAAAATAAAAAAACAAATAAATTCAAATGAAAAAAAAATGAATTAATTATATGTGGTGTGTGTGAGTGCTTGTTAAAAGAGTGGTGTGAATTATTTGTGCATTTAAAGTGAGTAAAGTGAATGAATAAAAGAATGGTATGTGAGTGTGTGTGTGGTAAAGGATCGTACATATGGATTGTTTAATCAAATTAGATTAAAAGAGTGGTATATGTGAGTGTGCTAAAGAAGGTGTAGATGCAAAGGTGAATGTGTGCACTTAGTATATATATGTGTGTTTTTTTTCCTAATGTTTCTCTTGTAGTGACTATTGATAAAGATTGACGAATATTGAGTAAGCATGACGAGTATTTACGATGGAAAGAAAGGAGTCTTGTTTATGGCGCTTTGTGTAGACCATGTTAGGAATAGAACTTCTCTTCGGACAAGACCTATTCCTGAAGAGTTTGAAGATCAAATTTTTTTAAGCTTTCATAAATCGGGACTATGGAAGCTTGGAATGCGAAGAGATCCCCAATGTAAATATGTTCATATGAAGTTTCATAGCACTTTCCTCAACAAGTTCCTTTCAGTTTTGTGCTTTTCCTAAGTTAAAAAAAAGGGAAAAACAATACATATTAGACCTTTAGAGAAACGTTTATGGATGTAAAGTGCTCAGCTTCGATGAGGAGATTGTTAAAGGACTTCTGTCAAGTCGCGTTTAATCTCTTTCGAGTTCTTGGGGATGGTAGGGGTTTGACAGTGCAGAGGCCCTTTATTTGATTTTCCCAATTAACATTCAGCCACACACTTAATTATGATTTCAAGGAAACAACGTCTTCTACACAATATTACTATTCATATCACAGTTATTCCTTACGTAGTGCTTAACGCGCGAGTTAGCAATCTCAATCGCACATAATTATTAATATGAACATAACATTACTGTGTTAATGTTTAATATTGCGATTCAACAAACAACGTATAGTACTCAGTAATTCAGCAATATCGACACACGATTTTCTCCGCACGGTCGCCTAGTTAGTCAGTCTGGTAAACCCGTCTCTTTTTCCAAAGAACACCGTAATGCCCTTTCATTAATGGGTAAGAGTTACATCGTATCGCTACGCCCTCTCGGTCCGTGTGACTATGAACAATAGAATTACATTATTCCCATTTGGCAGCCTCACACTGGCACACACGGTGGACTCAAACCAGCAAAGAAAAATAAATTTAAGGCTCATCAACTATGCCTTGTATGTACAATGTTCGGGCTAATTTAAATGTTCTAGTAATTTTTTGTTTCAGAGAATTCAGCATCATCTGCAATGTGTCTGGCTCAACCAGTTCTGCGTCTGTTCTCATCAAACTAGCCGCAATGACTTGACTCATCAGTAACTCTATTTTTGTCTACAAAAATGCTTCCTGTAAATAGAAGTCGTTGGTGAGGGCCGCATCTCTCCGTAGCTTTATTTCAGCGATCTCTGCATCAATTCTCGCAAGGGGATTAGCTTCAACACCTATGCTTCTCTCTACGTTCCAATTCTTGAGTTTGAAACTACATTGTTTTATAATAAGCCTCTGTCTCTCTCTGCACACCTTCAAGTTCTTTCTTCAATCTGAGATACTTAGCAAGCTTCTCTATTAACTCTTGATCTCCCTGAAACAATCTTTTAGTGGTATTATCTAACTCTGCTTCTGCTTTAACCACATTAGCCGCAAGAGATTGAGAGGCTTCTTCTAAGACACTGAGGGCATCTCGTGTATGATGAAGTTCAATTCCTAAAGCAGTCATAGCATCTGTCCTATCAGTGAGATCCTGCTTCAGAGTAGTGATTTCTGTATCCCTTTGATCAATTAGAGTGTCCCTCTCTGCTAATTGATCTTGAAGTTGCTGAACCCGAAGCTACAAGGCATGATTCTCTGCTTTAACCGCATTAGCTTCTTCCTGTAATGCAGCAATATCTACCTCTAACAAAGGCAGATACAAGGCATGATTCTCTGCTTCAACCACATTAGCTTCTTCCTGTAATGCAGCAATATCTGCCTTGCAATTCTTGTCAGATATTGTCGGTTGCCAGCTTCATTTGAAGAAGTAATTGCTAAGAAAATTGAATCAGGAGACGACCCATAGACTCCAGTTCATGGAACATCATAGTCATAGGAGGAAGAATAGGAAGTGGTTGGGATGAAGAGGTTGTGAACAGATGAGGGGAGGCTAGTGGAGAGTAGTCCGGAGAAGAGGATGGATGAGTGGGTGTGTTGGAAATTACATTGTCAATGGCACTAGTAGGGGACTGCAACGGGCTCAATCGGGTTAGGTTGTGAAGGCAGGGGAATAAGAATATGTGGCATCAGGATTATTTCGGTTGTATTCTAGCTTGTCACCTTAGCCTTGGCGATCACTGCCTCCACGTTGGTAATTACTTCTGTTAGGAGTTCAGAGCCTGCCTGAGAAGAGACTTCTTCGGATTCTTCCCTGCATGCGCCTTGTTCCTTCTGGTTGATTGGAGAAGTGGGAGTGGATGATTAGACATGCAGAGACGTGGCAGTGTCATGGAAAGTTCCATTTTCATCTCCGGTTGTGGACTTGCACCTGACTCTCAGAGGGACTCATGCATCTGTGTTTTCGGCGAAATAGCTGCAGTATATCTTCATCGTCATCATCCTCGTCCTCGAGCATTTTAGTTAATTCTTCATGGAATAAAAAGGGAGCGTTTGGAGGGGCTTGCACGGCTTGGATCACTGGAAAGAGGAAAGTAAGGATGTGTGGTAAACGAGAACGAGGAAGGTCGCTCTTAGCGATTTGCTTCATAACTGCTACACATTCACGGTGAATGCACCGGAAATAGAAGGATGTGAAATTTACAGGCTCTCAATAGTATCTATCATCAAATAAAATGGGCGTGATATGCCATATGTACATTTCTATAAATTCAGGGTAGCTACCAAAAATTGTAGAGTTGTACGCTCTGGTTCAGGTCTACACAGAATGGCGTACTCATTATATTAGTGTCGGGGAAACAACTCCGTCATGGTGGCAACGGGGAGGAGGGGACCATGATCCAATCCTTCCATAGGGAGACGAAAGCTTTCAGCAAACGCAGCTAAACTGATAACTATACGAGGGTTAAGACAGGTGATGGGCCAACACTGCTCTGTAGCAGGTGTGGCAGCAATAGCAGATATGATCTGCGCGTGGAATGGATGACACTCCACTGAATGCCAAGGAAATTCAGCAAAGGCCAACAACCCACGAATGCGTAAATACTCACTCACTTCGGGAGTGAGTCTTGAAGGTGGTGACATTCACGAGAGCTTCCATGGCATGCATGAGTAAACACAAGAACGCAGAAGACAAAGAACTTACAATCACACAAACACAATAGCGATTATTAGTGGAAAGAACAAGATTAAGGAAGAGCACGGTCAACATTAGGCGGCAAAAACCCTAATCATCACGCAGTAGTGGAGAGATAGCCGTCATGATTACGGCATGCATGCATGGGTAGAAACAATAACACAGGGTGGCGATTAATCATCGTGAGATACCAAAACGGGAAGATTACGGTCAGTGGTCAACCGAAATATGGAAAGAAAAAGAAAACAAGTGATACGCGAAAAAGACTAAGTACACATCATAGTTTATCAGACGGTTGGTGATATGGGCGAAGCTTAGACCCATTAATCACTTTGGGCAGGAGAACACCTGTTAAGGTCACGAACCGAAAAGTTGTTGGGCCCACTTGTTCAGCAATCCGGTATCGACGGAACCACCGTAACTTAAGTTTTTTGGCAGATTTGTTGGCTTTAGCATTATAGAATCAAACAAGTTGGCCAACCTGAAAAACAGTTTTTAGAATGTGATCATGAGTACGGGCTTGGTGAAGCTGTACTTCTTGAAGAATCATAAAACTTTCCCAGCGGTGTTCATCCAATGATCTGAGCGCATCCAACCAAAATGGCAAAGAGTCTTCCGACAGCAATTTCTAAGATAAGGCAACACGCAGACTCGGTATCACTATTTCCATTGGCACAACAGCTTTTATGTCGTAATCAAGTTTAAACGGGGTTGTTTGGGTTGCCACTTTGTACGTCGTCCGGTATGCCCATAACAGTGCAGGTAAAAGCTGGTCCCACCGTTCTAGACACTCCAAGATCAATTTGCGAAGCATATTCAACAAAGTCTTATTGGTACTTTCAACCAGACCATTGGCATGTGGATAGTACGGTGAGCTGAATTTATGCAGAATCTCAAAAGTCTGAGTCAGTACTTGAATTAAGTTGTTTGCAAAATGTGTACCCTGATCCGTCACTATTTCGAGTGGTAATCCATAGCGAGGGAAGACATCCTTCATTAAGCATTTGGCCACCGAAACATTTGTGGCAAAACATAACGCCCAAGCTTCTGCCCATCGAGTGGCATAATCTGTACAAGTTAATAGGTAATGATTGTTGGTGAGTGTCGCGGGTAGTGTAATTGGGCCAATAAAATCTAGCCCCCCTTTTGGAAAGGTTCCAAACGTAAGACACATTGCAAGGGAAAGAAGTGTCACTGCAAAGGCTATCCAGACCGTTGACACACATCACACTTCAGCACAAAGTCAACCACATCTCTGTACATTGTGGGCCACCATAGCCCACTTTGCAGAATTTTACGGTGTGTAAAATCAACTGTGAAATGACCTCCGGTGGGCGTCGAGTGAGCCATAGTAATCACTGAAGCCAATTCATGTGTAGGAACACATCGAGTAGAACACCAGTATGGTTGATGTGATATAGTTGACCAACAAGCAACCAAAACCGTCGACTGTATACAGCAATCTTTTGGCGTAGAGTAGCAGGGGAATTAGGTGGAAGAGAACTATCAGTGAGAAAAGTCATTAACCTATCGTAATATGTAGGGGCAGCATGAAGGCCCGCAGATTCTGTAGAAGCGACTTCAGTAACATAAATGGCTGGCATCGTTTCATCCACTCCTATCGGAGAGTCACCGGAATCCAATTGAGATAGAAAATCCGCCAAGACGTGCTCTGTCGGGTCGATGAATAAATTCGTAATCGAACTCCTATAAGAGTAAAACCCACCTTGCCAATCGACCACCCAAATGCTGTTGCCAAACCAAGTACACCAGTGCAGCATGATCCACATGGAAAGTAAATTTACAGCCCAGCAAGTAATGCCAAAATTCCTTGATAGAGTATACCAACCCAAGACATTCTCGTTTGGTCATAGAGTAATTTCTCTCGACAGGAGCTAGTCCACGACTCGCATAGTATATAGGCCGAAACCATTTATTGCTTTGTTGCATGAGGCCACTACCAATCGCAATATTTGATGCATCCATGAAGACATGGAACGGTCGTTCCCAATCAGGTGGTTGCAGGATCGGAGCCTGCGTCAATAAGACCTTCAACCGATCAAATGCACTTTGGCACTCCTGAGTCCATTCATACTTCCGCGGAGTGGTGGTCATAAGCCGATTAAATGGTGTCGCTAGATGAGCTAACCACCGTAAATATCTACCATGCCACCGGATCTGGCCAAGGAAACGCATAACTTCTTTCCGCATCTGTGGGATTGGTGCCTCCAACAGGGCTGCTACCTTATCGGGATCTACCTGGATGCCTTGTTTAGAAATGATATGACCTAGCAGCTTTCCACAAGAGACCGCAAAAACTGATTTGGTGGGATTCAAACATAGTCTATACTCCCGACACTTTTAAAAGCAACACCGTAAATGATACAGGTGTGTAGAAGTATCACCAAACAAGGAAAAATCATCCAAATAAACTTGAACATGGTCAAGTAAGGCGAGAACACTTCCTGCATACATCTTTCGAAGGTGCTCGGAGCATTTGGCAAAACCACATTACGGTGCAGGCATAGACACCCCAATTGGTGATGAATGTTGTCTTCGGTATAAAATGTTCTGCCATTCGCACTTGATTATATCCACTGTAACCATCTAGAAAAGAATACATTTCATGACCGGCTACCCTATCGAGCATTGTATTTAGAAAGGGGAGAGGAAACGGATCCAGTACGGTGGCGGCATTGAGTTTTTGGTAGTCAACATAAATGCATAGTTGCTTATTTTTCTTCGGCACAATCATGATTGGTGATATCCACTCAGCATGCTCAATGGGCACAATAAATCCCACCTTCAATAAACGATCAAGTTCAGCTTTCACCTGTGCCACATAATTAGGGTTCATTCTGTAACTAGATTGTTTGATTGGCCTCGCATCCGGTTTGAGTACTACCGGATGTTGATAAATCCGTGGGTCAAGACCTTTCATGTCTCGATAATCCCAAGTGAAAACATCTAAAAATTTGCGCAAGAGTTGTACCAAATCTTCTTGGAATTGCTCTCCTAACCTAGCCCTAATTTTAACTGGGCTCTGGTTGACCATATCACCCAAATTGTATGTTACCAATCGATCCTCCGATACATAAAATTGTCGAGGCTTTGCCAAATCATCACTAGGCTGGAACAGTTGTTGCAAATTCGATTCATCCATAATGATATCGGATTCTATCTCTGCTTCTTCCGTTAGTGGCATGACCGTACAAGCTATCGGACTCCACTTGTCTGCTACTGCATGTAAGTCTACAATCCCGAAGGAAATGAGGTCCTTATTTGCATTGAGAAAAGCCTCCTCCTCGTCATCAGACAGCCCCTCCAACATATGAACTAGTTTTGCTACATAAGGGCATGCGTGTAAATCACAAGATTGCATCACATCCAATGGAACTACGTATTTCCAGTGGTTGTTCTTAAAACTTAGCTCTTGAGCTGACCAATCCTGCACAAATTTGGCTTGCTTGAGCCATTGACGATCGAAAAGTAAATTGTAGTCGAGGCTAGATTCGGGTAGCTCCAGGACTACAAAAGCCATTTTGAATGTGGTCCCCTGCAAAGTAATAGGAATATTTCGTATTGACCCCACCGGATGTACTCTGGATTGGTCCGCCATACATACAAAAAATTTTATGAGCTCAATTTGGTTCCACCCCAATTTCTTAAAGAGTGTCACAATTGCTATGTTCACGCCAGACCCTCCGTCAATTAAGACTTGTGTAATTTTCTAGTTCTTGTACCAAACTGTAATCAACGATACCATATGATCCACTATAGGATCCATCTCCGATTATATGGTCGCAGTCATCGGAGTACAAGAGGGCCCGGGACTGATCTGCTGTTGAAACTGCTGTCGGACACCAGGAACTAAAGCGAGCAACTATCCTAGAGGTAGAGTGATTGAAGCTCTAGAGATAACGTCCCATACCTAGTCTGGTTGTGCAGCGGTCATCACCGGTTCGGATTGTGGCTCTGATGTTGTCGGGACAGCATTCTATGTATTCGATCTTGTACTTGGCTGTGGAACCTGAGTTATGGGTACAGGATCAGGGAACACCATCGGCTCCTTTGTTGTCCATTGGCTTGCCTTTGAAAAAATCCGCTGTTGCTCATGGACTCCGAGCTCGAACACTTTAGCAGCTGGTTGCAACTGTTTTCCTGACCTTGTTTGTACCGCTGCTGCTTGTGAATCCACCGGGCAAATATACGTCATGTTTGTCATTGGACTTTGTCGTTCCTTCTTCCTTTTATCATATTCTGTAGCTTCTTTACAAAATCGGCAAATATGCCCAAACTCGCCGCAAAAGTGACATCGAGGAGATGGGAGAGAGTTACCTTCAGCCGATGTGCTAGCCTGCCATCGATTTTGATTGAAATTACGCTGACCCCGATAATTCGTGTATCCTTGTTGTTGGTTGGTTCGCAATTGTGGCGGTACATAATGGGCGGCTGGCTGGCCCTGTTCCTATATAATGGTGTTTACTCCCACCCAACCTTGCACCTTTGCATTATAGGCACATGTTTCCGTTGAATGCCCTATCGTGTTATAGATAGCACAATACATGTGGTTGAGTGCACAGGTAGAACTAGTATGACCTGGATTCTTACACTTGGTACAAAACATATGTTTGGATGTATCCTCAGTCCCGCTTCTGGTTGCCTTCAACCATTCCAAGTCTTCTGTAAATCCTCCAACTTTGTGCTCTAATTGCAGGGCCATCGCAATAACAGCATCCAGTGTCATTCCACTCACACAGTGGATGATCATCATTTATTTGAGCTGCGGGTTTAAGCCATTTATAAACCATTGTGTGATAACATCATCAGGCAGATGAGCATGCACCGGTGCTAACTACTGCAGATGCGTTCTAAACAGTGTTGCATACTCTTGGACACTCTGAAGGGGCTTTTGTCGATTGGTCTACAAGTAATCAAATATCTCGGCAGGGCTCTTCTTCAATCGAAACCTTTGTAGGAATGCATTCTTTACCTCATCATAATTACCGAAATGATTAACATCATACTCCGTTGGCCACCTCGCTGCTTCGTTGATCAGTGTGGCCTGAAACACAATAGCCTTGTACGTCGGGTCGGGTGGGTGATTTAATAGTGGATAACTGATCTCAAAGGTGCGCACATGTGTATCACAGCCGTCCCTTGTAAATCCACCGAACTTTGTGTAAGTGACTCCTATTGGAATCAGTCGAACTGGCACAATTGGTTGCGGCTGCTGTTGTTGCTACTGTTGAAACTGTGGTTGCGGTTGTGGAGGTGTTTGCTGCTGTGATTGTGAACCACTCATGATGCTATTGGGAGTAGTATTGTTATATGTATGTTGAGGGGGTGTTTTGTGTCCTTCAGAATTGGTATTATCAGCCTGCTCACCTTCCGATTCAAAAATGTTGTTGAATCTCTTACTCAACTCCAAATCAAGTAGCCTGTCCTCAGCTTTGGTATCAAAACTAGGGAGGCTTTCCCCGAAAAGTGGTGAACGTAATAAGGGTCCACCAAGTAACACTCCACTATCACCGAGAAAATTCAAATTCCTACCAAATGGAACTGAACTTCCATCGAAACTTGTCGAACTCTCACCGAACGAGGGTACCCTTCCATCAGAAATGGTCTCACTCAGTGACACAACTTTATCACCGGAAATGGTTGAATTCTGACAAGCTAATATCGGACTAACTCCACACTATGTCTCTGTACACCCAGAAGTCACTGTACCTTCTCCAAGGAGTACCGGATTCACACCAGAATTCACCGGAATATCATCATGTGTCACCGAACTCGCACCGGAATCACTACTGGCTGGCTCTGATCCTTCTGTCAGTGGACTTAACCGGCCTATACTCCTACCACCTGGGGGTGTCCCTAAGAATTTTGGAACTACCCAGGGATGCTGGTCTCTCCTATACTTTGGATAAGACTCGTCGGAACGCGTAACCGACATATATCACCTCGCCACTAGAAGTTATTGCTCTCCATTGCTTGCCTTGCGTACGACCCTTTCCTTACTGCTTATCCCCAATCTACTTCCATCTTCCCACAGACGGCACCAGTGTTAAAAGGACTTCCGTCAAGTAGCTTTTAATCTCTTTCGGGTTCTTGGGGATGGTAGGGGTCTGATAGTGCAGAGGCCCTTTATTTGATTTTCCCAATTAACATTCAGCCACATAGTTAATTATGATTTCAAGGCAACAACGTCTTCTACACAATATTATTGTTCATATCACAGTTATTCCTTACGTAGTGCTTAACGTGCGAGTTAGCAATCTCAGTCGCACAGATTTATTAATATGAACATAAAATTACTGTGTTAATGTTTAATACTGCGATTCAACAAACAACGTACAGTACTCAGTAATTCAATAATATCGGCACACGATCTTCTCTGCACGGTCGCCCAGATAGTCAATCTGGTGAACCCGTCTCTTCTGTCGAAGAACATCATAATGCCCTTTCATTAATGGGTAAGAGTTACATCATATCGCTACGCCCTTTCGGTGTGTGCGAATATGAACAATAGAATTACATTATTCCCCTCTGGTAGCCTAACAAGATTTTTAGAGTTTTTGATGGGATATCTTTTCCAAACACATTATTTGATCTACAAGAGTTGATTGAAGGAAGGAGGAGTGACTATGTGATTCAAACACACTCTATTTCCATGTACAATGAAATAGCAAAGTTTGAGCAAGATGAGAGAGGGAAAGAAGCTTTTGTTGAAACAAAATACAAGACGGTGGATAAAAAGATTAAAATAGTTGCAGTTCCGCTTCCTTAAAATACTAGCAAACTTATGGATGGTGCAAAAACCCAACCACCTCTTAGAGATAAAAGAAAAATAGGACACAAATTTACCAAAGAAAAACTTGAGCAAATTCAGTTAGGGAAAGATGGATTTATGAGTGAAAAGGAGAGGAATGTATTCTCCTAGATGATTTTCAGGAATGGAAAGGCTTTCTCTTTCGATGCCCAAGAAATTGGGTGTGTGGATCCGTCTATGGTGGCACCAATGAGAATTTTGACAATACCACATGTACCTTGGAATCTTTGAGCGATTCTAGTACCAAAAGCTCATATTTCAAAGTTAATTGACCTATTGAATGAAAAGATTAAAATGGGAATTCTTGAGTCATCAAGTGCTCTCTATTCTAATAATTGGTTCACAGTACCAAAGAAAAATGGGTCATTGAGATTTATACAGGATCTAGAGCCCATAAATAAGGTGATAATAAAAAATATGGGAACTAGCCTATCGTGGATGAGCACACAGAAGCCTTTGTAGGAAGGTCTATTTATTCCATGGGGGAACTGCACTCTAGGTATGAACAATTCCAACTAGCTCTCGAGAGTCATGACTTGACGACTATGAGGATGCCACTTGGGCTCGCGCACATGTGCACTTTGCCACAAGGTGCCATTATGATTAATGGTATGCATTAGGTGCTTAGGGATTTTATTCCGCATCTAACCATGCCATTCATTGATGATGTCCCTATTGAAGGCTCCGAGGAAAAAGATAAAGATGAAACTCTTGACAAGGATGGATCTTAGAAATTTGTTAAACATCACATAAATGACTATGAATTCATTCTCAGTCGGCTAGAAAAGTTCATTTGAAATCATCTACAGAGATATCAATACTTGGAGTGCAAGAGGTGCCCATTGTAGGAATTCTATGTGGTCCTAAAGGAAGAAAGCCATGTCCGAAGAAACTAGATTCCATTCAGCATATGAAAGAGTTATGCTCCTCGATCACTAAGGTGGAGGTATTTCTTGGGGCATGTGTTTTGTACGTTGTGTGGATTCCTCATTTTGCCCATGGTGCAGACCCACTCTATCAATTGCTTCAAAAAGGTTAGATATTTCAATGGAAGGATATCCATACTCTGTAAGTGAGAAAATTAAAGAAGGCACTTGCAGAAGCACTACTACTTAGAAAAGCTGATTACAGTGACACTAAACAAATCTATATTATCATAGATATGAGTCCGATAAGTATAGGTTGGGCGATTGGCCAGGAAGATGATGAAGGGAAAAGAAATGTGATTTGATTTGGCGCTAACGTACTGAATGTTTGCTAGAGAGGCTATCGTGAGATTAAGCGAGAGCTTTGGGGAATAGTGACCGTATTAAAGAATGATAAAGAGTACTTAATCGGGGGCAGATGTGGTGGTTGAAACAGAATTCTTACCATTGTTGGGAATGATTGTGAATTGTTCCACTGCAGACATTGCCATGTTAAGATGGATAGCATACATCAAGTCGCTAAACCCCGAGTTTTTTCATACAGCAAGGAGGAATTATGTGGTAGGTGATGTGCTATCACGAGCTATATACAAAAATGAAGTCTCAATGATTTCTAATGATGAAGAGATAGGTTTGGACTTTTATGCTTCGCATGTATATACTTTGAGCTTAGACAAAGCATCTACTAGACTGAATAGAAAAGATCCAACTCATCAAACTAAGAAGCTTGAGACTAGTATTGAGTCTTCAAGAAGAGGAACTCAAAAGAATTTAGGAAGCGAGAAAGGAAATAGAAGAAAATAAGAGAAAATTTATGAAGTTTCAACAGGAATAACAAAAAGATTCAATGTAGATGAATATGAATATGAGTGGAAGGAAATAGGAAGATACTTAAGCATTAAGTCTCCTCATCCTAGTTGGAGCAAAGAAAAATTTCGTACCACTGGGAGGAAGACAAGTAATTATTTCCTAAAAGATGGAGTACTTTGGAAGCAAAAGATTGGAGTAGGTAAGATACCTAAGCGACTTGTAGGTTGCAATGAATTGAGAGGTAAGATTATGTGTGAAATTCATAGCTCACTATGGGCTATACATAAGGGCTTTCAAGGGACTTATGAAAAGATAAAGGAAAGATATTGGTGGCCCGAGATGTATGTAGATGTCCAAAAAAATTTAACCACTTGTAAACCTTGCCAAGTGTACTCAAATATTAGACATAGGGACGAGTTGCATCAGACATATCCTCTTAATATCCACTATAAGTGGTTTGTCAATCTAGTTAGAATGCCATTAGGGGTGCAACAAATGATATATATTGTGCTCGCCAGAGAGCACCTAACAAATCATGTTGAATGAAGAGCTCTAGGGAAGAAAACTACGAGCAATGTATGTATATTTCTACTAGAAGATGTGTTTAGTAGATTTGGCTATGTCGAGAAAATAGTCGCCAATAGAGGTGAGCTTGATGCTCAGGAAGAAAAAGACTTCTTTGAGAAATATGGTATTCGGTTATTGCTCACCACTGCGTATAATCTTGAAGCAAATAGGAAAATTTAGCGTGGACATCCCCAGATTATTAATTCTTTGGATAAGGCTTGTGAAGGGAAGATAGAAAACTGGCCAAAATACCTTCCCTTTGCCCTATGGGTGGACACGATGACATGCACTAGGACTATTGGATATATGCCAGTAGAACTAATGTATTGTCAAAAACCTATTTTGTTGCCAGAGTCACATGCTCTAGTGCGGACTTCTTTGCCATGGGAGGATGAGATGTCGAGATATGATCTTGTAGCAGTGCGGGTTCTTCAATTAGAGAAAGGGAGAGATCTAGTAGAAGATGCTATAGTTAAGCTCAGAGCATCTAGAGAGATAAATAAGATTGCATTTGACAAGTCCCATAGGTTAAGACCTAAAAAGCTCAAGGAAGGAGACTAGGCACTTGTCTATGACAGCTCATTGGATATGCAATATGAAGCCCGAAGAAAATTAGTGAAGAGATGGTTTGGTCCCTATGTGATATGTAAAGTGTTCGACAATGGTACATACTCGCTCAGGGAACTGGATAAAATGATGTTAAAGGAATTTCTTGCTGGGAAGAGAGTTAAGCTCTTAAAAAGAAGACAGAATGAGGATTATGAGATAGTGATAAATGAAGAGGAACAAGAAGATGAACAGGATGAGGATCTTGCATAAATGATTCAAGATGGAGAAGAGAGATAAATAGAAATGGAAACAAAAGAATATAAATATATACATATGTAAATATCAAACGTGTAAATAAATAAGAAGAATAACTGAATATGGAATAATGTGTGTCCAAAGGTATGATTGTATATTGAATAATTAAGGTTTGTTAACATGAGAGCATGTTAGTGTACATAAATAAAGATTACATGTATGATTATTTCTAATGTGTCTTTCCTTGCAGGCGCAACTGTAGATACAGAAAAAGAAGTGTGATTTAATCTTGGAAAGGAAATTTTCTAATGAGGTGGAGATATCATCTCGAAGGAATTCAATTTGAGATAGGAATGCAAATTTAAATCCACCTAGAAATAGAGCTTTGACTCAAATTAGAAATGCATCTTCAGAACAAACTTCAAATGATGCCCTTATTTTTTAGCACTTACTCCCCGCGCCTATAAATCCCTAAGCATAGAAAAAAACAATTGAGGAAGGACCATAAACTAGGGTAGCTTCAAACCGAATCACGGATATATGTCCAATGCAGCCTACGGCTAGACCTATAGATGATGCTAGAAATAGAGAACAACTCGAGTTGGAAGTGTGCCTTTTGACCTAGCCACATATTACGATTTCTTTTCCACCTAGATGTTTCCTATGCTTGCACATATTAGAGAAGAAGAAGACACGGTTCTAACGAGAATATATCGTGAAATGGTTCGAGAAGAAAGTGAAGATGATTCGTTAAGTGAAGAAGAGACTGATGCTTATATTCGTGATTACTTATTTTTGGAAACCGGAGACGAAATGCGAGCTTTGGTATACAGGCATCCATAAGGGTTAAATTGAATAAGACCTAAAGATTATGAGTTAGGCATCACTATTTTCTACTGTACATAAATAAAGGTGAATAATGTCTTCTAAAATTGTGATCAAAGGTGTGTATATATGTGTGTTTCATGATCATGCTTTGTTTCAGCATTCAATTTCAAAGAGCAGTTCTATAAGAGAGTTGAGCAAAGAAAGTAAGTTGTACATAATGGAATAAAGTTTCTAATGATTTTCATTGAGTCTTTAGAAGAAACAAAAATCAGATCAATAAATGAAAGATAGTGACTCGAAATGAAGAAAGAAGAGGTGATTAGAGATGTTAAGTTCAAGTGGTTTCTAAGTTTATACTGGTGAGATGTTACTGCTTCAATTTTTCTTTTCTCCTGTAGATATGTGTATAGATTTTTATATATGTCCATATGAAAAGATTGCATGATGTGGGTATATGAAACATAAAGAAATGCATAAATAAGAAAATCAAGTAGAGCAAAGCTCTTGTACAACTATTCAGATTACATGTGATGTATAAGGACCAGGATTATGTGAGTAGGATTAGAAAGCGGACTAGAACTTTCGGGAACAAGACCTAGGGAGGTGAAGGGAGAACCGAAACTAACTATCTGTATATACTAATGTTCATGAACACTTGATGAGTGACACACTTTGACTTCTGCTTTCGATCTCTTGTCTGATCCGATCTTGAAACGATTATATTTCAGAAAAGTCTTCATGCACCAACGAGTTATCTATGTGTATTTGCATGTGTTGTTAGGCACTATGATGAGCTAGTAGGTGGGTGGAGCTACCCTAATCGCGTGATCAGGGCCATGAGCTGATGCTAGTTGTGTTGTATGGCTTGACCTACATTTTGTCATGCACTCATACATATCGATAGGCAAGTGGAGTCACTCTAACCAGGTGGTTAGAGCCACGAGCTAACATTGATTTCTTATGAGGCTGGCATTGTGCATCATGCACTATGTCAGGTCGGTAGATGGGTGGGCTAAACCTAGCCAAGTGGTGAGGTCCACGAGTCGCATCCGATCTCGGCATAGACCAACATGTGTAGATAAAGAATAAATGAATAAAAGTACAAACAAAAATATGATGACTGAGCTAGGAAGAAGAAATAAAGTGAAGAAAAACAAATTAAAAGTTAAAGAAAAATAAGAAAGTTTGTGGTGGAGGTCTAGACATGGGAGATCAATAGAAAAGCCAGAAGGGAGTTTCATAAATTGAGTTGGTAAGGGTTGGTATGTGCATATGCTTAGGATAGGCTACTAGATCTGACCAAGTCAAGTTAACAAGAGAGCTAAGACGTTTTCGATTCACTCATGTGATTTCTAGTCTAGCACTAGTGAGTCTTGATATGTTGTATGTGATGCTTGTCTCTACCTTTTTCTCTTAGTTTATGCCAAGTTTAATGCAATTTCAGATTTCATGCATCTAGTTAAATTCTCTTTGATTTGTTTCTATCTGCCATGACTACTTGATGCTCGTTTGTGTTCTATTGATATGCATGTAGGTTGGTACATCCGGAGGATGCATAGGTTCAGTGGGGGGTGGATGTTGTCTTGATTCAACACCTACTCCTAAAATCAAATGATATACATAAGTCATCGTTATGAGTAAGGCAAGTGTAAATCAATTAAAATGAGCATTTATGTTGATACTACAAGGCACTTATAAAGGAGAGAATGAATTTGCCAAGAGAAACTATGTTCTTGTAAGACGATATTCGAAAAGGAAAATTGTGAATTTGTTGTTATCTGGTGAGCTCTACCCTCGATAAATTTCTTTTGTCTAATCATGCTTGATATTTCGAACTTATACGTGCTTATGATGCTTGAATCACATGGTTCATGCATATCCAACATGATCCCTGGATTGCAATCGCCATAATCATTGTATTTTCATAAAGCAATTTGGATGAAAATGTTTTTGGATATATATGAGTACAACGAGAATGAAATTATGTGAGAAGAGAAGTTATTTATATATGCATTATAAATGTGATATGGTGTGTATGTGTGTACATGTATTTGTAAACACGTATGCATGCATGTATCTATATGAGTGTGTTTTAGAGTGTGTCTATGATGGAAATGTGTGTGCTCTTGCACAATTGTGTATGTATACATGGGATAGAAGCGTGCATGAGTTGTATGTGTGCAATCATACGTGTATGAACGTATTAAAGTGAAGATTGTATAAATAAAACTTATTGGTGCATATATATCCGTGTGCGACCATGTGTGTGCACATTTGTATGTGAGTGAAAGCATTAATGCACTCTTTGTGTAATGTTGTTTATGGAAAGATATACGTGTTTTTCTTTTGGGGAATCAATCGAGAAGAGGATATGAGCAGAAATCAAGCGACGTGAAGCAATGGATGAGTGTGTGGCGCTTCTAGGAGGAGAACGAACGGAGATTCTGGAGGAGCTAGAGGGCCACATCTAGAAGCTTTTGGTGAAAAAGCAAGCATAACCCGGGGGGGAGGGGGGGGGGACTGGAGTTTTGGGGACTTCTAGTTCTCTCGCACACTCTCTGAGTTTACTTTGACAGGGTAATACTATTGGAAAAACTTTTGTTTTGGGCTATTGAGTGAAAGAGAAAAAAGGGGCATGCTTCTGCTGTGTGGTCTGTCGCTGAAGAAGAACAATGTTGGTGTCTTTTCTTTCTAATGATGACGTAACTCCAACGTTCCATAAAGACGAGATGGAGGAGACACGACAGGGGTTGATCTATTCATTCAAGTTTTAAGGATTGTCGAAGCAGTTGAACAGCATATCATGGAAGCTTAAAGAGAGGTATGATAATCTTACCATCATGTGCAAAGGTTGCAGCAGCTTGGGCAGTTCAAATAAGCAAACAATCTGAAGGTAGCAGCATGACGTAGAGGAAAAGATCCGATAGGAAGAAGATTAGGTAGCTGTTTCTTTTAGTAATAGAATGATATTGAGGTGTGAAAACCTACCATTTCTAAGAGGAGGTAAAAGATGAAGCAATTTTTGTTTACTGCGTGGTGCGGGCTTTAATCCTTGTAAGCATATTTGTTTGTTTTTTTAAATGGAAAATGTTCCATGTTTATAAGTTTTAGCACTTCTTAGTTGCTTACTAGAATAGTTTATGGCACTCAAATGTGTTCTTCTTCATATCTAGATTTCTATAGTAGTTCCTATTGTACTGGTCATATTTTCCTAATGTAAAAAAAATGATAGTTTACATGCTGAAATGAAAAAGTACATGCATCCGTTTGCAGACTTGTGGTCATTTATTCATAACAATCGTTCGAACACTTCATTTATGAGCTAAACACGACCATGTCATATTTTTGAAAATGTTTAGGATTGAATTAAACTAATACATTTAATAGAGAATAACCATGAACTTACTGAAATCATCGAAAACATCCGTAGTAATTAACAATCATATTTCATTCCATAAGGTCTTCATGAGTACCAGAAAATTTCCTCATGTCACAAGACATGACAGGCACAAGAAAAAATTGCTCTCAAAACTGAGATTAGTTTTAAACGAAATCATGTACGAAAATGCAAATCTGAACCCTCAAAGTTTAGGAGCATCGACTTAGGAAAGAAATTACGTTTGATTGAGTTTCAAGGATTACTGCAAGATCCGTAAGTGTTGCAAGTGGCAAGGCTTTCCAACTTTGCGATAAGAGTTGCATATGCATATTGGGAACTTCATCTTCTTTGCTTCTATGAATGTTCCAAGTCATCCTAGTGTAGGCTCTAATTTAATCTTCTCCCTGCTTCTTGTGAAATAGACGACACCGTTAGGGTTATAGGTGTATATACAAGCCGGGGGAAAGAAACCTCCTAAAAAGGGAAAAAAAAGACCTAACGGTTCTAGTGTGTTCACATACATCACTACCTAGATATATCAACAATAATACTTTCTCAAGAATATCCATTAATGCTGAGCTTTCTGATCATTTTAAAGCTGTGAGATCTGCTAAGTAGGATTGTCCACTTGCCTCCCTTTTGTTTGCCATTGCGAGTTATGCTCTCGGCTAGTTAGTTAAGGATGCCATTGATCAAGGTAGTATCAAAGGTATTAAAATACCTAACCTAGGCTTCTAGGCTATGGCTCCAAATGTACACTTATGACACTAACATAATTATGAAAGCAGATTAAAGTCTGATTCCTTGCTTCTTGGGTGCCTCAACCTATTCTGCCTTGCTAGTGGTTATGTCTTGAACCACCACAAAACCTCCTTCAAGTCTTCCAATGACTAGATCCCTAGTTGTCTCCTTAACCTTCAGTGTGAAATCATCTATAACGTTGAGATATTTTGTCTATTCAGGATCCCAATGGGATTTGAAGTCTCCTTGAAATAACAATGGGACTCGATAGTCAATAAGTTTAAAAATAAAATATTCAAGTGCATTGGGCTAGAAAGCAACATGAGCCATATGGTTTTTGTTCTTAACCAATTTCTACCTCGCTTAACCTATTTTCTTACTTGCTGGCTCTCCTCAAGAAAACAATTAAATCAAGCCATCTCCTTAGCTAGAAGATTTTTGGGGAGTGGGAATATCAAGTCCAACAAAATTCCTAAGGTTTCCTAGAAAATTTGTTGCCTTCCCAAAAAGGAAGGATCTTTAGGTATAAATTATCCTTTAAAGATGGCCTACAACCTAGCCTCCAAATGGATTTTGAGATTGATCTAGTCTAAAGATGAGTGGTCCACTCTCCTTAAAAGAAACTTTCATACTTTTCACCTCAAAGAGTACAAAGATTGGGCTAACCATTCCATTTGGAATATTGCAGTTTCCCCGCATACTTTTGTTTCTAATGGAAGTAATTTATGTTGCAGGTATTATAAAGTGTGGATGGAAGTCAAAATGTCCTATACCATTTTTTATTATTTCTCAAATAGCTCTTCTTTCATTTTGCAAGAATCGACATCGTATGGGTGGTTCTCCCCATGGGAGAAAGCTAATCTTGGAATATGAGAAGACAAATGGTTTAAAAATTGCATCAAATGCTAGTTTCAAATATCTGATAGAGGTGAGTACATTTCATATAATAGCATTACCAGCATTACTAACATGTCTTCTGAATGCAAACAAGTTATTCTTGAACATAAAGTCTTTTTGAAAGAAAAAATTTAGCAATGCATCGATAACAAAGAGATCATGTTGTGGGAGGTCCCTACTGCTATGTTGGATCACTTCAAGAAGAAAAAAAGGCACGGTTCATAGTATCATCAAACAGATTAACCAAAGGTGGGAAGTGAGCCGGAGTGCTAGTCAATGGCTTTACAAATTCCAATGTATTTCGCAGTTCCATGTGGAAATTAAGCACTGATTTTTCCATGGCTGATCATTCATATAGCCATCCACATAGGTAGCAAGGCTAAATATATAAACAAGAGTGACGGGAACTGTTGCTTTTGTGATAGTGAGGAGGATGTTACCCATTTTGTCTACCTCTCCCTGATTCTCAAAGAATTTGGCAGACCATCAATAAAATAAGTAAAAGCCATAGAGGGAGACAACTTTCATGTAAAGAGATCCTCATTGGTGAATTTCCAGAATAGATATTCCTCTCTCGCAACTTTGGAGAGCTCATGCTCTTTGGACCATATGGACCACGAGAAATAAGAAGATTTTGTAGTTGAAAGATGGTAATAGAGAAGTCGGTCACCTCTCTAATCTTAGGAAAATTGGAAACTTGAGTACTTAGTCAGTTCGGGATGCTGTCCCACATGATTGTACTATTCGCAAAGCCTTCAAAATTTATAAAGCCTCGACCTAGAGGAATTATGCTCGTTCATTGTAATCTAAAGAAAGATATCTAATGGTCCTAGTCTCAGACCCATAGTTTTTGAGTGCCTTTTGGCCTTGGGCTCCTAACCTTGTACATCTATAACCTTTTCTCACTTCTTCAATATATTTCTTGTTGTCTCAAAAAAAACAAGATGAACATTCTAGATTATTTTGCACGTCATAAAGTCGCTTGAAGCTGAGTATTTAGCATTCAATTCAATACATGTAGCGGTAGTGAACGTGATTGGTTCATTGTTAATCATGCATTTCGGCTTGAGACGTTGGAGCTTTCGTTATTTCGGCTTGAGAGGTTGGAGCTTTCGCATGTGAATACGTAAGTCACACGACCATATGACGTTTCAGAAGTTGAGACATCCTAGATCAGTTACGAAGCAGATACTGTCACGCTTCAATCTTTGACTCCAATTGGGGGACTATCTGAGGTAAGCTAGACTTGATAGATGTTACATCGACCAAAACACCATCCTCGAGTGGGGTATTCCTTCGATTTCCCCGCACATGGACCTAACTATCTTGCACCACTATCCGATTACTCTTTCTTTCAAACCGATTCCCATGCTCCAAAAAGCTCCTTGGTTTCAGGCTTGCCAGACGTCATTTTCCCTCTCCTCTGTCCACCAAGAAATTTCCACAGTTTGGGCGGAGGCTTTTTCCCACTATAATGAACCAGCTAAGTGTTGAAGAAGCACGGTGGAAATGACTATACAAATTCTGCTCAGGACGCATAAGGCCATAAGAGATATCCAAAATAAAAGGAGAGAAACGGTGTATCGGAGGCTCTCATGTCTTGAACAAGAAGTGAACGAAGGTAACTTGCGATGCCAACAAGGGCTTCTGAAAATTAGGGAAAGACTAAGACTGGAGCAAGAGGTTGAAAGGAAAGATCTACAAATATTTTTCAAAGATTGGTGGCCGGGGAAGGCTAAAGCACTTCACCCATCTTCATGGGTTCTCGACTCCTCTTTCCCCGCACAAGCTTGACTGCATGGCAGCCATCTCGAGGGTTGCTCAACCTAGAATCACTTCGAAAATGATTTCTCTCTTGGATGCTGACATTTCAGAGAATGAAATTGTTGAGATTATTGATACTCTCTGCAATGGGAAAAGTCCGGGCCCTCATGGACTTACCAATGAGTTTTTCAAGTCCTTTAAGCACGTGGTGGCCACCCCGCTGCATTTGGTGTGGCAAGAGGCTCTCTCCTTCGGTGCCCTCCCTAAGTGTCTTAATAATGGTGTCATCAAATTAATTCACAAAAGGGGAGATAAGAACAAAATTGAAAACTGGCGACCGATTACCATGCTCCAAACTGGGTACAAGATAATCGCCAAAGTAATCGCCAACAGAATCTCTTGTCATTTAAGGTCATGGCTTTGTGAGGATCATAAAGGTTTTATCAAAGGTAGATCTATACGAAGCAATTGTCGATATTTGGGAAGGCCTTATGTTTGCTGAGGAGTCTGCTCAAGATTTGGTATTCATTAAGATCGACTTCGACAAAGCATGATAGATTGGAATGGGACTTTATTCTTCAATCTCTGAAAGATCTTGGATGCAACCAAAAGTTCATGAAGATGGTTTCCACTCTACTCGGAAACACTTCAACGAGAATATATATCAATGGTAAGCTCTTTGAACCCATACGTTTAAAAAGATCAGCCAAGGCTGCCCGCTGGCTCCATTACTCTTCGCTATCACCTCGGATGGCCTCAGTCGCCTATTTAAGCATCACTTGGATGTTGTAAATCTCAAGGGTCTCTCCCTACCTCTTTGTCATGACCAAATGATTGCTAGACTCTTTGTCGATGACATGAATGCCTTTGTTCTTAACGATAGCAATTGCATTGAGGTGTTTTGGAGTTGCCTCGACACCTTTTGTATGGCGTCAGGTTCAAAAATTAACCATGCTAAAACTCCTTTCAGAGCAATCCATGGGCCTCCACACCAACTGTTGATTGATCAGGGGTGTCAAGTTATCCCTAGTGTTCAAGTCTTCCGTCTCCTTGGTATTCCGATGGGCTTCAACATCTCGATGGACCAACGGTGGAACTGGATGCTATCCAAACTGGATAGCAAACTAAATCATTGGAAAGGTATGCAAGCTAACTTGGCAGGGCGTGCAATGGTTGTCAACACATTTATGCTTTCTATGATTATTTACTATATCTCGTGTTGGAGACCTAAGGAGAAAGAATTGGCCAAAGTGGAAAGGATCTCTAGAAACTTCCTATGGACTGGGGACCCCAATAGGAGGGGGATTTCCAAAATCAAATGGGAAACTTGTATTAGCTCGAAAGACTTGGGGGGCTTGGGTATTTTGGATATCGCTGGGTTAGCTGACAAGTTGGCGGCAAAGTGGTTTATGAAGGCTTGGTGCAATAGAGAGCCCTCCTAGGCTAAATTGGTCTTCAGAAATTTGAAACACCTTACCTTAGTTGGTCTTCCCGGTTGGAAGGACATTGGGATCCTTATGCTTTTGTTCTCCCCCCACCCAGTGTCCCCTAAAGGCTCTAGCCTCATGTGTTCCTTATGGAAGAGTTGGAACAAAGCCAAACAATTCATCAGAGTCAGTGATGAGTGGAAGTGGGCTGCTCGGATAAGACAAAGTGACTCTATCTAGTTCCCAATCAGTGGCATAAGGGAGGTGGAGTGTTGGAACCTCCAAACGGCTAAGCGGCTATGGAACAAGGGGTTCAAACAGTGGGAAACAAGAGACTAGCCAGTGGATCAAGTTTGAAGACTTAGACCTGAGACGTAGAATTTTCCTCGAAGAATGGACTCTTCTTCAAAATAGGTGTTTAGTGTGGGACCACTCAACTAGCCGCCTTCTCTGCCGATAGGATCTTCCTTGCCTAGAGGGCCTAAAATGGAACAATGGTAAGAAAATATCAAGAATTCCCAACTTCAAAGAAAACTTAGATGGTCATCACACTCTTAACAAGGTGTGGTGCATTTCTTGGACCAAACTTTGATGGGAACTTAATTTCATGTCTATTTGGCATCCCCTTATTGAGATCAAGAAATCCGTTCTCATGTGGCAAATCTTGCATAAGGGTATCTTGTATAATGCATGGGCCAACAAAATTTGTTGTGTGCCTCCATTGTGCAAGCGGTGCCATCGATGCATCGACGACCTTGTTCACTTCTTCTTCGATTGCCCCAAGTCCCATGTTATCTGGCATCATGTGACACGGATTTTGTGTCTCTCGAAGCAAATCAATTGGCAACAGGCACTGTTGGGTGAGGCGGTTTGTTGCTCATCAAGGTTGTGGAATGCCATGAGAGGCGAGACTCTTTGGAAGATTTGGAGGGAGCGATGTTCTGTCAACTCTGGCCAAACCCCAAAGGAATGGTCGATTGAGAAATCCTTGTTTCTTTTAGGTAAAAGAATCTCTCGAGATAAGAGATCTCCACCATTTAGGCACCACTATATTTATCTCCTCGTAGATAACAAGTTGAAACCCAAATGGGTCCCGCATGAGAGAGATGATAGTTTTGTACGCCTCATTTGTAATGCCCTCTAGCTTACCGAACTCGTCCCTTGCTTTATGGGATTTGGGGGGTCCCATGGGCACTAGTCCCATTCACATGTAACTTTTCTTCTTTATTTTAATTAAAGTCCAGGAGAATAGGCCAAGGACGAACTTCCTTTAAAACAAAAAAAATAGTAGCCCGTTCGATGCATTTAATGTTAACGAATTTACTTATAGCTGCATCACGATTCATGACATCATAAACGATCCTTAATGTGGCTCTTTACAAACATTTACTCAATAATAAATGGTAGGATTCTTATCAAACGTGATGATCCATACCCGGCTGTGCCTTCTTATTTATGGTTCACAACCCACAGCTCAACATGTTTTTTTTGCCCTTTTTTTGTCGAAATGGAGGTTCAGCTGAAGCTTACTCCCCCGACTTTAATTTTGGTATTACTCCCCACGACTTTAACTTTGTAATTATAATTGTACAGAGTGATTTGTAATTATAATTGTACAGGGTGAAAGTTGCCTTATCCCACAAGAATGGAAGTGAGAGTCAATGACACGGACTTACATGCCTGAAGGCAACTCGTTTATGCTCAAAGGCCTAGATGTTCTAGCACGGAGCGTAAAACCCTTTGCCCTCCTCAAGACGCAAGGGATTAAAACGCTACAACGCAAGTGCGCGGACACAAGTCACGATGTCTGTTGGTGTGGATCCGATAGCACTGAATGCATCTATGAAGTAACGAATGCCATCATCCATTTGCAGGACGCAGGATATCATTGGACACACTAGAAGTGGACAACAATGAAACGTTTAGTTTCGAGAGTGAATACTCACACGTTTTCTCTGCAAAGGAACGTGGGCGATGGGCATTACTCGATTGTCGACGTTTGACAACCAGCCCCTTGATCATCCATAATTCAGTGAGTGCAGGTCGTCATGTCGATCGGGGCTGCAATCAGTCCAGTTCTTCTATGAGAGCAGTCAAATTTCAGGGCTTAAAATTGACGTGCATTCTGCCTGTCAAGGACGGCCATTTTGCATGTTATATGTGGATCATCATAGGCGTATGGAAATGGAAGGTGCGGATCATTGCATGATTCATTGCAAATTGCAATTGAACACGATCATTGTATGTTAACTGATTCACTGCGCACAAAGTCACAAAGTTATCGATTTCCTCAATGGATCATCATTGATACTGTTCGAAATCCATTACTCGATGCTCATGAAATGGTTTAACAATGAAATGGATGCATATGATCAGTCGAGTCCCACGCTTAAGATATATGCGTCAAGCCGAACCATGGATATATCATACGTATATGATGATTGATTGCTCATGGCCATGCGCCCGCACGATTCGATAAAAAAGGAGAATGATACATAGGCATTGAAGCAAGCTTTAGATTCTCAACACACACACATACATATACACACACAGATATATATATATATATATATATATATATATATATATATATATATATATATATATATATATATATATAATGCGAGCCATGAAGATCATCATTATGTCAATCATAAAAAATGTATCACATACCCATCTTAGTATTTTACCCTCCTAAGCGTCATTGTCATTGTGAGACCAAGTAAAAATGAGATAAACAAAGAAAACCAGAGAAAAAGTGACATAGGAGGGAAAGAGAGGCCAAAAGAGAAAGATAAAGATCAAGAAAGAGAGGAAACGAGATAGGACTGTGAGTGAGCTTATGAGACTTCGAGGTTGGTATGTGTGGGGAAGATTGTTCACGAGATTGAGGTGAAAGGTGGTGTGTTTGTGGTTGTGTTTGTGTGTGTGAGAGAGAGAGAGAGAGAGAGAGAGAGAGAGAGACTACGGAAGAGAGACTGTGAGAGAGAGAGAGAGAGTGTGTGAATCTGAGACAAAAAGATGCACAGATAGTTAATCAGGGGGGAGGGAGAGTGAAAGAGAGACCGTGACTAGGAGACGAAGAGACGTAAGTAGATACTGCGAGAGATAGAACAAGAGAAAGTGAGAAAGGAAGAATAATATGCTAAGTGAAAAAAAAGGCGGGAGGAAAGGAGAGAAAGTGAGAGAGAAAGAAGGTAATGATCGCATGTGTATGTGAGAGAGTTAGGAAGAGTGAATTTGAAGAAAAAAAATGTATATGATAGATGGTTGTGAGAGATTGTAAGGTAGATTTTGAGTGACAAAGGAAGAGTGATAGGGTGGTGTGTATATGCAAGAGAAAGAGAGAAGGATGAATTGAAAGGGAAGAGAAAGAGTGAGGCAAAAGTGACTGAAGAAGGAAGAAGTGTAGAGAGGAAGATACAAGAAATATAAAGGAAAGAGATAAAGATAGAGTGGAGGAGAGTAAAAGAAGAAAGATAGAAAAGGAGAGATAGAAACAAAGTAAAAACAAAAGGGAAAAGATAATTAGGAAGGAAAAGAGTAATAGAGATCTTCAAAGGTTCCTTATAGAGAGAGAGTTGAACAAAGAATTCCATGAATCCAATGAGTGAAGTTGTACAACGGTGATGCAACACTATGCATTCTCCTTGGCAAGACCTCCGCAAGGATGCCCTCATAGTTCAAAACTGAGATACTGATGACCTGAATGATGCTCCACACAAACATGCATAGTACATAGACCTACATAGTACATAAAGAGCATAAACTTAGATTTTCTAGGTTTTACAAATGCGATCAACCCTTGAGTTTGTGATTAGTCGAGTCTCATGCTTAAGAAATATGAGTCAAGCCGAATGATGGATATATCATCCGTATATGATGATTGATTGCTCATGGCCATGGCCTGCACGATTCCATAAAAAAGGAGAATGATACATAGGCATTGAAGCAAGCTTTAGATTCTCAATACACACACATACACATACACACACACACACACATATATATATATATATATATATAATGCGGGCCATGACGATCATCATTATGTCAATCATAAAAAATGTATCATATACCCATCTTAGTATTTTACTCATATATAATCAGTGGGGGACTATATTGATCATACGTTGTCGTCGAGATTTTCTCTCCTCTCTCACTCATGAAGGCCTACACGAAACACATTTTGTGAAGGTAGCCAAAATTCCTTGAGAAGTCCAAGATGCATCAAGGATGTCAAAGGGAGTTCACATGCAAACTTTGGAAGAAATCGAGCAATTCTAGGGTAGCGGTCAAAGCTGGTCAAACTTTGGAAATTAGGGTAAAAATTTCAATATCTCCAAATCACATGAAAATTTACATACTTGTAAATCCTATCAAAGGCAGTGTATAGCCCGAATTTCATATGTAAATGGATTTTCTAGCACATTGATATGCCATGTGCATTTTGTAAAAAATGTAATTTTTCCACTTAGACCCTCTAGAATCTTGTACAAGAATTTTTGTTAGCCATATGGTTTGGCATGTATAAACACCATATGTGGCTACATATTTGTACAAAGTTTCAAGGCTATCAGAGTTTCTTAGACACCTTAATGCTACCTTGCAAGCTTCCAAATGTAGTCAACCTTGTATAAGAGAAATTTAGATAAAAGTTTTTTCTGCATATTCCTAAAAGGAGATCTTTGGAAACATAGTCCTACAAAGTTTCATCTAAATCAAAGCCTTTTTGGAGGGTCAAAGTGCACAAACTCCAGTTTTCAAGGTCACCACAGTTTTCTAGTTTAAGCAAATTGAAGGGTTGAAGGGCTGCCATATGGTGAAAGCTGATTGAGCCATGTTGTACGATCAAGATGAGCTCATATTCAAGGGTGGAGATGAACTTATGCTTAAAGCAAGAAGAATCCACGAGTTTTTTTTCATCAGAGAAGACTTTTTTGACAGTAAAAGATCAATAATGCAACTTTCCTCTAAAAATAGTGGCATATCTTATCGCAATTGATGTGAGCACTGATCCGATGGTCCAGACCATCCCCAGATCCAATGGTGGAGAATGAAGGCGCTTAAATTTCACTCCTTTACACTAGATTTGATAGAAAGAACAATTCCAAGCCATTGATTTGATTAATCAAATGGTTGTAATCGAAAGTAGTGATCCTAAAGTTGAGAGTTGATTTCTCTAGATCCAAGGGCCCAAATTTATTCAAAAAACTATATAAACCCCCCTCCAAACTCCTAGAGCATCATTGTTAGGCATCCATAGGGCTCTTGCTAGCTTAAGGTTTCCTTGAGATGATCACCCTCGGTTGAGCGAGTGAGGATCCAAGGTGGGCTAGTATGAGTATAGTACCTAGTTTCAAATTTAAGTTAGAACTCCAATCTAGGATAGGCTCTTGAAACCAACATCTCTACTTTACTCACCCTCGGTGGAGCGTGTGAGTGAGTTAGAGCTGTTTTTAATGAGTCTTAGACTTCTTTAGTTAGACGTTACAAGCCTAGACATACATAGGATCAATGAAGTAGAACTCATCTTCTTACATGTGAGATTCAGTTGAACTGTCATGGTTTGAGGGTCGGAACCGCATTTGATCAGTAGAGTGCTTAGCTTGACGTATCACGACGATCTTATACATGTATCTTAATTCAAATCCTTTTAATTCATGTCACTTGTCACTTGTATCTTATCTCTTGTCTCTCAGTCTCTTAAGTATTTTTACATGTCTTCCATTTTCTTCTATGTGTAAGAAGGCTCCGTAGTATTGCATTGAACTAGTGAGGATGTTTCATTGAGCTTGTGATTACACTCTATCATGATTATTATTGGAACATCAAGATTACACTATGCTTGAGGTGGATTTGATCTACATCAAAGGCTATCGCGTTGAAAGAATATCCATTGGAGAGTTCTTTTTCATATGCTCATTTATTGTATTTTATTGAGAGATTTTTGATGGCTCATTTACCATTGTAAAAGTCTTGAGCTTTACACATGTAAAGGTACAAATATCGAGCCCAAATCCCACCAATTTGTGGTGTTTGAAGTTGCATTCAATCAAGCAATCAATCACCTAAAAGTAGATCAATCAAGATCTTCACTTTTCCTAGATTGTAGGAAAGTGAATTGATTTCCTCCAACAACCATTCCCACCTTCATTTGAATTCAAATTCAACTTGTAAAAGTCGTGGAACACTCCTAGAGTCTATATAAAGACTTGAAATCACTTGTACATTACATGGAAGCAATATACATACACTTGTGACCATCATTGTCTTGCTCCTTCAATTTTCTGCATCATCTTCTTCGCCAACAGTAATCTTGCAGAGGGTGTTGCTCTCTCTCCGTAGCTCCAAATTGAGTACAAGATGACTCATTGGAAAGTACAAGTGTCTAGTTTAGTCCTGTAAATTTTCAAAGCATTTGGTTCAACAGATTTGGAGAAATCTGAGTTTTTCAGCCTCGAGGTCAATCTCTGCGTATTCCTGGAAAAAAGGAAGTACCACCGGTGAATGTCGCATTCATTCCTATAGCATATTTTTCTTATTCATTATACTTTGTGCATTCCATACACTCAACCCTATGTGTATCACTCCCATAAAAGGATTTTTTCTAATTGTAATCACGCTGGTCGCTATGGGCATTTGAAGTTCATTGTCTCTTCCATAGATAGTAAGTTTTTTGAGCTAGTCGACCCGCGAACCTATCTGTTTTGTATCGACTCATTCTCCTTGATGCTCCAAGGTACATAGTACATTTATTTGCACTTATAGCATCCTGTAAGGTCTATTTGAGTCTCCATAAGCTCAAGGGCTAGTCTTGTGCCTGTGGCTTGACCAAACTTCGTCGCTTCGAAACGCACTTTTCTACCTTCAACAAGCTTCTCCAAGTTCTTTCAGTGGTATCAGAGCTAGATCAAGATGCGTGACGGCTTTCCCTCAATGATCGAGAAGCTTGATCGACAAAACTACACGGCTTGGCAAATCAGAATGGAGGCCTATTTGCAAGGTAGAAATCTTTATGGAATTGTAGCAGGTGATGAAGCTATGCCTATTCCAAGATCCAAATGAGCACCTACACAAGAGGAGACAGATAAGCTCACACTTTGGTGCGCAATGGATGCTCAAGCAAGGTCGTACATACTAAACTCTATCTCTGACTTTCTATTACCACATATTAGAGGATGCAAGACATCTCAAGAGACTTGGGATGCCCTCGAGACCTTCTTTTCTCCTAGTACCAAAGCAAGAAAGAATCATCTTTGGAACGAGTTCAACCAAATGAAGAAGAGGCCTAAACAAACCATCACAGAGTTTGTTACCAAGGTCAAGGAGGTTGCGGATCAATTAACATCCGTTGGAGAGCTGATTGAAGAAGAGGTTATCATGAGGCAAATTCTCAACCGCATTCGAAGTGATAAGCAATGGCAATCCTTCACGACGGCTTATGATCTCATCATGGATGTGCAGACTCGAGACTTCAACATCTTTCTTGGAAAACTCTTCAATCAAGAAGCCAACAATAGCATAAAGGAAGGTAACTCTTATCATGATAATTCAACTAGTGCTCTATATGCAGATAAGAAGGATAAGAAGTAGAAAGGCAAGAAGAAGGAAGAAGATGAAGAAGAGACTTCCCAAGCCAACTTTGCAAGCAAGAGCAAGTGGAAAGGGAAGAAGAAGGTACCAAAGCAAGACAAAGCCAAAGGTCAGAATGTTCAACCTTGTGCCATATGCGATAAGACCAACCACACAACTCAAATTTGCTGGTTCAATGGGAAGACCCAGAAAGGAAGTGGAAGAGGTGGATATGGCGGCAATAGAGGTAGAGGTGGACACAACTTCAACAACAACAATAGAAGCTATAATAGAAGGGACTACAACAAATATTCAGAAGATCAACCACATGAAGACTCATTACCTCTCATGAATCTAAGACACAAAGAAGGTAAAGAAGATGATCATTTGTTCTACATAGATTCAGGATGTTCGAATCATGTTGCAGGCAACATTGCTCTTCTATTTGATTTGGAAAGTCCAAAGCATAGACATGAAGTGCAAACAGGGGATGATACAAAGCACAATGTGGAGAAGATTGGTAATGTCAAAGCTTCCAATGGCAGGACAAACATTCTAAGTAAGGTTCTCTATGTACCCACTATCACTAAAAACCTAATAAGTGTAGGCCAAATAGTTGAAAAAGGCTTGCAAGTTGGGTTCACCCAACATGGAGCTTTTATAGAAGATCCATGTCAAGGCTTCAAGAAGATAGCCCGAGGTGAGAAGCATGGTAGGCTCTTTACTTTTGAAGTAGGAGAAACCAGGAACATAGCTCTATTCAACTATGGGTCTCAAACCCTAAGTGAGCTTGAAGTGTGGCATAAGAGACTTGCTCATGTGAATGAAAGAACCTTGAAGGATATATGCAGGGATCAAAGTGTTCTAGGACTGCCGAACATATCAAAGCAACACATGATCAATAGGTGTGATGCATGTCAGATTGGGAAGGCACAAAGACAACCATTCAACCACAAAGGCTACATCCACAACAACTTATTGGACTTAGTACATACAGATGTATGGGGACCAAGTCAAGAACCTTCATTGGTAGGATCAAGGTATTATGTCTCATTTATTGACAACCATAGTAGATGGATTGTTCTATACTTTATCAAGAGTAAGAATGAAGTGTTTGATTGCTTCAAGAAGTATCTTGCACATGTAGTGAATCATACAGGTAGATCACTAAAGAAGCTCATATCTGATGGAGGGGGAGAATACTTCTCCAAAGAATTTGATGAGTTCTAGCAGGACAAAGGTATCAAAAGAGAACTGACTACTAGGTACTCTCCTCAACTAAATGGAATTGCAGAGAGGAGAAACAAGACATTGGTTGGATCAGCCCGAACAATGCTTGAAGAGAAGAAGTTGCCACATTATCTATGGGCAGAAGCTATTTCAACTACTGTGTACCTTGTCAATAGACTACCATCCAAATTACTTCAAGGTATGACTCCTTATGAAGCATGGCATGGAAGAAAACCTAGTCTTGGACATTGCAAGGTTTTTGGTTGTTTAGCTTATGTTCATGTACCATCACAAATAAGAGGTAAGCTAGATGAAAGGGCAACAAAGGCAGTGTTTATTGGATATGATTCAACTCAGATGGGTTACAGTTTCTTCAATCCTTCAACCAAGCAATTCACTACAAGTAGAGATGTTGTGTTTGAAGAGCACAGGTGTTGGTATGATGAATACAAACAAAATGTAACACTTCCATATGATCTTGGTTCTGACTCTCATCAATTAGGAAGCAAGCATGATACACAGGTCCAGGATCCAAGAAGTGATACAGACGATGAACAAGATGAAAGAGAAAGGGATTACAAGCTGTGGAAGTCAAGAGGCAAAGCAAAGATGCAAGAGGTTGGAGAATGCTCCAAACAAGCACCTAGAAGATCAGCAAGAGAGAAGAAACAACCAGAAAGGTATGGATATGATTCCACGTTTGTTACGAAGCATTCAATCTACTTGGCAAAAGACTCTATTTTAGAGGAACCCTCAACCTATGAAGAGGCAAAGGAAAACCCTAATTGGGAAAAGGCCATGAACAAAGAAATAGATGCATTGAAGGAGATGGACAGTTGGGATTTAGTTCCAATATCGCCGAATCAAAAGGTAATTGGTTGCAGATGGGTAAATAAAGTTAAAAGAAATTTAGATGGATCAGTTTGCAGGTACAAGGAAAGATTAGTTGCCAAAGGATGCTCACAAACTCATGATATAGAAGTCCTGGTCTTTACTACAATCGAGAGTCAGACTATGAGGAAACATTCTCACCAGTTGCAAAGATGACTACAATCAGGACATTGATAAGTGTAGTCGCTGCAAGGAATTGGAGACTCCTCCAACTTGATGTGAAAAATGCATTCTTAAATGGTTGGATAAGTGAAGAGGTATACATGTCACAACCACCAGGTTTTGAAAACCCTAATCATCCATCTTATGTTTGCAGACTTAACAAAGCATTGTATGGATTGAAACAAGCTCCAAGAGCTTGGAATTACAGGTTGGTTACATATCTTCAAGATCAAGGGTTCAAAGCTAGCAGCTCAGATCCTTCTCTATTCATCAAAAAGGATCACAATGAGGTTATCTATCTATGTGTATATGTAGATGATATTATTGTGATAGGTGATGATCTAAATGGCATTCAAAGGATCAAGAGACACATGCAAGAGGAGTTCAAAATCAGTGACCAAGGTGAGCTCACATATTTCCTAGGTATGCAGGTGATATACACAGATGAAGGAATGTATTTGACTCAAAGAAGATACATTCAGGATCTTCTTCTCAAGTTCAAAATGGAGAACACTAAACCTGCAGGTACACCTTTGGAGATGAACCATAAACTAAGTGTTTATGAAGGTGAGAAAATTGAAGACATTAAAGAGTATCAAAGCTTGGTAGGTAGCTTGATATATGCTACTCATACAAGGGCAGACATCTCATATAGTGTAGGAGTGCTTAGTCAGTTCATGCACTCACCGAGAAGACCACACATGGATGCGACTAAGAGAGTACTTAAGTATCTCAAAGGTACAATCATCGATGGTATATTCTATCCTTACTCTTCAGATTTGGATATCAAAATCTATTCAGATGCAGATTGCGTAGGAGCTAAGGATGATAGAAAAAGTACTTCTGGTTACTTAGCATTTGTAGGTTCGAAGCTAAAGTCATGGAGTTCGAAGAAGCAACCAACAGTTGCTTTATCTTCAACTGAAGCAGAGTACAGAGGCTTGACCATAGCAACTCAAGAGGCAATATGGTTAAAAGCATTGTATACAGATTTGGGACTTGTGAGTTCCAAACCTCACATATTTGGAGATAATGTAAGTTCCATCCATCTAGCGGTAAATCCTATTTTCCATGCGAGAACCAAGCACATAGAAGTCCATTACCACTTCATCAGGGAGAAGCTGATGGCAAAGGAGATTGACATTTCTTTTGTTCCTACTAAAAAGCAAGTAGCAGATATGATGACGAAAGCACTTGATGGAATAAAGCTTTGTAGATTCAAAGCTATGGTAGGTATTCAACCTATCAGAGAATGAAGACTCAAGCATGCTTTAGCTTGAGGGGGAGCTTTTGGAACATAAAGATTACACTATGCTTGAGGTGGATTTGATCTACATCAAAGGCTATCACGTCGAAAGAATATACGTTGGAGAGTTCTTTTTCATATGCTCATTTATTGTATTTCTTTGAGAGATTTTTGATGGCTCATTTACCATTGTAAAATCCTTCAGCTTTACACATGTAAAGGTACAAATATAGAGCCTAAATCCCACGAATTTGTGGTGGTTGCAATCAATTACCTAAAAGTAGATCAATCAAGATCTTCACTTTCCTAGATTGTAGGAAAGTGAATTGATTCCTTCCAACAACCATTCCCACCTTCATTTGAATTCAAATTCAACTTGTAAAAGTTGTGGAACACTCCTAGAGTCTATATAAAGACTTGAAATCACTTGTACATTACATGGAAGCAATATACATACACTTGTGACCATCATTGTCTTGCTCCTTCAATTTTCTGCATCATCTTCTTCGCCAACAGTAATCTTGCAGAGGGTGGTGCTGCTCTCTCTCCAGAGCTCCAGATCAAGTGCAAGATGACTCATTGGAAAGTTATAAGTGTCTAGTGTATTCCTATAAATTGGAAAAGCATTTGGTTCAACAGATTTGGAGAAATCTGAGTTTTTCTGCCTCACGGTCAATCTCTACATATTCCTGAAAAATAGGAAGTACCACCGGTGAATGTCGCATTCATTCCTATAGCATATTTTTCTTATTCATTATACTTTTGTGCATTACATACACGCAACCCTATGTGTATCACTCCCATAAAAGGATTGTTTCTAATTGTAATCACGCTGGTTGCTATGGGCATTTGAAGTTCATTGTCTCTTCCATAGATAGTAAGTTTTTTGAGCTAGTCGACCCGCAAACCTATCTGTTTTGTATCAACTCATTCTCCTTGATGCTCCAAGGTACATAGTACGTTTCGTTGCACTTATAACATGCCTATAAGGTCTATTTGAGTCTCCATAAGCTCAAGGGCTAGTCTTGTGCTGGTTGGCTTGACCAAACTTCGTCGCTTCGAAACGCACTTTTCTACCTTCAACAAGCTTCTCCAAGTTCTTTCAATATTCACTTGCATGCATATAATCCATACATATCCATACATATTAATTAGTTTCTGAAAGTGTATAAGAAGTTCGAATATTGGACCATTCTTCCTTTCGAAACTGATTTATGTGTAAGGATTCCATCTATTCTCATCATGCATACATATCATCCAAAAAAGACTATGCATATGGATTAGAATTAGGAAGTGTTTAAGAAGCTCCTTCAATGGACCATTCTTCCTTCCAAATTTGATTCGTGTGTATGGTTCTCTTTCATTTTTATCATTCATGTTCATAACTCTAACTTGCACTCCTACATTTCCATTGCCATAATCATTTCAACATCTCTCTCTTCTCCATACTCAACATTAATTTCACTTTCACGTCCTTAAACCTTCCAACATTCATTAGCTTCATACACCCTGTGTGTGCCACAACAAGACCCGATCCACCCCGATTGCGATCACCTCCACATTTGAACCCGACGTGAAATGCTACATGGCATTTGCTTTTGATCTTGTTGGGAGGTTGTGATCCATATCCTTTGTTTCATATTTTTCACCCTCATCATATCATCATCATCATTCTTGATTGTTGTAGTGGATTTCTCACAATATCGTGCACATCTTCATCGTGAAGTAAATGCATTTGTGAGAGATCTAGAACATCGTGCATCACTCACTTATTCACATAAGATGGAGGACAAATTTAAATCTCTTATTGTTGAGAAACAAGGCCAACGAATAGTCACTTCTATGTTTGAGAGAGAAGGGAAAATTCAATGGCATCAACATTAAAAGCTACTTAGATTGTTTTGAAGATCAAGCTATGATTTTTGGTCTTCCCGAAGATCTTTTGATATCATTCTTTGAACGAATCGTTGATAGCTCTATCATAAATCGTCTCACTCAATATGATAGTCTTCCTTGGAGTGATTTTAGAAAGGAGATGCTCAAAGAATTTTATCTTGAAGATTATAGCCAACATAATCGGGATGGATTCTTACGATGGGTCAATTCCCCAAAGCCTAGTAGCTCTATTACTCACTTACAAAATGAGTATATTAGGCGCTATGAGAAACTTCCTGATGACAATAAGATAACTTTGGAACCTGATCTTGTGATCAATTTTCTTAAGCTTCTTCATCCTGAAACTCGTAGGGAAGTTGAAGGGCGATTAGAAGAGCTAGATAAGCGCTATGGTCTGACTGACAATTGGCAAAAAGTGCGTAAAGTAGTAGAATCTATAGCCCATAGACATCAAAGACAATCCATGCTTTATGAGCAAACTAGTCATCCTCAAGCTAGCCTTCCACAAACTAAGGAGCAAGTTAGAGAACAATCCCATGCTATGCTTTTTGACTCTAGTCCTATTCCTCAAATGATGGAGCCTACTCAAGGTTTTAGAGTAGAGCCAAATAAAAGTGTAGTTGAACAATCTCAAATGGAAATTCTCACTAAGCAAATGGAAAGTCTTATTGCTACACAATCCAATTCGGCCAAGACTATAGATGCTTTACAATCTAATTACACCAAAACGTTCCAAAATCAAATGAACCCAATGTCTTTTGAAGAGCCTAATCAACATGTTATAGCTACCAATCAAAATCCACAAGTAGCTCCTACTCAAGCATATCAAGTTCCTCCAATGCATAATCCTTCAATGCAAAATCCTCATCCTCATGTGCAAAATCCTCAAATGTATCAAAACATGTATCCTCAAGCTTCTCAAATAGCTTTTCAAAATCATCAAAATCAAAATTTTCAAAATCATCAACCGTATACTATAGAAGCTCCTCTTGCACCTCAAGTACCACATGTTGCTCCCCAAGCTCCTCAAATACATCAATTACCTTATCAAAATCCTAATTATCTTGTTCAAGAAATACCTTATCAACAAGATCCTGAATTTCAAAATTTCCCACCACAAGTTAATCAAAATCATCAAAATCAAAATGGTTTCGTGTGTGGCCCTCGTAGGTGTCCTTGGTATGATTCGTTAGAGCACTTTTTGAGAGATTGTGAACTATTGAAGGCTGCTAAGGAGCATCGACTAGTAATAGACATAGACAAGAAAATCTGTGACTATCGATCTAGGCTACCTTTCCAAGGAAATTATGCTAATAGAGGAATGAAAAAACATTATGAAAATATAACCATAATAGACGTAGGAACTAGAGGAGTGAAACTAGAAGCTCTTGATGAACAACAAGTAGAATCAAGTAAACCCACAAAGGAAGGTGACTTTTCCATAGAGGCTTTAGTAAGAGCACGAGATGAGATTAGGAGAATAACAGCTTGGGAGTCACCGATAGAAGATCCATCTCTTATTTCTCACATATCCAATGTAGAAGAAAAACGAAAAAGAGATGAAGCTGAGCCTAGTGAGAGAAGAGTGACTCGAAAACAAACCTTATAGAGGGAATAGAAGCAATCATAGAGCAAGGAGAAACATCACAATCCAAAGATAAAAAACAAGAATCACAACCCAATGAACAAAAACAAGAGGATAAACAAAAAGGGAAGAAGACAACGCAAAGAAAAACAGAAGCAAAGCCGTTAGATAAAACAAGAACAATCAAAACAAACTGAAGAACAAACACGAGAACATGAACAAAAACAAGATCCTGAACAAAAACAAAAGAAACCAAAAAGAAAACCTAAAGCCATTTTGATTTGAGAAATTGAGAGAAAAATAGACCCTATGGAGATTTTAGATGACATTTTTCTTAAGAGTCAAGTGACTATGTCTTTAGAACAAGTTTTCTCTATTGCAAAGCCTGTTTTTAAAGATAACTTTATCGGCCTAATAAAAGGAAGAGGTTTCCGCTTAATCTAAATACTGAGATGCAAGACTCTCTAGATCAAGATCAAGCTATGAATGAAGCCTTAAACTTTGATGAATCTGATGAAGAGGACTTTGATGATGATGAAGTAAATGTTAATAAAAATGTCTTAGGACCTATTCAACCTGATCATGAAAATCATGAAAACAATCTTGAAAGTCACTTTAAAAGAAAATTTTGGTCTAGAGGTACATTGGAGATGCATGTTAAAATAGGAAATGATAAGAACACTATCACTGTAAATGCATTAGTAGATTCGGGCTCTGAAATCAATGTGATTTCAAGAGAAGTCTATGATAAGTTTCGATGGCCCATAGATAAAGATTGTGGATGGCATATGAGAACTGGAGATAATGGTGTAGGTACCCTGTATGGAGCTTGTGCTAGTGTGCCCATATCCATAGGAGGAATCACATAAGAGTTTCTCTTTCTTATTCAAGATAACTGCTCCTATGAAGTTCTCTTAGGTCAACCCTTTATTTGTGAGAGTCGTATGGAAAGTAAAGCCATGGATGGTGGGTCTACCTATGCTAGATTTAACTCTAAGGATGGAATGCAATCATTTCAAGTCATGACGGTAGGAGTGAATCATCCTAGGAATCGATTGTCAATTAGAAAGAAACCTATTGTTACGTAGGGTCATGAGTATGCTTGTAGTGATTGTGCACCTTGATTCATGTTTGGAGCTACATATGATCAAAATTTTGGATAGAGTCCATTGTTGAGTGGGACAACAGTGGATATTAGCTTGACATCTTGCATCCAACCAACACGTACAATAGTTTGTCACTTTGTTTTCCACATGCTAGATTATATTTTCTTCATAAGACTCAATTGTCCAAGTCTTTTATCCAAAAAACCCAAAAAAATTATAAAAACAAAAAAATCATGGAACATGATGAGAACATCGAGCATGTGATTGACACATCTCATTGTTTCTCTACTCTTGAGGAGTTAGAGATGTCTTTAACAAAATTCTAATTCCCATATTATTCTTCTTCCTTCCCTTGATGAGTATGCTCTAATCCAAGAGTATGCTCTCAATGTTGACAAGTGCTCAAAATTTAACCAAACACATGATGCCTTAGTTGAAACAAAGTACAAAACTGTAGACAAAAAAATCAAACCCATAGCTCAACCATTACCCCAAGGAAGTAACGAAAAAATTATTGATGTGAAAAATGATCCAATTCTTTGGGATAAGAAAAGCATAGGACATACATTCACGGATGAGACAATCAAACAGGTGAAAATTGGTAGAGATGATGACTTTCTTTTGCAAGCAGAGAGAGATAAATTTGAGAGAGTCATACGTAGCCATGGTTGAACCCCAAGATAGTAGGATCATAGCAGTGTTCAATTATTGTACCCAAACCTTATCAGAGTAAGAGCTTTAGCATATATGATTGACTTGCATTGAAGAAAGATCCCTTTAGTAGAAATCAAAGTGTGCTTGGAATGCCTAAAATTTTAAAGCAACATATGATTTAGAAGTGCAGTGCATTTCATTTTGGGAAATATTACAGACAATCAAATCACAAAGAAGAAGTATACACATGGAGACATTTAAGAGCTTGTCGACATAGATGTTTGGAGAGAAAGCACAAAGATATCCATCTCAAGGTCAGGGTACTCTGTCATTCCTAGATGATCATAGTAGGCGGAACATTCTTTACTTTATGAAGCATAAAGATTAAGTGCTCTCATGTTTCAAGGAGTATCTAGCTCTTGTGGAAAATCAAACAAGTAAAACCCCAAGAAGAATAAGGTCCGATGGAGGGGGATAGCATTTCTTTCATGAATTTAATTCCTACTTACAAGATAAGGGAAACAAGAGAGAGATAACCACTAGTTACAGTCTATAACAAAGTGGAGTAGAGAAGAGGAGAACTAGGATCCTTGTGGAAGCAGCAAGTTCCATGGTGAATGAGAAGAAATTACCTTATTTCTTATGGTGAGAGGTGGTATCCACTATCACATAGTTTATAAATAGGTTACCCTTATTGGATTGTATAACTCCTTATGAAGCTTGGAATAAAAGGAGACAAAGCTAGATCATTGCAGACATAACATCTCAAATTAGATGTAAACATGATCTTACAAAAGGGAAGTATGTCTCTATAGGTTATAAGAATCATGTCTTGAGGAAGGAGATAAGGAAGAGAGCTCTCAAAAACACACACTCACAATCAAAGAGAAGCACACACATAGATTGTGGCAAGGAAGAATGATCTTCTTCTTCTTCTTCTTCTTCTTCTTCTTCTTCTTCTTCTATTACATAAAAGGCATGTACAAGAAATGAACTAATACAACATTACATCTAGTGATTTATATGAAGAACAATACATAAGGAAAATAATAATGCCCACCAAGGATTGAGGTGGTTGTTGGAACTTCAAGCTTACACTATGCTTGAGGTGGATTTGATCTAAATCAAAAGCTATCGTTTGGATTATGTCAAAAGAATATCCATTGGAAACTTCTTTTACTTATGCTCGTTTATTCTATTTTTTAAAAAGATTTTTTATGGATGAGTTACCATTGAAAAATTTCTAGATCTTTAAGCATCTAAAAGTATTAAAAGAGAGCTAAAATTCCACAAATATGAGGTTGTTGAGTTGCAATCAATGAATCATCCAATCACCTAAAAATATATCAAACTAGATATTCACTTTTCCTAGACTGTAGGAAAGTGAATTGATTCCCTCCAAAAACTAATCCCACCTTCATTCAAATTAAAAATACACTTTGTAGAGGTCTTAGAGCACTTTAGGAGTCTATATAAAGACTTTAAATCACTATTACATGGAAGAAATATACATACACTTATGGGCATCATTGTCCTGATCCCTCGTATCTTGCATCATCTTTGTCAACATTAGTAAGCTTGCAAAGGTTCTTGATCTCTCTATAGAGGCACAAACTGGATAAATCATTGCCCAATGAAAAAGTATTAGTCTCTAGTTTATGTGTATAAATTTTCAAAGCATTGGGTCTAGTGGATTGGGAGAAATCTCAATTTTTCTATCTTAGGATCTATATCTATGCAACCCTGAAAAATATGAGGTACCACTGTTGAGTGCCAGGTTCATTCCAAAAGCATACTTTGCTTATTTCTTGTACTCTTGTGATTTCTATACAAACAACCCTATTTGTATCACCCCTCCAAAAGGAGGTTTTCCAATTGTAATCATGTTGGCTGGTATGAGCATTTAAAGCTCATTGTCTCATCTAAAGATAATAAGTTTTTTTATCTAGTCAATGCACAAACCTATCTATTTTGTATCGACTCTTTCTACTTGATTCTCCAAAGTACATTGTCCATTATAGTGCAATTATTGCATGCCTATAAGGTCTATTTGAGTATCCATAATCTCAAGGGCTAGTCTTGTGCCAGTTGGCTTGACCAAACTTCGTGGCTTCACAACTCACCTTTCTACCTTCTACAAGATAGTCCAAGTTCTTTTAGTGGTATCAGAGCTAGATCGAGATGGGTGACGACTTTCCCTCAATGATTGAGAAGCTTGATCCACACAACTATGCAACTTGGCAAATCAGAATGGAGGCCTATTCACAAGGTAGAAATCTTTATGGAATTGTAGTAGGTGATGAAGCTATGCCTATTCCAAGATCCAAAGGAGGACCTACACTAGAGGAGACAGATAAGCTCACACTTTGGTGTGCAATGGATGTTCAAGAAATTTTGTTCATACTACACTTTATCTTTGACTTTCTATTACCATATATTAGAGAATGGAAGAAATCTCAAGAGACTTTGGATGCACTAGAGACTTTCTTTTCTGCTAGTACCAAAGCAAGAAAGAATCATCTTCAAAACGAGTTCAACCAAATGAAGAGGACACCAAAACCCACCATCATAGAGTTTGTTACCAAGGTCAAGGAGATTGCAGATTAGTTATCATCCATTGGAGAGCTGATTAAAGAAGAGGCTATCATGAGGAAAATTCTCAATGTGATTCAAGTGATACGAAATCAAAATCCTTCACCATGGCTTATGATCTCCTCATGGATGTGCAAACTCTAGACTTCAACATCTCTATATGCACATAAGAAGCACAAGAAGTTGAAAGGCAAGAAGAAGGAAGACGATGAGTAGGAAACTTCCGAAGCCAACTTCTCAAGCAAGAGCAAGTGAAAAGGGAAGAAGAAAGGAACAAATCATGACAAAGCAAAAGGTCAGAATGTTCAACCTTGTGCCATCTATGATAAGACCAACCACACCACTCAGAAATTTTGTTTCAATGAGAGGACACAAGATATGACTTCTTATAAAGCATGGCATGGAAGAAAATCTAGTCTCAGACACTACAAGGTGTTTGGTTCTTTAGCTTATGTTCATGTACCATCACAAATAAGAGGCAAGCTAGATGAAAGGGCAACAAAAGATGTGTTTATTGGGTATGACTCAACTCATATGGGTTATAGGTTCGATAATCCTTCAACCAAACAATTTACTACTAGTAGAGATGTTGTGTTTGAAGAACATAGGTCTTGGTATGATGAAGACAAATAAAAGGTAACTCTACAATATGACATTGATTCTAATTCTTATCAATTAGCAAGTAAGCATGATGCAAAGGTATAGGATCCAAGAAGTGATACAGATTATGAACAAGATGAAAGGGATTACAAGTTATGGAAGTCAAGAGGGAGAACAAAGATGCAAGAGTGTGGAGAATGCTTCAAGCAAGCACCTAGATGGTATAGACTATGAAGAAACAATCTCACGAGTTTCAAAGATGACTACAATCACAACATTGATAAGTGTAGATGCTGCAAGAAATCGGAGAATCCTCCCACTTGTTGTAAAAAATACATTTCTAAATGGTTGGATAAGTGAAGAGGTATACATGTCACAACATCTAGGTTTTGAAAACCCTAATCATGCAGTTTATGTTTCCAAACTTAAGAACACATTGTATGGATTGAAAGAAGCTATTAGAGCTTGGGATTACATGTTGTTTACATACCTTCAAGATCAAGGTTTCAAACCTCGCAACTCAAATCCTTCTGTATTCATCAAAAGGAATCACAATGAGGTTGTCTATCTATGTGTATATGCAGATAATAATATTATGATAGGTGATTATATAAATGGCATTCAAAGGATCAAGAGACACATGAAAGAGGAGTTAAAAATCACTGACTTAGGTGACCTCACATATTTTGTAGGTATGCAAGTGATTTATATAGATGAAGGGATGTATCTTACTCAGAGAAGATACATTCAAGATCTACTTCTCAAGCTCAAAATGGAGAACATAAATCTTGCAAGTACACGTTTGGAGATGAATTATAAACTTAGAGTTTATGAAGGTAACAAATCTGAAGACATTAAAGAATATTGAAGCTTGGTAGGTAGCTTGATGTATGCTACTCATACAAGGGCAAACATCTCATATATGTGGGAGTGCATAGTCAATTCATGCACTCACCTAGAAGATCACACATGGATGCTGCTAAGAGAGTACTTAAGTATGTCAAAGGGACAATCAATGAAGGTATATTCTATCCTTACTCTTTATATTTGGATATCAAAATCTATTTAGATGTAGATTGGACAAGAGGTAAAGATGATAGAAGAAGTACCTCTTGATACTTAGCATTTGTAAGTTCAAAGTCAGTGTCATGGACTTCCAATAAATAGCCAACAATTGCTTTATCCTCAAATCAAGGAGAGTATAGAGGCTTGACCATAGCAACTCAAGAGGATATACGGTTAAAGGCATTGTATACAAATTTGAAACTTGTGAGTTCCAAACCTCACATATTTGGAGATAATGTAAGTTTCATGCATCTAGTAGCAAACCCTATTTTCCATGTAAGAACCAAACACATAGAGGTTCATTACCAATTCATCAAGGAGAAGCTCATGGCAAAGGAGATTGACATTTCTTTTATTCCAATTGAAAAGAAGGTAGCAAATATACTTCTGAGCCATCAAGGATATTGTTATTTCTAAAATATGCCTATTTTTGCATTCAACAATGCCATTCTATTGTTGTTTGTACCTGCATGAAAACTCACATCGAATTCGATGAATTTTTAGAAAGTTGTTGAACTCATTTGATGTTTATTCACCTCATCCATCATATCTTAATGTGTGAATATACTTGTTTTCTTTTCCACAACGACTTTAAGATTCTAAAAGTGAGTGAACACCTCAATGTTCTCTTTCATAAAATATACCCATACTTTTCGTGTGCGATCACCAATCAAAGTAACATAGAACCTACAACCACCCATAGATGTGGTCTTTGTAGGACCCAAACATTTGCATGTACTATTTCTAGCACTTTCTCATTAACATGCTTGTCATGCAGAAATGATATTCTTGACTTTTGACCAAATTGACAATGTCAACATACCTTTTGCATTTTTGAAACTTAGAAATTTGGTAGTTTATTCACAATCTCGTTTGACTGCATCAATTTCAGCCTCTACAAGTTTTCATGACCAATTTGTTTGTGGCAGCTCTCTATATCATCAATAACTCCTGCACCTTTTGCAAACATGGCTGCATGCATTTTAGGAATTTTCAACTTTAAGGTGAGCATCCTACCCAATTTGTTTCTTTTGGCAATCAATTCTCCATCCTATTTGTACTCTTCTACATGTAACCCATTAGCATTGAACATGACTTCTAGCCCCTCATCAACCACTTCTCCAACAAGAACCAAGCTTGTGGAGTCCATCTACAAGGCAATTCCTTGTATCAAAGGATGTCACATTTGATAAGCAAGGTACTTGGTACTCAGGTACAAATACTGCTTATGTAGGTCTTGAAGAAACATTGAATCAGAAGAAAGGTAACTCAAAGGTTCAAATTTATGAGGAAGAAGAGAATAATGAAGTGGTAGTTGAAAGTTAAGAATTTCCAAGGTTTGATCCAGAATATGATAAACCAGAAACCTTGTGAGCATTGCTTTATATTATTAATTTACTTTTCTCTTGTTCTCTCTCAAAAGGAAAGAAATTGTTGACTGAGACATCTCTAACAAAACACGTAGCTCTTGCAATCTGTATGAATACATAAGGAACAATGTTGGTGTCTTTTCTTTCTAACGATGATGTAACTCCAACACTGCAGAAAGATGAGATGGAGGAGACAAGATAGGGGTGGATCTATTCATTCAAGTTTTAAGGATGTCAAAGCAATTCAACAGCATTTCGTGCAAGCTTAAAGAGAGGTGTGACTATTTGAGCACATGGGTCTAGACTAGAAAAAGGAGAGGCAGATTCTTTTTTACATTAGTTTTGTAGGGAGAACAATGCTAAGTTCCCACTAAGGTGCTACTAAAGGAAGCATGTCTAGTGCATGCAAGTGATACATTGTTAGCAGTTTGACTTTCCAAAGTCTTCTCGAAATGTGTTGATGCTTCATATATTGGCTCTTGATGTCAGCCACGCTACAATACATCATCTGTTCAGTGGATAAGAATTTTGGGTCTAAGCTTCTGTAAAAATAATAATCTAGAGCTTGAGAAAATGAATCACTAAGGGAGATCTAAATGCTGAGGCAATCTTTGGACGGTGAGGTCAATTAAGTGGAAGATAGAAGTCAATGATGATTTCGGCATAGAGGCAATAGATTTTGAATAGCAATTGAGGGATGCTCAACGTGGGAATAGATAGAGGAGATTTAGAGAAAACAAGATAAGATGCATTTTTCATCTCTCATTTTATGTATGAGTGACTATTATAATCTTACCATCATGTGCAAAGGTTGCAGCAGCTCGGACAGTTGAAATAAGCAAACAATCTGAAGGTCGCAACATGACTCAGAGGAAAATATCTAATAGGAACAAGAGTAGGTAGCTGTTTCTTTTCGTAATGGAATGATATTAACGTGTGAAAAACTGCCATTTCTAAAAGGAGGTAAAAGATGAAACAATTTTTGTTTACTGCGTGATGAGGGCTTTAATCCTTGTAAGCATATTTGTTTGTTTTTTTAAGTGGAAAATGTTCTGTGTTTATAAGTTTTAGCATCGCTTAGTTGCTTACTGGAACAATTTATGGCACTCGAGTGTGTTCATCGAAAACATCCGTAGTAATAACAATCATATTTCACTCCATGAGCGCAAAAGTTCCTCACGTAACAAGACATGATGGGCACAAGAAAAAATTGCACTCAAAACTTAGATTAATTTTAAACTGAATTAGTTACGAAAATGCAAATATAAACCCTCAAAGTTTAGGAACATTGACTTAGGAAAGAAATCACATTTGATTGAGTTTCAAGGACTACTCCAAGATCCTTAAGTGTCACAAGTGGTAAGGATTTCCAAGTTTGTGATAAGAGATTGCATATGCATGTTGGGAACTTCATCTCCTTTGCTTCTATGAATGTTTCAAGTCATCCTAGTGTAGGCTCTAATTTAATCTTCTCCCTTCTTTCTATAAAACTGACGACATACCTGGTGAACCCGATGTGAAGGAGGTGAGTGTAGAGACTTCGAGCCTAGGAGTGAAAGCTTAGCTAGTAGTCTGGTTTTAGAAAGCTCTTCATGTCTGACTATTTATGGGCAACACTACAATGGACATTATAACCCAGCTCTTGTGTTTCTAGTAGGATGAAAAAAGATGAAGTGCCATTCAAGCATTCCACGAATGAGTTATTAAATGGAGTGGTTACTTCGATGGTAAAAATTTCACACAATTTTGTAAAGAATACAAGCTAGAAGCTCGATACCTTCGAACCCGACTTACTACCTTAAATGATATAGAACTTATTGAAAACTTCATATATGTGTTCAAGCTACACTTACGTGATCGGTTAACAATGGAGGCTCGAATGAGGTGGCCACAATACAACTTGCTCTCGAGGACATGGATAAGATGACTCATGGAACGTTCTCAAACTGGATTTATAAATCGAAAACCCAAACCATTCTGGATATAAAAAGGGAATTTGATGGATAGTACGATGAACTAACAAAACATGATAGGAGAGCGATGGAACATAAAAGGGTTTCATTTTTTTTATGCAGGGTAGATATAAAGGCCTAGGAGGAACTTATCCCACAATTGCAAGACATGGAGAAAGATTCCGGTCTTATTGAGGATTAGGATAAGGTAGAAGCAACACTGAACAGGTATGTAAGAAAGAAAAGAGCTATGGAAAAGTTCATGCAAGATTGGCAAGAGGACAAACAATAAGAGAAAATAGAGGAACCACATCAGCCTGCCCCAAATGCTCAAGTTAATCAACCAACTAGAAAGAAGGTTTGGCCTCTGAACACCATGGAAGAGATTTTTAAAAGGTTTAGTGATCTGACGATCCAGAGTGTTAAGCAAATGATGGAATCCCAATCTCTACAAGCAACTAGCAATAAAGCTCCAAAAGATCCTGAAATTAGAAGATGCATCTGGTGTGGCTCTTTGGAGCACAAAACAGATACTCATGTGAGATCTTTAAAGAAGCATTGTCTAAAAATCTAGTATTCATAAAGGAGAATATGATTTATGACTTGAAAATTAGAGAGAAAGTATATATTTACTTTGGTTAGGGAGGCATGAGAGTGCTCTTCACTAGCACTTCTGGTAATGTCGCTTCAACATCTCATACATCTACATACACGTGTCAAGTATTTGATGAGAATAGTGACACAGAATCCTGGTCTAAAGTGATAAAATCGCTAAATTGGGGAAAGATGCATCATGAAATCTTAAATTCAGCAAGCAATGAGATCCGTGGGATAACCGGATGGAATGATCATGTAGATACTCTCTTGGTTGTTACTTATTTATGCTCTTCAGTGGAGCATGAGGTGGTAGTAGAAGTAAAAGAAAGAAGAACCAATGAAGGTGAAGAAGAGAAAAGGAGAACCATGCATCAAGTAGAAGCTTCACAAGAACAATCTCCAACACCAAATCAAAATCAACCAATACAAATGAACCAACCCACTCAAGCAATTCCACCATTACAACCAAGAATAGTCCAACCAAATCAAATCTCGACTTAATTTCAAAACCCTACTTCTGTTGAGATGCCAATTCCTACTCAAATTAATAATCCTCCATAAGATCAAGAGATGAAACCCGCAAATAAAGGCCAAGGGAGAGTGAAAAACAATTGTATATGCTCAAGCCGCACATTGAGCAAGCTAAAGATTTGAAACAAGTTCAGATTTGAAACAAGTTCTTGAGAAAAGAGTGCTTGATAGTGTAATTGAATTTACACTAGGAGAATTGTTGGGAATAGCTAAACGGGAATTTCTACAAGTAATAATCCACCTCTTAAGGAGAAAATGGCAGCGGATTGTTGACATGCAAGAAGCTGAGAAGATGGATGAAGAGACACCTATTCAAGCCATGCAAGCAGAAGTACAAGAGTTGAAAAGTGTACTCGAATAAACTAAAACTAATATGCAGCCATGCGCACATGAGGAAATGTTCTTGGAGCGGAATTCTCCAGAGATAACTCCTTCAAGTCATTACACTAGAGATCATTGGGCTCAAGCCACGACTGAGACATTGGTGTGATTAGATAAAATGAGTATAGCATTTGTTGCTCTTATCAATCACGGATCTGAAATCAATTTAATGTCTGAAGATCTCTATATGAAAGGGAAATTGCCAATAGATATGCAACCAAGCTGGAGAATCAGGGGTGTTAATATGGTGCCACGTGAACTATTTGGTGCATGCCCATAGGTACTAGTCAGAATGGGGGATGTTAGTGATTATCAGAACTTCTTCATTCAAGCTCATTCTAGCTACTCATTGATTTTAGGGTAGCCTTACATAACTCTTTTGAGGATGGAGACAAGAGGCTTGGAGGATGGATTGACCTATGCACAAATCTGAAGCAAGGATAGAAAGAAAGCGGTCCAGTTTATGATGGTTTTTGTAGAACATGTCAGGAATAGAACTTCTCTTTGTACAAGACCTTTTCTTGAAGAGTTTGAAGATCAAAGTTTTTAAACGAAGCTTTCATAGATACGGACTATGGAAGCTTGGAAAGGCAAAAGATCCCGAATGTAAATATATTGATATGAAGTATCATACGACATTCTTCAATAAGTTCCTTTTAGTTTCACATTTTGAGTTTAAAAAGTGGGAATAACAATACATAGTAGATCCTCAAAGAAACTTTTATGGATGTAGAGTGCTTGACTTTGATGAGGAGATTTCCAAAGTTTTTGATGAGATATCTTTTGCACACACATTATTTGATCTCCAAGAGTTGATTGAAGGAAGGAGGAGTGCCTACGTGATTCAAACATACTCTATTTCAATGTACAAGGAAATAGCAAAGTTTGAGAAAGATGAGAAAGGCAAAAAAGCTTTTGTTGAAACAAAATACAAAATAGTTGATAAGAAGATTAAACCAGTTGCAATTCTTCTTCCTGAAAATAGTAACAAACTTATGGATGGTGCAAAAAACCAGCCACCTCTCAGAGAAAAAAGAATAATAGGTCACGAATTTACCAAAGAAACACTTGAGAAAATTGAGTTATGGAAAGATGGATTCTGAGTGAAAAGGAGAGGAATGTATTCTCCCCGATGATTTCTTGGCATGGAAAGATTTCTCTTTCAATGCCTAGGAAATTGGGTGTGTGGATCTGTCTGTGGTGACACCAATGATAATTTTCACGATACCACATGTACCCTAGAATCTTCAATCGATTCCAGTACCAAAAGCTCACATTTGAAAGTTAATTGACCTATTGAATGAATAGATTATGATGGGGATTCTTGAGCCATCAAGTGCTCCCTATTCTAACCATTGGTTCACAGTACGAGAGAAAAACGGGTCACTAAGATTTATTCAGGATCTAAAGCCAGAAAATAGGGTGACAATTAGAAATATTCATGGATGAGTACACAGAAGCCTTTGTAGGAAGGTCTATTTATTCCATGGGGGATTTGCACTCTAAGTATGATGAATTCCAGCTAGCTCTTGAGAGTCACAACTTGATAACTATGAGAACGCCACTTGGGCTCGTGTGCATGTGCACTTTGCCACAAGGTGCCACGAACTCAGTGGCACATATGATGATTGGTATGCATAAGGTGCTTAGATATTTTATTCCGCATCTAACCCTGCCATTCATTGACGATGTCCCTATTAAAGGCTACGAGGAAAAAGATAAGGATGGGACTCTTGACGAGGATGGAAGTTGGAAATTTGATAAAAATCACGTAAATGATTGTGAATCCATTCTGAGTCAGCTAGAAGAGGTTCATTTGACATTATCTACAGAGAAAATAGTATTCGGAGTCCAAGAGGTGCTAATGGTAGGAAGTGTGTGTGGTCCTAAAGTAAGAAAGTCGTGTCCGAAGAAGGTAGATGCCATTCAATACATCAAAGAGCTCTGCCCCTCGATCATTGAGGTGAGGAGATTTCTTGAGGCATGTGTTTTCTACGTTGTGTGGATTCCTCATTTCACCCATGTTGCAGACCCACTCTATCGATTGCTTCAAAAAGGGTAGATATTTCAATGGAAGGATATCCATACTCAAGCCATGAGGAAATTGAAGAAGGCACTTGTAGAAGCATCGCTGCTTAGAAAAGCCGATTACAGTGACAATAAACAAATCTACATTACCATGGATACGAGTCTGATAGGTATAGGCTGGGTGATTGGCCAAGAAGATGATGAAGGGAAAAGATGTGTGGTTTGATTTGGAGCTAAAGTACTGAATGTTTCCAAAGAGGCTACCCTCAAATTAAGCGAGAGCTTTGGGGAATAGTGACCACATTAAGGAATGATAAACAATACTTAATCGAGGCAAATGTGGTGGTGGAAACAGATTGCTTATCATTCTTGGGAATGATCATGAGCTGTTGCACTACAGACATTTCCATGTTAAGATGGATAGCATACATCAAGTTGCTAAACCCGGAGTTTGTTCATATACTTTGGAGGAATAATGTGGTAGCCGATATGCTATCACAAGCTATATACAAAAATGAAGACTTCATGATTTCTAATGATGAAGAGATAGGTTTGGACTTTTATGCTTTGCATGTACATACTTCGAGCTTAGACGAAGCATCTACTGGACTTAATAGAAAAGAGCCAACTCATCAAACTGAGAAGCGTGAGACTAGTATTGAGTCTTCAAAAAGAGGAACTCAAAAAGTGTGTGCAATCATATGTGTATGAACGTATTTAAGTGAAGATTGTATAAATAAAACTTATTGGTCCATGTATACCCATGTGCGACCATGTCTGTGCACATTTGTATGTGACTGAAAGCATTAATGGACTCTTTGTGTAATGTTGTTTCTGGGGAATCAATCGAGAAGAGGGATCCAAGCAGAAATCAAGTGATGGGAAGCAACGGATGAGTGTGTGGCGCTTCTAGGAGGAGAATGAACAGAAATTTGATAGGGTAATACTATGGGAAAAACTTCAGTTTTGGGCCACCAGGAAGGAGCCAACAGGCCGAGTGAAAGAGAAAAAAGGGGCATCCTTCTATTGTGTGGTTTGTCACTGAAGAAGAACAATTTTGGTGTCTTTTCTTTCTAACGATCATGTAACTCCAACGCTGCAGAAAGACAAGATGGAGGAGACAAGACAGGGGTTGATCTATTCCTTCAATTTTTAAGGATTGTCGAAGCAGTTGAACAGCATATCATGCAAGGTTAAAGAGGGGTGTGACTATTTGAGTGCATGGGTCTAGACTAGAAAAAGGCGAGGCAGATAATTTTTGACATCAGCTCTGTAGGGATAACAATGCTAAGTTCCTACTAAGGTTCTACTAGAGGAAGCATGTGTAGTGCATGCAAGTGATACGTTGTTAGCTCTTTCACTTTCCAAAGTCTTCTCAAAATGTGTTGATGCTTCATATATTGGCTCTTGATGTCAACCACGCCAGAGTACATCATTTGTTTGGTGGATAAGGAATTTGGGCCGAAGCTTCTGTAATCATAATAAGGCTAGAAAGTATAAGACTAGAAGACTCTAGAGTACTAGAGAGACAACCTAGGGAAAATCTATATATACAAGCCCAATGCTTATTTTTTTTGCCCCATGGTTTTTTTCCCTTATGTACTTCTCTTCTTCCATTTTCCTTGTTCATGTTTTGTGAGTGATGATTATCTCTCCATGATCCTAACTCTCGACTTCTCCATGTTTGTCCACCATGTTAATAGGGGAATGGGAGAGATAGAGAGAGAGAGAGACATAGAAAGAAAGAGAAAGAGGGAGAGGAAGCGAGTCCTCCATCTCTCTAATCTCCTCTCTCGTGCTCTAACAAAAACGTTTTGGTTTTGTTACTTTTGTTACTTCATGTCAAGATTTATGTGTGTGTAATGTCAAGATTTATGTGTGTGTAAAAGAGAGAAAAAAATGATTCTTTTCAAAATTTTGGAATTTTGAATAGCATTCTTAGATGTTCTAGAGAGAATTTTCACTTTTTTCTTTTTGTCTATACTTTACTCTTTTAATTATCCTCTCATGAGGAAGATTCTCATTGAGAGAGAGAGAGAGAAATAGAGCGAGAGAGATAAATAGAGAGAGAGCGCTTGAGGTTTTCACATCAAGACATTGCATTTGTCGATGGATATTGAAAGAGAGAGAGCCTAAGATTTCCAAGTTAAGTTTTTTGAAAGGCATATTCTATCATGTGCAACAATATTGGGTTTAGGGTTAGGATTAAATGTTTGTGAGAGTTTGCTTGCTTGAAGTTGCCAATATCTTGTTCTTGACTAACCCATGCATTCTTGGACAAGTACAGCTGTTGTATTGCAAGTAGTTGTTGTTGAGATATCAAGCTCAACATGTGATGATCCAAGATGACATATATCAGTTCTTCATTTCTCTCACATGTATAGTGGTCACGCCGGTATATGTTACGGACACTTCATTGAGCTTTATTAGATTTATCTATTGAGAGTGATGGCACATTTGTTTCTTGCTAGCTCCCTCATTCGCAGACATTAGGTTTTTCCTTATGTACTGGTCCTCATATATTGCACTTGTTGTATTCTTGTTTTTTAGGTCATTCTTGTACATTCCTTTTTATGTAATAGAAGAAATAAAAGAAGAAGAAGATTATTCTTCCTTGCCTCAATCTGTGTGTGTGCTTCTCCTTGAGAGTAAGAGTGTGAGTGTGAGCTCTCTTTCTTATCTCCTTCCTCGTGACATGGTATCAAAGCCAGTGTGGCTGTAGAGAGCTCATCGAGAAGGCGATGGTGAATACGTGGCAAGGCGTGGAGAAAACGCGATTCACAAATGACCTCCATTTGCTACGAAAATCCTTGTGAAGGTAGAAGAACTCAAATATTTAGCCCTTTCGGGTCACTTGTTTTTGTCAGATCAAAGTTTTGGAGCCATCTCGACCTCTGTTTCGAGCTTGTAAGGTGGGGCCCACAAGAAAACCAAGTCGATTTCAGAAACTGTAACTTGTCTTGTGCTCGTCAACACTCATTTATTCCAGATCCAAAATTTCAAGCGACTCTGTGTACAATTGATACACGAAAAGTGTGTTTTTCTAAGATCAAACTATCACATCATAATGCGATAGTGTTCAAGCAGAAGTGTTGCTTGTAGTGTTTTGCAATGTTGAGAATTACTACAAGAATGGCAAACACAGATGGAATGAGTCAGTTTTTGTGTGATAAGATGGACAAGAACAACTTCCATGCTTGGAGATTCAGAATGAAGAATTTCCTGATGGGAAAGGGCTACTGGAAGTACATGGAAGGAGAGAACGAAAATGCTCTACAATTACTAGAAAGGAATTGGACTGTAGAGCAGTTAAGAGCATATGAGGAATGGAATCAAGGAGCACAAAAGGTAATGTATTGGCTATATGTTAGCATACAGGATAGCATGATTCGACACATACAAGACGCCAAGACTCCGAGAGAGGCTTGGAATAGTTTGGTCACATTGTATGAGACAAATACAACGACACAAAAATTGCAACTCAAGAACGAGCTGCATACATTGGAGAAGAAGAGCATGTCAGTAAGTCACTAGACCCAGAAAATCAAAAGCATATGTGAGTCATTTGCATCTATTGGCATGAATGTAGATGACGATGATAAGGTGGAAGTGTGCCTTCATCATTTAGGATCTGCATATAAGCAGTTCAGAACTTCTATACAGACTAGGGAAAATATTCCAAATTTTTTTGATCTGGTATCTATGATGATTATTGAAGAAAAAGATCTTGCTGAGGATTCAAACTCCCAAGGTATTCTACTATGGCAAAGGAAGAGGCACAGGTAGAGGTTTTGAAAGTGGAAGAGGAAACAGTAACCAAGACCAAGGTCACAACAAAATCATGTAGGAGGAAGAGAACAGTTTTGAGGCAAGCGGAGCCAAAGAGGTCGCAAACATTTCCAAAGAAATGATTCAAGTAATGAGAGTCAAGGATGTTCGAATTGTGGTAAACCTAGACACTTTGAATATGATTGTAGGTTGAAGAATCAAAATAACAGAAGGCAATAAAAGAACTATGCATCCACAAGTGCAGATGATTTTGAGAAGCAGTTCATGGTTCAAAATCACATGATGAATAGGATGTCTGCTGGTGTTTCCTAGATATGTTGAAATAGGTGATAACACATCACACCCTATCGAGCATATAGGAAACATAGCATTGTCTATGGACGATGTGAAGGTAAGACACCTTGCTGATGTGCCGCATGTTCCAAACATAACAAAGAATCTAGTTTCTATTGGATTACAAGTCATGTTCAATGCTGATGAGTTATATGTAGAAGAGTACAAACAAGGTGGACGATTGATTGCCAAAGGAAACAAAGTGGGTAGGATGTTCACCTTAAATGTGAAAATTCCTAAAATGAATGCAACCATGTTTGCAAAAGGTGTAGGAATTATTGCTGATATGGAGATCTGGCACAAAAGAATCGGACATGCAAATCTGCAAAGGCTGAAATTGATGCAGTCAAAGGAGATCGTTCACGGACTACCAAATTTCAAGGTTTTAGAGATGCAAAAGGTATATGCAGCATGTCAATTTGGTAAACAGTCAAGAACATCATTCCCACATGACAAGCATGTTAGTGAGAATGTGCATTGATGACCATACACGAAAAGTGTGGGTATATTTCATGAAAGAGAAGAGTGAGGTGTTCACTCACTACCAAAATTTTAAAGCTATGATGAAAAGCAAACAGGGAAGTATATTCAAACATTAAGCTTTGATGGAGGATATGAATACATGTCAAATTAATTCAGCAACTTTCTTAAAAGCCTTGGAATTCGACGTCATTTTCCATGCACGTACACACCACAATAGAATGGCATTCCTGAATGCAAAAACAAACATATGGTAGAAATAGCAAGAGCCTTGATGGCTGACAAAAATATGCCTCATTGTGATCGGGCAAAAGTTGTGCATACGGCTGTATACATTATGAGCAGAACTCCTATTGGTGTTGTACATCAAGTTACACTTGAAGAAAAGTTCATAGGTAAAAAGCTAAACTTTTCACATATAAAAGTTTTTTACTATATTGCATATGTATATGTTCCAACTCAGCTGAGGATGAAGCTTGATCCAAAAGTAGAGAAATGTGTCTGCATTGGATACTCCCTTGAGCAAAAGGGATATAAATGTTATAACCCACTCGCACGATAGGTGAAGGTGAGTAGAGATGTGGTATTTGATGAAATGTCAAGCTTCTATGTAGCTACGAAAGAAGAACTCAATCTTGAACCAAATGACAAAGAAGATGCTTAAAAATCAAATGTAGAATCTCAAGCTTTGAGTGGACTGGATGCATCACCAAGCAATAGTTCCGAATCAAATCCATGGAGTGCAAGATTGCATGGAAATTTCAGTCCAGCAAATTCATCAAATACATTTAAGAAAGGTAAAGAAAAGCTTTCTATTGGTAGTAAAACATGTGCAATTTTTGAAGACGTTGATGGAGATTCAAGCCGTTCAGAAAAGAGTCTTGATGAGGAGCTAGGATTGCCCTCTGTGAAGAATGCAGGAGTAAGAAAGGCACATGCATATGATAGAAGGAGAAGTGTTGCTGAACATTCTTGTTTTGAAGATGCAATTGGAAATGCAAATTAGGAAAAAAGTTATGGATGAGGAGATTGCTGCACTTTATGGGAATGATACATGGAAGCTGGTTCCATTGCTGCAAGGAAAGAAACCCATAGGCTGCAAATGGGTTTACAAGGTAAAGCATAATGATGATGGTATCATAAGTAGGTATAAAACACGATTGGTGCCTAAAGGATATGCATAGATATGGCATTGATTATGAGGAAACATTTTGCCCTGTATCTAAAATATCTACTGTCAGAACACTTGTTGCATTAGCTACATCAAAAGGATGGACTTTGCATTAGATGGATGTGAAGAATGCTTTCCTACCTGGTGAGTTAGAGGAAGAAGTATATATGGACCAGCCATAAGGATATGAAGATTCAAATAATCCAGAATATGTTTGCAGGTTGCAAAAGGCTTTGTATGGGTTGAAGCAAGGTCATGCATGGCATGGAAGGGTCGCTGATTACTTAACCAGCATTGGGTTTTCTATGTGTGATGCAGATCATTCACTATATGCAAGGAAGGTTGATGATGGCATCACGATTGTGGCTATTCATGTTGATGACCTGATTGTAGGTGGTGATAATGAAGAAAGCATCAAAGAGGTAAAGCAACTTCTTATGCAGGAATTCGACATGAAAGATCTTGGTGTGTTGCGCTATTTCTTGGGCATTGAGTTTACTCATAGAGAAACAGGTATATGGATGTCACAAAGGCAATATGCCTTGAATATGCTGCAAAAGTATGGTGTGGCTGATTGTAAGCCAATTTCTATGCCATTAGATCATAATTTGAAGTTAGATACTACTTCAGGTGAAGCGTTGGAAAATGCTACTATGTACAGGAGAATTGTGGGAAGCTTGATATATCTCACAATTATGAGGCCTGATCTTAGCTACGTCGTTGGACTTGAAAGTCAATTTATGCAGGGTCCCCGAAAGCCACATTTCGATGTTTTGAGGCACACTCTATGTTTATGTGAGTGCTACTTTGGATTATGCATTGTTTTCTGAGGTTGGTGTAGATTTGTAGGTTCATGGATACACCGATGCAGATTGGGCTCGTAGCATTCCAGATAGAAGATCTACTAGTGGATTTCTATTCTCACTTGGGAGTGCAACTAGTACATGAAGCAGCAAGAAGAAACCGACTGTTGCTTTGTCAAGTACAGAGGCTGCATATAGAGGTGCTGCAATGGGAGTATGTGAGGCATCATGGCTGGAGATGCTACTTGTAGATTTAGGTGTGGAGGTGCAAAAGCCTATCACCATCTATTGTGATAATCTTAGCTGCATATAGTTAGCAAGGAACCCTATTTTTCATGCAAGAACAAATCATATCCAGGTACATTATCACTTCATCAGAGAGAAGATATTAGCAGGTGCTATTGATCTTGTTTATGTGAGAGCAGATGAGCAGACTGTTGATATTTTCACTAAAGCACTTGGAGCAGAGAACTTGAAGAAGTATTGAAGATGCTTGGATTAGAGGACATGGCGCTTAAGGGGGAGTGTTGAGATATCAAGTTGAAGATGTGATGATCCAGGATGACACGTATCAGTTTTTTGTGTTCTCTAACATGTATAGTGGTCACACCGGTATATGTTAGGGACACTTCATTGAGCTTTATTAGATTTATCTATCAAAAGTGATGGCACATTTGTTTCTTGCCAACTCACTCATTTGCAGATATTAGGTTTTTCCTTATGTACTATGGGTTTTTCTTGGGCAGAGTGGATTGTCTTTTGCTACACAATAGTGTTGGTACAGATCAATCACCAATTGAAGTTTGGAAGACAAAAGATGAAGATAAGATTAATTCTTCAAGCATAGAAGAAGGATACATTCACAGAGTGAAAGACATGTACACATATGTACATTAGTTAAGACATAGGTTACTTATACTTATGCTTTGACATAAGTCTGTACATATTTGCCTATAAATACTTTGGAAAAATGTCGGGGCAATAGGAGGAGAGACAAGAAGAGACAATAGGAGAGTATGAGAATATTGCATTTGTAAGTTGTAAGACTCAATAGAGTTCATAGGAATGAGAAGAAGTCTCTCTCACAACTCAGTTGTAAATTTCTGAGAAATAGAAGAAAAATTGCGCCGGTGTTTCTGTGTTTTCTCTTCGTGGAGTAGATCTTTTGTGAATTCCTTTTGGAGATGAAAAAGTCCATAGTTAATCAATCTATGGCTAGAGTTTGAGAATCTAATTGTGATCAGGCTAAGAGAATTGTGTGTAGGAACATTTACATGTGAGAAAGTATTCACTGGTTCCTGAAACAGGTGCAAATTTTGATCTTAATGATTTGATCATTTCTCACTCCACAGTTTAAAGTTTTGTGCAGGTAAGCAATTAATCTTTAAGTTGGAAGGTAAGCTACGTGTGGCTAAAAGCATTTGCTTAGACGGGTTCTATACTGAGAGAACCAAAGCTAAGAAGTTAGGGGTGTCCAAATCGACTTCTCAGAAGTGCAGATTTAGACATAGGTAACTTGTGAAGTAGATTTCTCAAGATCTACTGAATCTTTTGGAGTGATTTGACTTGGAGAAGGTGCGCAATCTTTAGGCGACACCTTGTGCAAAGTTTCATAGAAAAATTTACACATTTACTCAGTCAATGAGCAAGATATATGCAGCAGACTTTTTGAGTAATTTCCTTCTTCACAGTTTAGTCAAGAAATTGATATTTGGTCATTGATCTCTTAAATTGGTGAAGGTTTTGACTTACTCTTGATATAGAGGTGTTCTAAATTCAAGAGTAGGTTGTTCTTTTGGAGATTAACACTCTCCATGAGTGGTATCAGAGCAGGAAGCATCAGAATTGAAGAAAAGGAGGATCCCGACTGCTGCAGCTACAAAGAATTTGACATATGAAGATTCAAAGGGTGAAAGCTTGCAAGGAAAGCTTGAGAAGGAGATCATACGACATGAAGGAAGTCAAAAGGAGTATCATACAAAGTAAAGGTAACCTTATACTTTATAAAGGTTGAAGAATTCAATATACAGGTGAAGGAAGGATGGGAGATTCTCTTCAAATAGAGAAGTTGGATAGAGAAAACTATCCTGCATGGTCAATGAGGATGGAAGCTCATCTAATGAGCAAAGATTTGATAGCTTACATTACAAGTGAAGAAGGAAAACCACAATTCAGAGATCCTAGTGTTCCAACTAGGGAGGAATTAACAGATCTGAAGAATTGGATGAAGAAAGATGCTCAAGCTAGGAGTATCATTTATATGGCAGTCAATGATTACTTGCTACCTCACATTAGAGGTCTTGAAAGTGCAAGTGATATATGGAATGCTTTGGAAGAGCATTTCCAAAACACCACAAAGTCAAGGAAGGCATCTTTATGGGCAGAATTTACAACTTTCAAGAAGAAAGCCTCTCAATCCACTTCAGATTATGTAACAAGGATGAAAGACATTGCAGATGCATTAGGAGTTGTTGATGAAGATATTGAGGAGGATAAATTGGTAAGGAAAATTCTTACAGGTTTGAGAGGTGATGACAAATGGAAGCCATTCATTTTGTCTACAGAATTATCACTTGATCATTTCACTCCTGATTTAAATCAGTTGCTAGGTCATATGCTAACATACAAGAAGAAAGCTAACAAAGGAAAGCAACAATCAGGTGAAGATGAAGGCACAATTAGTCAAGCCAACTTCCTAAGAGGTAGAGGAGGTGGCAAAGGTAGAGGAAGAGGCAGGAACAACAAAGATGGAGCCAAAGCATGCTGGATTTGTGGTAAGACAAATCATTTAGCTAATGATTGTTGGCATAATAATCAGAGTAATGGTGGATATAATCAAAACTATAATTCAAGAGGAAGAGGTGGCAGAAATCAAAGAGGTAATTTCAGAGGCAGAGGTAGTAGGGGTTACTTTGGAAGAAATGCAGGTAGAGGTTTCCAAAGTCAACAATATAACAATACCTACTACAATTATGCTTCAGATCAAAAGGAAGATTCAACATTGATAATGAATGCAACTTGTGAAAGGCAGAATGAAGATCAAAGAGTCTTCTACATTGATTCAGGGTGTAGCAATCACCTGAGTGGTAATATAGCCTTGATGACTGATTTGGAGAATAAGGTATCTAATCATGTTGTTCAAACAGGTGACAACACAAAGCACAATGTGAAGTCAATTGGATCAGTGAAGGCCAAGGATGGTAGCACCTTATTGAGTAAGGTCTTGTATGTTCCTACAATTCCTAAGAATTTGATAAGTGTAGGACAAATTGTGGAAAAAGGTTATGAAGTAAGGTTCACTAATGAAGGAGTGTTTGTGGAAGACCCTAGCAATGGGTATAAACAAATTGTTTCAGGGAAGAAAGAAGGAAGATTGTTCACATTGAAGATTCAAGGTAATGTTGGTCATGCCTTGTTCACTTATGGAGGACATAAGATCTCTGAGTTAGATCTTTGGCACAAGAGACTTGGACATTTCAATGAAAGAGGTATTAAAGACATGATTAATAATGGTTCAGTGCTTGGATTGCCTAATGTTGCAGGTCAACATATGACATACAGATGTGAGGCATGTCAATTAGGTAAGGCTCATATGCAACCCTACTCCAAGCATGGGTTTATGTATTCAGAGAAACTTGAGTTGGTACACATAGATGTGTGGGGACCATCAAAGGATTTCAGTATCAATGGTTCAAGGTATTATGTGATTTATGTTGATGATGCTACCAGATGGATCACTATCTATGTGATCAAAGATAAGTCAGAATTATTCAATACTTTCAAACATTATCATATGTATGCAGAGAGAATTACAGGACATAAGTTGAAGAGACTAAGGTCAGATGGAGGGGGAGAGTATTTCTCTAATGAGTTCAATGATTACTTGTGGAATGCAGGTATAAAAAGAGAGGTTACTTGCAGGTACTCTCCTCAACAAAATGGTGTAGCAGAAAGGAGGAATAGTGTTGGGAGAAATGGTAGGATGCACTCAAGAGATTGAGTTGAAGCTGCTAAACCTGCTTTGCTCCAGCCCTCCTTAGCTTCCGATATGCTTAGTACACTTGCTTAGCTTCCAAATGATACCAAGAAAGCATATATGTACTTTGCAAATGATATGTGTAATGATCAAATCAAAACAGATAACTTGAGACTTCAAAAATCAAGGAAAACTTGCTATTTTTGTAGTGACACCTGCTCAGTCTTTCACTCAGTATGACCAGCACACTTACAATTGATCAAATTCCTTCTGGACATATTAAATTAGCTTAAAAAGCTACCATTTGCAAGTGGAATGAGAAGAAATGACAAACTATACTCTGAGAAATGAGTTTAGCAAAATAATATGTACCCCCGACTTTTTAGGAATTCTGCAGACACAGACCAGTGTGTACTTCGAGCGCGATTTCTCCGAGATGGCTGATCATTTGATCTTGAAATTTTGTAGGCGTGTAGTATGCTTGGAGCTGATTCCAATGTGCTTTGAATCACTTGATTTGGTTCAGTAGATCCTGAGATATGCTCTGTTGAAGTTGACAAACTTGGAGTAGATGACTCAGAGACAACAGAGATAGTGAATGTGTATACTTCTATTGATTGATATAGTTGTACAATCTCATTAGCATGACAAGCATAGCTAAATGAGGTATTGTGGTGTAGGCTATGAAGTAGCACTAACACACACAGAGTTACAATGGTAGAATGCCTCGGGGAGTGAGCTCAATCGGACTAGCTAACTCGTGACTTTTTGATTGCATCTTTTATAGAGAATGAGTTGAGATTTGAATTTGAAATCTCCTACAATCACTCCTCTAAATGTAGGGAGATATTCTCTCCAATTACACCATCCAAATTCCATGACTAATCAAGTAGGTAAGTGATTACAGGTAAATGCCAAGTCATATAGACTTTTACAAAGAGATAAAATGGTAATAAGTCATAAGACTAAGTTCCTATGGTTCTTGTTTCACATAGTGATATCCTTCAAGGGTTCCAAGCCAAAGGTGAAGGCTTGAAATGCACCAACAGCTCCCCCTCAAGCCAAGCACTTTGGCTCAAGTCTTCATCTTCATTCTTCAATCACATCCTGTAATCCAATCATGGATTTGAATCTGCATAACTTGTTTCCATCCAAAGCTTTAGTAAGTAAATATGCACATTGCATATTAGTAGAAACATATGTCAATTGAATCTCTTTGCTTAGCAATTTTTCTCTCACATAGTGGTAATGAACCTCTATGTGTTTGGTTCTAGCATGATATATCGGATTAGCTGCAAGGTGAAGAGAGCTAGTGTTATCTCCAAAGATAATTGGAGGTCTAGTGTATAGACCTAACTCTGTATACAAGAGCCTCAACCAGATAGCTTCTTGAGTGGCATTGGCAAGCCCTCTATACTCTGCTTCAGTGGATAACAATGCCACTGTAGGTTGCTTCTTGGCTGACCAAGAAATAGGTTTATCTCCTGCAAAACAAATGTAACCTGATGTGCTTCTCCTATCATCCTTGCATCCTGCCCAATCTACATCTGAGTAAACTTTAATGTCAATATCTGATGTATAAGGAAAGTACAAACCATGGTTCTAAGTTCCTTTCAAATACTTCAAGATCTTCTTTGCTGCCTCTAGGTGAGGTACCCTTGGTTTGTGCATGAATTGGCTTAGCACACTAACTCCATATGCTATGTCAATTCTTGTCAAGGTAGCATAATTCAAACTACCTACCATGCTTTGATATCCTGTAATGTCTTGTATTTCATCCCCTTCATGAGCACTTAGCTTTAGGTTGACTTCCATTGGAGTAGTTGAAACTTTAGCATCCTACAAGCCAAACTTCTTGACCATATCCTGTACATACTTCTTTTGAGTGATATATATACCTGAGTTGGTGTAGACTAACTCAAGACCTAAGAAGTACTTCAATAATCCAAGATCATTAATCTTGAATTCTTTCATCATCTGTCCTTTGATGTGTCTAATACCATTGACATCATTACCTGTAATGATGATGTCATCAACATAAACACACAAGTAGATTACCTCTGTACTACTCCTCTTTATGAATAGAGAAGTGTTTGCTTTACTCATCACAAATCCTTGGTCTTGGAGATAGGTTGTCAATCTGTAATTCCATGCTCTAGGTGCCTGTTTCAATCCATATAGAGCCTTCTTCAATTTACAAACATAGTTTACCTTCTTGGGATCTTCATAGCTAGGTGGTTGTGACATGTAGACTTCTTCAGATATCCATCCATTCAAAAAAGCATTCTTGACATCTAATTGGTACATGTTCCAATTCTTGGATGCAGCTACACTCACCAATATTCTGATAGTTGGCATCTTAGCCACAGGAGAAAATGTCTCCTCATAATCAATGCCTTGGGTTTGTGCAAAACCCTTGGCAACCAACCTAGCTTTGTACCTGTTGACTGTTCCATCTGAATTTCTCTTTAGCTTGTAGATCCATCTGGATCCTATCACCTTCATAGAGTCCTTCTTGGGTACCAAGTCCCAAGTATCACTCTCCTTGAGAGCTTCCATTTCTTCATCCATAGCTTCTTTCCATTCTGGTTTGGTGATTGCTTCTTCATAGGTACCTGGTTCTTCATTCAGCAAATCCTTTGCAAGATATACAGAATGCTTGGTTACAAGAGAAGTATCATACCCATATCTGATAGGCTTCTTACTTTCCCTCTGAGATCTCCTCATAGCTTGAGTTGAGGATTCTGGTATATCCTCTAGCTTCTTCATCTTCATCTTTCCTTTGGACTTCCAAGCCTTGAATTCCTCAAGGTTAATTGTATCATCATCATCTGAGCTTGAGTCTTCCTTCTGGATTGGTTCCTCCTTGGTGAGCCTTGGGAAATCTTCTTCCATATCATAGGGTAGACTAACTTTCCTGCATTCATTCTCATACCATGAGTCATTCTCATCAAAGATGACATCTCTGCTTACCTTGAAGCCTTTGTTTGTTGGGTTGTAGAATCTGTATCCCTTTTGGTTCAAATCATAACCAATGAAGATACATTTTTCAGCTTTAGGGTCTAGCTTTCCCCTTACCTGTGAGGGGATATGCACATATGCTACACAACCAAAGATTTTGCAATGATCCAGAGAAGGTCTCTTACCATGCCAAGCTTCATATGGTGTCATGCCATCAAGTGATTTGGATGGCAACCTGTTTATGAGATAGGTGGCAGTAGATACACTCTCTGCCCAAAGATAATTTGGTAATTTCTTTTCATTAAGCATAGACCTAGCTGTTTCTACAATGAGTCTATTCCTTCTTTCAGCCACTCCATTTTGTTCAGGTGAGTACCTTGTAGTAATCTCCCTTTTGATGCCTCTTTCCTGCAAGAAATCTTCAAACTCATTTGAGAAGTACTCTCCTCCACCATCTGACCTTAGCCTCTTCAAGCTTCTTCCTGTTTGGTTTTCAACAAGTGCAAGATACCTCTTGAAAAAATTAAACACTTCATCTTTATGCTTCATAAAGTATAAGATAGTCCACCTGCTATAGTCATCAATGAAGGACACATAATACCTTGAACCTGAAATGGAAGGGTCCTTGCTAGGTCCCCAAACATCTGTGTGTACCAAGTCTAGGTAGTCTTCATGCATGAAACCTTTCCTTGAGTAGGGCAACCTATGAGACTTACCAAACTGACATGCTCCACACTTATAAATCATGTGTTTCTTGGACACATTAGGTATCCCAAGCACACATTGATCCCTGCACATTTGCTTTAGGGTTCTTTCACCTATGTGACCTAACCTCTTGTGCCATATTTCTAATTCTGAAAGTGTTTGATCCTTGTAGTTGTATAAAGCAATATTTTTGGTGTCTTCTAGCTCAAAAGTAAACAATCTACCTGATTTTTCTCCCTTGGCTATCCTTCTGAATCCATGTCTTGGGTCCTCCACATATGCTCCATGTTGAGTGAACCTGACCTGCAAACCTTTCTCCACAATCTGACCAACACTCATTAGATTCTTGGTGATGGTTGGTACATAGAGTACCCTGCTCAATAGGTTCTGGTTTCCATCACAAGTTTTCACATTTCCAATCTTTACAACAGAATGTTTAGTATCATCACCTGTTTGTACCTGATGTTTGCCCTTGGGTTCTTCCAAATCAGAGAGTAGTGCCACATTACCAGCTACATGGTTAGAACATCCTGAGTCAATATAAAATAAATGATCATCATTTGTACCTGCCTTGGAGGTCATATTCATGATCAATAGGGAGTCATCTTGCTCCTCTGTGTAGTTGTTATAATCCCTTCTGTTTTTGAATCCACCTTGGTAGTTACCATTGTGGTTGTGGTTGTAGTTGTTGTATTGATTGTTGTATCCATTGTAGCCTTGGTGTTGGTTGAACCTGCCTCTCCCTTGAGAGTATCCACCTCTTGAGTAGCCTCTTCCTCTCTGATTCTTGTAGTTCTTGTAGCATTCATCTGTGGTATGATTGGACAATCCACAAATGTTGCATGGTGATGAGTTGTAGGGTCTCCCCCTACCTGACTTACCTCCTCTGCCTCTTCCTCTTGAAGATCTACCTCTCCCTGCATAATTAGCTTGGGAGGTAGAGCCTTCTTCTTCCTGCTTCTTCCCTTTACTTTTATCCTTAACTTTCTTATCAGTATATAGAGCAGAGGGGTTGTTACCTTTTGATTGATCTCCTGCCTTTGTAAACTTTGCTTCATGTGTGAATAGTTGGCCCATGAGTGTTATGAGATCTAGGGTATGCATGTCCATGTAGAGGTCCATGGCAGTGGTGAAGCTTTCCCACTTATCATCTGCCTTGAGTCCATTTGTTACTTGCCTGACTATTTGCTCCTCTTCAATCTCCTCTCCAATACTTGCTAATTGGTCTGCCACATCTTTAATCTTGGTCACATACTCTGAGACTGATTGCTTGGGCTGCTTCCTAAGGGTTGTGAATTCAATCCACAGTTGATTCTTCCTGGCCCTTGTGTTGGAAGAGAAATATGTTGACAGAGTTTCCCAAGTCTCTTGGGAAGTCTTACAGTTCCTTATATGAGGTAAAAGGAAATCAGATATAGAGTTAAGAAGGTAAGACCTTGCTAAAGCATCCTTTGCACACCATTGGTTGAGTCTCTCTTGTTCATCCTTGGTGGGTAGTCCTCTAGCTTTGAATGAGGGCAGTTCCTCATCTCCTGATATGAATCCAAATAAGCTTCTTCCTTGTAGATAGGTCTTCATTCTCAATGACAAGGCTTGGTAATTGTTCCTGTCCAATTTTTCAATGAATGAAGGAAAACCATCTCCCATGTTTACCTTATTTGCTCTGATACCACTGTTGGGAGAAATGGTAGGATGCACTCAAGAGATTGAGTTGAAGCTGCTAAACCTGCTTTGCTCCAGCCCTCCTTAGCTTCAGATATGCTTGGTACACTTGCTTAGCTTCCAAATGATACCAAGAAAGCATATATGTACTTTGCAAATGATATGTGTAATGATCAAATCAAAACAGATAACTTGAGACTTCAAAAATCAAGGAAAACTTGCTATTTTTGTAGTGACACCTGCTCAGTCTTTCACTCAGTATGACCAGCACACTTACAATTGATCAAATTCCTTCTGGACATATTAAACTAGCTTAACAAGCTACCATTTGCAAGTGGAATGAGAAGAAATGACAAACTATACTCTGAGAAATGAGTTTAGCAAAATAATATGTACCCCCGACTTTTTAGGAATTCTGCAGACACAGACCAGTGTGTACTTCGAGCGAGATTTCTCCGAGATGGCTGATCCTTTGATCTTGAAATTTTGTAGGCGTGCAGTATGCTTGGAGCGGATTCCAATGTGCTTTGAATCACTTGATTTGGTTTAGTAGATCCTGAGATATGCTCTGTTGAAGTTGACAGACTTGGAGTAGATGACTCAGAGACAACAGAGATAGTGAATGTGTATACTTCTATTGATTGATATAGTTGTACAATCTCATTAGCATGACAAGCATAGCTAAATGAGGTATTGTGGTGTAGGCTATGAAGTAGCACTAACACACACAGAGTTACAATGGTAGAATGCCTCGGGGAGTGAGCTCAATTGGACTAGCTAACTCGCGACTTTTTGATTGCATCTTTTATAGAGAATGAGTTGAGATTTGAATTTGAAATCTCCTCCAATCACTCCTCTAAATGTAGGGAGATATTCTCTCCAATTACACCATCCAAATTCCACGACTAATCAAGTAGGTAAGTGATTACAAGTAAATGCCAAGTCATATAGACTTTTACAAAGAGATAAAATGGTAATAAGTCATAAGACTAAGTTCCTATGGTTCTTGCTTCACATAGTGATATCCTTCAAGGGTTCCAAGCCAAAGGTGAAGGCTTGAAATGCACCAACAAATAGGAATCTTGTTGAGTTTGCAAGGTCCATGATGAAGGAGAGAAATTGCCCAAATTATTTGTGGGCTGAGGCTGTAAATACAGCTACTTATTTGGTCAATAGGCTACCTTGTAAAGCTTTGCAGGGTATGACACCTTATGAGGCATGGTGGGGTAAGAGACCTACACTAGACCATTGCAAAGTATTTGGATGTTTGGCCTATGTATATATGCCATCACAATTAAGGCACAAATTGGAACCTAAAGCTGAAAAATATGTGTTTATTGGTTATGATGATAAGCAGATGGGATACAGGTTGTGGAATCCATCCACAAAACATTTTCTTGTATCAAAAGATGTTACATTTGCTGAGCAAGGTACTTGGTATGCAGGTACTATCAATATTAATACAGATGATGAAGAAATTGTGAGCCAAAGGAAAGGTAAATCAAAGGTTCAGATATTTGATGAGCAAGAGAATAATGAAGTGCAGGTTGAAGTGGAAGAAACATCAAGATTTGATCCTGAATGTGAAGAACCAGAAACCTCAAGAAGTGGAGAACTTAGGAGGTCTACAAGGAACAAATGGCAACCTACAAGGTATAGCTATCATACTTCATTTTTGACTACTAAGGATTATGCATACATGGTTAAAGCAGATGAAGACCCTTCTACATATGAAGAGGCAAAAGGTAAAGAGATTTGGGAAAAAGCTATGCAGGAAGAATATGATGCATTGATGGAGAATCAAACATGGGATTTGGTTCCAAAGCCAAATAGCCAGAAGATCATTGGATGTAAGTGGGTTTATAAGACAAAAAGATTTGCAGATGGAAGTGTGTCTAGGTACAAAGCTAGACTTGTTGTCAAAGGGTTTGCTCAGACATATGGTGTTGACTATGATGAGACTTATAGTCCAGTGGCAAAGATGACAACCATCAGGACACTTATAGCAATTGCTGCATGTAAAGGTTGGAAATTGTGTCAATTAGATGTGAAGAATGCTTTTTTGAATGGTTACATTTCAGATGAAGTTTTCATGGAGCAACCTCAAGGATTCAGAGATGGAAGATATCCAGATCATGTGTGTAAGCTCAAGAGAGCTTTATATGGCTTGAAGCAGGCCCCAAGGGCATGGAACTATAGACTTGTAAAGTTCTTAAAAGAACTTGGATTTCAAGTATCAAAAGAGATAGTAGCTTGCTTGTCAAAGCAAGTGATGATGGGTTTATTTACATGTGCATATATGTTGATGATATCATACTTATAGGTACAGATGAGAAAGGCATACAAAGTCTAAAGAAGCAAATGGAGAAAGAGTTCAAAATTAGTGATTTGGGAGACTTTTCATACTTCTTGGGCATGGAGATTTCATACACTCAACATGGAGTGTATGTGACTCAAGAAAGGTATTTGAGGAACTTGTTAATCAAGTTTAAAATGGATGATTGCAGGGTAGCACCTACTCCAATGGAGGTGAATCACAAATTAAGCAGATTTGGAGGTGAAGAATTCAAGGACATGAAGCAATATCAGAGTTTGGTTGGTAGTCTTATCTATGCTACATTAACTAGACCTGATTTATCATATGCAGTTGGGGTTTTGTCTCAATTCATGCATTGTCCTAGGAAAGAGCATTGGATTGCAGGTCAAAGAGTGTTGAGGTACATTAAGGGTACACTCAAAGCAGGTTTGTATTATGGTTTTACATCAGATACAAATATCAAGATCTATAGTGATGCAGATTGGGCAGGTAATCCAGATGATAGAAGGTCAACCTATGGATACATGTGTTATGTGGGAGATAAGCTAATCTCCTGGTGTTCAAAGAAGCAACATACAGTTGCTTTGTCATCTACAGAAGCAGAGTACAAAGGCATGGTTGAAGCTGCAAAAGAAGTGATTTGGCTTAAGACTCTTATGAAGAGTTTTGACACTATACAGAGCATACCTATCATTTATGGTGATAACATGAGTTCATTATATCTAGCTGCTAATCTTGTTTTTCATGCCAGGACCAAACACATTGAGATACAGTATCACTTTCTAAGAGAGAAGGTGATGGATAAGGAGATTGAAGTCATACATACTTCAACAAAAGATCAGATAGCTGATATGCTTACAAAGAGCTTGGATGGACCAAAGTTACAGAAGATTAAAGACATGGCAGACATAAAGAAGGTTAGAGAAACCTCAATTGATGATTGAGGGGGAGTTGTTGGTGCAGATCAATCACCAATTGAAGTTTGGAAGACAAAAGATGAAGATAAGATTAATTCTTGAAGCATAGAAGAAGGATACATTCACAGAGTGAAAGACATGTACACATATGTACATTAGTTAAGACATAGGTTACTTATACTTATGCTTTGACATAAGTATGTACATATTTGCCTATAAATACTTTGGAAAAATGTCGGGGCAATAGGAGGAGAGACAAGAAGAGACAATAGGAGAGTATGAAAATATTGCATTTGTAAGTTGTAAGACTCAATAGAGTTCATAGGAATGAGAAGAAGTCTCTCTCACAACTCAGTTGTAAATTTCTGAGAAATAGAAGAAAAATTGCGCCGGTGTTTCTGTGTTTTCTCTTCATGGAGTAGATCTTTTGTGAATTCCTTTTGGAGATGAAAAAGTCCATAGTTAATCAATCTATGGCTAGAGTTTGAGAATCTAATTGTGATCAAGCTAAGAGAATTGTGTGTAGGAACATTTACATGTGAGAAAGTATTCACTGGTTCCTGAAACAGGCGCAAATTTTGATCTTAATGATTTGATCATTTCTCACTCCACAGTTTAAAGTTTTGTGCAAGTAAGCACTTAATCTTTAAGTTGGAAGGTAAGCTACTCGTGGCTAAAAGCATTTGCTTAAACGGGTTCTATACTGAGATAATCAAAGCTAAGAAGTTAGGGGTGTCCAAATCGACTTCTCAGAAGTGCAGATTTAGACATAGGTAACTTGTGAAGTAGATTTCTCAAGATCTACTGAATCTTTTGGAGTGATTTGACTTGGACAAGGTGCGCAATCTTTAGGCGACACCTTGTGCAAAGTTTCATAGAAAACTTTACACATTTACTCAGTCAATGAGCAAGATATATGCAGCAGACTCTCTGAGTAATTTCCTTCTTCACAGTTTAGTCAAGAAATTGTTATTTGGTCATTGATCTCTTAAATTGGTGAAGGTTTCGACTTACTCTTGATATAGAGGTGTTCTAAATTCAAGAGTAGGTTGTTCTTTTGGAGATTAACACTCTCCATCAAATAGCATGGGAATGTTGTTGTAGCAAGAGACAACACACTCTACCCAAAAACATTTTGTAGATATGGTCGTCGTATAGGCAACGATATAAGCATCGGTATCCCTAGGCACATACCGATGCTTGTACCAACTATTTTGCCCAGGGGCATACCATGGTTTAGATCGACGCTTATACCGATGCAAATATCGACGCTTATATCGACGCTTATATCGACGCTTATACTGATGCTTATACCGACGCATATACCAACGCTTATACCGATGCTTTGGTTCCGACGCCTACATCGACCCTTACACCAATGTCGGGGCAAAATCGCACCCGTTCATTTTCCTCGGTAGAAGCCTCGGTATACGCCTGATATGTTGTAGTGTCAATCCAAACATGGACTTTGGTGGGTTTTGGGCCCCAGGGGTTAAACCTAGAGAACCACCTAAAATACGTCATAGAAGTTGATATAATCAACCATTGACCTTCAGTGATGACATGAATGGCACTACTTGAATTCTCAAAGAAGAATAGGAAGTACCCATCGGGCAAATATTGAATATGATTAACAAACAAACCTCGGGCTTCCAAGTTGGTCTTTATCTAGAGCTTAAGGACTTCTTAGGGGGTCCTAGGCCCACGGCAAAAGGGCAATGAATACTCTGTCAACCACTTGGGATTGCCACTTATCCAGGGCATTACAATCAATAACTAGCATGGACTCACCAGAATCATAGACATCTAGCTCTAGCTCAAGTTTATGAGGATTTTCTTCCTCTACGGGTAATACTCCATGGGAAAATCTAGACATTCAATCCAAACATGAACTTTGGTGGGTTTAGGGCCCAGGGGTTAAACCCAGAAAACCACCTAAAAAATATCACAGAAGTTGATATAATCAACAACTAACCTTCAGTGATGAGATGAATGGCACTGCTAGAATTGTAAGCAAATGTCCTTGAGTGCGTAAGGGGAGAGTTCACAACCGAGGTCGGAGACGAAGCCGAGGGCATTAGCTTACTAGAGATTTCCACATGTTGACCTAATGCAGAACCACCTTTCACATCCTTAGAGCATTGCCATTCCTCGAAGGTTCCCGACACCAGCTGGTTCCAGAAGAGCGATTCTCCAGGAGCATCCATAATGATCTCCCCCTCACAAAAGAGAGTGAGGGCATGCGTCACTGCCAATAGGAGCAGAAGCTCTTAGACACAATAGTAGAGGACAACTGCGGGGGAGAAACCACGACACACACTTGCATGAGGAAGCGGTATGCTAGGGTTTCCTCTCGACCTCTCGATCGTGCCTACTTTGGATTATAGAGTTGTGCTTTTCATTACTTTAAAGCTCAAGCTAGCCCGAAGCGTGGGCTTCGGCCGAAGTTCCCCGTAAATAAACAAAATGAGCAGTGAACTAATAATGTTTGGTCTAACATCCATAAATCGAATCCTTTATCAGCTCTCTCCATAGTCAAAGCGCATTGCAGGAGGTCTACCAAATATCATTACCAAACATCATGTCTTATGTGTGTTCGTAATGATGTTTGGTGCCTACGCGAAATGACTGTAATGGCTAATAGCTCTTCTCAAACTGAGTCGTCTCGTGCAATGTTGATTTTTGACGGCCGTATTGCCCGTTTTGGCCATTTTGGTAAAATACAGTCATAAATGTTATTTGACCTTCAACAATTACATTAAAAATGTTAAATACAAGTGACATGTGTAGATAACCTTAAAATTTGAGGGGCATGTTAGACCGTCAAAATACAACACTGGTCTCGTGCCACTGTTAGTCTTGCCTAGTCTCCCAAGAGCTCTGTGGGAGTGAACATTGTGCTGTGCGTGGGCTCCTGCCTCTTTTTTTTAATAAAAGGAAGTTCGGCCATGGCCTAATCTCCCGGATTTTAATTAAAATAATGAAGAAAAGTTACAGGTGAATGGGACTAGTGCTCATGGGACCCCCAAATCCCACAAAGCAGGGGACGAGTTCGGTAAGCTAGAGGGCGTTACAAATGAGGTGTACAAAACTATCATCTCCTTCATGGGGGACCCATTTGGTTTTCAACTTGTTATCTACGAGGAGATAAATACAGTGGTGTCTAAAAGGAGGAGATCTCTTGTCTCGGGAGATTCTTTTACCTAGAAGAAACAAGGATTTCTCAATCGACCATTCCTTTGGGGTTTGGCCAAAGTTGACAGCACATCGTTCCCTCCAAATTTTCCAAAGAGTCTCGCCTCTGATGGCATTCCACAGCCTAGAAGAGCAGCCAACCGCCTCACCCAACAGCGCCTGTTGCCAATTGATCTGGTTCCAGAGACGCAGAATCCGTGTCACGTGATGCTAGATAACACGGGACTTGGGGCAATCGAAGAAGAGGTGAACAAGGTCTTCGATGCATCGGTGCACCGCTTGCACCAAGGAGGCACACCACAGATTTTGTTGGCCCTTGCATTCTACCAGATCCCTTTATGCAAGATTTGCCACATGAGAACGGAAGTGGGCCGCGGGGATAAGACAAAATGACTCTATCTGGCTCCTGCCTCTTGCACACTTGTACGTTACTTTCATTCATTTACACTTCCTTTTTGTCTGCGTGGACGGTGGGCTCGTGCTAGGCGTACGAATACGTAAGTCACAGGACCAAAGCAGATACTGTCATGCTTCAATCTTTAACTCCTCGCACACAAGAACTGTAGTACTGGACGAGTCCCACGACTGATTGCAGTAACTATGTCGTTGCATTTAATGTTCTATCGAACATCAAACGTGATGGCTGTGCCTTCTAATTTATGGTTCACGGCCCACAAGTAATGATGTTTCTTTTTTTTTTTTTAAATAAAAGGGAGTTCGGCGTTAGCGTATGACAAGTCATGATGGTTGTTGGTGTTGAATGATCCGATAGCACTGAATGCATCTGTAAAGTAACGAATGCCATCATCCATTTGCAGGACTCAGAAATGGACAACAACGAAACGTTCAGATTCAAAAAGCGAATGCTCACAACTTTTCTCTGGAAAAGGAACGTGCAGGGCGATGGCCATTCCTCGGTTTTCGACGTTAGACAACCAGCCCATGGATCATCCATAATTCAGAAGTGGACAACAAAGAAACGTTCAGATTCAAGAGTGACTGCTCACGACTTTTCTCTGAAAGGAACGTGGGCGATGGGCATTATTCGATTTTCGACGCTAGACAAGCAGCCCATCGATCATTCATA